>OX411765.1:20679430-21322597 GCA_948252205.1 Orthosia incerta
CGATTCAACGGGCGTGGTGCCCGTCACCTTGAATATGGCGTCAAACGCACGCTTCGATGTCTCGGCATGAGCGGCGTCCTGTTCGCGCAATATGCGCAAACACTCGCCGAGCTCCTCCGAAACGCTTTCATCTAGCGTCCCGCTTGCAATCAGAAACTCCATGCGATCTCGGAGTAGACCACGCACGAGGTGGTTCCGGAACGTTTCCAAATTCTTGAAGTCACCCGACACGTTGGCAATAACAATTTTCGACATGTTGGAAATAACAAAAAAAAAATCGGAACGTACGAAAGTAGGTCTACTACGGCGCGCGCGCGGACACAGACTGATTTCAACATCCAGATGTATTGCCTTTTTATAGAAAGCGCGGAGACGCGACTCGCGCAACCCTCACACAGACGAGCTTTCGCTGCGCCCCCCTCCAGGTGGCGCGGCGGGCGGGTTTTAGGCTTTGCATTTTACTCAGCAGGTGCATTTTCGTGCCGGTAAAACATCTTCGTATACATTTATTTACCCAACGTTCATTTCGTAGTGCAATAAGCGTGGCGCAATCAGGGTTAACTGGTCAGAATTCTTATTATTCCTTTAAAAATGCAGCTTTTTGGCCACCGTGTAGAATTTTGTTCCGGTCTAAAATCCAAGAAAACCAAATTCGGTGACCTCGCACCGAGGCGCGTCTAACGACACCTCATACGTATGTATAACGCACATGAAACGTCAAAAACATGCATTTTCGTACCTGTAAATAGGCACAGGCCTAGGTGGGGTAGATACCGCAGTATTCCTTCAGAGGGTAAGTAAGTTCGTTTTTAGACAATATTCCATTATAGAAACATATTATCGAATCATATGCGGCCCTGAAAAGGGCCTTTTTTTGGATGGGTACATCACCGTTCGTGCGGTTCGGGTTCGGGTTCGGTTTCGGCTGCTGGTGGTTCCGATTCAACGGGCGTGGTGCCCGTCACCTTGAATATGGCGTCAAACGCACGCTTCGATGTCTCGGCATGAGCGGCGTCCTGTTCGCGCAATTTGCGCAAACACTCGCCGAGCTCCTCCGAAACGCTTTCATCTAGCGTCCCGCTTGCAATCAGAAACTCCATGCGATCTCGGAGTAGACCACGCACGAGGTGGTTCCGGAACGTTTCCAAATTCTTGAAGTCACCCGACACGTTGGCAATAACAATTTTCGACATGTTGGAAATAACAAAAAAAAAATCGGAACGTACGAAAGTAGGTCTACTACGGCGCGCGCGCGGACACAGACTGATTTCAACATCCAGATGTATTGCCTTTTTATAGAAAGCGCGGAGACGCGACTCGCGCAACCCTCACACAGACGAGCTTTCGCTGCGCCCCCCTCCAGGTGGCGCGGCGGGCGGGTTTTAGGCTTTGCATTTTACTCAGCAGGTGCATTTTCGTGCCGGTAAAACATCTTCGTATACATTTATTTACCCAACGTTCATTTCGTAGTGCAATAAGCGTGGCGCAATCAGGGTTAACTGGTCAGAATTCTTATTATTCCTTTAAAAATGCAGCTTTTTGGCCACCGTGTAGAATTTTGTTCCGGTCTAAAATCCAAGAAAACCAAATTCGGTGACCTCGCACCGAGGCGCGTCTAACGACACCTCATACGTATGTATAACGCACATGAAACGTCAAAAACATGCATTTTCGTACCTGTAAATAGGCACAGGCCTAGGTGGGGTAGATACCGCAGTATTCCTTCAGAGGGTAAGTAAGTTCGTTTTTAGACAATATTCCATTATAGAAACATATTATCGAATCATATGCGGCCCTGAAAAGGGCCTTTTTTTGGATGGGTACATCACCGTTCGTGCGGTTCGGGTTCGGGTTCGGTTTCGGCTGCTGGTGGTTCCGATTCAACGGGCGTGGTGCCCGTCACCTTGAATATGGCGTCAAACGCACGCTTCGATGTCTCGGCATGAGCGGCGTCCTGTTCGCGCAATTTGCGCAAACACTCGCCGAGCTCCTCCGAAACGCTTTCATCTAGCGTCCCGCTTGCAATCAGAAACTCCATGCGATCTCGGAGTAGACCACGCACGAGGTGGTTCCGGAACGTTTCCAAATTCTTGAAGTCACCCGACACGTTGGCAATAACAATTTTCGACATGTTGGAAATAACAAAAAAAAATCGGAACGTACGAAAGTAGGTCTACTACGGCGCGCGCGCGGACACAGACTGATTTCAACATCCAGATGTATTGCCTTTTTATAGAAAGCGCGGAGACGCGACTCGCGCAACCCTCACACAGACGAGCTTTCGCTGCGCCCCCCTCCAGGTGGCGCGGCGGGCGGGTTTTAGGCTTTGCATTTTACTCAGCAGGTGCATTTTCGTGCCGGTAAAACATCTTCGTATACATTTATTTACCCAACGTTCATTTCGTAGTGCAATAAGCGTGGCGCAATCAGGGTTAACTGGTCAGAATTCTTATTATTCCTTTAAAAATGCAGCTTTTTGGCCACCGTGTAGAATTTTGTTCCGGTCTAAAATCCAAGAAAACCAAATTCGGTGACCTCGCACCGAGGCGCGTCTAACGACACCTCATACGTATGTATAACGCACATGAAACGTCAAAAACATGCATTTTCGTACCTGTAAATAGGCACAGGCCTAGGTGGGGTAGATACCGCAGTATTCCTTCAGAGGGTAAGTAAGTTCGTTTTTAGACAATATTCCATTATAGAAACATATTATCGAATCATATGCGGCCCTGAAAAGGGCCTTTTTTTGGATGGGTACATCACCGTTCGTGCGGTTCGGGTTCGGGTTCGGTTTCGGCTGCTGGTGGTTCCGATTCAACGGGCGTGGTGCCCGTCACCTTGAATATGGCGTCAAACGCACGCTTCGATGTCTCGGCATGAGCGGCGTCCTGTTCGCGCAATTTGCGCAAACACTCGCCGAGCTCCTCCGAAACGCTTTCATCTAGCGTCCCGCTTGCAATCAGAAACTCCATGCGATCTCGGAGTAGACCACGCACGAGGTGGTTCCGGAACGTTTCCAAATTCTTGAAGTCACCCGACACGTTGGCAATAACAATTTTCGACATGTTGGAAATAACAAAAAAAAAATCGGAACGTACGAAAGTAGGTCTACTACGGCGCGCGCGCGGACACAGACTGATTTCAACATCCAGATGTATTGCCTTTTTATAGAAAGCGCGGAGACGCGACTCGCGCAACCCTCACACAGACGAGCTTTCGCTGCGCCCCCCTCCAGGTGGCGCGGCGGGCGGGTTTTAGGCTTTGCATTTTACTCAGCAGGTGCATTTTCGTGCCGGTAAAACATCTTCGTATACATTTATTTACCCAACGTTCATTTCGTAGTGCAATAAGCGTGGCGCAATCAGGGTTAACTGGTCAGAATTCTTATTATTCCTTTAAAAATGCAGCTTTTTGGCCACCGTGTAGAATTTTGTTCCGGTCTAAAATCCAAGAAAACCAAATTCGGTGACCTCGCACCGAGGCGCGTCTAACGACACCTCATACGTATGTATAACGCACATGAAACGTCAAAAACATGCATTTTCGTACCTGTAAATAGGCACAGGCCTAGGTGGGGTAGATACCGCAGTATTCCTTCAGAGGGTAAGTAAGTTCGTTTTTAGACAATATTCCATTATAGAAACATATTATCGAATCATATGCGGCCCTGAAAAGGGCCTTTTTTTGGATGGGTACATCACCGTTCGTGCGGTTCGGGTTCGGGTTCGGTTTCGGCTGCTGGTGGTTCCGATTCAACGGGCGTGGTGCCCGTCACCTTGAATATGGCGTCAAACGCACGCTTCGATGTCTCGGCATGAGCGGCGTCCTGTTCGCGCAATTTGCGCAAACACTCGCCGAGCTCCTCCGAAACGCTTTCATCTAGCGTCCCGCTTGCAATCAGAAACTCCATGCGATCTCGGAGTAGACCACGCACGAGGTGGTTCCGGAACGTTTCCAAATTCTTGAAGTCACCCGACACGTTGGCAATAACAATTTTCGACATGTTGGAAATAACAAAAAAAAAATCGGAACGTACGAAAGTAGGTCTACTACGGCGCGCGCGCGGACACAGACTGATTTCAACATCCAGATGTATTGCCTTTTTATAGAAAGCGCGGAGACGCGACTCGCGCAACCCTCACACAGACGAGCTTTCGCTGCGCCCCCCTCCAGGTGGCGCGGCGGGCGGGTTTTAGGCTTTGCATTTTACTCAGCAGGTGCATTTTCGTGCCGGTAAAACATCTTCGTATACATTTATTTACCCAACGTTCATTTCGTAGTGCAATAAGCGTGGCGCAATCAGGGTTAACTGGTCAGAATTCTTATTATTCCTTTAAAAATGCAGCTTTTTGGCCACCGTGTAGAATTTTGTTCCGGTCTAAAATCCAAGAAAACCAAATTCGGTGACCTCGCACCGAGGCGCGTCTAACGACACCTCATACGTATGTATAACGCACATGAAACGTCAAAAACATGCATTTTCGTACCTGTAAATAGGCACAGGCCTAGGTGGGGTAGATACCGCAGTATTCCTTCAGAGGGTAAGTAAGTTCGTTTTTAGACAATATTCCATTATAGAAACATATTATCGAATCATATGCGGCCCTGAAAAGGGCCTTTTTTTGGATGGGTACATCACCGTTCGTGCGGTTCGGGTTCGGGTTCGGTTTCGGCTGCTGGTGGTTCCGATTCAACGGGCGTGGTGCCCGTCACCTTGAATATGGCGTCAAACGCACGCTTCGATGTCTCGGCATGAGCGGCGTCCTGTTCGCGCAATTTGCGCAAACACTCGCCGAGCTCCTCCGAAACGCTTTCATCTAGCGTCCCGCTTGCAATCAGAAACTCCATGCGATCTCGGAGTAGACCACGCACGAGGTGGTTCCGGAACGTTTCCAAATTCTTGAAGTCACCCGACACGTTGGCAATAACAATTTTCGACATGTTGGAAATAACAAAAAAAAAATCGGAACGTACGAAAGTAGGTCTACTACGGCGCGCGCGCGGACACAGACTGATTTCAACATCCAGATGTATTGCCTTTTTATAGAAAGCGCGGAGACGCGACTCGCGCAACCCTCACACAGACGAGCTTTCGCTGCGCCCCCCTCCAGGTGGCGCGGCGGGCGGGTTTTAGGCTTTGCATTTTACTCAGCAGGTGCATTTTCGTGCCGGTAAAACATCTTCGTATACATTTATTTACCCAACGTTCATTTCGTAGTGCAATAAGCGTGGCGCAATCAGGGTTAACTGGTCAGAATTCTTATTATTCCTTTAAAAATGCAGCTTTTTGGCCACCGTGTAGAATTTTGTTCCGGTCTAAAATCCAAGAAAACCAAATTCGGTGACCTCGCACCGAGGCGCGTCTAACGACACCTCATACGTATGTATAACGCACATGAAACGTCAAAAACATGCATTTTCGTACCTGTAAATAGGCACAGGCCTAGGTGGGGTAGATACCGCAGTATTCCTTCAGAGGGTAAGTAAGTTCGTTTTTAGACAATATTCCATTATAGAAACATATTATCGAATCATATGCGGCCCTGAAAAGGGCCTTTTTTTGGATGGGTACATCACCGTTCGTGCGGTTCGGGTTCGGGTTCGGTTTCGGCTGCTGGTGGTTCCGATTCAACGGGCGTGGTGCCCGTCACCTTGAATATGGCGTCAAACGCACGCTTCGATGTCTCGGCATGAGCGGCGTCCTGTTCGCGCAATTTGCGCAAACACTCGCCGAGCTCCTCCGAAACGCTTTCATCTAGCGTCCCGCTTGCAATCAGAAACTCCATGCGATCTCGGAGTAGACCACGCACGAGGTGGTTCCGGAACGTTTCCAAATTCTTGAAGTCACCCGACACGTTGGCAATAACAATTTTCGACATGTTGGAAATAACAAAAAAAAAATCGGAACGTACGAAAGTAGGTCTACTACGGCGCGCGCGCGGACACAGACTGATTTCAACATCCAGATGTATTGCCTTTTTATAGAAAGCGCGGAGACGCGACTCGCGCAACCCTCACACAGACGAGCTTTCGCTGCGCCCCCCTCCAGGTGGCGCGGCGGGCGGGTTTTAGGCTTTGCATTTTACTCAGCAGGTGCATTTTCGTGCCGGTAAAACATCTTCGTATACATTTATTTACCCAACGTTCATTTCGTAGTGCAATAAGCGTGGCGCAATCAGGGTTAACTGGTCAGAATTCTTATTATTCCTTTAAAAATGCAGCTTTTTGGCCACCGTGTAGAATTTTGTTCCGGTCTAAAATCCAAGAAAACCAAATTCGGTGACCTCGCACCGAGGCGCGTCTAACGACACCTCATACGTATGTATAACGCACATGAAACGTCAAAAACATGCATTTTCGTACCTGTAAATAGGCACAGGCCTAGGTGGGGTAGATACCGCAGTATTCCTTCAGAGGGTAAGTAAGTTCGTTTTTAGACAATATTCCATTATAGAAACATATTATCGAATCATATGCGGCCCTGAAAAGGGCCTTTTTTTGGATGGGTACATCACCGTTCGTGCGGTTCGGGTTCGGGTTCGGTTTCGGCTGCTGGTGGTTCCGATTCAACGGGCGTGGTGCCCGTCACCTTGAATATGGCGTCAAACGCACGCTTCGATGTCTCGGCATGAGCGGCGTCCTGTTCGCGCAATTTGCGCAAACACTCGCCGAGCTCCTCCGAAACGCTTTCATCTAGCGTCCCGCTTGCAATCAGAAACTCCATGCGATCTCGGAGTAGACCACGCACGAGGTGGTTCCGGAACGTTTCCAAATTCTTGAAGTCACCCGACACGTTGGCAATAACAATTTTCGACATGTTGGAAATAACAAAAAAAAAATCGGAACGTACGAAAGTAGGTCTACTACGGCGCGCGCGCGGACACAGACTGATTTCAACATCCAGATGTATTGCCTTTTTATAGAAAGCGCGGAGACGCGACTCGCGCAACCCTCACACAGACGAGCTTTCGCTGCGCCCCCCTCCAGGTGGCGCGGCGGGCGGGTTTTAGGCTTTGCATTTTACTCAGCAGGTGCATTTTCGTGCCGGTAAAACATCTTCGTATACATTTATTTACCCAACGTTCATTTCGTAGTGCAATAAGCGTGGCGCAATCAGGGTTAACTGGTCAGAATTCTTATTATTCCTTTAAAAATGCAGCTTTTTGGCCACCGTGTAGAATTTTGTTCCGGTCTAAAATCCAAGAAAACCAAATTCGGTGACCTCGCACCGAGGCGCGTCTAACGACACCTCATACGTATGTATAACGCACATGAAACGTCAAAAACATGCATTTTCGTACCTGTAAATAGGCACAGGCCTAGGTGGGGTAGATACCGCAGTATTCCTTCAGAGGGTAAGTAAGTTCGTTTTTAGACAATATTCCATTATAGAAACATATTATCGAATCATATGCGGCCCTGAAAAGGGCCTTTTTTTGGATGGGTACATCACCGTTCGTGCGGTTCGGGTTCGGGTTCGGTTTCGGCTGCTGGTGGTTCCGATTCAACGGGCGTGGTGCCCGTCACCTTGAATATGGCGTCAAACGCACGCTTCGATGTCTCGGCATGAGCGGCGTCCTGTTCGCGCAATTTGCGCAAACACTCGCCGAGCTCCTCCGAAACGCTTTCATCTAGCGTCCCGCTTGCAATCAGAAACTCCATGCGATCTCGGAGTAGACCACGCACGAGGTGGTTCCGGAACGTTTCCAAATTCTTGAAGTCACCCGACACGTTGGCAATAACAATTTTCGACATGTTGGAAATAACAAAAAAAAAATCGGAACGTACGAAAGTAGGTCTACTACGGCGCGCGCGCGGACACAGACTGATTTCAACATCCAGATGTATTGCCTTTTTATAGAAAGCGCGGAGACGCGACTCGCGCAACCCTCACACAGACGAGCTTTCGCTGCGCCCCCCTCCAGGTGGCGCGGCGGGCGGGTTTTAGGCTTTGCATTTTACTCAGCAGGTGCATTTTCGTGCCGGTAAAACATCTTCGTATACATTTATTTACCCAACGTTCATTTCGTAGTGCAATAAGCGTGGCGCAATCAGGGTTAACTGGTCAGAATTCTTATTATTCCTTTAAAAATGCAGCTTTTTGGCCACCGTGTAGAATTTTGTTCCGGTCTAAAATCCAAGAAAACCAAATTCGGTGACCTCGCACCGAGGCGCGTCTAACGACACCTCATACGTATGTATAACGCACATGAAACGTCAAAAACATGCATTTTCGTACCTGTAAATAGGCACAGGCCTAGGTGGGGTAGATACCGCAGTATTCCTTCAGAGGGTAAGTAAGTTCGTTTTTAGACAATATTCCATTATAGAAACATATTATCGAATCATATGCGGCCCTGAAAAGGGCCTTTTTTTGGATGGGTACATCACCGTTCGTGCGGTTCGGGTTCGGGTTCGGTTTCGGCTGCTGGTGGTTCCGATTCAACGGGCGTGGTGCCCGTCACCTTGAATATGGCGTCAAACGCACGCTTCGATGTCTCGGCATGAGCGGCGTCCTGTTCGCGCAATTTGCGCAAACACTCGCCGAGCTCCTCCGAAACGCTTTCATCTAGCGTCCCGCTTGCAATCAGAAACTCCATGCGATCTCGGAGTAGACCACGCACGAGGTGGTTCCGGAACGTTTCCAAATTCTTGAAGTCACCCGACACGTTGGCAATAACAATTTTCGACATGTTGGAAATAACAAAAAAAAAATCGGAACGTACGAAAGTAGGTCTACTACGGCGCGCGCGCGGACAAAGACTGATTTCAACATCCAGATGTATTGCCTTTTTATAGAAAGCGCGGAGACGCGACTCGCGCAACCCTCACACAGACGAGCTTTCGCTGCGCCCCCCTCCAGGTGGCGCGGCGGGCGGGTTTTAGGCTTTGCATTTTACTCAGCAGGTGCATTTTCGTGCCGGTAAAACATCTTCGTATACATTTATTTACCCAACGTTCATTTCGTAGTGCAATAAGCGTGGCGCAATCAGGGTTAACTGGTCAGAATTCTTATTATTCCTTTAAAAATGCAGCTTTTTGGCCACCGTGTAGAATTTTGTTCCGGTCTAAAATCCAAGAAAACCAAATTCGGTGACCTCGCACCGAGGCGCGTCTAACGACACCTCATACGTATGTATAACGCACATGAAACGTCAAAAACATGCATTTTCGTACCTGTAAATAGGCACAGGCCTAGGTGGGGTAGATACCGCAGTATTCCTTCAGAGGGTAAGTAAGTTCGTTTTTAGACAATATTCCATTATAGAAACATATTATCGAATCATATGCGGCCCTGAAAAGGGCCTTTTTTTGGATGGGTACATCACCGTTCGTGCGGTTCGGGTTCGGGTTCGGTTTCGGCTGCTGGTGGTTCCGATTCAACGGGCGTGGTGCCCGTCACCTTGAATATGGCGTCAAACGCACGCTTCGATGTCTCGGCATGAGCGGCGTCCTGTTCGCGCAATTTGCGCAAACACTCGCCGAGCTCCTCCGAAACGCTTTCATCTAGCGTCCCGCTTGCAATCAGAAACTCCATGCGATCTCGGAGTAGACCACGCACGAGGTGGTTCCGGAACGTTTCCAAATTCTTGAAGTCACCCGACACGTTGGCAATAACAATTTTCGACATGTTGGAAATAACAAAAAAAAAATCGGAACGTACGAAAGTAGGTCTACTACGGCGCGCGCGCGGACACAGACTGATTTCAACATCCAGATGTATTGCCTTTTTATAGAAAGCGCGGAGACGCGACTCGCGCAACCCTCACACAGACGAGCTTTCGCTGCGCCCCCCTCCAGGTGGCGCGGCGGGCGGGTTTTAGGCTTTGCATTTTACTCAGCAGGTGCATTTTCGTGCCGGTAAAACATCTTCGTATACATTTATTTACCCAACGTTCATTTCGTAGTGCAATAAGCGTGGCGCAATCAGGGTTAACTGGTCAGAATTCTTATTATTCCTTTAAAAATGCAGCTTTTTGGCCACCGTGTAGAATTTTGTTCCGGTCTAAAATCCAAGAAAACCAAATTCGGTGACCTCACACCGAGGCGCGTCTAACGACACCTCATACGTATGTATAACGCACATGAAACGTCAAAAACATGCATTTTCGTACCTGTAAATAGGCACAGGCCTAGGTGGGGTAGATACCGCAGTATTCCTTCAGAGGGTAAGTAAGTTCGTTTTTAGACAATATTCCATTATAGAAACATATTATCGAATCATATGCGGCCCTGAAAAGGGCCTTTTTTTGGATGGGTACATCACCGTTCGTGCGGTTCGGGTTCGGGTTCGGTTTCGGCTGCTGGTGGTTCCGATTCAACGGGCGTGGTGCCCGTCACCTTGAATATGGCGTCAAACGCACGCTTCGATGTCTCGGCATGAGCGGCGTCCTGTTCGCGCAATATGCGCAAACACTCGCCGAGCTCCTCCGAAACGCTTTCATCTAGCGTCCCGCTTGCAATCAGAAACTCCATGCGATCTCGGAGTAGACCACGCACGAGGTGGTTCCGGAACGTTTCCAAATTCTTGAAGTCACCCGACACGTTGGCAATAACAATTTTCGACATGTTGGAAATAACAAAAAAAAAATCGGAACGTACGAAAGTAGGTCTACTACGGCGCGCGCGCGGACACAGACTGATTTCAACATCCAGATGTATTGCCTTTTTATAGAAAGCGCGGAGACGCGACCTGCGCAACCCTCACACAGACGAGCTTTCGCTGCGCCCCCCTCCAGGTGGCGCGGCGGGCGGGTTTTAGGCTTTGCATTTTACTCAGCAGGTGCATTTTCGTGCCGGTAAAACATCTTCGTATACATTTATTTACCCAACGTTCATTTCGTAGTGCAATAAGCGTGGCGCAATCAGGGTTAACTGGTCAGAATTCTTATTATTCCTTTAAAAATGCAGCTTTTTGGCCACCGTGTAGAATTTTGTTCCGGTCTAAAATCCAAGAAAACCAAATTCGGTGACCTCGCACCGAGGCGCGTCTAACGACACCTCATACGTATGTATAACGCACATGAAACGTCAAAAACATGCATTTTCGTACCTGTAAATAGGCACAGGCCTAGGTGGGGTAGATACCGCAGTATTCCTTCAGAGGGTAAGTAAGTTCGTTTTTAGACAATATTCCATTATAGAAACATATTATCGAATCATATGCGGCCCTGAAAAGGGCCTTTTTTTGGATGGGTACATCACCGTTCGTGCGGTTCGGGTTCGGGTTCGGTTTCGGCTGCTGGTGGTTCCGATTCAACGGGCGTGGTGCCCGTCACCTTGAATATGGCGTCAAACGCACGCTTCGATGTCTCGGCATGAGCGGCGTCCTGTTCGCGCAATTTGCGCAAACACTCGCCGAGCTCCTCCGAAACGCTTTCATCTAGCGTCCCGCTTGCAATCAGAAACTCCATGCGATCTCGGAGTAGACCACGCACGAGGTGGTTCCGGAACGTTTCCAAATTCTTGAAGTCACCCGACACGTTGGCAATAACAATTTTCGACATGTTGGAAATAACAAAAAAAAAATCGGAACGTACGAAAGTAGGTCTACTACGGCGCGCGCGCGGACACAGACTGATTTCAACATCCAGATGTATTGCCTTTTTATAGAAAGCGCGGAGACGCGACTCGCGCAACCCTCACACAGACGAGCTTTCGCTGCGCCCCCCTCCAGGTGGCGCGGCGGGCGGGTTTTAGGCTTTGCATTTTACTCAGCAGGTGCATTTTCGTGCCGGTAAAACATCTTCGTATACATTTATTTACCCAACGTTCATTTCGTAGTGCAATAAGCGTGGCGCAATCAGGGTTAACTGGTCAGAATTCTTATTATTCCTTTAAAAATGCAGCTTTTTGGCCACCGTGTAGAATTTTGTTCCGGTCTAAAATCCAAGAAAACCAAATTCGGTGACCTCGCACCGAGGCGCGTCTAACGACACCTCATACGTATGTATAACGCACATGAAACGTCAAAAACATGCATTTTCGTACCTGTAAATAGGCACAGGCCTAGGTGGGGTAGATACCGCAGTATTCCTTCAGAGGGTAAGTAAGTTCGTTTTTAGACAATATTCCATTATAGAAACATATTATCGAATCATATGCGGCCCTGAAAAGGGCCTTTTTTTGGATGGGTACATCACCGTTCGTGCGGTTCGGGTTCGGGTTCGGTTTCGGCTGCTGGTGGTTCCGATTCAACGGGCGTGGTGCCCGTCACCTTGAATATGGCGTCAAACGCACGCTTCGATGTCTCGGCATGAGCGGCGTCCTGTTCGCGCAATATGCGCAAACACTCGCCGAGCTCCTCCGAAACGCTTTCATCTAGCGTCCCGCTTGCAATCAGAAACTCCATGCGATCTCGGAGTAGACCACGCACGAGGTGGTTCCGGAACGTTTCCAAATTCTTGAAGTCACCCGACACGTTGGCAATAACAATTTTCGACATGTTGGAAATAACAAAAAAAAAATCGGAACGTACGAAAGTAGGTCTACTACGGCGCGCGCGCGGACACAGACTGATTTCAACATCCAGATGTATTGCCTTTTTATAGAAAGCGCGGAGACGCGACCTGCGCAACCCTCACACAGACGAGCTTTCGCTGCGCCCCCCTCCAGGTGGCGCGGCGGGCGGGTTTTAGGCTTTGCATTTTACTCAGCAGGTGCATTTTCGTGCCGGTAAAACATCTTCGTATACATTTATTTACCCAACGTTCATTTCGTAGTGCAATAAGCGTGGCGCAATCAGGGTTAACTGGTCAGAATTCTTATTATTCCTTTAAAAATGCAGCTTTTTGGCCACCGTGTAGAATTTTGTTCCGGTCTAAAATCCAAGAAAACCAAATTCGGTGACCTCGCACCGAGGCGCGTCTAACGACACCTCATACGTATGTATAACGCACATGAAACGTCAAAAACATGCATTTTCGTACCTGTAAATAGGCACAGGCCTAGGTGGGGTAGATACCGCAGTATTCCTTCAGAGGGTAAGTAAGTTCGTTTTTAGACAATATTCCATTATAGAAACATATTATCGAATCATATGCGGCCCTGAAAAGGGCCTTTTTTTGGATGGGTACATCACCGTTCGTGCGGTTCGGGTTCGGGTTCGGTTTCGGCTGCTGGTGGTTCCGATTCAACGGGCGTGGTGCCCGTCACCTTGAATATGGCGTCAAACGCACGCTTCGATGTCTCGGCATGAGCGGCGTCCTGTTCGCGCAATTTGCGCAAACACTCGCCGAGCTCCTCCGAAACGCTTTCATCTAGCGTCCCGCTTGCAATCAGAAACTCCATGCGATCTCGGAGTAGACCACGCACGAGGTGGTTCCGGAACGTTTCCAAATTCTTGAAGTCACCCGACACGTTGGCAATAACAATTTTCGACATGTTGGAAATAACAAAAAAAAAATCGGAACGTACGAAAGTAGGTCTACTACGGCGCGCGCGCGGACACAGACTGATTTCAACATCCAGATGTATTGCCTTTTTATAGAAAGCGCGGAGACGCGACTCGCGCAACCCTCACACAGACGAGCTTTCGCTGCGCCCCCCTCCAGGTGGCGCGGCGGGCGGGTTTTAGGCTTTGCATTTTACTCAGCAGGTGCATTTTCGTGCCGGTAAAACATCTTCGTATACATTTATTTACCCAACGTTCATTTCGTAGTGCAATAAGCGTGGCGCAATCAGGGTTAACTGGTCAGAATTCTTATTATTCCTTTAAAAATGCAGCTTTTTGGCCACCGTGTAGAATTTTGTTCCGGTCTAAAATCCAAGAAAACCAAATTCGGTGACCTCGCACCGAGGCGCGTCTAACGACACCTCATACGTATGTATAACGCACATGAAACGTCAAAAACATGCATTTTCGTACCTGTAAATAGGCACAGGCCTAGGTGGGGTAGATACCGCAGTATTCCTTCAGAGGGTAAGTAAGTTCGTTTTTAGACAATATTCCATTATAGAAACATATTATCGAATCATATGCGGCCCTGAAAAGGGCCTTTTTTTGGATGGGTACATCACCGTTCGTGCGGTTCGGGTTCGGGTTCGGTTTCGGCTGCTGGTGGTTCCGATTCAACGGGCGTGGTGCCCGTCACCTTGAATATGGCGTCAAACGCACGCTTCGATGTCTCGGCATGAGCGGCGTCCTGTTCGCGCAATATGCGCAAACACTCGCCGAGCTCCTCCGAAACGCTTTCATCTAGCGTCCCGCTTGCAATCAGAAACTCCATGCGATCTCGGAGTAGACCACGCACGAGGTGGTTCCGGAACGTTTCCAAATTCTTGAAGTCACCCGACACGTTGGCAATAACAATTTTCGACATGTTGGAAATAACAAAAAAAAAATCGGAACGTACGAAAGTAGGTCTACTACGGCGCGCGCGCGGACACAGACTGATTTCAACATCCAGATGTATTGCCTTTTTATAGAAAGCGCGGAGACGCGACCTGCGCAACCCTCACACAGACGAGCTTTCGCTGCGCCCCCCTCCAGGTGGCGCGGCGGGCGGGTTTTAGGCTTTGCATTTTACTCAGCAGGTGCATTTTCGTGCCGGTAAAACATCTTCGTATACATTTATTTACCCAACGTTCATTTCGTAGTGCAATAAGCGTGGCGCAATCAGGGTTAACTGGTCAGAATTCTTATTATTCCTTTAAAAATGCAGCTTTTTGGCCACCGTGTAGAATTTTGTTCCGGTCTAAAATCCAAGAAAACCAAATTCGGTGACCTCGCACCGAGGCGCGTCTAACGACACCTCATACGTATGTATAACGCACATGAAACGTCAAAAACATGCATTTTCGTACCTGTAAATAGGCACAGGCCTAGGTGGGGTAGATACCGCAGTATTCCTTCAGAGGGTAAGTAAGTTCGTTTTTAGACAATATTCCATTATAGAAACATATTATCGAATCATATGCGGCCCTGAAAAGGGCCTTTTTTTGGATGGGTACATCACCGTTCGTGCGGTTCGGGTTCGGGTTCGGTTTCGGCTGCTGGTGGTTCCGATTCAACGGGCGTGGTGCCCGTCACCTTGAATATGGCGTCAAACGCACGCTTCGATGTCTCGGCATGAGCGGCGTCCTGTTCGCGCAATTTGCGCAAACACTCGCCGAGCTCCTCCGAAACGCTTTCATCTAGCGTCCCGCTTGCAATCAGAAACTCCATGCGATCTCGGAGTAGACCACGCACGAGGTGGTTCCGGAACGTTTCCAAATTCTTGAAGTCACCCGACACGTTGGCAATAACAATTTTCGACATGTTGGAAATAACAAAAAAAAAATCGGAACGTACGAAAGTAGGTCTACTACGGCGCGCGCGCGGACACAGACTGATTTCAACATCCAGATGTATTGCCTTTTTATAGAAAGCGCGGAGACGCGACTCGCGCAACCCTCACACAGACGAGCTTTCGCTGCGCCCCCCTCCAGGTGGCGCGGCGGGCGGGTTTTAGGCTTTGCATTTTACTCAGCAGGTGCATTTTCGTGCCGGTAAAACATCTTCGTATACATTTATTTACCCAACGTTCATTTCGTAGTGCAATAAGCGTGGCGCAATCAGGGTTAACTGGTCAGAATTCTTATTATTCCTTTAAAAATGCAGCTTTTTGGCCACCGTGTAGAATTTTGTTCCGGTCTAAAATCCAAGAAAACCAAATTCGGTGACCTCGCACCGAGGCGCGTCCAACGACACCTCATACGTATGTATAACGCACATGAAACGTCAAAAACATGCATTTTCGTACCTGTAAATAGGCACAGGCCTAGGTGGGGTAGATACCGCAGTATTCCTTCAGAGGGTAAGTAAGTTCGTTTTTAGACAATATTCCATTATAGAAACATATTATCGAATCATATGCGGCCCTGAAAAGGGCCTTTTTTTGGATGGGTACATCACCGTTCGTGCGGTTCGGGTTCGGGTTCGGTTTCGGCTGCTGGTGGTTCCGATTCAACGGGCGTGGTGCCCGTCACCTTGAATATGGCGTCAAACGCACGCTTCGATGTCTCGGCATGAGCGGCGTCCTGTTCGCGCAATTTGCGCAAACACTCGCCGAGCTCCTCCGAAACGCTTTCATCTAGCGTCCCGCTTGCAATCAGAAACTCCATGCGATCTCGGAGTAGACCACGCACGAGGTGGTTCCGGAACGTTTCCAAATTCTTGAAGTCACCCGACACGTTGGCAATAACAATTTTCGACATGTTGGAAATAACAAAAAAAAAATCGGAACGTACGAAAGTAGGTCTACTACGGCGCGCGCGCGGACACAGACTGATTTCAACATCCAGATGTATTGCCTTTTTATAGAAAGCGCGGAGACGCGACTCGCGCAACCCTCACACAGACGAGCTTTCGCTGCGCCCCCCTCCAGGTGGCGCGGCGGGCGGGTTTTAGGCTTTGCATTTTACTCAGCAGGTGCATTTTCGTGCCGGTAAAACATCTTCGTATACATTTATTTACCCAACGTTCATTTCGTAGTGCAATAAGCGTGGCGCAATCAGGGTTAACTGGTCAGAATTCTTATTATTCCTTTAAAAATGCAGCTTTTTGGCCACCGTGTAGAATTTTGTTCCGGTCTAAAATCCAAGAAAACCAAATTCGGTGACCTCGCACCGAGGCGCGTCTAACGACACCTCATACGTATGTATAACGCACATGAAACGTCAAAAACATGCATTTTCGTACCTGTAAATAGGCACAGGCCTAGGTGGGGTAGATACCGCAGTATTCCTTCAGAGGGTAAGTAAGTTCGTTTTTAGACAATATTCCATTATAGAAACATATTATCGAATCATATGCGGCCCTGAAAAGGGCCTTTTTTTGGATGGGTACATCACCGTTCGTGCGGTTCGGGTTCGGGTTCGGTTTCGGCTGCTGGTGGTTCCGATTCAACGGGCGTGGTGCCCGTCACCTTGAATATGGCGTCAAACGCACGCTTCGATGTCTCGGCATGAGCGGCGTCCTGTTCGCGCAATTTGCGCAAACACTCGCCGAGCTCCTCCGAAACGCTTTCATCTAGCGTCCCGCTTGCAATCAGAAACTCCATGCGATCTCGGAGTAGACCACGCACGAGGTGGTTCCGGAACGTTTCCAAATTCTTGAAGTCACCCGACACGTTGGCAATAACAATTTTCGACATGTTGGAAATAACAAAAAAAAAATCGGAACGTACGAAAGTAGGTCTACTACGGCGCGCGCGCGGACACAGACTGATTTCAACATCCAGATGTATTGCCTTTTTATAGAAAGCGCGGAGACGCGACTCGCGCAACCCTCACACAGACGAGCTTTCGCTGCGCCCCCCTCCAGGTGGCGCGGCGGGCGGGTTTTAGGCTTTGCATTTTACTCAGCAGGTGCATTTTCGTGCCGGTAAAACATCTTCGTATACATTTATTTACCCAACGTTCATTTCGTAGTGCAATAAGCGTGGCGCAATCAGGGTTAACTGGTCAGAATTCTTATTATTCCTTTAAAAATGCAGCTTTTTGGCCACCGTGTAGAATTTTGTTCCGGTCTAAAATCCAAGAAAACCAAATTCGGTGACCTCGCACCGAGGCGCGTCCAACGACACCTCATACGTATGTATAACGCACATGAAACGTCAAAAACATGCATTTTCGTACCTGTAAATAGGCACAGGCCTAGGTGGGGTAGATACCGCAGTATTCCTTCAGAGGGTAAGTAAGTTCGTTTTTAGACAATATTCCATTATAGAAACATATTATCGAATCATATGCGGCCCTGAAAAGGGCCTTTTTTTGGATGGGTACATCACCGTTCGTGCGGTTCGGGTTCGGGTTCGGTTTCGGCTGCTGGTGGTTCCGATTCAACGGGCGTGGTGCCCGTCACCTTGAATATGGCGTCAAACGCACGCTTCGATGTCTCGGCATGAGCGGCGTCCTGTTCGCGCAATTTGCGCAAACACTCGCCGAGCTCCTCCGAAACGCTTTCATCTAGCGTCCCGCTTGCAATCAGAAACTCCATGCGATCTCGGAGTAGACCACGCACGAGGTGGTTCCGGAACGTTTCCAAATTCTTGAAGTCACCCGACACGTTGGCAATAACAATTTTCGACATGTTGGAAATAACAAAAAAAAAATCGGAACGTACGAAAGTAGGTCTACTACGGCGCGCGCGCGGACACAGACTGATTTCAACATCCAGATGTATTGCCTTTTTATAGAAAGCGCGGAGACGCGACTCGCGCAACCCTCACACAGACGAGCTTTCGCTGCGCCCCCCTCCAGGTGGCGCGGCGGGCGGGTTTTAGGCTTTGCATTTTACTCAGCAGGTGCATTTTCGTGCCGGTAAAACATCTTCGTATACATTTATTTACCCAACGTTCATTTCGTAGTGCAATAAGCGTGGCGCAATCAGGGTTAACTGGTCAGAATTCTTATTATTCCTTTAAAAATGCAGCTTTTTGGCCACCGTGTAGAATTTTGTTCCGGTCTAAAATCCAAGAAAACCAAATTCGGTGACCTCGCACCGAGGCGCGTCTAACGACACCTCATACGTATGTATAACGCACATGAAACGTCAAAAACATGCATTTTCGTACCTGTAAATAGGCACAGGCCTAGGTGGGGTAGATACCGCAGTATTCCTTCAGAGGGTAAGTAAGTTCGTTTTTAGACAATATTCCATTATAGAAACATATTATCGAATCATATGCGGCCCTGAAAAGGGCCTTTTTTTGGATGGGTACATCACCGTTCGTGCGGTTCGGGTTCGGGTTCGGTTTCGGCTGCTGGTGGTTCCGATTCAACGGGCGTGGTGCCCGTCACCTTGAATATGGCGTCAAACGCACGCTTCGATGTCTCGGCATGAGCGGCGTCCTGTTCGCGCAATATGCGCAAACACTCGCCGAGCTCCTCCGAAACGCTTTCATCTAGCGTCCCGCTTGCAATCAGAAACTCCATGCGATCTCGGAGTAGACCACGCACGAGGTGGTTCCGGAACGTTTCCAAATTCTTGAAGTCACCCGACACGTTGGCAATAACAATTTTCGACATGTTGGAAATAACAAAAAAAAAATCGGAACGTACGAAAGTAGGTCTACTACGGCGCGCGCGCGGACACAGACTGATTTCAACATCCAGATGTATTGCCTTTTTATAGAAAGCGCGGAGACGCGACCTGCGCAACCCTCACACAGACGAGCTTTCGCTGCGCCCCCCTCCAGGTGGCGCGGCGGGCGGGTTTTAGGCTTTGCATTTTACTCAGCAGGTGCATTTTCGTGCCGGTAAAACATCTTCGTATACATTTATTTACCCAACGTTCATTTCGTAGTGCAATAAGCGTGGCGCAATCAGGGTTAACTGGTCAGAATTCTTATTATTCCTTTAAAAATGCAGCTTTTTGGCCACCGTGTAGAATTTTGTTCCGGTCTAAAATCCAAGAAAACCAAATTCGGTGACCTCGCACCGAGGCGCGTCTAACGACACCTCATACGTATGTATAACGCACATGAAACGTCAAAAACATGCATTTTCGTACCTGTAAATAGGCACAGGCCTAGGTGGGGTAGATACCGCAGTATTCCTTCAGAGGGTAAGTAAGTTCGTTTTTAGACAATATTCCATTATAGAAACATATTATCGAATCATATGCGGCCCTGAAAAGGGCCTTTTTTTGGATGGGTACATCACCGTTCGTGCGGTTCGGGTTCGGGTTCGGTTTCGGCTGCTGGTGGTTCCGATTCAACGGGCGTGGTGCCCGTCACCTTGAATATGGCGTCAAACGCACGCTTCGATGTCTCGGCATGAGCGGCGTCCTGTTCGCGCAATTTGCGCAAACACTCGCCGAGCTCCTCCGAAACGCTTTCATCTAGCGTCCCGCTTGCAATCAGAAACTCCATGCGATCTCGGAGTAGACCACGCACGAGGTGGTTCCGGAACGTTTCCAAATTCTTGAAGTCACCCGACACGTTGGCAATAACAATTTTCGACATGTTGGAAATAACAAAAAAAAAATCGGAACGTACGAAAGTAGGTCTACTACGGCGCGCGCGCGGACACAGACTGATTTCAACATCCAGATGTATTGCCTTTTTATAGAAAGCGCGGAGACGCGACTCGCGCAACCCTCACACAGACGAGCTTTCGCTGCGCCCCCCTCCAGGTGGCGCGGCGGGCGGGTTTTAGGCTTTGCATTTTACTCAGCAGGTGCATTTTCGTGCCGGTAAAACATCTTCGTATACATTTATTTACCCAACGTTCATTTCGTAGTGCAATAAGCGTGGCGCAATCAGGGTTAACTGGTCAGAATTCTTATTATTCCTTTAAAAATGCAGCTTTTTGGCCACCGTGTAGAATTTTGTTCCGGTCTAAAATCCAAGAAAACCAAATTCGGTGACCTCGCACCGAGGCGCGTCTAACGACACCTCATACGTATGTATAACGCACATGAAACGTCAAAAACATGCATTTTCGTACCTGTAAATAGGCACAGGCCTAGGTGGGGTAGATACCGCAGTATTCCTTCAGAGGGTAAGTAAGTTCGTTTTTAGACAATATTCCATTATAGAAACATATTATCGAATCATATGCGGCCCTGAAAAGGGCCTTTTTTTGGATGGGTACATCACCGTTCGTGCGGTTCGGGTTCGGGTTCGGTTTCGGCTGCTGGTGGTTCCGATTCAACGGGCGTGGTGCCCGTCACCTTGAATATGGCGTCAAACGCACGCTTCGATGTCTCGGCATGAGCGGCGTCCTGTTCGCGCAATTTGCGCAAACACTCGCCGAGCTCCTCCGAAACGCTTTCATCTAGCGTCCCGCTTGCAATCAGAAACTCCATGCGATCTCGGAGTAGACCACGCACGAGGTGGTTCCGGAACGTTTCCAAATTCTTGAAGTCACCCGACACGTTGGCAATAACAATTTTCGACATGTTGGAAATAACAAAAAAAAAATCGGAACGTACGAAAGTAGGTCTACTACGGCGCGCGCGCGGACACAGACTGATTTCAACATCCAGATGTATTGCCTTTTTATAGAAAGCGCGGAGACGCGACTCGCGCAACCCTCACACAGACGAGCTTTCGCTGCGCCCCCCTCCAGGTGGCGCGGCGGGCGGGTTTTAGGCTTTGCATTTTACTCAGCAGGTGCATTTTCGTGCCGGTAAAACATCTCCGTATACATTTATTTACCCAACGTTCATTTCGTAGTGCAATAAGCGTGGCGCAATCAGGGTTAACTGGTCAGAATTCTTATTATTCCTTTAAAAATGCAGCTTTTTGGCCACCGTGTAGAATTTTGTTCCGGTCTAAAATCCAAGAAAACCAAATTCGGTGACCTCGCACCGAGGCGCGTCTAACGACACCTCATACGTATGTATAACGCACATGAAACGTCAAAAACATGCATTTTCGTACCTGTAAATAGGCACAGGCCTAGGTGGGGTAGATACCGCAGTATTCCTTCAGAGGGTAAGTAAGTTCGTTTTTAGACAATATTCCATTATAGAAACATATTATCGAATCATATGCGGCCCTGAAAAGGGCCTTTTTTTGGATGGGTACATCACCGTTCGTGCGGTTCGGGTTCGGGTTCGGTTTCGGCTGCTGGTGGTTCCGATTCAACGGGCGTGGTGCCCGTCACCTTGAATATGGCGTCAAACGCACGCTTCGATGTCTCGGCATGAGCGGCGTCCTGTTCGCGCAATTTGCGCAAACACTCGCCGAGCTCCTCCGAAACGCTTTCATCTAGCGTCCCGCTTGCAATCAGAAACTCCATGCGATCTCGGAGTAGACCACGCACGAGGTGGTTCCGGAACGTTTCCAAATTCTTGAAGTCACCCGACACGTTGGCAATAACAATTTTCGACATGTTGGAAATAACAAAAAAAAAATCGGAACGTACGAAAGTAGGTCTACTACGGCGCGCGCGCGGACACAGACTGATTTCAACGCTTCTCCTGGAAGTCGCGTCGCCCCCGTCAGGGGGCGAGGCGAGCGGTCACGAGACGTGGTCCCCTTCCCGCGGGTGCAACACCGAGGCTCGTCACGACGAACCCATCCTTGGGTTGTCCACTGGACCTAGCATGTTGCTAGCGCGGTCGGTAACTTTGTAAGTCAATGACCCACGCTAGCTATGTTATTGTTGTATGTGTGACTGTAGGCGCGCCGCGGCGCCCGTTATGAACGGTACGCCGCTTTTTCACGACACTCTGGCGGTCTACCTCCGCCGGGTGAGACCCAGAGCGTACTCTGGGAGGCCTAGCGAAGGTGACCAGCGTCAGTAGTGCCGACTTTGGACGAACCTACAGTTTAGTAATGTAAGCGCCTAGTGGCGCCGTTTTGTATGTAGGAGCGGCAATGTTCTGAGTTACACCGCTCATGTACCAATAGCGTGCGAGGTGCTCGCGACGCTATTCGGTGCAAGTGTACTCGTGAATGTGTAGTAATGAATGTCTGTTTTGCGACGCAAAGTGAGTCTATATTAACTTAGAGCAGACTTCACGCCGCGGATGTAGTGTGGGGTGGGCAGTGTTTTTGTGTGAATAAGTAGCGTGTAGACTGGTACTACTTATTCAGGGGTCAAGTCCGGGATGTTGATGGGGTCACAGTGTCGGGTAGCAGGTCTCTGGGGAGGCGCTTTCGGTCGGGCGGGCGCGCGTGCCATGGCGCCAGGTGTTTTACATGGGGCCAGGCAGAAGCGTCGGCCCGCGCGAACATAGCTTTCGCTAAGCGCCCCACGAACTCATCCAGGCTCTCAATCCCTGTGTCACGCTGTATGACGTCATTCCTCACACAGCGAGGGGCGTTCACTACGCTACGTAGTGTCATGTTTTGTTGTGCACGGAGTTTTCTCTTGTTTACCTCGCTGGTGAGGGCGAACCAAGCTGGGGCGGCATAGGTGATGATTGGGCGCACGTAGGTTTTGTAGATTCCCAGCTTGGTCCGGGCGGGGAGGCGAGATGAGAGCACTGGATTGAGGAGGTTTCGAGCTACCCTGCTCTTGTTGACTACCTCTGTGACATGCGGCCCCATCGTGAGCCGGCGGTCGATGGTGACGCCCAGGTACTTGGCCTGGGGGGACCACTCGACGTCGGCTCCTTGTAGCTTCAGTGGTGGCGGGAGGGGGACGTGACCTGTAACTAAGGCCTGCGTCTTACTCACGTTTACCGACAGCCGCCATTTGGCTAGCCATTTGGGCAGTTGGTCGAGGGCGCGCTGCATTTTACGCGCTGCATGCTTCGGATTTATTGAGGTGGTGATGAATGCAGCGTCGTCTGCATACAGCGCTAGTGTCGCTTCTGGGGTCGTGGGGATGTCGTCTGTGTAGCATGAGTAAGACGCAGGTGATAGGCAGCTTCCCTGCGGCACTCCCGCCAATATCGGGCGGGGGGCGGAAAGCGCTCCCTCCACCGCTACTCTGAAACTCCTGTGGGACAGAAAGGATTGAATAACCTTTACCACGCGACGGGGCGTGCTAGTTTTGGCTAGCTTATATACTAGCCCGTCGTGCCATACACGGTCGAAGGCCTTCTCCATGTCGAGGAGTACTGCTACCGCGTATTCTTTCTTATTCATTGTAGATGACAGCAAGTGCAGTACCCTCGACAGCTGGAGCGTCGTGCTGTGTTCAGCGCGGAACCCGAATTGTTCCTCTCTTGGAGTTATATGCGGCGTGAGATGTCGCAGCAGGAGCGACTCGAATACCTTGGAGATGGTGGGCAGCAGTGTGATTGGCCGATAGCTTTCCGGCTTCAGGATGTTTTTCCTCGCCTTGGGCAGCATAATGACGCGCCCCTCTTTCCACGAGGCCGGGAAGGAGCCCGTGCGCAGGATCCCCGTAAACAGGCGCGCCAGGGCCGCGACCATGCGGTACGGCAGGTGGCGCAGCGCTGTGTTAGTGATCCCGTCGGCACCTGGGGCCTTCCGGGGCTTCGTTCGCAAGATGGCGCGTCGGACTGCCCCCGGCGAGAAAAAGATGGCGTCTTCTTCGGGAGCTATCGGCGTAGCGAAGTACTCCCCAAGGTATTTCTCAACCGCTGCGACATGCTCGTGTTCAGTGGTCGGGTTCGGCTGGAATTGACGCTCCAGGTGTTCCGCGAAGACCTCCGCCCGGTCCTCGGCTATGTATTTAAGTGCCCCGTCGCTGCTCCGGAGTGGTCTTACCGGAGCTGGGGTATTGCTCAGTTGGCGGCACAGCCTATGAACGGAGGGCCAGTCGCCCTCCGCGGCGTCTATTCGTTCCTCCCAGCTCGCGGCTCTCAGAGCGCCGAGCTCGGCCTTCACTCTTTCTGTGAGTTTATTCAGCTGGGTTTTAAGTGTTGGGCACCGCAGCTGCTGCCACTGCTTGCGTAGGCGCCTTTTTTGGGTTATAAGTTTTTGTATGCGAGCAGGCAGGGGCGGCTGAAGCACTCTCCCTTGCTGCTGTGGTACTGTTGCTTCTTCCATAGCTTGTTTTACGCAAGCAGTGACGTCATCCGCTAGTGCATCTACGTCCGCAGCGGTCGTGATAGGCCGAGTCGGAGTTGTGGCTTCAATCCTTTCTGCAAATTTGGTCCAGTCAATTTGGCGACGTGGCGCTAGAGGCTGTACTCTGGTAGGCATGTTTGATAGGACGACGAGTACGGGGTGGTGGTCGGACTGTAGCTCGTCGTCTAGTACTTGTTGTGTGACCTGGCATGTTAGCCCTCGGTGTACTATAATGTCGAGTACGTCTGGCATATGTGCTGTGTTGTCTGGGTAGTGTGTGGGTACATCTGGGCCCGATACTGTGTACCCGAGGGCCTCGGAGTCCGCGAAGAGTCGTCTACCGTCCTGGTTTGTGTTGTAGGCGTTCCACGCTGGGTGCTTCGAGTTTAGGTCCCCGGCGAGGATGGTAGGGTGGTTTGTGCCGTGTAGTAGCGCCCGCAACTCTGTTAAATCCAGTTTGTTGTTGGGCGGTTTATAGCAGGCGTAGATGGCTAAATCCTCGCCGGCTAAGTGCAGCTGTACACCCAGCGCGTATGCTGACTGCATTTGTGGCAGTGGTAGTTCCTGGTGGACGACTCTTCTCTTTACAAGTACAGCCAGGCCACGGTAACGGGCATTTAGCGCGTTGGCCTCATCCTTGCGATAGGCGAGATAGCCCGGGAACCTGCACCTGTCCTCGGGTCCCAGGTGAGTCTCGCTTATCAGCGCCACGTCGATGTCCTGTTCCTGCAGGAGATGGCGGAGGAGCGCGACCTTATTTCTGAGGCCGCGGGCATTCCAGTGCAGCATCCTTAACGGCTTATTGTTCATGGTAAAGGGTTAGAAGCGCGGCTAAGCCGTACTGATTTCAACATCCAGATGTATTGCCTTTTTATAGAAAGCGCGGAGACGCGACTCGCGCAACCCTCACACAGACGAGCTTTCGCTGCGCCCCCCTCCAGGTGGCGCGGCGGGCGGGTTTTAGGCTTTGCATTTTACTCAGCAGGTGCATTTTCGTGCCGGTAAAACATCTTCGTATACATTTATTTACCCAACGTTCATTTCGTAGTGCAATAAGCGTGGCGCAATCAGGGTTAACTGGTCAGAATTCTTATTATTCCTTTAAAAATGCAGCTTTTTGGCCACCGTGTAGAATTTTGTTCCGGTCTAAAATCCAAGAAAACCAAATTCGGTGACCTCGCACCGAGGCGCGTCTAACGACACCTCATACGTATGTATAACGCACATGAAACGTCAAAAACATGCATTTTCGTACCTGTAAATAGGCACAGGCCTAGGTGGGGTAGATACCGCAGTATTCCTTCAGAGGGTAAGTAAGTTCGTTTTTAGACAATATTCCATTATAGAAACATATTATCGAATCATATGCGGCCCTGAAAAGGGCCTTTTTTTGGATGGGTACATCACCGTTCGTGCGGTTCGGGTTCGGGTTCGGTTTCGGCTGCTGGTGGTTCCGATTCAACGGGCGTGGTGCCCGTCACCTTGAATATGGCGTCAAACGCACGCTTCGATGTCTCGGCATGAGCGGCGTCCTGTTCGCGCAATTTGCGCAAACACTCGCCGAGCTCCTCCGAAACGCTTTCATCTAGCGTCCCGCTTGCAATCAGAAACTCCATGCGATCTCGGAGTAGACCACGCACGAGGTGGTTCCGGAACGTTTCCAAATTCTTGAAGTCACCCGACACGTTGGCAATAACAATTTTCGACATGTTGGAAATAACAAAAAAAAAATCGGAACGTACGAAAGTAGGTCTACTACGGCGCGCGCGCGGACACAGACTGATTTCAACATCCAGATGTATTGCCTTTTTATAGAAAGCGCGGAGACGCGACTCGCGCAACCCTCACACAGACGAGCTTTCGCTGCGCCCCCCTCCAGGTGGCGCGGCGGGCGGGTTTTAGGCTTTGCATTTTCAAATCAAATCAAATCAAATCAAATTTTTATTTGTGATACATGGGTTACATGCAGGTGTTCATTACATAACTATACAATAATAGTGTTCATGCCATGATCAGCCACTTAGGCATACAAATGATTAAATAACATAATGTAAATATGAGTGTAAATTTCTAATTCCATGTCAGATTAAATACAAATTATATTATTACTATTAGTCATAAATAACAGACACAACACAATCAACAAAAAAATATCGTCAAGCGGAATAAAACATTTAAAAAGTTCTCGTCGATAAGAACTCATCTACGGAGTAAAAACACTTTTCCATAAGAAATTGGAACAATTTATTTTTAAAGACATTAATATTGCTACATTCTTTTATGTTATTGGGAATTTGATCGTATATCTTTGTGGCCATAGCAAAGACACTTTTCCCAAAGAGGGTAGTTCTATATTGACTGGTTAGGTTATTATACAAACGACTTCTATTTCGAGATCTGAGCTCTAATGTAAATAGTGATGGATGATGTCTAATAAACAAGGCCATTTCAAAGATATATAAAGATGGCACGGTAAGTATTTTTAATTTCTTAAAGTATTCCCTGCAGCCGTCAGTTCTGTTGAGACCACACATTGCTCGCAGGCACCTTTTTTGACATTTAAAAACTTTATCCCAGTTTGTAGTATTGCCCCAGAATATGATTGCATATCTGAGTCTAGAAGCAACACTACTATGATAAGCAACGAGCAATGTGTTAAGATTCACTTTTTTCGCTAGCATGTATAAACTATAAGATGACTGTGACACTTTTTTGCAAACAAACTCTATATGACTTTGCCATTTCAAATTGTCATCTATGTGAACGCCGAGAAATTTAGTTGTAGACGTCAATTCAACTTTATCACCGTTAAATTCTATACGATTATGTAAAGTATTTTTTGTTTTCTGTTTAAATTGCATTAATTTAGTTTTATCGATATTAATTAATAACTTATTATTTTGTAACCATTGAATTATTGAATTTAAACTACTATTAATAATGTTTTCATCATTGTATACAACAGTGCAGTCATCAGCAAATAGTACCATACGATCTGTAGTAGATTTTGGCAGGTCATTGATATATATAAGAAAAAGTGGTGGGCCCAAAACACTACCCTGTGGAACTCCACATTCAATTTTTTTACTCCTGGACATGTAATTTATTTCGCATTTTGTATTAGGACAAATTTTGACAATACTCGTAGTCTGAGTTCTATTACTGATGTAAGATTTTAGCAAGTCTAAAGTGTTGCCCCTAACACCGTACGTTTCCAGCTTACTCAGTAGTATATCATGATCCACGCAGTCGAAAGCCTTTGACATATCCATATACAAAGCATAGACCGGCTGTCTTTTATCAACTCGAGGATATATTAAACTTAAGAAATCATAAATTGCTAAATTTATGGACATATTTTTACGAAAGCCTTTCTGATCAGGTGTGAAGATATTATTCCTTTCAAAGTAGTCGTACAAGTTATTGG
Source organism: Orthosia incerta (assembly GCA_948252205.1). Taxonomy (NCBI): domain Eukaryota; kingdom Metazoa; phylum Arthropoda; class Insecta; order Lepidoptera; family Noctuidae; genus Orthosia; species Orthosia incerta. Next base: position 20,707,283 of record OX411765.1, read on the forward strand.
ATATCGCTTTTTCAATTATTTTAGATAATGTTGGAGTTAGGGCTATAGGCCTGTAATTTTTTATATCCGATTTAGCATCCTTTTTATGGAGTGGTTTAATTATAGTAGCTTTTAACACAGATGGAAAGATACCTTGTTCGAAGCACATGTTTATAACATGGCTCAGTATAGGTGCAATTATGTGAGATACGGATTTAATTACCAACACGCATATGTCATCAAAACCAGTGCTCTTAGTGTTATTTAATTTTTGTATAATAGTATAGATGTCAAAAGGAGTAGTGGGACTCAGAAAAAACGATTTTGGTGAATCATACGTGCATGTTTTTGGGATATTATTACCCGCATTTCTAGTCTGCGGTTTAACCATATCTACAAAATAGTCATTAAATAATTCAGCGATACGTTGGGGATCTGTAATTTTATGTTTATCTATTACCAATTTGCTTACAGTCTCAGAAGGAAAATTTTGTTTTCTGCCATTAATTATATTCCAGGTGGCTTTAGATTTGTTTTTAGAATTTAGAATATAATAATTATTCTGAGATTTTTGAGTTAACTTAATGATTTTGCCATATCTCAAAGAATATTTTTTAAAGTTGGATTTATCTACGTTATTTTTCGATAGTCTATATTTCCAGAGAAGAGAACGTTTACGTTTACTACATTTCTTAATACCAAGTGACACCCATTTTGGTCGAACTGTTGTTTTATTTTTAATTTTACGTATTGGAAAGCATAATTCGTAAAATAGCCTAAATGTATCGTAAAAAGAGTTGAAAGCTTCATTTGCATCCTTTGATTCAAACACTTCGGTAAACTTGAGCTCTTTAATACAGTCTTTAAATTTTTCTAAATTATCTTTAGAATAATCACGTTTAAACGAAAAAATTTACTCAGCAGGTGCATTTTCGTGCCGGTAAAACATCTTCGTATACATTTATTTACCCAACGTTCATTTCGTAGTGCAATAAGCGTGGCGCAATCAGGGTTAACTGGTCAGAATTCTTATTATTCCTTTAAAAATGCAGCTTTTTGGCCACCGTGTAGAATTTTGTTCCGGTCTAAAATCCAAGAAAACCAAATTCGGTGACCTCGCACCGAGGCGCGTCTAACGACACCTCATACGTATGTATAACGCACATGAAACGTCAAAAACATGCATTTTCGTACCTGTAAATAGGCACAGGCCTAGGTGGGGTAGATACCGCAGTATTCCTTCAGAGGGTAAGTAAGTTCGTTTTTAGACAATATTCCATTATAGAAACATATTATCGAATCATATGCGGCCCTGAAAAGGGCCTTTTTTTGGATGGGTACATCACCGTTCGTGCGGTTCGGGTTCGGGTTCGGTTTCGGCTGCTGGTGGTTCCGATTCAACGGGCGTGGTGCCCGTCACCTTGAATATGGCGTCAAACGCACGCTTCGATGTCTCGGCATGAGCGGCGTCCTGTTCGCGCAATATGCGCAAACACTCGCCGAGCTCCTCCGAAACGCTTTCATCTAGCGTCCCGCTTGCAATCAGAAACTCCATGCGATCTCGGAGTAGACCACGCACGAGGTGGTTCCGGAACGTTTCCAAATTCTTGAAGTCACCCGACACGTTGGCAATAACAATTTTCGACATGTTGGAAATAACAAAAAAAAAATCGGAACGTACGAAAGTAGGTCTACTACGGCGCGCGCGCGGACACAGACTGATTTCAACATCCAGATGTATTGCCTTTTTATAGAAAGCGCGGAGACGCGACCTGCGCAACCCTCACACAGACGAGCTTTCGCTGCGCCCCCCTCCAGGTGGCGCGGCGGGCGGGTTTTAGGCTTTGCATTTTACTCAGCAGGTGCATTTTCGTGCCGGTAAAACATCTTCGTATACATTTATTTACCCAACGTTCATTTCGTAGTGCAATAAGCGTGGCGCAATCAGGGTTAACTGGTCAGAATTCTTATTATTCCTTTAAAAATGCAGCTTTTTGGCCACCGTGTAGAATTTTGTTCCGGTCTAAAATCCAAGAAAACCAAATTCGGTGACCTCGCACCGAGGCGCGTCTAACGACACCTCATACGTATGTATAACGCACATGAAACGTCAAAAACATGCATTTTCGTACCTGTAAATAGGCACAGGCCTAGGTGGGGTAGATACCGCAGTATTCCTTCAGAGGGTAAGTAAGTTCGTTTTTAGACAATATTCCATTATAGAAACATATTATCGAATCATATGCGGCCCTGAAAAGGGCCTTTTTTTGGATGGGTACATCACCGTTCGTGCGGTTCGGGTTCGGGTTCGGTTTCGGCTGCTGGTGGTTCCGATTCAACGGGCGTGGTGCCCGTCACCTTGAATATGGCGTCAAACGCACGCTTCGATGTCTCGGCATGAGCGGCGTCCTGTTCGCGCAATTTGCGCAAACACTCGCCGAGCTCCTCCGAAACGCTTTCATCTAGCGTCCCGCTTGCAATCAGAAACTCCATGCGATCTCGGAGTAGACCACGCACGAGGTGGTTCCGGAACGTTTCCAAATTCTTGAAGTCACCCGACACGTTGGCAATAACAATTTTCGACATGTTGGAAATAACAAAAAAAAAATCGGAACGTACGAAAGTAGGTCTACTACGGCGCGCGCGCGGACACAGACTGATTTCAACATCCAGATGTATTGCCTTTTTATAGAAAGCGCGGAGACGCGACTCGCGCAACCCTCACACAGACGAGCTTTCGCTGCGCCCCCCTCCAGGTGGCGCGGCGGGCGGGTTTTAGGCTTTGCATTTTACTCAGCAGGTGCATTTTCGTGCCGGTAAAACATCTTCGTATACATTTATTTACCCAACGTTCATTTCGTAGTGCAATAAGCGTGGCGCAATCAGGGTTAACTGGTCAGAATTCTTATTATTCCTTTAAAAATGCAGCTTTTTGGCCACCGTGTAGAATTTTGTTCCGGTCTAAAATCCAAGAAAACCAAATTCGGTGACCTCGCACCGAGGCGCGTCTAACGACACCTCATACGTATGTATAACGCACATGAAACGTCAAAAACATGCATTTTCGTACCTGTAAATAGGCACAGGCCTAGGTGGGGTAGATACCGCAGTATTCCTTCAGAGGGTAAGTAAGTTCGTTTTTAGACAATATTCCATTATAGAAACATATTATCGAATCATATGCGGCCCTGAAAAGGGCCTTTTTTTGGATGGGTACATCACCGTTCGTGCGGTTCGGGTTCGGGTTCGGTTTCGGCTGCTGGTGGTTCCGATTCAACGGGCGTGGTGCCCGTCACCTTGAATATGGCGTCAAACGCACGCTTCGATGTCTCGGCATGAGCGGCGTCCTGTTCGCGCAATATGCGCAAACACTCGCCGAGCTCCTCCGAAACGCTTTCATCTAGCGTCCCGCTTGCAATCAGAAACTCCATGCGATCTCGGAGTAGACCACGCACGAGGTGGTTCCGGAACGTTTCCAAATTCTTGAAGTCACCCGACACGTTGGCAATAACAATTTTCGACATGTTGGAAATAACAAAAAAAAAATCGGAACGTACGAAAGTAGGTCTACTACGGCGCGCGCGCGGACACAGACTGATTTCAACATCCAGATGTATTGCCTTTTTATAGAAAGCGCGGAGACGCGACTCGCGCAACCCTCACACAGACGAGCTTTCGCTGCGCCCCCCTCCAGGTGGCGCGGCGGGCGGGTTTTAGGCTTTGCATTTTACTCAGCAGGTGCATTTTCGTGCCGGTAAAACATCTTCGTATACATTTATTTACCCAACGTTCATTTCGTAGTGCAATAAGCGTGGCGCAATCAGGGTTAACTGGTCAGAATTCTTATTATTCCTTTAAAAATGCAGCTTTTTGGCCACCGTGTAGAATTTTGTTCCGGTCTAAAATCCAAGAAAACCAAATTCGGTGACCTCGCACCGAGGCGCGTCTAACGACACCTCATACGTATGTATAACGCACATGAAACGTCAAAAACATGCATTTTCGTACCTGTAAATAGGCACAGGCCTAGGTGGGGTAGATACCGCAGTATTCCTTCAGAGGGTAAGTAAGTTCGTTTTTAGACAATATTCCATTATAGAAACATATTATCGAATCATATGCGGCCCTGAAAAGGGCCTTTTTTTGGATGGGTACATCACCGTTCGTGCGGTTCGGGTTCGGGTTCGGTTTCGGCTGCTGGTGGTTCCGATTCAACGGGCGTGGTGCCCGTCACCTTGAATATGGCGTCAAACGCACGCTTCGATGTCTCGGCATGAGCGGCGTCCTGTTCGCGCAATTTGCGCAAACACTCGCCGAGCTCCTCCGAAACGCTTTCATCTAGCGTCCCGCTTGCAATCAGAAACTCCATGCGATCTCGGAGTAGACCACGCACGAGGTGGTTCCGGAACGTTTCCAAATTCTTGAAGTCACCCGACACGTTGGCAATAACAATTTTCGACATGTTGGAAATAACAAAAAAAAAATCGGAACGTACGAAAGTAGGTCTACTACGGCGCGCGCGCGGACACAGACTGATTTCAACATCCAGATGTATTGCCTTTTTATAGAAAGCGCGGAGACGCGACTCGCGCAACCCTCACACAGACGAGCTTTCGCTGCGCCCCCCTCCAGGTGGCGCGGCGGGCGGGTTTTAGGCTTTGCATTTTACTCAGCAGGTGCATTTTCGTGCCGGTAAAACATCTTCGTATACATTTATTTACCCAACGTTCATTTCGTAGTGCAATAAGCGTGGCGCAATCAGGGTTAACTGGTCAGAATTCTTATTATTCCTTTAAAAATGCAGCTTTTTGGCCACCGTGTAGAATTTTGTTCCGGTCTAAAATCCAAGAAAACCAAATTCGGTGACCTCGCACCGAGGCGCGTCTAACGACACCTCATACGTATGTATAACGCACATGAAACGTCAAAAACATGCATTTTCGTACCTGTAAATAGGCACAGGCCTAGGTGGGGTAGATACTGCAGTATTCCTTCAGAGGGTAAGTAAGTTCGTTTTTAGACAATATTCCATTATAGAAACATATTATCGAATCATATGCGGCCCTGAAAAGGGCCTTTTTTTGGATGGGTACATCACCGTTCGTGCGGTTCGGGTTCGGGTTCGGTTTCGGCTGCTGGTGGTTCCGATTCAACGGGCGTGGTGCCCGTCACCTTGAATATGGCGTCAAACGCACGCTTCGATGTCTCGGCATGAGCGGCGTCCTGTTCGCGCAATTTGCGCAAACACTCGCCGAGCTCCTCCGAAACGCTTTCATCTAGCGTCCCGCTTGCAATCAGAAACTCCATGCGATCTCGGAGTAGACCACGCACGAGGTGGTTCCGGAACGTTTCCAAATTCTTGAAGTCACCCGACACGTTGGCAATAACAATTTTCGACATGTTGGAAATAACAAAAAAAAAATCGGAACGTACGAAAGTAGGTCTACTACGGCGCGCGCGCGGACACAGACTGATTTCAACATCCAGATGTATTGCCTTTTTATAGAAAGCGCGGAGACGCGACTCGCGCAACCCTCACACAGACGAGCTTTCGCTGCGCCCCCCTCCAGGTGGCGCGGCGGGCGGGTTTTAGGCTTTGCATTTTACTCAGCAGGTGCATTTTCGTGCCGGTAAAACATCTTCGTATACATTTATTTACCCAACGTTCATTTCGTAGTGCAATAAGCGTGGCGCAATCAGGGTTAACTGGTCAGAATTCTTATTATTCCTTTAAAAATGCAGCTTTTTGGCCACCGTGTAGAATTTTGTTCCGGTCTAAAATCCAAGAAAACCAAATTCGGTGACCTCGCACCGAGGCGCGTCTAACGACACCTCATACGTATGTATAACGCACATGAAACGTCAAAAACATGCATTTTCGTACCTGTAAATAGGCACAGGCCTAGGTGGGGTAGATACCGCAGTATTCCTTCAGAGGGTAAGTAAGTTCGTTTTTAGACAATATTCCATTATAGAAACATATTATCGAATCATATGCGGCCCTGAAAAGGGCCTTTTTTTGGATGGGTACATCACCGTTCGTGCGGTTCGGGTTCGGGTTCGGTTTCGGCTGCTGGTGGTTCCGATTCAACGGGCGTGGTGCCCGTCACCTTGAATATGGCGTCAAACGCACGCTTCGATGTCTCGGCATGAGCGGCGTCCTGTTCGCGCAATTTGCGCAAACACTCGCCGAGCTCCTCCGAAACGCTTTCATCTAGCGTCCCGCTTGCAATCAGAAACTCCATGCGATCTCGGAGTAGACCACGCACGAGGTGGTTCCGGAACGTTTCCAAATTCTTGAAGTCACCCGACACGTTGGCAATAACAATTTTCGACATGTTGGAAATAACAAAAAAAAAATCGGAACGTACGAAAGTAGGTCTACTACGGCGCGCGCGCGGACACAGACTGATTTCAACATCCAGATGTATTGCCTTTTTATAGAAAGCGCGGAGACGCGACTCGCGCAACCCTCACACAGACGAGCTTTCGCTGCGCCCCCCTCCAGGTGGCGCGGCGGGCGGGTTTTAGGCTTTGCATTTTACTCAGCAGGTGCATTTTCGTGCCGGTAAAACATCTTCGTATACATTTATTTACCCAACGTTCATTTCGTAGTGCAATAAGCGTGGCGCAATCAGGGTTAACTGGTCAGAATTCTTATTATTCCTTTAAAAATGCAGCTTTTTGGCCACCGTGTAGAATTTTGTTCCGGTCTAAAATCCAAGAAAACCAAATTCGGTGACCTCGCACCGAGGCGCGTCTAACGACACCTCATACGTATGTTAATAATTAATAAATAATTAATAAATAAAAAAATCTTTATTCAGAAATTAGTAAAGGTAAAAACACAGTTACAATCTTAGATAACTAATGTAGGTATAATAATGTAAGATGCCTGTACTAGGTAATCCTGTATCACAGGCTGTAGGAGCTCTAAAAATATGCTTATCGTAGGACAACAGAATTTAAACAATATTTAACATAAGAAGTCTAATAATAGTAGCAAGATTGTATAACTTTGAAAATTAATTTTAATTTACTTAAAACTATAAACATAGAACTAAATTACTAGGTCATAATTACTTAATGTCTTATTTACCTATATTGCAAAAAAGTGCACTTTGATTACACATATAAAGATTGGGAAATAATTGGTAAGCACAATTGTAAAATTAAACAGAGACACTTAATTTTTGTAGCTAACGACTAATGTGCTTAGGCAGCATAAAATTGACGGTTAGTAGGTCGTTGCAGTGTCAACAGCAGACGTTCGACGCGTGTGACCTTGAGTATGACGTACTAGACGCCCTCATAGTCGATAGAGTTGATGTGCCTGTATTCCGCTATTTTCCTAGCAGGGCACTCAGGGTCTCCCGTTTTATGGTTGTTGGGCTTTTTAAAGCGCGAACAAGTTGCGCATTTCGATGTGTCCCCTTTCTTCGTGCAATCGGACACCAAGTGTCCAGCTTCACCACAGTGAGCACACACAGAGTTGACCTCTCTACATGTTTTGGCTGCATGACCATATAATTGGCACTTGTAGCATCTGGTAACCAGAGTGAAGTCCCTAACAGGGCAGGACGTCCAATTTATAAACAGCCTTGATGTCGAAATTAGGGCTTTACGTATATTCGCTGGCATTTCAATAATGTAATTACAGCTCGACGCATCTTTCTTCCCAGATTTGTGGCTTAATTTAACAGAAGCCAAAAAGGACTCCATGGACATCTCTGGCAACTTGTCGGGTATGTTTTGTTCGTAAATGCACCTGAAGACTTCAGTTTCAGACAGGGTAGACGGCACTCCAACAATCACGATCCGTGGTTTGCGCTTCTTGGGCTCATCGGCGGTTAGTCCAGATGTAGAAAGCTGGACGGCGTTCTTGATTTTTTCAGCGTCATGCTTGGTCTCTGTGCTAATAACAACACCTCCATTTTTGGTCTTGCGGACACCTCGTACATGCAGCTTCATTTGATCAGGTCGTATGATTTTTGTTACCATGTCTTTAGTTTCGTCACTGGACTTCAGTTTGTCACTAGGATAAATTACCACAGAGCTTAAATTGTTCGGTCGAATGAAATCATTTGATCCCTTTTTCACCATGTCGGCAAACGAAACATTGCCCGCAGTGCCAGAGTCCTTAATCGTCTGCTTGAGGTCCGAGATGTGTTCAGTCAAATTGCGCTTTTCTTTTAAGGCATCAATCATATCATGTGCTAGAATTGCTTTCTGCTTCAGAGATTGGTATAGGACTGCCATCTGTGAAGTGCCAGATCCTATTTTACGACACAAGTTAGATATTTTCAGTTTTTGTTCCGAGTTTAATTTGCCATCCGAGGCAATAGAGCAAACCTCATTTAAGTGCTGCTCAATGGTTGACATCCATATTTGTATGTCGGGCGTGGATGCGACTTCAATCGAGAAATCTGATTGGGCTGGGATTTGCGACGTCATCTTCGCTGGCGAGGTGGAGGCTTGCACTCGACTTGGATTACAGGGACTGTTATCCATTTTATTTGATAGTCACTTCACTGTTTCTAAGTTCATTATGTTTACAAAACTACACAGTAGGCAAAAATTTATAAAGAAGGTCACTATTATAATTGTTTTAATTAAATATTGCTAACGAGTACGTCTGTATTCTACGAACGAGCACGAATGACAATTCCACAATGTATAACGCACATGAAACGTCAAAAACATGCATTTTCGTACCTGTAAATAGGCACAGGCCTAGGTGGGGTAGATACCGCAGTATTCCTTTAGAGGGTAAGTTAGTTCGTTTTTAGACAATATTCCATTATAGAAACATATTATCGAATCATATGCGGCCCTGAAAAGGGCCTTTTTTTGGATGGGTACATCACCGTTCGTGCGGTTCGGGTTCGGGTTCGGTTTCGGCTGCTGGTGGTTCCGATTCAACGGGCGTGGTGCCCGTCACCTTGAATATGGCGTCAAACGCACGCTTCGATGTCTCGGCATGAGCGGCGTCCTGTTCGCGCAATATGCGCAAACACTCGCCGAGCTCCTCCGAAACGCTTTCATCTAGCGTCCCGCTTGCAATCAGAAACTCCATGCGATCTCGGAGTAGACCACGCACGAGGTGGTTCCGGAACGTTTCCAAATTCTTGAAGTCACCCGACACGTTGGCAATAACAATTTTCGACATGTTGGAAATAACAAAAAAAAAATCGGAACGTACGAAAGTAGGTCTACTACGGCGCGCGCGCGGACACAGACTGATTTCAACATCCAGATGTATTGCCTTTTTATAGAAAGCGCGGAGACGCGACCTGCGCAACCCTCACACAGACGAGCTTTCGCTGCGCCCCCCTCCAGGTGGCGCGGCGGGCGGGTTTTAGGCTTTGCATTTTACTCAGCAGGTGCATTTTCGTGCCGGTAAAACATCTTCGTATACATTTATTTACCCAACGTTCATTTCGTAGTGCAATAAGCGTGGCGCAATCAGGGTTAACTGGTCAGAATTCTTATTATTCCTTTAAAAATGCAGCTTTTTGGCCACCGTGTAGAATTTTGTTCCGGTCTAAAATCCAAGAAAACCAAATTCGGTGACCTCGCACCGAGGCGCGTCTAACGACACCTCATACGTATGTATAACGCACATGAAACGTCAAAAACATGCATTTTCGTACCTGTAAATAGGCACAGGCCTAGGTTGGGTAGATACCGCAGTATTCCTTCAGAGGGTAAGTAAGTTCGTTTTTAGACAATATTCCATTATAGAAACATATTATCGAATCATATGCGGCCCTGAAAAGGGCCTTTTTTTGGATGGGTACATCACCGTTCGTGCGGTTCGGGTTCGGGTTCGGTTTCGGCTGCTGGTGGTTCCGATTCAACGGGCGTGGTGCCCGTCACCTTGAATATGGCGTCAAACGCACGCTTCGATGTCTCGGCATGAGCGGCGTCCTGTTCGCGCAATTTGCGCAAACACTCGCCGAGCTCCTCCGAAACGCTTTCATCTAGCGTCCCGCTTGCAATCAGAAACTCCATGCGATCTCGGAGTAGACCACGCACGAGGTGGTTCCGGAACGTTTCCAAATTCTTGAAGTCACCCGACACGTTGGCAATAACAATTTTCGACATGTTGGAAATAACAAAAAAAAAATCGGAACGTACGAAAGTAGGTCTACTACGGCGCGCGCGCGGACACAGACTGATTTCAACATCCAGATGTATTGCCTTTTTATAGAAAGCGCGGAGACGCGACTCGCGCAACCCTCACACAGACGAGCTTTCGCTGCGCCCCCCTCCAGGTGGCGCGGCGGGCGGGTTTTAGGCTTTGCATTTTACTCAGCAGGTGCATTTTCGTGCCGGTAAAACATCTTCGTATACATTTATTTACCCAACGTTCATTTCGTAGTGCAATAAGCGTGGCGCAATCAGGGTTAACTGGTCAGAATTCTTATTATTCCTTTAAAAATGCAGCTTTTTGGCCACCGTGTAGAATTTTGTTCCGGTCTAAAATCCAAGAAAACCAAATTCGGTGACCTCGCACCGAGGCGCGTCTAACGACACCTCATACGTATGTATAACGCACATGAAACGTCAAAAACATGCATTTTCGTACCTGTAAATAGGCACAGGCCTAGGTGGGGTAGATACCGCAGTATTCCTTCAGAGGGTAAGTAAGTTCGTTTTTAGACAATATTCCATTATAGAAACATATTATCGAATCATATGCGGCCCTGAAAAGGGCCTTTTTTTGGATGGGTACATCACCGTTCGTGCGGTTCGGGTTCGGGTTCGGTTTCGGCTGCTGGTGGTTCCGATTCAACGGGCGTGGTGCCCGTCACCTTGAATATGGCGTCAAACGCACGCTTCGATGTCTCGGCATGAGCGGCGTCCTGTTCGCGCAATTTGCGCAAACACTCGCCGAGCTCCTCCGAAACGCTTTCATCTAGCGTCCCGCTTGCAATCAGAAACTCCATGCGATCTCGGAGTAGACCACGCACGAGGTGGTTCCGGAACGTTTCCAAATTCTTGAAGTCACCCGACACGTTGGCAATAACAATTTTCGACATGTTGGAAATAACAAAAAAAAAATCGGAACGTATGAAAGTAGGTCTACTACGGCGCGCGCGCGGACACAGACTGATTTCAACATCCAGATGTATTGCCTTTTTATAGAAAGCGCGGAGACGCGACTCGCGCAACCCTCACACAGACGAGCTTTCGCTGCGCCCCCCTCCAGGTGGCGCGGCGGGCGGGTTTTAGGCTTTGCATTTTACTCAGCAGGTGCATTTTCGTGCCGGTAAAACATCTTCGTATACATTTATTTACCCAACGTTCATTTCGTAGTGCAATAAGCGTGGCGCAATCAGGGTTAACTGGTCAGAATTCTTATTATTCCTTTAAAAATGCAGCTTTTTGGCCACCGTGTAGAATTTTGTTCCGGTCTAAAATCCAAGAAAACCAAATTCGGTGACCTCGCACCGAGGCGCGTCTAACGACACCTCATACGTATGTATAACGCACATGAAACGTCAAAAACATGCATTTTCGTACCTGTAAATAGGCACAGGCCTAGGTGGGGTAGATACCGCAGTATTCCTTTAGAGGGTAAGTAAGTTCGTTTTTAGACAATATTCCATTATAGAAACATATTATCGAATCATATGCGGCCCTGAAAAGGGCCTTTTTTTGGATGGGTACATCACCGTTCGTGCGGTTCGGGTTCGGGTTCGGTTTCGGCTGCTGGTGGTTCCGATTCAACGGGCGTGGTGCCCGTCACCTTGAATATGGCGTCAAACGCACGCTTCGATGTCTCGGCATGAGCGGCGTCCTGTTCGCGCAATATGCGCAAACATTCGCCGAGCTCCTCCGAAACGCTTTCATCTAGCGTCCCGCTTGCAATCAGAAACTCCATGCGATCTCGGAGTAGACCACGCACGAGGTGGTTCCGGAACGTTTCCAAATTCTTGAAGTCACCCGACACGTTGGCAATAACAATTTTCGACATGTTGGAAATAACAAAAAAAAAATCGGAACGTACGAAAGTAGGTCTACTACGGCGCGCGCGCGGACACAGACTGATTTCAACATCCAGATGTATTGCCTTTTTATAGAAAGCGCGGAGACGCGACCTGCGCAACCCTCACACAGACGAGCTTTCGCTGCGCCCCCCTCCAGGTGGCGCGGCGGGCGGGTTTTAGGCTTTGCATTTTACTCAGCAGGTGCATTTTCGTGCCGGTAAAACATCTTCGTATACATTTATTTACCCAACGTTCATTTCGTAGTGCAATAAGCGTGGCGCAATCAGGGTTAACTGGTCAGAATTCTTATTATTCCTTTAAAAATGCAGCTTTTTGGCCACCGTGTAGAATTTTGTTCCGGTCTAAAATCCAAGAAAACCAAATTCGGTGACCTCGCACCGAGGCGCGTCTAACGACACCTCATACGTATGTATAACGCACATGAAACGTCAAAAACATGCATTTTCGTACCTGTAAATAGGCACAGGCCTAGGTGGGGTAGATACCGCAGTATTCCTTCAGAGGGTAAGTAAGTTCGTTTTTAGACAATATTCCATTATAGAAACATATTATCGAATCATATGCGGCCCTGAAAAGGGCCTTTTTTTGGATGGGTACATCACCGTTCGTGCGGTTCGGGTTCGGGTTCGGTTTCGGCTGCTGGTGGTTCCGATTCAACGGGCGTGGTGCCCGTCACCTTGAATATGGCGTCAAACGCACGCTTCGATGTCTCGGCATGAGCGGCGTCCTGTTCGCGCAATTTGCGCAAACACTCGCCGAGCTCCTCCGAAACGCTTTCATCTAGCGTCCCGCTTGCAATCAGAAACTCCATGCGATCTCGGAGTAGACCACGCACGAGGTGGTTCCGGAACGTTTCCAAATTCTTGAAGTCACCCGACACGTTGGCAATAACAATTTTCGACATGTTGGAAATAACAAAAAAAAAATCGGAACGTACGAAAGTAGGTCTACTACGGCGCGCGCGCGGACACAGACTGATTTCAACATCCAGATGTATTGCCTTTTTATAGAAAGCGCGGAGACGCGACTCGCGCAACCCTCACACAGACGAGCTTTCGCTGCGCCCCCCTCCAGGTGGCGCGGCGGGCGGGTTTTAGGCTTTGCATTTTACTCAGCAGGTGCATTTTCGTGCCGGTAAAACATCTTCGTATACATTTATTTACCCAACGTTCATTTCGTAGTGCAATAAGCGTGGCGCAATCAGGGTTAACTGGTCAGAATTCTTATTATTCCTTTAAAAATGCAGCTTTTTGGCCACCGTGTAGAATTTTGTTCCGGTCTAAAATCCAAGAAAACCAAATTCGGTGACCTCGCACCGAGGCGCGTCTAACGACACCTCATACGTATGTATAACGCACATGAAACGTCAAAAACATGCATTTTCGTACCTGTAAATAGGCACAGGCCTAGGTGGGGTAGATACCGCAGTATTCCTTCAGAGGGTAAGTAAGTTCGTTTTTAGACAATATTCCATTATAGAAACATATTATCGAATCATATGCGGCCCTGAAAAGGGCCTTTTTTTGGATGGGTACATCACCGTTCGTGCGGTTCGGGTTCGGGTTCGGTTTCGGCTGCTGGTGGTTCCGATTCAACGGGCGTGGTGCCCGTCACCTTGAATATGGCGTCAAACGCACGCTTCGATGTCTCGGCATGAGCGGCGTCCTGTTCGCGCAATTTGCGCAAACACTCGCCGAGCTCCTCCGAAACGCTTTCATCTAGCGTCCCGCTTGCAATCAGAAACTCCATGCGATCTCGGAGTAGACCACGCACGAGGTGGTTCCGGAACGTTTCCAAATTCTTGAAGTCACCCGACACGTTGGCAATAACAATTTTCGACATGTTGGAAATAACAAAAAAAAAATCGGAACGTACGAAAGTAGGTCTACTACGGCGCGCGCGCGGACACAGACTGATTTCAACATCCAGATGTATTGCCTTTTTATAGAAAGCGCGGAGACGCGACTCGCGCAACCCTCACACAGACGAGCTTTCGCTGCGCCCCCCTCCAGGTGGCGCGGCGGGCGGGTTTTAGGCTTTGCATTTTACTCAGCAGGTGCATTTTCGTGCCGGTAAAACATCTTCGTATACATTTATTTACCCAACGTTCATTTCGTAGTGCAATAAGCGTGGCGCAATCAGGGTTAACTGGTCAGAATTCTTATTATTCCTTTAAAAATGCAGCTTTTTGGCCACCGTGTAGAATTTTGTTCCGGTCTAAAATCCAAGAAAACCAAATTCGGTGACCTCGCACCGAGGCGCGTCTAACGACACCTCATACGTATGTATAACGCACATGAAACGTCAAAAACATGCATTTTCGTACCTGTAAATAGGCACAGGCCTAGGTGGGGTAGATACCGCAGTATTCCTTCAGAGGGTAAGTAAGTTCGTTTTTAGACAATATTCCATTATAGAAACATATTATCGAATCATATGCGGCCCTGAAAAGGGCCTTTTTTTGGATGGGTACATCACCGTTCGTGCGGTTCGGGTTCGGGTTCGGTTTCGGCTGCTGGTGGTTCCGATTCAACGGGCGTGGTGCCCGTCACCTTGAATATGGCGTCAAACGCACGCTTCGATGTCTCGGCATGAGCGGCGTCCTGTTCGCGCAATATGCGCAAACACTCGCCGAGCTCCTCCGAAACGCTTTCATCTAGCGTCCCGCTTGCAATCAGAAACTCCATGCGATCTCGGAGTAGACCACGCACGAGGTGGTTCCGGAACGTTTCCAAATTCTTGAAGTCACCCGACACGTTGGCAATAACAATTTTCGACATGTTGGAAATAACAAAAAAAAAATCGGAACGTACGAAAGTAGGTCTACTACGGCGCGCGCGCGGACACAGACTGATTTCAACATCCAGATGTATTGCCTTTTTATAGAAAGCGCGGAGACGCGACCTGCGCAACCCTCACACAGACGAGCTTTCGCTGCGCCCCCCTCCAGGTGGCGCGGCGGGCGGGTTTTAGGCTTTGCATTTTACTCAGCAGGTGCATTTTCGTGCCGGTAAAACATCTTCGTATACATTTATTTACCCAACGTTCATTTCGTAGTGCAATAAGCGTGGCGCAATCAGGGTTAACTGGTCAGAATTCTTATTATTCCTTTAACAATGCAGCTTTTTGGCCACCGTGTAGAATTTTGTTCCGGTCTAAAATCCAAGAAAACCAAATTCGGTGACCTCGCACCGAGGCGCGTCTAACGACACCTCATACGTATGTATAACGCACATGAAACGTCAAAAACATGCATTTTCGTACCTGTAAATAGGCACAGGCCTAGGTGGGGTAGATACCGCAGTATTCCTTCAGAGGGTAAGTAAGTTCGTTTTTAGACAATATTCCATTATAGAAACATATTATCGAATCATATGCGGCCCTGAAAAGGGCCTTTTTTTGGATGGGTACATCACCGTTCGTGCGGTTCGGGTTCGGGTTCGGTTTCGGCTGCTGGTGGTTCCGATTCAACGGGCGTGGTGCCCGTCACCTTGAATATGGCGTCAAACGCACGCTTCGATGTCTCGGCATGAGCGGCGTCCTGTTCGCGCAATTTGCGCAAACACTCGCCGAGCTCCTCCGAAACGCTTTCATCTAGCGTCCCGCTTGCAATCAGAAACTCCATGCGATCTCGGAGTAGACCACGCACGAGGTGGTTCCGGAACGTTTCCAAATTCTTGAAGTCACCCGACACGTTGGCAATAACAATTTTCGACATGTTGGAAATAACAAAAAAAAAATCGGAACGTACGAAAGTAGGTCTACTACGGCGCGCGCGCGGACACAGACTGATTTCAACATCCAGATGTATTGCCTTTTTATAGAAAGCGCGGAGACGCGACTCGCGCAACCCTCACACAGACGAGCTTTCGCTGCGCCCCCCTCCAGGTGGCGCGGCGGGCGGGTTTTAGGCTTTGCATTTTACTCAGCAGGTGCATTTTCGTGCCGGTAAAACATCTTCGTATACATTTATTTACCCAACGTTCATTTCGTAGTGCAATAAGCGTGGCGCAATCAGGGTTAACTGGTCAGAATTCTTATTATTCCTTTAAAAATGCAGCTTTTTGGCCACCGTGTAGAATTTTGTTCCGGTCTAAAATCCAAGAAAACCAAATTCGGTGACCTCGCACCGAGGCGCGTCTAACGACACCTCATACGTATGTATAACGCACATGAAACGTCAAAAACATGCATTTTCGTACCTGTAAATAGGCACAGGCCTAGGTGGGGTAGATACCGCAGTATTCCTTCAGAGGGTAAGTAAGTTCGTTTTTAGACAATATTCCATTATAGAAACATATTATCGAATCATATGCGGCCCTGAAAAGGGCCTTTTTTTGGATGGGTGCATCACCGTTCGTGCGGTTCGGGTTCGGGTTCGGTTTCGGCTGCTGGTGGTTCCGATTCAACGGGCGTGGTGCCCGTCACCTTGAATATGGCGTCAAACGCACGCTTCGATGTCTCGGCATGAGCGGCGTCCTGTTCGCGCAATATGCGCAAACACTCGCCGAGCTCCTCCGAAACGCTTTCATCTAGCGTCCCGCTTGCAATCAGAAACTCCATGCGATCTCGGAGTAGACCACGCACGAGGTGGTTCCGGAACGTTTCCAAATTCTTGAAGTCACCCGACACGTTGGCAATAACAATTTTCGACATGTTGGAAATAACAAAAAAAAAATCGGAACGTACGAAAGTAGGTCTACTACGGCGCGCGCGCGGACACAGACTGATTTCAACATCCAGATGTATTGCCTTTTTATAGAAAGCGCGGAGACGCGACCTGCGCAACCCTCACACAGACGAGCTTTCGCTGCGCCCCCCTCCAGGTGGCGCGGCGGGCGGGTTTTAGGCTTTGCATTTTACTCAGCAGGTGCATTTTCGTGCCGGTAAAACATCTTCGTATACATTTATTTACCCAACGTTCATTTCGTAGTGCAATAAGCGTGGCGCAATCAGGGTTAACTGGTCAGAATTCTTATTATTCCTTTAAAAATGCAGCTTTTTGGCCACCGTGTAGAATTTTGTTCCGGTCTAAAATCCAAGAAAACCAAATTCGGTGACCTCGCACCGAGGCGCGTCTAACGACACCTCATACGTATGTATAACGCACATGAAACGTCAAAAACATGCATTTTCGTACCTGTAAATAGGCACAGGCCTAGGTGGGGTAGATACCGCAGTATTCCTTCAGAGGGTAAGTAAGTTCGTTTTTAGACAATATTCCATTATAGAAACATATTATCGAATCATATGCGGCCCTGAAAAGGGCCTTTTTTTGGATGGGTACATCACCGTTCGTGCGGTTCGGGTTCGGGTTCGGTTTCGGCTGCTGGTGGTTCCGATTCAACGGGCGTGGTGCCCGTCACCTTGAATATGGCGTCAAACGCACGCTTCGATGTCTCGGCATGAGCGGCGTCCTGTTCGCGCAATTTGCGCAAACACTCGCCGAGCTCCTCCGAAACGCTTTCATCTAGCGTCCCGCTTGCAATCAGAAACTCCATGCGATCTCGGAGTAGACCACGCACGAGGTGGTTCCGGAACGTTTCCAAATTCTTGAAGTCACCCGACACGTTGGCAATAACAATTTTCGACATGTTGGAAATAACAAAAAAAAAATCGGAACGTACGAAAGTAGGTCTACTACGGCGCGCGCGCGGACACAGACTGATTTCAACATCCAGATGTATTGCCTTTTTATAGAAAGCGCGGAGACGCGACCTGCGCAACCCTCACACAGACGAGCTTTCGCTGCGCCCCCCTCCAGGTGGCGCGGCGGGCGGGTTTTAGGCTTTGCATTTTACTCAGCAGGTGCATTTTCGTGCCGGTAAAACATCTTCGTATACATTTATTTACCCAACGTTCATTTCGTAGTGCAATAAGCGTGGCGCAATCAGGGTTAACTGGTCAGAATTCTTATTATTCCTTTAAAAATGCAGCTTTTTGGCCACCGTGTAGAATTTTGTTCCGGTCTAAAATCCAAGAAAACCAAATTCGGTGACCTCGCACCGAGGCGCGTCTAACGACACCTCATACGTATGTATAACGCACATGAAACGTCAAAAACATGCATTTTCGTACCTGTAAATAGGCACAGGCCTAGGTTGGGTAGATACCGCAGTATTCCTTCAGAGGGTAAGTAAGTTCGTTTTTAGACAATATTCCATTATAGAAACATATTATCGAATCATATGCGGCCCTGAAAAGGGCCTTTTTTTGGATGGGTACATCACCGTTCGTGCGGTTCGGGTTCGGGTTCGGTTTCGGCTGCTGGTGGTTCCGATTCAACGGGCGTGGTGCCCGTCACCTTGAATATGGCGTCAAACGCACGCTTCGATGTCTCGGCATGAGCGGCGTCCTGTTCGCGCAATTTGCGCAAACACTCGCCGAGCTCCTCCGAAACGCTTTCATCTAGCGTCCCGCTTGCAATCAGAAACTCCATGCGATCTCGGAGTAGACCACGCACGAGGTGGTTCCGGAACGTTTCCAAATTCTTGAAGTCACCCGACACGTTGGCAATAACAATTTTCGACATGTTGGAAATAACAAAAAAAAAATCGGAACGTACGAAAGTAGGTCTACTACGGCGCGCGCGCGGACACAGACTGATTTCAACATCCAGATGTATTGCCTTTTTATAGAAAGCGCGGAGACGCGACTCGCGCAACCCTCACACAGACGAGCTTTCGCTGCGCCCCCCTCCAGGTGGCGCGGCGGGCGGGTTTTAGGCTTTGCATTTTACTCAGCAGGTGCATTTTCGTGCCGGTAAAACATCTTCGTATACATTTATTTACCCAACGTTCATTTCGTAGTGCAATAAGCGTGGCGCAATCAGGGTTAACTGGTCAGAATTCTTATTATTCCTTTAAAAATGCAGCTTTTTGGCCACCGTGTAGAATTTTGTTCCGGTCTAAAATCCAAGAAAACCAAATTCGGTGACCTCGCACCGAGGCGCGTCTAACGACACCTCATACGTATGTATAACGCACATGAAACGTCAAAAACATGCATTTTCGTACCTGTAAATAGGCACAGGCCTAGGTGGGGTAGATACCGCAGTATTCCTTCAGAGGGTAAGTAAGTTCGTTTTTAGACAATATTCCATTATAGAAACATATTATCGAATCATATGCGGCCCTGAAAAGGGCCTTTTTTTGGATGGGTACATCACCGTTCGTGCGGTTCGGGTTCGGGTTCGGTTTCGGCTGCTGGTGGTTCCGATTCAACGGGCGTGGTGCCCGTCACCTTGAATATGGCGTCAAACGCACGCTTCGATGTCTCGGCATGAGCGGCGTCCTGTTCGCGCAATTTGCGCAAACACTCGCCGAGCTCCTCCGAAACGCTTTCATCTAGCGTCCCGCTTGCAATCAGAAACTCCATGCGATCTCGGAGTAGACCACGCACGAGGTGGTTCCGGAACGTTTCCAAATTCTTGAAGTCACCCGACACGTTGGCAATAACAATTTTCGACATGTTGGAAATAACAAAAAAAAAATCGGAACGTACGAAAGTAGGTCTACTACGGCGCGCGCGCGGACACAGACTGATTTCAACATCCAGATGTATTGCCTTTTTATAGAAAGCGTGGAGACGCGACCTGCGCAACCCTCACACAGACGAGCTTTCGCTGCGCCCCCCTCCAGGTGGCGCGGCGGGCGGGTTTTAGGCTTTGCATTTTACTCAGCAGGTGCATTTTCGTGCCGGTAAAACATCTTCGTATACATTTATTTACCCAACGTTCATTTCGTAGTGCAATAAGCGTGGCGCAATCAGGGTTAACTGGTCAGAATTCTTATTATTCCTTTAAAAATGCAGCTTTTTGGCCACCGTGTAGAATTTTGTTCCGGTCTAAAATCCAAGAAAACCAAATTCGGTGACCTCGCACCGAGGCGCGTCTAACGACACCTCATACGTATGTATAACGCACATGAAACGTCAAAAACATGCATTTTCGTACCTGTAAATAGGCACAGGCCTAGGTGGGGTAGATACCGCAGTATTCCTTCAGAGGGTAAGTAAGTTCGTTTTTAGACAATATTCCATTATAGAAACATATTATCGAATCATATGCGGCCCTGAAAAGGGCCTTTTTTTGGATGGGTACATCACCGTTCGTGCGGTTCGGGTTCGGGTTCGGTTTCGGCTGCTGGTGGTTCCGATTCAACGGGCGTGGTGCCCGTCACCTTGAATATGGCGTCAAACGCACGCTTCGATGTCTCGGCATGAGCGGCGTCCTGTTCGCGCAATTTGCGCAAACACTCGCCGAGCTCCTCCGAAACGCTTTCATCTAGCGTCCCGCTTGCAATCAGAAACTCCATGCGATCTCGGAGTAGACCACGCACGAGGTGGTTCCGGAACGTTTCCAAATTCTTGAAGTCACCCGACACGTTGGCAATAACAATTTTCGACATGTTGGAAATAACAAAAAAAAAATCGGAACGTACGAAAGTAGGTCTACTACGGCGCGCGCGCGGACACAGACTGATTTCAACATCCAGATGTATTGCCTTTTTATAGAAAGCGCGGAGACGCGACTCGCGCAACCCTCACACAGACGAGCTTTCGCTGCGCCCCCCTCCAGGTGGCGCGGCGGGCGGGTTTTAGGCTTTGCATTTTACTCAGCAGGTGCATTTTCGTGCCGGTAAAACATCTTCGTATACATTTATTTACCCAACGTTCATTTCGTAGTGCAATAAGCGTGGCGCAATCAGGGTTAACTGGTCAGAATTCTTATTATTCCTTTAAAAATGCAGCTTTTTGGCCACCGTGTAGAATTTTGTTCCGGTCTAAAATCCAAGAAAACCAAATTCGGTGACCTCGCACCGAGGCGCGTCTAACGACACCTCATACGTATGTATAACGCACATGAAACGTCAAAAACATGCATTTTCGTACCTGTAAATAGGCACAGGCCTAGGTGGGGTAGATACCGCAGTATTCCTTCAGAGGGTAAGTAAGTTCGTTTTTAGACAATATTCCATTATAGAAACATATTATCGAATCATATGCGGCCCTGAAAAGGGCCTTTTTTTGGATGGGTACATCACCGTTCGTGCGGTTCGGGTTCGGGTTCGGTTTCGGCTGCTGGTGGTTCCGATTCAACGGGCGTGGTGCCCGTCACCTTGAATATGGCGTCAAACGCACGCTTCGATGTCTCGGCATGAGCGGCGTCCTGTTCGCGCAATTTGCGCAAACACTCGCCGAGCTCCTCCGAAACGCTTTCATCTAGCGTCCCGCTTGCAATCAGAAACTCCATGCGATCTCGGAGTAGACCACGCACGAGGTGGTTCCGGAACGTTTCCAAATTCTTGAAGTCACCCGACACGTTGGCAATAACAATTTTCGACATGTTGGAAATAACAAAAAAAAAATCGGAACGTACGAAAGTAGGTCTACTACGGCGCGCGCGCGGACACAGACTGATTTCAACATCCAGATGTATTGCCTTTTTATAGAAAGCGCGGAGACGCGACTCGCGCAACCCTCACACAGACGAGCTTTCGCTGCGCCCCCCTCCAGGTGGCGCGGCGGGCGGGTTTTAGGCTTTGCATTTTACTCAGCAGGTGCATTTTCGTGCCGGTAAAACATCTTCGTATACATTTATTTACCCAACGTTCATTTCGTAGTGCAATAAGCGTGGCGCAATCAGGGTTAACTGGTCAGAATTCTTATTATTCCTTTAAAAATGCAGCTTTTTGGCCACCGTGTAGAATTTTGTTCCGGTCTAAAATCCAAGAAAACCAAATTCGGTGACCTCGCACCGAGGCGCGTCTAACGACACCTCATACGTATGTATAACGCACATGAAACGTCAAAAACATGCATTTTCGTACCTGTAAATAGGCACAGGCCTAGGTGGGGTAGATACCGCAGTATTCCTTCAGAGGGTAAGTAAGTTCGTTTTTAGACAATATTCCATTATAGAAACATATTATCGAATCATATGCGGCCCTGAAAAGGGCCTTTTTTTGGATGGGTACATCACCGTTCGTGCGGTTCGGGTTCGGGTTCGGTTTCGGCTGCTGGTGGTTCCGATTCAACGGGCGTGGTGCCCGTCACCTTGAATATGGCGTCAAACGCACGCTTCGATGTCTCGGCATGAGCGGCGTCCTGTTCGCGCAATTTGCGCAAACACTCGCCGAGCTCCTCCGAAACGCTTTCATCTAGCGTCCCGCTTGCAATCAGAAACTCCATGCGATCTCGGAGTAGACCACGCACGAGGTGGTTCCGGAACGTTTCCAAATTCTTGAAGTCACCCGACACGTTGGCAATAACAATTTTCGACATGTTGGAAATAACAAAAAAAAAATCGGAACGTACGAAAGTAGGTCTACTACGGCGCGCGCGCGGACACAGACTGATTTCAACATCCAGATGTATTGCCTTTTTATAGAAAGCGCGGAGACGCGACTCGCGCAACCCTCACACAGACGAGCTTTCGCTGCGCCCCCCTCCAGGTGGCGCGGCGGGCGGGTTTTAGGCTTTGCATTTTACTCAGCAGGTGCATTTTCGTGCCGGTAAAACATCTTCGTATACATTTATTTACCCAACGTTCATTTCGTAGTGCAATAAGCGTGGCGCAATCAGGGTTAACTGGTCAGAATTCTTATTATTCCTTTAAAAATGCAGCTTTTTGGCCACCGTGTAGAATTTTGTTCCGGTCTAAAATCCAAGAAAACCAAATTCGGTGACCTCGCACCGAGGCGCGTCTAACGACACCTCATACGTATGTATAACGCACATGAAACGTCAAAAACATGCATTTTCGTACCTGTAAATAGGCACAGGCCTAGGTGGGGTAGATACCGCAGTATTCCTTCAGAGGGTAAGTAAGTTCGTTTTTAGACAATATTCCATTATAGAAACATATTATCGAATCATATGCGGCCCTGAAAAGGGCCTTTTTTTGGATGGGTACATCACCGTTCGTGCGGTTCGGGTTCGGGTTCGGTTTCGGCTGCTGGTGGTTCCGATTCAACGGGCGTGGTGCCCGTCACCTTGAATATGGCGTCAAACGCACGCTTCGATGTCTCGGCATGAGCGGCGTCCTGTTCGCGCAATTTGCGCAAACACTCGCCGAGCTCCTCCGAAACGCTTTCATCTAGCGTCCCGCTTGCAATCAGAAACTCCATGCGATCTCGGAGTAGACCACGCACGAGGTGGTTCCGGAACGTTTCCAAATTCTTGAAGTCACCCGACACGTTGGCAATAACAATTTTCGACATGTTGGAAATAACAAAAAAAAAATCGGAACGTACGAAAGTAGGTCTACTACGGCGCGCGCGCGGACACAGACTGATTTCAACATCCAGATGTATTGCCTTTTTATAGAAAGCGCGGAGACGCGACTCGCGCAACCCTCACACAGACGAGCTTTCGCTGCGCCCCCCTCCAGGTGGCGCGGCGGGCGGGTTTTAGGCTTTGCATTTTACTCAGCAGGTGCATTTTCGTGCCGGTAAAACATCTTCGTATACATTTATTTACCCAACGTTCATTTCGTAGTGCAATAAGCGTGGCGCAATCAGGGTTAACTGGTCAGAATTCTTATTATTCCTTTAAAAATGCAGCTTTTTGGCCACCGTGTAGAATTTTGTTCCGGTCTAAAATCCAAGAAAACCAAATTCGGTGACCTCGCACCGAGGCGCGTCTAACGACACCTCATACGTATGTATAACGCACATGAAACGTCAAAAACATGCATTTTCGTACCTGTAAATAGGCACAGGCCTAGGTGGGGTAGATACCGCAGTATTCCTTCAGAGGGTAAGTAAGTTCGTTTTTAGACAATATTCCATTATAGAAACATATTATCGAATCATATGCGGCCCTGAAAAGGGCCTTTTTTTGGATGGGTACATCACCGTTCGTGCGGTTCGGGTTCGGGTTCGGTTTCGGCTGCTGGTGGTTCCGATTCAACGGGCGTGGTGCCCGTCACCTTGAATATGGCGTCAAACGCACGCTTCGATGTCTCGGCATGAGCGGCGTCCTGTTCGCGCAATTTGCGCAAACACTCGCCGAGCTCCTCCGAAACGCTTTCATCTAGCGTCCCGCTTGCAATCAGAAACTCCATGCGATCTCGGAGTAGACCACGCACGAGGTGGTTCCGGAACGTTTCCAAATTCTTGAAGTCACCCGACACGTTGGCAATAACAATTTTCGACATGTTGGAAATAACAAAAAAAAAATCGGAACGTACGAAAGTAGGTCTACTACGGCGCGCGCGCGGACACAGACTGATTTCAACATCCAGATGTATTGCCTTTTTATAGAAAGCGCGGAGACGCGACTCGCGCAACCCTCACACAGACGAGCTTTCGCTGCGCCCCCCTCCAGGTGGCGCGGCGGGCGGGTTTTAGGCTTTGCATTTTACTCAGCAGGTGCATTTTCGTGCCGGTAAAACATCTTCGTATACATTTATTTACCCAACGTTCATTTCGTAGTGCAATAAGCGTGGCGCAATCAGGGTTAACTGGTCAGAATTCTTATTATTCCTTTAAAAATGCAGCTTTTTGGCCACCGTGTAGAATTTTGTTCCGGTCTAAAATCCAAGAAAACCAAATTCGGTGACCTCGCACCGAGGCGCGTCTAACGACACCTCATACGTATGTATAACGCACATGAAACGTCAAAAACATGCATTTTCGTACCTGTAAATAGGCACAGGCCTAGGTGGGGTAGATACCGCAGTATTCCTTCAGAGGGTAAGTAAGTTCGTTTTTAGACAATATTCCATTATAGAAACATATTATCGAATCATATGCGGCCCTGAAAAGGGCCTTTTTTTGGATGGGTACATCACCGTTCGTGCGGTTCGGGTTCGGGTTCGGTTTCGGCTGCTGGTGGTTCCGATTCAACGGGCGTGGTGCCCGTCACCTTGAATATGGCGTCAAACGCACGCTTCGATGTCTCGGCATGAGCGGCGTCCTGTTCGCGCAATATGCGCAAACACTCGCCGAGCTCCTCCGAAACGCTTTCATCTAGCGTCCCGCTTGCAATCAGAAACTCCATGCGATCTCGGAGTAGACCACGCACGAGGTGGTTCCGGAACGTTTCCAAATTCTTGAAGTCACCCGACACGTTGGCAATAACAATTTTCGACATGTTGGAAATAACAAAAAAAAAATCGGAACGTACGAAAGTAGGTCTACTACGGCGCGCGCGCGGACACAGACTGATTTCAACATCCAGATGTATTGCCTTTTTATAGAAAGCGCGGAGACGCGACTCGCGCAACCCTCACACAGACGAGCTTTCGCTGCGCCCCCCTCCAGGTGGCGCGGCGGGCGGGTTTTAGGCTTTGCATTTTACTCAGCAGGTGCATTTTCGTGCCGGTAAAACATCTTCGTATACATTTATTTACCCAACGTTCATTTCGTAGTGCAATAAGCGTGGCGCAATCAGGGTTAACTGGTCAGAATTCTTATTATTCCTTTAAAAATGCAGCTTTTTGGCCACCGTGTAGAATTTTGTTCCGGTCTAAAATCCAAGAAAACCAAATTCGGTGACCTCGCACCGAGGCGCGTCTAACGACACCTCATACGTATGTATAACGCACATGAAACGTCAAAAACATGCATTTTCGTACCTGTAAATAGGCACAGGCCTAGGTGGGGTAGATACCGCAGTATTCCTTCAGAGGGTAAGTAAGTTCGTTTTTAGACAATATTCCATTATAGAAACATATTATCGAATCATATGCGGCCCTGAAAAGGGCCTTTTTTTGGATGGGTACATCACCGTTCGTGCGGTTCGGGTTCGGGTTCGGTTTCGGCTGCTGGTGGTTCCGATTCAACGGGCGTGGTGCCCGTCACCTTGAATATGGCGTCAAACGCACGCTTCGATGTCTCGGCATGAGCGGCGTCCTGTTCGCGCAATTTGCGCAAACACTCGCCGAGCTCCTCCGAAACGCTTTCATCTAGCGTCCCGCTTGCAATCAGAAACTCCATGCGATCTCGGAGTAGACCACGCACGAGGTGGTTCCGGAACGTTTCCAAATTCTTGAAGTCACCCGACACGTTGGCAATAACAATTTTCGACATGTTGGAAATAACAAAAAAAAAATCGGAACGTACGAAAGTAGGTCTACTACGGCGCGCGCGCGGACACAGACTGATTTCAACATCCAGATGTATTGCCTTTTTATAGAAAGCGCGGAGACGCGACTCGCGCAACCCTCACACAGACGAGCTTTCGCTGCGCCCCCCTCCAGGTGGCGCGGCGGGCGGGTTTTAGGCTTTGCATTTTACTCAGCAGGTGCATTTTCGTGCCGGTAAAACATCTTCGTATACATTTATTTACCCAACGTTCATTTCGTAGTGCAATAAGCGTGGCGCAATCAGGGTTAACTGGTCAGAATTCTTATTATTCCTTTAAAAATGCAGCTTTTTGGCCACCGTGTAGAATTTTGTTCCGGTCTAAAATCCAAGAAAACCAAATTCGGTGACCTCGCACCGAGGCGCGTCTAACGACACCTCATACGTATGTATAACGCACATGAAACGTCAAAAACATGCATTTTCGTACCTGTAAATAGGCACAGGCCTAGGTGGGGTAGATACCGCAGTATTCCTTCAGAGGGTAAGTAAGTTCGTTTTTAGACAATATTCCATTATAGAAACATATTATCGAATCATATGCGGCCCTGAAAAGGGCCTTTTTTTGGATGGGTACATCACCGTTCGTGCGGTTCGGGTTCGGGTTCGGTTTCGGCTGCTGGTGGTTCCGATTCAACGGGCGTGGTGCCCGTCACCTTGAATATGGCGTCAAACGCACGCTTCGATGTCTCGGCATGAGCGGCGTCCTGTTCGCGCAATTTGCGCAAACACTCGCCGAGCTCCTCCGAAACGCTTTCATCTAGCGTCCCGCTTGCAATCAGAAACTCCATGCGATCTCGGAGTAGACCACGCACGAGGTGGTTCCGGAACGTTTCCAAATTCTTGAAGTCACCCGACACGTTGGCAATAACAATTTTCGACATGTTGGAAATAACAAAAAAAAAATCGGAACGTACGAAAGTAGGTCTACTACGGCGCGCGCGCGGACACAGACTGATTTCAACATCCAGATGTATTGCCTTTTTATAGAAAGCGCGGAGACGCGACTCGCGCAACCCTCACACAGACGAGCTTTCGCTGCGCCCCCCTCCAGGTGGCGCGGCGGGCGGGTTTTAGGCTTTGCATTTTACTCAGCAGGTGCATTTTCGTGCCGGTAAAACATCTTCGTATACATTTATTTACCCAACGTTCATTTCGTAGTGCAATAAGCGTGGCGCAATCAGGGTTAACTGGTCAGAATTCTTATTATTCCTTTAAAAATGCAGCTTTTTGGCCACCGTGTAGAATTTTGTTCCGGTCTAAAATCCAAGAAAACCAAATTCGGTGACCTCGCACCGAGGCGCGTCTAACGACACCTCATACGTATGTATAACGCACATGAAACGTCAAAAACATGCATTTTCGTACCTGTAAATAGGCACAGGCCTAGGTGGGGTAGATACCGCAGTATTCCTTCAGAGGGTAAGTAAGTTCGTTTTTAGACAATATTCCATTATAGAAACATATTATCGAATCATATGCGGCCCTGAAAAGGGCCTTTTTTTGGATGGGTACATCACCGTTCGTGCGGTTCGGGTTCGGGTTCGGTTTCGGCTGCTGGTGGTTCCGATTCAACGGGCGTGGTGCCCGTCACCTTGAATATGGCGTCAAACGCACGCTTCGATGTCTCGGCATGAGCGGCGTCCTGTTCGCGCAATTTGCGCAAACACTCGCCGAGCTCCTCCGAAACGCTTTCATCTAGCGTCCCGCTTGCAATCAGAAACTCCATGCGATCTCGGAGTAGACCACGCACGAGGTGGTTCCGGAACGTTTCCAAATTCTTGAAGTCACCCGACACGTTGGCAATAACAATTTTCGACATGTTGGAAATAACAAAAAAAAAATCGGAACGTACGAAAGTAGGTCTACTACGGCGCGCGCGCGGACACAGACTGATTTCAACATCCAGATGTATTGCCTTTTTATAGAAAGCGCGGAGACGCGACTCGCGCAACCCTCACACAGACGAGCTTTCGCTGCGCCCCCCTCCAGGTGGCGCGGCGGGCGGGTTTTAGGCTTTGCATTTTACTCAGCAGGTGCATTTTCGTGCCGGTAAAACATCTTCGTATACATTTATTTACCCAACGTTCATTTCGTAGTGCAATAAGCGTGGCGCAATCAGGGTTAACTGGTCAGAATTCTTATTATTCCTTTAAAAATGCAGCTTTTTGGCCACCGTGTAGAATTTTGTTCCGGTCTAAAATCCAAGAAAACCAAATTCGGTGACCTCGCACCGAGGCGCGTCTAACGACACCTCATACGTATGTATAACGCACATGAAACGTCAAAAACATGCATTTTCGTACCTGTAAATAGGCACAGGCCTAGGTGGGGTAGATACCGCAGTATTCCTTCAGAGGGTAAGTAAGTTCGTTTTTAGACAATATTCCATTATAGAAACATATTATCGAATCATATGCGGCCCTGAAAAGGGCCTTTTTTTGGATGGGTACATCACCGTTCGTGCGGTTCGGGTTCGGGTTCGGTTTCGGCTGCTGGTGGTTCCGATTCAACGGGCGTGGTGCCCGTCACCTTGAATATGGCGTCAAACACACGCTTCGATGTCTCGGCATGAGCGGCGTCCTGTTCGCGCAATATGCGCAAACACTCGCCGAGCTCCTCCGAAACGCTTTCATCTAGCGTCCCGCTTGCAATCAGAAACTCCATGCGATCTCGGAGTAGACCACGCACGAGGTGGTTCCGGAACGTTTCCAAATTCTTGAAGTCACCCGACACGTTGGCAATAACAATTTTCGACATGTTGGAAATAACAAAAAAAAAATCGGAACGTACGAAAGTAGGTCTACTACGGCGCGCGCGCGGACACAGACTGATTTCAACATCCAGATGTATTGCCTTTTTATAGAAAGCGCGGAGACGCGACTCGCGCAACCCTCACACAGACGAGCTTTCGCTGCGCCCCCCTCCAGGTGGCGCGGCGGGCGGGTTTTAGGCTTTGCATTTTACTCAGCAGGTGCATTTTCGTGCCGGTAAAACATCTTCGTATACATTTATTTACCCAACGTTCATTTCGTAGTGCAATAAGCGTGGCGCAATCAGGGTTAACTGGTCAGAATTCTTATTATTCCTTTAAAAATGCAGCTTTTTGGCCACCGTGTAGAATTTTGTTCCGGTCTAAAATCCAAGAAAACCAAATTCGGTGACCTCGCACCGAGGCGCGTCTAACGACACCTCATACGTATGTATAACGCACATGAAACGTCAAAAACATGCATTTTCGTACCTGTAAATAGGCACAGGCCTAGGTGGGGTAGATACCGCAGTATTCCTTCAGAGGGTAAGTAAGTTCGTTTTTAGACAATATTCCATTATAGAAACATATTATCGAATCATATGCGGCCCTGAAAAGGGCCTTTTTTTGGATGGGTACATCACCGTTCGTGCGGTTCGGGTTCGGGTTCGGTTTCGGCTGCTGGTGGTTCCGATTCAACGGGCGTGGTGCCCGTCACCTTGAATATGGCGTCAAACGCACGCTTCGATGTCTCGGCATGAGCGGCGTCCTGTTCGCGCAATTTGCGCAAACACTCGCCGAGCTCCTCCGAAACGCTTTCATCTAGCGTCCCGCTTGCAATCAGAAACTCCATGCGATCTCGGAGTAGACCACGCACGAGGTGGTTCCGGAACGTTTCCAAATTCTTGAAGTCACCCGACACGTTGGCAATAACAATTTTCGACATGTTGGAAATAACAAAAAAAAAATCGGAACGTACGAAAGTAGGTCTACTACGGCGCGCGCGCGGACACAGACTGATTTCAACATCCAGATGTATTGCCTTTTTATAGAAAGCGCGGAGACGCGACTCGCGCAACCCTCACACAGACGAGCTTTCGCTGCGCCCCCCTCCAGGTGGCGCGGCGGGCGGGTTTTAGGCTTTGCATTTTACTCAGCAGGTGCATTTTCGTGCCGGTAAAACATCTTCGTATACATTTATTTACCCAACGTTCATTTCGTAGTGCAATAAGCGTGGCGCAATCAGGGTTAACTGGTCAGAATTCTTATTATTCCTTTAAAAATGCAGCTTTTTGGCCACCGTGTAGAATTTTGTTCCGGTCTAAAATCCAAGAAAACCAAATTCGGTGACCTCGCACCGAGGCGCGTCTAACGACACCTCATACGTATGTATAACGCACATGAAACGTCAAAAACATGCATTTTCGTACCTGTAAATAGGCACAGGCCTAGGTGGGGTAGATACCGCAGTATTCCTTCAGAGGGTAAGTAAGTTCGTTTTTAGACAATATTCCATTATAGAAACATATTATCGAATCATATGCGGCCCTGAAAAGGGCCTTTTTTTGGATGGGTACATCACCGTTCGTGCGGTTCGGGTTCGGGTTCGGTTTCGGCTGCTGGTGGTTCCGATTCAACGGGCGTGGTGCCCGTCACCTTGAATATGGCGTCAAACGCACGCTTCGATGTCTCGGCATGAGCGGCGTCCTGTTCGCGCAATTTGCGCAAACACTCGCCGAGCTCCTCCGAAACGCTTTCATCTAGCGTCCCGCTTGCAATCAGAAACTCCATGCGATCTCGGAGTAGACCACGCACGAGGTGGTTCCGGAACGTTTCCAAATTCTTGAAGTCACCCGACACGTTGGCAATAACAATTTTCGACATGTTGGAAATAACAAAAAAAAAATCGGAACGTACGAAAGTAGGTCTACTACGGCGCGCGCGCGGACACAGACTGATTTCAACATCCAGATGTATTGCCTTTTTATAGAAAGCGCGGAGACGCGACTCGCGCAACCCTCACACAGACGAGCTTTCGCTGCGCCCCCCTCCAGGTGGCGCGGCGGGCGGGTTTTAGGCTTTGCATTTTACTCAGCAGGTGCATTTTCGTGCCGGTAAAACATCTTCGTATACATTTATTTACCCAACGTTCATTTCGTAGTGCAATAAGCGTGGCGCAATCAGGGTTAACTGGTCAGAATTCTTATTATTCCTTTAAAAATGCAGCTTTTTGGCCACCGTGTAGAATTTTGTTCCGGTCTAAAATCCAAGAAAACCAAATTCGGTGACCTCGCACCGAGGCGCGTCTAACGACACCTCATACGTATGTATAACGCACATGAAACGTCAAAAACATGCATTTTCGTACCTGTAAATAGGCACAGGCCTAGGTGGGGTAGATACCGCAGTATTCCTTCAGAGGGTAAGTAAGTTCGTTTTTAGACAATATTCCATTATAGAAACATATTATCGAATCATATGCGGCCCTGAAAAGGGCCTTTTTTTGGATGGGTACATCACCGTTCGTGCGGTTCGGGTTCGGGTTCGGTTTCGGCTGCTGGTGGTTCCGATTCAACGGGCGTGGTGCCCGTCACCTTGAATATGGCGTCAAACGCACGCTTCGATGTCTCGGCATGAGCGGCGTCCTGTTCGCGCAATTTGCGCAAACACTCGCCGAGCTCCTCCGAAACGCTTTCATCTAGCGTCCCGCTTGCAATCAGAAACTCCATGCGATCTCGGAGTAGACCACGCACGAGGTGGTTCCGGAACGTTTCCAAATTCTTGAAGTCACCCGACACGTTGGCAATAACAATTTTCGACATGTTGGAAATAACAAAAAAAAAATCGGAACGTACGAAAGTAGGTCTACTACGGCGCGCGCGCGGACACAGACTGATTTCAACATCCAGATGTATTGCCTTTTTATAGAAAGCGCGGAGACGCGACTCGCGCAACCCTCACACAGACGAGCTTTCGCTGCGCCCCCCTCCAGGTGGCGCGGCGGGCGGGTTTTAGGCTTTGCATTTTACTCAGCAGGTGCATTTTCGTGCCGGTAAAACATCTTCGTATACATTTATTTACCCAACGTTCATTTCGTAGTGCAATAAGCGTGGCGCAATCAGGGTTAACTGGTCAGAATTCTTATTATTCCTTTAAAAATGCAGCTTTTTGGCCACCGTGTAGAATTTTGTTCCGGTCTAAAATCCAAGAAAACCAAATTCGGTGACCTCGCACCGAGGCGCGTCTAACGACACCTCATACGTATGTATAACGCACATGAAACGTCAAAAACATGCATTTTCGTACCTGTAAATAGGCACAGGCCTAGGTGGGGTAGATACCGCAGTATTCCTTCAGAGGGTAAGTAAGTTCGTTTTTAGACAATATTCCATTATAGAAACATATTATCGAATCATATGCGGCCCTGAAAAGGGCCTTTTTTTGGATGGGTACATCACCGTTCGTGCGGTTCGGGTTCGGGTTCGGTTTCGGCTGCTGGTGGTTCCGATTCAACGGGCGTGGTGCCCGTCACCTTGAATATGGCGTCAAACGCACGCTTCGATGTCTCGGCATGAGCGGCGTCCTGTTCGCGCAATTTGCGCAAACACTCGCCGAGCTCCTCCGAAACGCTTTCATCTAGCGTCCCGCTTGCAATCAGAAACTCCATGCGATCTCGGAGTAGACCACGCACGAGGTGGTTCCGGAACGTTTCCAAATTCTTGAAGTCACCCGACACGTTGGCAATAACAATTTTCGACATGTTGGAAATAACAAAAAAAAAATCGGAACGTACGAAAGTAGGTCTACTACGGCGCGCGCGCGGACACAGACTGATTTCAACATCCAGATGTATTGCCTTTTTATAGAAAGCGCGGAGACGCGACTCGCGCAACCCTCACACAGACGAGCTTTCGCTGCGCCCCCCTCCAGGTGGCGCGGCGGGCGGGTTTTAGGCTTTGCATTTTACTCAGCAGGTGCATTTTCGTGCCGGTAAAACATCTTCGTATACATTTATTTACCCAACGTTCATTTCGTAGTGCAATAAGCGTGGCGCAATCAGGGTTAACTGGTCAGAATTCTTATTATTCCTTTAAAAATGCAGCTTTTTGGCCACCGTGTAGAATTTTGTTCCGGTCTAAAATCCAAGAAAACCAAATTCGGTGACCTCGCACCGAGGCGCGTCTAACGACACCTCATACGTATGTATAACGCACATGAAACGTCAAAAACATGCATTTTCGTACCTGTAAATAGGCACAGGCCTAGGTGGGGTAGATACCGCAGTATTCCTTCAGAGGGTAAGTAAGTTCGTTTTTAGACAATATTCCATTATAGAAACATATTATCGAATCATATGCGGCCCTGAAAAGGGCCTTTTTTTGGATGGGTACATCACCGTTCGTGCGGTTCGGGTTCGGGTTCGGTTTCGGCTGATGGTGGTTCCGATTCAACGGGCGTGGTGCCCGTCACCTTGAATATGGCGTCAAACGCACGCTTCGATGTCTCGGCATGAGCGGCGTCCTGTTCGCGCAATTTGCGCAAACACTCGCCGAGCTCCTCCGAAACGCTTTCATCTAGCGTCCCGCTTGCAATCAGAAACTCCATGCGATCTCGGAGTAGACCACGCACGAGGTGGTTCCGGAACGTTTCCAAATTCTTGAAGTCACCCGACACGTTGGCAATAACAATTTTCGACATGTTGGAAATAACAAAAAAAAAATCGGAACGTACGAAAGTAGGTCTACTACGGCGCGCGCGCGGACACAGACTGATTTCAACATCCAGATGTATTGCCTTTTTATAGAAAGCGCGGAGACGCGACTCGCGCAACCCTCACACAGACGAGCTTTCGCTGCGCCCCCCTCCAGGTGGCGCGGCGGGCGGGTTTTAGGCTTTGCATTTTACTCAGCAGGTGCATTTTCGTGCCGGTAAAACATCTTCGTATACATTTATTTACCCAACGTTCATTTCGTAGTGCAATAAGCGTGGCGCAATCAGGGTTAACTGGTCAGAATTCTTATTATTCCTTTAAAAATGCAGCTTTTTGGCCACCGTGTAGAATTTTGTTCCGGTCTAAAATCCAAGAAAACCAAATTCGGTGACCTCGCACCGAGGCGCGTCTAACGACACCTCATACGTATGTATAACGCACATGAAACGTCAAAAACATGCATTTTCGTACCTGTAAATAGGCACAGGCCTAGGTGGGGTAGATACCGCAGTATTCCTTCAGAGGGTAAGTAAGTTCGTTTTTAGACAATATTCCATTATAGAAACATATTATCGAATCATATGCGGCCCTGAAAAGGGCCTTTTTTTGGATGGGTACATCACCGTTCGTGCGGTTCGGGTTCGGGTTCGGTTTCGGCTGCTGGTGGTTCCGATTCAACGGGCGTGGTGCCCGTCACCTTGAATATGGCGTCAAACGCACGCTTCGATGTCTCGGCATGAGCGGCGTCCTGTTCGCGCAATATGCGCAAACACTCGCCGAGCTCCTCCGAAACGCTTTCATCTAGCGTCCCGCTTGCAATCAGAAACTCCATGCGATCTCGGAGTAGACCACGCACGAGGTGGTTCCGGAACGTTTCCAAATTCTTGAAGTCACCCGACACGTTGGCAATAACAATTTTCGACATGTTGGAAATAACAAAAAAAAAATCGGAACGTACGAAAGTAGGTCTACTACGGCGCGCGCGCGGACACAGACTGATTTCAACATCCAGATGTATTGCCTTTTTATAGAAAGCGCGGAGACGCGACTCGCGCAACCCTCACACAGACGAGCTTTCGCTGCGCCCCCCTCCAGGTGGCGCGGCGGGCGGGTTTTAGGCTTTGCATTTTACTCAGCAGGTGCATTTTCGTGCCGGTAAAACATCTTCGTATACATTTATTTACCCAACGTTCATTTCGTAGTGCAATAAGCGTGGCGCAATCAGGGTTAACTGGTCAGAATTCTTATTATTCCTTTAAAAATGCAGCTTTTTGGCCACCGTGTAGAATTTTGTTCCGGTCTAAAATCCAAGAAAACCAAATTCGGTGACCTCGCACCGAGGCGCGTCTAACGACACCTCATACGTATGTATAACGCACATGAAACGTCAAAAACATGCATTTTCGTACCTGTAAATAGGCACAGGCCTAGGTGGGGTAGATACCGCAGTATTCCTTCAGAGGGTAAGTAAGTTCGTTTTTAGACAATATTCCATTATAGAAACATATTATCGAATCATATGCGGCCCTGAAAAGGGCCTTTTTTTGGATGGGTACATCACCGTTCGTGCGGTTCGGGTTCGGGTTCGGTTTCGGCTGCTGGTGGTTCCGATTCAACGGGCGTGGTGCCCGTCACCTTGAATATGGCGTCAAACGCACGCTTCGATGTCTCGGCATGAGCGGCGTCCTGTTCGCGCAATATGCGCAAACACTCGCCGAGCTCCTCCGAAACGCTTTCATCTAGCGTCCCGCTTGCAATCAGAAACTCCATGCGATCTCGGAGTAGACCACGCACGAGGTGGTTCCGGAACGTTTCCAAATTCTTGAAGTCACCCGACACGTTGGCAATAACAATTTTCGACATGTTGGAAATAACAAAAAAAAAATCGGAACGTACGAAAGTAGGTCTACTACGGCGCGCGCGCGGACACAGACTGATTTCAACATCCAGATGTATTGCCTTTTTATAGAAAGCGCGGAGACGCGACTCGCGCAACCCTCACACAGACGAGCTTTCGCTGCGCCCCCCTCCAGGTGGCGCGGCGGGCGGGTTTTAGGCTTTGCATTTTACTCAGCAGGTGCATTTTCGTGCCGGTAAAACATCTTCGTATACATTTATTTACCCAACGTTCATTTCGTAGTGCAATAAGCGTGGCGCAATCAGGGTTAACTGGTCAGAATTCTTATTATTCCTTTAAAAATGCAGCTTTTTGGCCACCGTGTAGAATTTTGTTCCGGTCTAAAATCCAAGAAAACCAAATTCGGTGACCTCGCACCGAGGCGCGTCTAACGACACCTCATACGTATGTATAACGCACATGAAACGTCAAAAACATGCATTTTCGTACCTGTAAATAGGCACAGGCCTAGGTGGGGTAGATACCGCAGTATTCCTTCAGAGGGTAAGTAAGTTCGTTTTTAGACAATATTCCATTATAGAAACATATTATCGAATCATATGCGGCCCTGAAAAGGGCCTTTTTTTGGATGGGTACATCACCGTTCGTGCGGTTCGGGTTCGGGTTCGGTTTCGGCTGCTGGTGGTTCCGATTCAACGGGCGTGGTGCCCGTCACCTTGAATATGGCGTCAAACGCACGCTTCGATGTCTCGGCATGAGCGGCGTCCTGTTCGCGCAATTTGCGCAAACACTCGCCGAGCTCCTCCGAAACGCTTTCATCTAGCGTCCCGCTTGCAATCAGAAACTCCATGCGATCTCGGAGTAGACCACGCACGAGGTGGTTCCGGAACGTTTCCAAATTCTTGAAGTCACCCGACACGTTGGCAATAACAATTTTCGACATGTTGGAAATAACAAAAAAAAAATCGGAACGTACGAAAGTAGGTCTACTACGGCGCGCGCGCGGACACAGACTGATTTCAACATCCAGATGTATTGCCTTTTTATAGAAAGCGCGGAGACGCGACTCGCGCAACCCTCACACAGACGAGCTTTCGCTGCGCCCCCCTCCAGGTGGCGCGGCGGGCGGGTTTTAGGCTTTGCATTTTACTCAGCAGGTGCATTTTCGTGCCGGTAAAACATCTTCGTATACATTTATTTACCCAACGTTCATTTCGTAGTGCAATAAGCGTGGCGCAATCAGGGTTAACTGGTCAGAATTCTTATTATTCCTTTAAAAATGCAGCTTTTTGGCCACCGTGTAGAATTTTGTTCCGGTCTAAAATCCAAGAAAACCAAATTCGGTGACCTCGCACCGAGGCGCGTCTAACGACACCTCATACGTATGTATAACGCACATGAAACGTCAAAAACATGCATTTTCGTACCTGTAAATAGGCACAGGCCTAGGTGGGGTAGATACCGCAGTATTCCTTCAGAGGGTAAGTAAGTTCGTTTTTAGACAATATTCCATTATAGAAACATATTATCGAATCATATGCGGCCCTGAAAAGGGCCTTTTTTTGGATGGGTACATCACCGTTCGTGCGGTTCGGGTTCGGGTTCGGTTTCGGCTGCTGGTGGTTCCGATTCAACGGGCGTGGTGCCCGTCACCTTGAATATGGCGTCAAACGCACGCTTCGATGTCTCGGCATGAGCGGCGTCCTGTTCGCGCAATTTGCGCAAACACTCGCCGAGCTCCTCCGAAACGCTTTCATCTAGCGTCCCGCTTGCAATCAGAAACTCCATGCGATCTCGGAGTAGACCACGCACGAGGTGGTTCCGGAACGTTTCCAAATTCTTGAAGTCACCCGACACGTTGGCAATAACAATTTTCGACATGTTGGAAATAACAAAAAAAAAATCGGAACGTACGAAAGTAGGTCTACTACGGCGCGCGCGCGGACACAGACTGATTTCAACATCCAGATGTATTGCCTTTTTATAGAAAGCGCGGAGACGCGACTCGCGCAACCCTCACACAGACGAGCTTTCGCTGCGCCCCCCTCCAGGTGGCGCGGCGGGCGGGTTTTAGGCTTTGCATTTTACTCAGCAGGTGCATTTTCGTGCCGGTAAAACATCTTCGTATACATTTATTTACCCAACGTTCATTTCGTAGTGCAATAAGCGTGGCGCAATCAGGGTTAACTGGTCAGAATTCTTATTATTCCTTTAAAAATGCAGCTTTTTGGCCACCGTGTAGAATTTTGTTCCGGTCTAAAATCCAAGAAAACCAAATTCGGTGACCTCGCACCGAGGCGCGTCTAACGACACCTCATACGTATGTATAACGCACATGAAACGTCAAAAACATGCATTTTCGTACCTGTAAATAGGCACAGGCCTAGGTGGGGTAGATACCGCAGTATTCCTTCAGAGGGTAAGTAAGTTCGTTTTTAGACAATATTCCATTATAGAAACATATTATCGAATCATATGCGGCCCTGAAAAGGGCCTTTTTTTGGATGGGTACATCACCGTTCGTGCGGTTCGGGTTCGGGTTCGGTTTCGGCTGCTGGTGGTTCCGATTCAACGGGCGTGGTGCCCGTCACCTTGAATATGGCGTCAAACGCACGCTTCGATGTCTCGGCATGAGCGGCGTCCTGTTCGCGCAATTTGCGCAAACACTCGCCGAGCTCCTCCGAAACGCTTTCATCTAGCGTCCCGCTTGCAATCAGAAACTCCATGCGATCTCGGAGTAGACCACGCACGAGGTGGTTCCGGAACGTTTCCAAATTCTTGAAGTCACCCGACACGTTGGCAATAACAATTTTCGACATGTTGGAAATAACAAAAAAAAAATCGGAACGTACGAAAGTAGGTCTACTACGGCGCGCGCGCGGACACAGACTGATTTCAACATCCAGATGTATTGCCTTTTTATAGAAAGCGCGGAGACGCGACTCGCGCAACCCTCACACAGACGAGCTTTCGCTGCGCCCCCCTCCAGGTGGCGCGGCGGGCGGGTTTTAGGCTTTGCATTTTACTCAGCAGGTGCATTTTCGTGCCGGTAAAACATCTTCGTATACATTTATTTACCCAACGTTCATTTCGTAGTGCAATAAGCGTGGCGCAATCAGGGTTAACTGGTCAGAATTCTTATTATTCCTTTAAAAATGCAGCTTTTTGGCCACCGTGTAGAATTTTGTTCCGGTCTAAAATCCAAGAAAACCAAATTCGGTGACCTCGCACCGAGGCGCGTCTAACGACACCTCATACGTATGTATAACGCACATGAAACGTCAAAAACATGCATTTTCGTACCTGTAAATAGGCACAGGCCTAGGTGGGGTAGATACCGCAGTATTCCTTCAGAGGGTAAGTAAGTTCGTTTTTAGACAATATTCCATTATAGAAACATATTATCGAATCATATGCGGCCCTGAAAAGGGCCTTTTTTTGGATGGGTACATCACCGTTCGTGCGGTTCGGGTTCGGGTTCGGTTTCGGCTGCTGGTGGTTCCGATTCAACGGGCGTGGTGCCCGTCACCTTGAATATGGCGTCAAACGCACGCTTCGATGTCTCGGCATGAGCGGCGTCCTGTTCGCGCAATTTGCGCAAACACTCGCCGAGCTCCTCCGAAACGCTTTCATCTAGCGTCCCGCTTGCAATCAGAAACTCCATGCGATCTCGGAGTAGACCACGCACGAGGTGGTTCCGGAACGTTTCCAAATTCTTGAAGTCACCCGACACGTTGGCAATAACAATTTTCGACATGTTGGAAATAACAAAAAAAAAATCGGAACGTACGAAAGTAGGTCTACTACGGCGCGCGCGCGGACACAGACTGATTTCAACATCCAGATGTATTGCCTTTTTATAGAAAGCGCGGAGACGCGACTCGCGCAACCCTCACACAGACGAGCTTTCGCTGCGCCCCCCTCCAGGTGGCGCGGCGGGCGGGTTTTAGGCTTTGCATTTTACTCAGCAGGTGCATTTTCGTGCCGGTAAAACATCTTCGTATACATTTATTTACCCAACGTTCATTTCGTAGTGCAATAAGCGTGGCGCAATCAGGGTTAACTGGTCAGAATTCTTATTATTCCTTTAAAAATGCAGCTTTTTGGCCACCGTGTAGAATTTTGTTCCGGTCTAAAATCCAAGAAAACCAAATTCGGTGACCTCGCACCGAGGCGCGTCTAACGACACCTCATACGTATGTATAACGCACATGAAACGTCAAAAACATGCATTTTCGTACCTGTAAATAGGCACAGGCCTAGGTGGGGTAGATACCGCAGTATTCCTTCAGAGGGTAAGTAAGTTCGTTTTTAGACAATATTCCATTATAGAAACATATTATCGAATCATATGCGGCCCTGAAAAGGGCCTTTTTTTGGATGGGTACATCACCGTTCGTGCGGTTCGGGTTCGGGTTCGGTTTCGGCTGCTGGTGGTTCCGATTCAACGGGCGTGGTGCCCGTCACCTTGAATATGGCGTCAAACGCACGCTTCGATGTCTCGGCATGAGCGGCGTCCTGTTCGCGCAATATGCGCAAACACTCGCCGAGCTCCTCCGAAACGCTTTCATCTAGCGTCCCGCTTGCAATCAGAAACTCCATGCGATCTCGGAGTAGACCACGCACGAGGTGGTTCCGGAACGTTTCCAAATTCTTGAAGTCACCCGACACGTTGGCAATAACAATTTTCGACATGTTGGAAATAACAAAAAAAAAATCGGAACGTACGAAAGTAGGTCTACTACGGCGCGCGCGCGGACGCAGACTGATTTCAACATCCAGATGTATTGCCTTTTTATAGAAAGCGCGGAGACGCGACTCGCGCAACCCTCACACAGACGAGCTTTCGCTGCGCCCCCCTCCAGGTGGCGCGGCGGGCGGGTTTTAGGCTTTGCATTTTACTCAGCAGGTGCATTTTCGTGCCGGTAAAACATCTTCGTATACATTTATTTACCCAACGTTCATTTCGTAGTGCAATAAGCGTGGCGCAATCAGGGTTAACTGGTCAGAATTCTTATTATTCCTTTAAAAATGCAGCTTTTTGGCCACCGTGTAGAATTTTGTTCCGGTCTAAAATCCAAGAAAACCAAATTCGGTGACCTCGCACCGAGGCGCGTCTAACGACACCTCATACGTATGTATAACGCACATGAAACGTCAAAAACATGCATTTTCGTACCTGTAAATAGGCACAGGCCTAGGTGGGGTAGATACCGCAGTATTCCTTCAGAGGGTAAGTAAGTTCGTTTTTAGACAATATTCCATTATAGAAACATATTATCGAATCATATGCGGCCCTGAAAAGGGCCTTTTTTTGGATGGGTACATCACCGTTCGTGCGGTTCGGGTTCGGGTTCGGTTTCGGCTGCTGGTGGTTCCGATTCAACGGGCGTGGTGCCCGTCACCTTGAATATGGCGTCAAACGCACGCTTCGATGTCTCGGCATGAGCGGCGTCCTGTTCGCGCAATTTGCGCAAACACTCGCCGAGCTCCTCCGAAACGCTTTCATCTAGCGTCCCGCTTGCAATCAGAAACTCCATGCGATCTCGGAGTAGACCACGCACGAGGTGGTTCCGGAACGTTTCCAAATTCTTGAAGTCACCCGACACGTTGGCAATAACAATTTTCGACATGTTGGAAATAACAAAAAAAAAATCGGAACGTACGAAAGTAGGTCTACTACGGCGCGCGCGCGGACACAGACTGATTTCAACATCCAGATGTATTGCCTTTTTATAGAAAGCGCGGAGACGCGACTCGCGCAACCCTCACACAGACGAGCTTTCGCTGCGCCCCCCTC
Organism: Orthosia incerta; assembly: GCA_948252205.1. Classification (NCBI taxonomy): domain Eukaryota; kingdom Metazoa; phylum Arthropoda; class Insecta; order Lepidoptera; family Noctuidae; genus Orthosia; species Orthosia incerta. The sequence continues at coordinate 20,748,490 of OX411765.1, forward strand.
CAGGTGGCGCGGCGGGCGGGTTTTAGGCTTTGCATTTTACTCAGCAGGTGCATTTTCGTGCCGGTAAAACATCTTCGTATACATTTATTTACCCAACGTTCATTTCGTAGTGCAATAAGCGTGGCGCAATCAGGGTTAACTGGTCAGAATTCTTATTATTCCTTTAAAAATGCAGCTTTTTGGCCACCGTGTAGAATTTTGTTCCGGTCTAAAATCCAAGAAAACCAAATTCGGTGACCTCGCACCGAGGCGCGTCTAACGACACCTCATACGTATGTATAACGCACATGAAACGTCAAAAACATGCATTTTCGTACCTGTAAATAGGCACAGGCCTAGGTGGGGTAGATACCGCAGTATTCCTTCAGAGGGTAAGTAAGTTCGTTTTTAGACAATATTCCATTATAGAAACATATTATCGAATCATATGCGGCCCTGAAAAGGGCCTTTTTTTGGATGGGTACATCACCGTTCGTGCGGTTCGGGTTCGGGTTCGGTTTCGGCTGCTGGTGGTTCCGATTCAACGGGCGTGGTGCCCGTCACCTTGAATATGGCGTCAAACGCACGCTTCGATGTCTCGGCATGAGCGGCGTCCTGTTCGCGCAATATGCGCAAACACTCGCCGAGCTCCTCCGAAACGCTTTCATCTAGCGTCCCGCTTGCAATCAGAAACTCCATGCGATCTCGGAGTAGACCACGCACGAGGTGGTTCCGGAACGTTTCCAAATTCTTGAAGTCACCCGACACGTTGGCAATAACAATTTTCGACATGTTGGAAATAACAAAAAAAAAATCGGAACGTACGAAAGTAGGTCTACTACGGCGCGCGCGCGGACACAGACTGATTTCAACATCCAGATGTATTGCCTTTTTATAGAAAGCGCGGAGACGCGACTCGCGCAACCCTCACACAGACGAGCTTTCGCTGCGCCCCCCTCCAGGTGGCGCGGCGGGCGGGTTTTAGGCTTTGCATTTTACTCAGCAGGTGCATTTTCGTGCCGGTAAAACATCTTCGTATACATTTATTTACCCAACGTTCATTTCGTAGTGCAATAAGCGTGGCGCAATCAGGGTTAACTGGTCAGAATTCTTATTATTCCTTTAAAAATGCAGCTTTTTGGCCACCGTGTAGAATTTTGTTCCGGTCTAAAATCCAAGAAAACCAAATTCGGTGACCTCGCACCGAGGCGCGTCTAACGACACCTCATACGTATGTATAACGCACATGAAACGTCAAAAACATGCATTTTCGTACCTGTAAATAGGCACAGGCCTAGGTGGGGTAGATACCGCAGTATTCCTTCAGAGGGTAAGTAAGTTCGTTTTTAGACAATATTCCATTATAGAAACATATTATCGAATCATATGCGGCCCTGAAAAGGGCCTTTTTTTGGATGGGTACATCACCGTTCGTGCGGTTCGGGTTCGGGTTCGGTTTCGGCTGCTGGTGGTTCCGATTCAACGGGCGTGGTGCCCGTCACCTTGAATATGGCGTCAAACGCACGCTTCGATGTCTCGGCATGAGCGGCGTCCTGTTCGCGCAATTTGCGCAAACACTCGCCGAGCTCCTCCGAAACGCTTTCATCTAGCGTCCCGCTTGCAATCAGAAACTCCATGCGATCTCGGAGTAGACCACGCACGAGGTGGTTCCGGAACGTTTCCAAATTCTTGAAGTCACCCGACACGTTGGCAATAACAATTTTCGACATGTTGGAAATAACAAAAAAAAAATCGGAACGTACGAAAGTAGGTCTACTACGGCGCGCGCGCGGACACAGACTGATTTCAACATCCAGATGTATTGCCTTTTTATAGAAAGCGCGGAGACGCGACTCGCGCAACCCTCACACAGACGAGCTTTCGCTGCGCCCCCCTCCAGGTGGCGCGGCGGGCGGGTTTTAGGCTTTGCATTTTACTCAGCAGGTGCATTTTCGTGCCGGTAAAACATCTTCGTATACATTTATTTACCCAACGTTCATTTCGTAGTGCAATAAGCGTGGCGCAATCAGGGTTAACTGGTCAGAATTCTTATTATTCCTTTAAAAATGCAGCTTTTTGGCCACCGTGTAGAATTTTGTTCCGGTCTAAAATCCAAGAAAACCAAATTCGGTGACCTCGCACCGAGGCGCGTCTAACGACACCTCATACGTATGTATAACGCACATGAAACGTCAAAAACATGCATTTTCGTACCTGTAAATAGGCACAGGCCTAGGTGGGGTAGATACCGCAGTATTCCTTCAGAGGGTAAGTAAGTTCGTTTTTAGACAATATTCCATTATAGAAACATATTATCGAATCATATGCGGCCCTGAAAAGGGCCTTTTTTTGGATGGGTACATCACCGTTCGTGCGGTTCGGGTTCGGGTTCGGTTTCGGCTGCTGGTGGTTCCGATTCAACGGGCGTGGTGCCCGTCACCTTGAATATGGCGTCAAACGCACGCTTCGATGTCTCGGCATGAGCGGCGTCCTGTTCGCGCAATATGCGCAAACACTCGCCGAGCTCCTCCGAAACGCTTTCATCTAGCGTCCCGCTTGCAATCAGAAACTCCATGCGATCTCGGAGTAGACCACGCACGAGGTGGTTCCGGAACGTTTCCAAATTCTTGAAGTCACCCGACACGTTGGCAATAACAATTTTCGACATGTTGGAAATAACAAAAAAAAAATCGGAACGTACGAAAGTAGGTCTACTACGGCGCGCGCGCGGACACAGACTGATTTCAACATCCAGATGTATTGCCTTTTTATAGAAAGCGCGGAGACGCGACTCGCGCAACCCTCACACAGACGAGCTTTCGCTGCGCCCCCCTCCAGGTGGCGCGGCGGGCGGGTTTTAGGCTTTGCATTTTACTCAGCAGGTGCATTTTCGTGCCGGTAAAACATCTTCGTATACATTTATTTACCCAACGTTCATTTCGTAGTGCAATAAGCGTGGCGCAATCAGGGTTAACTGGTCAGAATTCTTATTATTCCTTTAAAAATGCAGCTTTTTGGCCACCGTGTAGAATTTTGTTCCGGTCTAAAATCCAAGAAAACCAAATTCGGTGACCTCGCACCGAGGCGCGTCTAACGACACCTCATACGTATGTATAACGCACATGAAACGTCAAAAACATGCATTTTCGTACCTGTAAATAGGCACAGGCCTAGGTGGGGTAGATACCGCAGTATTCCTTCAGAGGGTAAGTAAGTTCGTTTTTAGACAATATTCCATTATAGAAACATATTATCGAATCATATGCGGCCCTGAAAAGGGCCTTTTTTTGGATGGGTACATCACCGTTCGTGCGGTTCGGGTTCGGGTTCGGTTTCGGCTGCTGGTGGTTCCGATTCAACGGGCGTGGTGCCCGTCACCTTGAATATGGCGTCAAACGCACGCTTCGATGTCTCGGCATGAGCGGCGTCCTGTTCGCGCAATTTGCGCAAACACTCGCCGAGCTCCTCCGAAACGCTTTCATCTAGCGTCCCGCTTGCAATCAGAAACTCCATGCGATCTCGGAGTAGACCACGCACGAGGTGGTTCCGGAACGTTTCCAAATTCTTGAAGTCACCCGACACGTTGGCAATAACAATTTTCGACATGTTGGAAATAACAAAAAAAAAATCGGAACGTACGAAAGTAGGTCTACTACGGCGCGCGCGCGGACACAGACTGATTTCAACATCCAGATGTATTGCCTTTTTATAGAAAGCGCGGAGACGCGACTCGCGCAACCCTCACACAGACGAGCTTTCGCTGCGCCCCCCTCCAGGTGGCGCGGCGGGCGGGTTTTAGGCTTTGCATTTTACTCAGCAGGTGCATTTTCGTGCCGGTAAAACATCTTCGTATACATTTATTTACCCAACGTTCATTTCGTAGTGCAATAAGCGTGGCGCAATCAGGGTTAACTGGTCAGAATTCTTATTATTCCTTTAAAAATGCAGCTTTTTGGCCACCGTGTAGAATTTTGTTCCGGTCTAAAATCCAAGAAAACCAAATTCGGTGACCTCGCACCGAGGCGCGTCTAACGACACCTCATACGTATGTATAACGCACATGAAACGTCAAAAACATGCATTTTCGTACCTGTAAATAGGCACAGGCCTAGGTGGGGTAGATACCGCAGTATTCCTTCAGAGGGTAAGTAAGTTCGTTTTTAGACAATATTCCATTATAGAAACATATTATCGAATCATATGCGGCCCTGAAAAGGGCCTTTTTTTGGATGGGTACATCACCGTTCGTGCGGTTCGGGTTCGGGTTCGGTTTCGGCTGCTGGTGGTTCCGATTCAACGGGCGTGGTGCCCGTCACCTTGAATATGGCGTCAAACGCACGCTTCGATGTCTCGGCATGAGCGGCGTCCTGTTCGCGCAATTTGCGCAAACACTCGCCGAGCTCCTCCGAAACGCTTTCATCTAGCGTCCCGCTTGCAATCAGAAACTCCATGCGATCTCGGAGTAGACCACGCACGAGGTGGTTCCGGAACGTTTCCAAATTCTTGAAGTCACCCGACACGTTGGCAATAACAATTTTCGACATGTTGGAAATAACAAAAAAAAAATCGGAACGTACGAAAGTAGGTCTACTACGGCGCGCGCGCGGACACAGACTGATTTCAACATCCAGATGTATTGCCTTTTTATAGAAAGCGCGGAGACGCGACTCGCGCAACCCTCACACAGACGAGCTTTCGCTGCGCCCCCCTCCAGGTGGCGCGGCGGGCGGGTTTTAGGCTTTGCATTTTACTCAGCAGGTGCATTTTCGTGCCGGTAAAACATCTTCGTATACATTTATTTACCCAACGTTCATTTCGTAGTGCAATAAGCGTGGCGCAATCAGGGTTAACTGGTCAGAATTCTTATTATTCCTTTAAAAATGCAGCTTTTTGGCCACCGTGTAGAATTTTGTTCCGGTCTAAAATCCAAGAAAACCAAATTCGGTGACCTCGCACCGAGGCGCGTCTAACGACACCTCATACGTATGTATAACGCACATGAAACGTCAAAAACATGCATTTTCGTACCTGTAAATAGGCACAGGCCTAGGTGGGGTAGATACCGCAGTATTCCTTCAGAGGGTAAGTAAGTTCGTTTTTAGACAATATTCCATTATAGAAACATATTATCGAATCATATGCGGCCCTGAAAAGGGCCTTTTTTTGGATGGGTACATCACCGTTCGTGCGGTTCGGGTTCGGGTTCGGTTTCGGCTGCTGGTGGTTCCGATTCAACGGGCGTGGTGCCCGTCACCTTGAATATGGCGTCAAACGCACGCTTCGATGTCTCGGCATGAGCGGCGTCCTGTTCGCGCAATATGCGCAAACACTCGCCGAGCTCCTCCGAAACGCTTTCATCTAGCGTCCCGCTTGCAATCAGAAACTCCATGCGATCTCGGAGTAGACCACGCACGAGGTGGTTCCGGAACGTTTCCAAATTCTTGAAGTCACCCGACACGTTGGCAATAACAATTTTCGACATGTTGGAAATAACAAAAAAAAAATCGGAACGTACGAAAGTAGGTCTACTACGGCGCGCGCGCGGACACAGACTGATTTCAACATCCAGATGTATTGCCTTTTTATAGAAAGCGCGGAGACGCGACTCGCGCAACCCTCACACAGACGAGCTTTCGCTGCGCCCCCCTCCAGGTGGCGCGGCGGGCGGGTTTTAGGCTTTGCATTTTACTCAGCAGGTGCATTTTCGTGCCGGTAAAACATCTTCGTATACATTTATTTACCCAACGTTCATTTCGTAGTGCAATAAGCGTGGCGCAATCAGGGTTAACTGGTCAGAATTCTTATTATTCCTTTAAAAATGCAGCTTTTTGGCCACCGTGTAGAATTTTGTTCCGGTCTAAAATCCAAGAAAACCAAATTCGGTGACCTCGCACCGAGGCGCGTCTAACGACACCTCATACGTATGTATAACGCACATGAAACGTCAAAAACATGCATTTTCGTACCTGTAAATAGGCACAGGCCTAGGTGGGGTAGATACCGCAGTATTCCTTCAGAGGGTAAGTAAGTTCGTTTTTAGACAATATTCCATTATAGAAACATATTATCGAATCATATGCGGCCCTGAAAAGGGCCTTTTTTTGGATGGGTACATCACCGTTCGTGCGGTTCGGGTTCGGGTTCGGTTTCGGCTGCTGGTGGTTCCGATTCAACGGGCGTGGTGCCCGTCACCTTGAATATGGCGTCAAACGCACGCTTCGATGTCTCGGCATGAGCGGCGTCCTGTTCGCGCAATTTGCGCAAACACTCGCCGAGCTCCTCCGAAACGCTTTCATCTAGCGTCCCGCTTGCAATCAGAAACTCCATGCGATCTCGGAGTAGACCACGCACGAGGTGGTTCCGGAACGTTTCCAAATTCTTGAAGTCACCCGACACGTTGGCAATAACAATTTTCGACATGTTGGAAATAACAAAAAAAAAATCGGAACGTACGAAAGTAGGTCTACTACGGCGCGCGCGCGGACACAGACTGATTTCAACATCCAGATGTATTGCCTTTTTATAGAAAGCGCGGAGACGCGACTCGCGCAACCCTCACACAGACGAGCTTTCGCTGCGCCCCCCTCCAGGTGGCGCGGCGGGCGGGTTTTAGGCTTTGCATTTTACTCAGCAGGTGCATTTTCGTGCCGGTAAAACATCTTCGTATACATTTATTTACCCAACGTTCATTTCGTAGTGCAATAAGCGTGGCGCAATCAGGGTTAACTGGTCAGAATTCTTATTATTCCTTTAAAAATGCAGCTTTTTGGCCACCGTGTAGAATTTTGTTCCGGTCTAAAATCCAAGAAAACCAAATTCGGTGACCTCGCACCGAGGCGCGTCTAACGACACCTCATACGTATGTATAACGCACATGAAACGTCAAAAACATGCATTTTCGTACCTGTAAATAGGCACAGGCCTAGGTGGGGTAGATACCGCAGTATTCCTTCAGAGGGTAAGTAAGTTCGTTTTTAGACAATATTCCATTATAGAAACATATTATCGAATCATATGCGGCCCTGAAAAGGGCCTTTTTTTGGATGGGTACATCACCGTTCGTGCGGTTCGGGTTCGGGTTCGGTTTCGGCTGCTGGTGGTTCCGATTCAACGGGCGTGGTGCCCGTCACCTTGAATATGGCGTCAAACGCACGCTTCGATGTCTCGGCATGAGCGGCGTCCTGTTCGCGCAATTTGCGCAAACACTCGCCGAGCTCCTCCGAAACGCTTTCATCTAGCGTCCCGCTTGCAATCAGAAACTCCATGCGATCTCGGAGTAGACCACGCACGAGGTGGTTCCGGAACGTTTCCAAATTCTTGAAGTCACCCGACACGTTGGCAATAACAATTTTCGACATGTTGGAAATAACAAAAAAAAAATCGGAACGTACGAAAGTAGGTCTACTACGGCGCGCGCGCGGACACAGACTGATTTCAACATCCAGATGTATTGCCTTTTTATAGAAAGCGCGGAGACGCGACTCGCGCAACCCTCACACAGACGAGCTTTCGCTGCGCCCCCCTCCAGGTGGCGCGGCGGGCGGGTTTTAGGCTTTGCATTTTACTCAGCAGGTGCATTTTCGTGCCGGTAAAACATCTTCGTATACATTTATTTACCCAACGTTCATTTCGTAGTGCAATAAGCGTGGCGCAATCAGGGTTAACTGGTCAGAATTCTTATTATTCCTTTAAAAATGCAGCTTTTTGGCCACCGTGTAGAATTTTGTTCCGGTCTAAAATCCAAGAAAACCAAATTCGGTGACCTCGCACCGAGGCGCGTCTAACGACACCTCATACGTATGTATAACGCACATGAAACGTCAAAAACATGCATTTTCGTACCTGTAAATAGGCACAGGCCTAGGTGGGGTAGATACCGCAGTATTCCTTCAGAGGGTAAGTAAGTTCGTTTTTAGACAATATTCCATTATAGAAACATATTATCGAATCATATGCGGCCCTGAAAAGGGCCTTTTTTTGGATGGGTACATCACCGTTCGTGCGGTTCGGGTTCGGGTTCGGTTTCGGCTGCTGGTGGTTCCGATTCAACGGGCGTGGTGCCCGTCACCTTGAATATGGCGTCAAACGCACGCTTCGATGTCTCGGCATGAGCGGCGTCCTGTTCGCGCAATATGCGCAAACACTCGCCGAGCTCCTCCGAAACGCTTTCATCTAGCGTCCCGCTTGCAATCAGAAACTCCATGCGATCTCGGAGTAGACCACGCACGAGGTGGTTCCGGAACGTTTCCAAATTCTTGAAGTCACCCGACACGTTGGCAATAACAATTTTCGACATGTTGGAAATAACAAAAAAAAAATCGGAACGTACGAAAGTAGGTCTACTACGGCGCGCGCGCGGACACAGACTGATTTCAACATCCAGATGTATTGCCTTTTTATAGAAAGCGCGGAGACGCGACTCGCGCAACCCTCACACAGACGAGCTTTCGCTGCGCCCCCCTCCAGGTGGCGCGGCGGGCGGGTTTTAGGCTTTGCATTTTACTCAGCAGGTGCATTTTCGTGCCGGTAAAACATCTTCGTATACATTTATTTACCCAACGTTCATTTCGTAGTGCAATAAGCGTGGCGCAATCAGGGTTAACTGGTCAGAATTCTTATTATTCCTTTAAAAATGCAGCTTTTTGGCCACCGTGTAGAATTTTGTTCCGGTCTAAAATCCAAGAAAACCAAATTCGGTGACCTCGCACCGAGGCGCGTCTAACGACACCTCATACGTATGTATAACGCACATGAAACGTCAAAAACATGCATTTTCGTACCTGTAAATAGGCACAGGCCTAGGTGGGGTAGATACCGCAGTATTCCTTCAGAGGGTAAGTAAGTTCGTTTTTAGACAATATTCCATTATAGAAACATATTATCGAATCATATGCGGCCCTGAAAAGGGCCTTTTTTTGGATGGGTACATCACCGTTCGTGCGGTTCGGGTTCGGGTTCGGTTTCGGCTGCTGGTGGTTCCGATTCAACGGGCGTGGTGCCCGTCACCTTGAATATGGCGTCAAACGCACGCTTCGATGTCTCGGCATGAGCGGCGTCCTGTTCGCGCAATTTGCGCAAACACTCGCCGAGCTCCTCCGAAACGCTTTCATCTAGCGTCCCGCTTGCAATCAGAAACTCCATGCGATCTCGGAGTAGACCACGCACGAGGTGGTTCCGGAACGTTTCCAAATTCTTGAAGTCACCCGACACGTTGGCAATAACAATTTTCGACATGTTGGAAATAACAAAAAAAAAATCGGAACGTACGAAAGTAGGTCTACTACGGCGCGCGCGCGGACACAGACTGATTTCAACATCCAGATGTATTGCCTTTTTATAGAAAGCGCGGAGACGCGACTCGCGCAACCCTCACACAGACGAGCTTTCGCTGCGCCCCCCTCCAGGTGGCGCGGCGGGCGGGTTTTAGGCTTTGCATTTTACTCAGCAGGTGCATTTTCGTGCCGGTAAAACATCTTCGTATACATTTATTTACCCAACGTTCATTTCGTAGTGCAATAAGCGTGGCGCAATCAGGGTTAACTGGTCAGAATTCTTATTATTCCTTTAAAAATGCAGCTTTTTGGCCACCGTGTAGAATTTTGTTCCGGTCTAAAATCCAAGAAAACCAAATTCGGTGACCTCGCACCGAGGCGCGTCTAACGACACCTCATACGTATGTATAACGCACATGAAACGTCAAAAACATGCATTTTCGTACCTGTAAATAGGCACAGGCCTAGGTGGGGTAGATACCGCAGTATTCCTTCAGAGGGTAAGTAAGTTCGTTTTTAGACAATATTCCATTATAGAAACATATTATCGAATCATATGCGGCCCTGAAAAGGGCCTTTTTTTGGATGGGTACATCACCGTTCGTGCGGTTCGGGTTCGGGTTCGGTTTCGGCTGCTGGTGGTTCCGATTCAACGGGCGTGGTGCCCGTCACCTTGAATATGGCGTCAAACGCACGCTTCGATGTCTCGGCATGAGCGGCGTCCTGTTCGCGCAATTTGCGCAAACACTCGCCGAGCTCCTCCGAAACGCTTTCATCTAGCGTCCCGCTTGCAATCAGAAACTCCATGCGATCTCGGAGTAGACCACGCACGAGGTGGTTCCGGAACGTTTCCAAATTCTTGAAGTCACCCGACACGTTGGCAATAACAATTTTCGACATGTTGGAAATAACAAAAAAAAAATCGGAACGTACGAAAGTAGGTCTACTACGGCGCGCGCGCGGACACAGACTGATTTCAACATCCAGATGTATTGCCTTTTTATAGAAAGCGCGGAGACGCGACTCGCGCAACCCTCACACAGACGAGCTTTCGCTGCGCCCCCCTCCAGGTGGCGCGGCGGGCGGGTTTTAGGCTTTGCATTTTACTCAGCAGGTGCATTTTCGTGCCGGTAAAACATCTTCGTATACATTTATTTACCCAACGTTCATTTCGTAGTGCAATAAGCGTGGCGCAATCAGGGTTAACTGGTCAGAATTCTTATTATTCCTTTAAAAATGCAGCTTTTTGGCCACCGTGTAGAATTTTGTTCCGGTCTAAAATCCAAGAAAACCAAATTCGGTGACCTCGCACCGAGGCGCGTCTAACGACACCTCATACGTATGTATAACGCACATGAAACGTCAAAAACATGCATTTTCGTACCTGTAAATAGGCACAGGCCTAGGTGGGGTAGATACCGCAGTATTCCTTCAGAGGGTAAGTAAGTTCGTTTTTAGACAATATTCCATTATAGAAACATATTATCGAATCATATGCGGCCCTGAAAAGGGCCTTTTTTTGGATGGGTACATCACCGTTCGTGCGGTTCGGGTTCGGGTTCGGTTTCGGCTGCTGGTGGTTCCGATTCAACGGGCGTGGTGCCCGTCACCTTGAATATGGCGTCAAACGCACGCTTCGATGTCTCGGCATGAGCGGCGTCCTGTTCGCGCAATTTGCGCAAACACTCGCCGAGCTCCTCCGAAACGCTTTCATCTAGCGTCCCGCTTGCAATCAGAAACTCCATGCGATCTCGGAGTAGACCACGCACGAGGTGGTTCCGGAACGTTTCCAAATTCTTGAAGTCACCCGACACGTTGGCAATAACAATTTTCGACATGTTGGAAATAACAAAAAAAAAATCGGAACGTACGAAAGTAGGTCTACTACGGCGCGCGCGCGGACACAGACTGATTTCAACATCCAGATGTATTGCCTTTTTATAGAAAGCGCGGAGACGCGACTCGCGCAACCCTCACACAGACGAGCTTTCGCTGCGCCCCCCTCCAGGTGGCGCGGCGGGCGGGTTTTAGGCTTTGCATTTTACTCAGCAGGTGCATTTTCGTGCCGGTAAAACATCTTCGTATACATTTATTTACCCAACGTTCATTTCGTAGTGCAATAAGCGTGGCGCAATCAGGGTTAACTGGTCAGAATTCTTATTATTCCTTTAAAAATGCAGCTTTTTGGCCACCGTGTAGAATTTTGTTCCGGTCTAAAATCCAAGAAAACCAAATTCGGTGACCTCGCACCGAGGCGCGTCTAACGACACCTCATACGTATGTATAACGCACATGAAACGTCAAAAACATGCATTTTCGTACCTGTAAATAGGCACAGGCCTAGGTGGGGTAGATACCGCAGTATTCCTTCAGAGGGTAAGTAAGTTCGTTTTTAGACAATATTCCATTATAGAAACATATTATCGAATCATATGCGGCCCTGAAAAGGGCCTTTTTTTGGATGGGTACATCACCGTTCGTGCGGTTCGGGTTCGGGTTCGGTTTCGGCTGCTGGTGGTTCCGATTCAACGGGCGTGGTGCCCGTCACCTTGAATATGGCGTCAAACGCACGCTTCGATGTCTCGGCATGAGCGGCGTCCTGTTCGCGCAATTTGCGCAAACACTCGCCGAGCTCCTCCGAAACGCTTTCATCTAGCGTCCCGCTTGCAATCAGAAACTCCATGCGATCTCGGAGTAGACCACGCACGAGGTGGTTCCGGAACGTTTCCAAATTCTTGAAGTCACCCGACACGTTGGCAATAACAATTTTCGACATGTTGGAAATAACAAAAAAAAAATCGGAACGTACGAAAGTAGGTCTACTACGGCGCGCGCGCGGACACAGACTGATTTCAACATCCAGATGTATTGCCTTTTTATAGAAAGCGCGGAGACGCGACTCGCGCAACCCTCACACAGACGAGCTTTCGCTGCGCCCCCCTCCAGGTGGCGCGGCGGGCGGGTTTTAGGCTTTGCATTTTACTCAGCAGGTGCATTTTCGTGCCGGTAAAACATCTTCGTATACATTTATTTACCCAACGTTCATTTCGTAGTGCAATAAGCGTGGCGCAATCAGGGTTAACTGGTCAGAATTCTTATTATTCCTTTAAAAATGCAGCTTTTTGGCCACCGTGTAGAATTTTGTTCCGGTCTAAAATCCAAGAAAACCAAATTCGGTGACCTCGCACCGAGGCGCGTCTAACGACACCTCATACGTATGTATAACGCACATGAAACGTCAAAAACATGCATTTTCGTACCTGTAAATAGGCACAGGCCTAGGTGGGGTAGATACCGCAGTATTCCTTCAGAGGGTAAGTAAGTTCGTTTTTAGACAATATTCCATTATAGAAACATATTATCGAATCATATGCGGCCCTGAAAAGGGCCTTTTTTTGGATGGGTACATCACCGTTCGTGCGGTTCGGGTTCGGGTTCGGTTTCGGCTGCTGGTGGTTCCGATTCAACGGGCGTGGTGCCCGTCACCTTGAATATGGCGTCAAACGCACGCTTCGATGTCTCGGCATGAGCGGCGTCCTGTTCGCGCAATTTGCGCAAACACTCGCCGAGCTCCTCCGAAACGCTTTCATCTAGCGTCCCGCTTGCAATCAGAAACTCCATGCGATCTCGGAGTAGACCACGCACGAGGTGGTTCCGGAACGTTTCCAAATTCTTGAAGTCACCCGACACGTTGGCAATAACAATTTTCGACATGTTGGAAATAACAAAAAAAAAATCGGAACGTACGAAAGTAGGTCTACTACGGCGCGCGCGCGGACACAGACTGATTTCAACATCCAGATGTATTGCCTTTTTATAGAAAGCGCGGAGACGCGACTCGCGCAACCCTCACACAGACGAGCTTTCGCTGCGCCCCCCTCCAGGTGGCGCGGCGGGCGGGTTTTAGGCTTTGCATTTTACTCAGCAGGTGCATTTTCGTGCCGGTAAAACATCTTCGTATACATTTATTTACCCAACGTTCATTTCGTAGTGCAATAAGCGTGGCGCAATCAGGGTTAACTGGTCAGAATTCTTATTATTCCTTTAAAAATGCAGCTTTTTGGCCACCGTGTAGAATTTTGTTCCGGTCTAAAATCCAAGAAAACCAAATTCGGTGACCTCGCACCGAGGCGCGTCTAACGACACCTCATACGTATGTATAACGCACATGAAACGTCAAAAACATGCATTTTCGTACCTGTAAATAGGCACAGGCCTAGGTGGGGTAGATACCGCAGTATTCCTTCAGAGGGTAAGTAAGTTCGTTTTTAGACAATATTCCATTATAGAAACATATTATCGAATCATATGCGGCCCTGAAAAGGGCCTTTTTTTGGATGGGTACATCACCGTTCGTGCGGTTCGGGTTCGGGTTCGGTTTCGGCTGCTGGTGGTTCCGATTCAACGGGCGTGGTGCCCGTCACCTTGAATATGGCGTCAAACGCACGCTTCGATGTCTCGGCATGAGCGGCGTCCTGTTCGCGCAATTTGCGCAAACACTCGCCGAGCTCCTCCGAAACGCTTTCATCTAGCGTCCCGCTTGCAATCAGAAACTCCATGCGATCTCGGAGTAGACCACGCACGAGGTGGTTCCGGAACGTTTCCAAATTCTTGAAGTCACCCGACACGTTGGCAATAACAATTTTCGACATGTTGGAAATAACAAAAAAAAAATCGGAACGTACGAAAGTAGGTCTACTACGGCGCGCGCGCGGACACAGACTGATTTCAACATCCAGATGTATTGCCTTTTTATAGAAAGCGCGGAGACGCGACTCGCGCAACCCTCACACAGACGAGCTTTCGCTGCGCCCCCCTCCAGGTGGCGCGGCGGGCGGGTTTTAGGCTTTGCATTTTACTCAGCAGGTGCATTTTCGTGCCGGTAAAACATCTTCGTATACATTTATTTACCCAACGTTCATTTCGTAGTGCAATAAGCGTGGCGCAATCAGGGTTAACTGGTCAGAATTCTTATTATTCCTTTAAAAATGCAGCTTTTTGGCCACCGTGTAGAATTTTGTTCCGGTCTAAAATCCAAGAAAACCAAATTCGGTGACCTCGCACCGAGGCGCGTCTAACGACACCTCATACGTATGTATAACGCACATGAAACGTCAAAAACATGCATTTTCGTACCTGTAAATAGGCACAGGCCTAGGTGGGGTAGATACCGCAGTATTCCTTCAGAGGGTAAGTAAGTTCGTTTTTAGACAATATTCCATTATAGAAACATATTATCGAATCATATGCGGCCCTGAAAAGGGCCTTTTTTTGGATGGGTACATCACCGTTCGTGCGGTTCGGGTTCGGGTTCGGTTTCGGCTGCTGGTGGTTCCGATTCAACGGGCGTGGTGCCCGTCACCTTGAATATGGCGTCAAACGCACGCTTCGATGTCTCGGCATGAGCGGCGTCCTGTTCGCGCAATTTGCGCAAACACTCGCCGAGCTCCTCCGAATCGCTTTCATCTAGCGTCCCGCTTGCAATCAGAAACTCCATGCGATCTCGGAGTAGACCACGCACGAGGTGGTTCCGGAACGTTTCCAAATTCTTGAAGTCACCCGACACGTTGGCAATAACAATTTTCGACATGTTGGAAATAACAAAAAAAAAATCGGAACGTACGAAAGTAGGTCTACTACGGCGCGCGCGCGGACACAGACTGATTTCAACATCCAGATGTATTGCCTTTTTATAGAAAGCGCGGAGACGCGACTCGCGCAACCCTCACACAGACGAGCTTTCGCTGCGCCCCCCTCCAGGTGGCGCGGCGGGCGGGTTTTAGGCTTTGCATTTTACTCAGCAGGTGCATTTTCGTGCCGGTAAAACATCTTCGTATACATTTATTTACCCAACGTTCATTTCGTAGTGCAATAAGCGTGGCGCAATCAGGGTTAACTGGTCAGAATTCTTATTATTCCTTTAAAAATGCAGCTTTTTGGCCACCGTGTAGAATTTTGTTCCGGTCTAAAATCCAAGAAAACCAAATTCGGTGACCTCGCACCGAGGCGCGTCTAACGACACCTCATACGTATGTATAACGCACATGAAACGTCAAAAACATGCATTTTCGTACCTGTAAATAGGCACAGGCCTAGGTGGGGTAGATACCGCAGTATTCCTTCAGAGGGTAAGTAAGTTCGTTTTTAGACAATATTCCATTATAGAAACATATTATCGAATCATATGCGGCCCTGAAAAGGGCCTTTTTTTGGATGGGTACATCACCGTTCGTGCGGTTCGGGTTCGGGTTCGGTTTCGGCTGCTGGTGGTTCCGATTCAACGGGCGTGGTGCCCGTCACCTTGAATATGGCGTCAAACGCACGCTTCGATGTCTCGGCATGAGCGGCGTCCTGTTCGCGCAATTTGCGCAAACACTCGCCGAGCTCCTCCGAAACGCTTTCATCTAGCGTCCCGCTTGCAATCAGAAACTCCATGCGATCTCGGAGTAGACCACGCACGAGGTGGTTCCGGAACGTTTCCAAATTCTTGAAGTCACCCGACACGTTGGCAATAACAATTTTCGACATGTTGGAAATAACAAAAAAAAAATCGGAACGTACGAAAGTAGGTCTACTACGGCGCGCGCGCGGACACAGACTGATTTCAACATCCAGATGTATTGCCTTTTTATAGAAAGCGCGGAGACGCGACTCGCGCAACCCTCACACAGACGAGCTTTCGCTGCGCCCCCCTCCAGGTGGCGCGGCGGGCGGGTTTTAGGCTTTGCATTTTACTCAGCAGGTGCATTTTCGTGCCGGTAAAACATCTTCGTATACATTTATTTACACAACGTTCATTTCGTAGTGCAATAAGCGTGGCGCAATCAGGGTTAACTGGTCAGAATTCTTATTATTCCTTTAAAAATGCAGCTTTTTGGCCACCGTGTAGAATTTTGTTCCGGTCTAAAATCCAAGAAAACCAAATTCGGTGACCTCGCACCGAGGCGCGTCTAACGACACCTCATACGTATGTATAACGCACATGAAACGTCAAAAACATGCATTTTCGTACCTGTAAATAGGCACAGGCCTAGGTGGGGTAGATACCGCAGTATTCCTTCAGAGGGTAAGTAAGTTCGTTTTTAGACAATATTCCATTATAGAAACATATTATCGAATCATATGCGGCCCTGAAAAGGGCCTTTTTTTGGATGGGTACATCACCGTTCGTGCGGTTCGGGTTCGGGTTCGGTTTCGGCTGCTGGTGGTTCCGATTCAACGGGCGTGGTGCCCGTCACCTTGAATATGGCGTCAAACGCACGCTTCGATGTCTCGGCATGAGCGGCGTCCTGTTCGCGCAATTTGCGCAAACACTCGCCGAGCTCCTCCGAAACGCTTTCATCTAGCGTCCCGCTTGCAATCAGAAACTCCATGCGATCTCGGAGTAGACCACGCACGAGGTGGTTCCGGAACGTTTCCAAATTCTTGAAGTCACCCGACACGTTGGCAATAACAATTTTCGACATGTTGGAAATAACAAAAAAAAAATCGGAACGTACGAAAGTAGGTCTACTACGGCGCGCGCGCGGACACAGACTGATTTCAACATCCAGATGTATTGCCTTTTTATAGAAAGCGCGGAGACGCGACTCGCGCAACCCTCACACAGACGAGCTTTCGCTGCGCCCCCCTCCAGGTGGCGCGGCGGGCGGGTTTTAGGCTTTGCATTTTACTCAGCAGGTGCATTTTCGTGCCGGTAAAACATCTTCGTATACATTTATTTACCCAACGTTCATTTCGTAGTGCAATAAGCGTGGCGCAATCAGGGTTAACTGGTCAGAATTCTTATTATTCCTTTAAAAATGCAGCTTTTTGGCCACCGTGTAGAATTTTGTTCCGGTCTAAAATCCAAGAAAACCAAATTCGGTGACCTCGCACCGAGGCGCGTCTAACGACACCTCATACGTATGTATAACGCACATGAAACGTCAAAAACATGCATTTTCGTACCTGTAAATAGGCACAGGCCTAGGTGGGGTAGATACCGCAGTATTCCTTCAGAGGGTAAGTAAGTTCGTTTTTAGACAATATTCCATTATAGAAACATATTATCGAATCATATGCGGCCCTGAAAAGGGCCTTTTTTTGGATGGGTACATCACCGTTCGTGCGGTTCGGGTTCGGGTTCGGTTTCGGCTGCTGGTGGTTCCGATTCAACGGGCGTGGTGCCCGTCACCTTGAATATGGCGTCAAACGCACGCTTCGATGTCTCGGCATGAGCGGCGTCCTGTTCGCGCAATTTGCGCAAACACTCGCCGAGCTCCTCCGAAACGCTTTCATCTAGCGTCCCGCTTGCAATCAGAAACTCCATGCGATCTCGGAGTAGACCACGCACGAGGTGGTTCCGGAACGTTTCCAAATTCTTGAAGTCACCCGACACGTTGGCAATAACAATTTTCGACATGTTGGAAATAACAAAAAAAAAATCGGAACGTACGAAAGTAGGTCTACTACGGCGCGCGCGCGGACACAGACTGATTTCAACATCCAGATGTATTGCCTTTTTATAGAAAGCGCGGAGACGCGACTCGCGCAACCCTCACACAGACGAGCTTTCGCTGCGCCCCCCTCCAGGTGGCGCGGCGGGCGGGTTTTAGGCTTTGCATTTTACTCAGCAGGTGCATTTTCGTGCCGGTAAAACATCTTCGTATACATTTATTTACCCAACGTTCATTTCGTAGTGCAATAAGCGTGGCGCAATCAGGGTTAACTGGTCAGAATTCTTATTATTCCTTTAAAAATGCAGCTTTTTGGCCACCGTGTAGAATTTTGTTCCGGTCTAAAATCCAAGAAAACCAAATTCGGTGACCTCGCACCGAGGCGCGTCTAACGACACCTCATACGTATGTATAACGCACATGAAACGTCAAAAACATGCATTTTCGTACCTGTAAATAGGCACAGGCCTAGGTGGGGTAGATACCGCAGTATTCCTTCAGAGGGTAAGTAAGTTCGTTTTTAGACAATATTCCATTATAGAAACATATTATCGAATCATATGCGGCCCTGAAAAGGGCCTTTTTTTGGATGGGTACATCACCGTTCGTGCGGTTCGGGTTCGGGTTCGGTTTCGGCTGCTGGTGGTTCCGATTCAACGGGCGTGGTGCCCGTCACCTTGAATATGGCGTCAAACGCACGCTTCGATGTCTCGGCATGAGCGGCGTCCTGTTCGCGCAATTTGCGCAAACACTCGCCGAGCTCCTCCGAAACGCTTTCATCTAGCGTCCCGCTTGCAATCAGAAACTCCATGCGATCTCGGAGTAGACCACGCACGAGGTGGTTCCGGAACGTTTCCAAATTCTTGAAGTCACCCGACACGTTGGCAATAACAATTTTCGACATGTTGGAAATAACAAAAAAAAAATCGGAACGTACGAAAGTAGGTCTACTACGGCGCGCGCGCGGACACAGACTGATTTCAACATCCAGATGTATTGCCTTTTTATAGAAAGCGCGGAGACGCGACTCGCGCAACCCTCACACAGACGAGCTTTCGCTGCGCCCCCCTCCAGGTGGCGCGGCGGGCGGGTTTTAGGCTTTGCATTTTACTCAGCAGGTGCATTTTCGTGCCGGTAAAACATCTTCGTATACATTTATTTACCCAACGTTCATTTCGTAGTGCAATAAGCGTGGCGCAATCAGGGTTAACTGGTCAGAATTCTTATTATTCCTTTAAAAATGCAGCTTTTTGGCCACCGTGTAGAATTTTGTTCCGGTCTAAAATCCAAGAAAACCAAATTCGGTGACCTCGCACCGAGGCGCGTCTAACGACACCTCATACGTATGTATAACGCACATGAAACGTCAAAAACATGCATTTTCGTACCTGTAAATAGGCACAGGCCTAGGTGGGGTAGATACCGCAGTATTCCTTCAGAGGGTAAGTAAGTTCGTTTTTAGACAATATTCCATTATAGAAACATATTATCGAATCATATGCGGCCCTGAAAAGGGCCTTTTTTTGGATGGGTACATCACCGTTCGTGCGGTTCGGGTTCGGGTTCGGTTTCGGCTGCTGGTGGTTCCGATTCAACGGGCGTGGTGCCCGTCACCTTGAATATGGCGTCAAACGCACGCTTCGATGTCTCGGCATGAGCGGCGTCCTGTTCGCGCAATTTGCGCAAACACTCGCCGAGCTCCTCCGAAACGCTTTCATCTAGCGTCCCGCTTGCAATCAGAAACTCCATGCGATCTCGGAGTAGACCACGCACGAGGTGGTTCCGGAACGTTTCCAAATTCTTGAAGTCACCCGACACGTTGGCAATAACAATTTTCGACATGTTGGAAATAACAAAAAAAAAATCGGAACGTACGAAAGTAGGTCTACTACGGCGCGCGCGCGGACACAGACTGATTTCAACATCCAGATGTATTGCCTTTTTATAGAAAGCGCGGAGACGCGACTCGCGCAACCCTCACACAGACGAGCTTTCGCTGCGCCCCCCTCCAGGTGGCGCGGCGGGCGGGTTTTAGGCTTTGCATTTTACTCAGCAGGTGCATTTTCGTGCCGGTAAAACATCTTCGTATACATTTATTTACCCAACGTTCATTTCGTAGTGCAATAAGCGTGGCGCAATCAGGGTTAACTGGTCAGAATTCTTATTATTCCTTTAAAAATGCAGCTTTTTGGCCACCGTGTAGAATTTTGTTCCGGTCTAAAATCCAAGAAAACCAAATTCGGTGACCTCGCACCGAGGCGCGTCTAACGACACCTCATACGTATGTATAACGCACATGAAACGTCAAAAACATGCATTTTCGTACCTGTAAATAGGCACAGGCCTAGGTGGGGTAGATACCGCAGTATTCCTTCAGAGGGTAAGTAAGTTCGTTTTTAGACAATATTCCATTATAGAAACATATTATCGAATCATATGCGGCCCTGAAAAGGGCCTTTTTTTGGATGGGTACATCACCGTTCGTGCGGTTCGGGTTCGGGTTCGGTTTCGGCTGCTGGTGGTTCCGATTCAACGGGCGTGGTGCCCGTCACCTTGAATATGGCGTCAAACGCACGCTTCGATGTCTCGGCATGAGCGGCGTCCTGTTCGCGCAATTTGCGCAAACACTCGCCGAGCTCCTCCGAATCGCTTTCATCTAGCGTCCCGCTTGCAATCAGAAACTCCATGCGATCTCGGAGTAGACCACGCACGAGGTGGTTCCGGAACGTTTCCAAATTCTTGAAGTCACCCGACACGTTGGCAATAACAATTTTCGACATGTTGGAAATAACAAAAAAAAAATCGGAACGTACGAAAGTAGGTCTACTACGGCGCGCGCGCGGACACAGACTGATTTCAACATCCAGATGTATTGCCTTTTTATAGAAAGCGCGGAGACGCGACTCGCGCAACCCTCACACAGACGAGCTTTCGCTGCGCCCCCCTCCAGGTGGCGCGGCGGGCGGGTTTTAGGCTTTGCATTTTACTCAGCAGGTGCATTTTCGTGCCGGTAAAACATCTTCGTATACATTTATTTACCCAACGTTCATTTCGTAGTGCAATAAGCGTGGCGCAATCAGGGTTAACTGGTCAGAATTCTTATTATTCCTTTAAAAATGCAGCTTTTTGGCCACCGTGTAGAATTTTGTTCCGGTCTAAAATCCAAGAAAACCAAATTCGGTGACCTCGCACCGAGGCGCGTCTAACGACACCTCATACGTATGTATAACGCACATGAAACGTCAAAAACATGCATTTTCGTACCTGTAAATAGGCACAGGCCTAGGTGGGGTAGATACCGCAGTATTCCTTCAGAGGGTAAGTAAGTTCGTTTTTAGACAATATTCCATTATAGAAACATATTATCGAATCATATGCGGCCCTGAAAAGGGCCTTTTTTTGGATGGGTACATCACCGTTCGTGCGGTTCGGGTTCGGGTTCGGTTTCGGCTGCTGGTGGTTCCGATTCAACGGGCGTGGTGCCCGTCACCTTGAATATGGCGTCAAACGCACGCTTCGATGTCTCGGCATGAGCGGCGTCCTGTTCGCGCAATTTGCGCAAACACTCGCCGAGCTCCTCCGAAACGCTTTCATCTAGCGTCCCGCTTGCAATCAGAAACTCCATGCGATCTCGGAGTAGACCACGCACGAGGTGGTTCCGGAACGTTTCCAAATTCTTGAAGTCACCCGACACGTTGGCAATAACAATTTTCGACATGTTGGAAATAACAAAAAAAAAATCGGAACGTACGAAAGTAGGTCTACTACGGCGCGCGCGCGGACACAGACTGATTTCAACATCCAGATGTATTGCCTTTTTATAGAAAGCGCGGAGACGCGACTCGCGCAACCCTCACACAGACGAGCTTTCGCTGCGCCCCCCTCCAGGTGGCGCGGCGGGCGGGTTTTAGGCTTTGCATTTTACTCAGCAGGTGCATTTTCGTGCCGGTAAAACATCTTCGTATACATTTATTTACCCAACGTTCATTTCGTAGTGCAATAAGCGTGGCGCAATCAGGGTTAACTGGTCAGAATTCTTATTATTCCTTTAAAAATGCAGCTTTTTGGCCACCGTGTAGAATTTTGTTCCGGTCTAAAATCCAAGAAAACCAAATTCGGTGACCTCGCACCGAGGCGCGTCTAACGACACCTCATACGTATGTATAACGCACATGAAACGTCAAAAACATGCATTTTCGTACCTGTAAATAGGCACAGGCCTAGGTGGGGTAGATACCGCAGTATTCCTTCAGAGGGTAAGTAAGTTCGTTTTTAGACAATATTCCATTATAGAAACATATTATCGAATCATATGCGGCCGAGAGCTGGCGGTCAATGGTCACACCCAGGTACTTGGCCTGGGGTGACCACTCTATGTCAGCTCCCTGTAGCTTCAGTGGTGGTGGTAGTTTAACCATTCCTGTAACAAGTGCCTGCGTCTTACCCACGTTAACGGACAGCCGCCACTTTGCAAGCCACTCGGGGATGTTATCAAGAGCGCGCTGCATTTTGATTGCAGCGCGCTTGGGATTCATGGATGTAGTTATGAAGGCTGCGTCGTCGGCATAGAGTGCCAGTGTTGCCTCGGGGGTAGTGGGGATGTCGTCCGTGTAACGTGAGTAACACGCAGGCGATAATACGGCGCCCTGCGGCACGCCCGCCATTATCGGGCGGGGGGCGGACAGCTCGCCTTCCACCACCACTCTGAAGGTCCTGTGTGACAGAAAAGATTCAATTACTTTTACCACGCGACGGGGCGCGCTGGATGTGGCCAGCTTGTGCACTAATCCCTCGTGCCACACGCGGTCGAAGGCCTTTTCCATGTCGAGGAATACTGCCACCGCGTGCTCCTTCCTGTTCATGGTTGTTGACAGCAGGTGGAGTACCCTCGACAGCTGGAGCGTCGTGCTGTGTTCCGCCCTGAAACCAAACTGTTCTGGGCGTGGTGCAATGTGTGGTTCGAGATGTCGCAGCAGGAGTGACTCGAACACCTTCGAGATGGTAGGCAGGAGTGTGATCGGCCGATAGCTCTCCGGCTTCATGACATTCTTGTTCGGCTTGGGCAGCATGATGACGCGCCCCTCTTTCCACGAGGCCGGGAAGGAGCCCGTGCGGAGAATCCCCGTGAACAGGCGCGCCACGGCCGCGACCATACGGTGGGGCAGGTGGCGCAGCGCTGTATTGGGGATGTTGTCGGCACCTGGGGCCTTCCGGGGCTTCGTTCTCAAGATGGCGCGTCTGACTGCACCAGGCGAGAAGTGAATGGGGTCCTCATCGGGAGCTATCGGCGTGGAGAAGTAGTCTAGAAGATGTTTCTCGACTGCTGCGACATGTTCGTGCTGCGTTGTCGGGTTGGGTCGGAACTGACGCTCCAGGTGATCGGCAAAGACCTCCGCTCGGTCTCCCGCTACGTACTTGTGCGCCCCGTCAGTGCCTAGTAGTGGTCGTACCGGAGCTGGGGTGTTCTTCAGCTGTCTACACAGCTTGTGGATGGAGGTCCAGTCGCCCTCCGCGGCATCAATGTGTTCCTCCCAGCTCGCGGCTCTCATGGCACTCAACTCGGCCTTCACTTTTTCAGTGATTTTGTTGAGTGTTGTTTTCATTGCCGGGCATCGAGTTTGTTGCCACTGCTTGCGTAGGCGCCTCTTTTCGGTAATAAGCCGACGAATGCGTGCTGGCAGGGGCGGCTGTAGCACTCTCCCCTGCTGCTGTGTCATTGTTGCTGTTTCCAGTGCGTGTTGTACGCAAGCAGTGATCTCGTCGGCGAGTAGGTCGACGTCAGCGGCGGTGTTGATAGGCCGAGTTGGCGTGGTAAGGTTGATCTTTTCTGTATATGCGTCCCAGTCGATTTGTCGACGCGGCGCTTGTGGCTTGAGTCGGGTCGGCATATCTGACAGTACAACAAGCACTGGGTGATGGTCGGACTGCATCTCGTCCTCCAGTACTTGCTGTGTGACCTGGCAGTGCAGCCCACGATGTACGACGATGTCTATCACGTCTGGCATGTGTAGGTTGTGGTCGGGCCATCTAGTCGGCGTCTCAGGTCCAGACACCGTGTATTCGTGGGCCTCCGCGTCCGCGAAGAGTCGTTTTCCCTCGCTGCAGGTGTTGGAGCTGTTCCACGCTGGGTGCTTCGCGTTGAAGTCACCGGCGAGGAGAGTCGGGTTTTCTGTATTTTTCAAAAGCTTTTTGAGCTCCGACATATCAAGCTTGTTGGTGGGAGGCTTGTAGCAAGCGTATAGTTCCAGGTCCCCGCCGGCTACGTGCAGCTGGACACCCAGCGCGTATATAGATTGTAGTGACGGGAGGGGGAGTTCTTGATGAACGACTCTTCTCTTTACAAGCACGGCCAGGCCACGGTAACTAACTCCTTGGGCCGACCGCTCGTCCTTCCTATAAACGAGGTATCCTGGGAACTTGCACCTATCTCCAGGTCCCAGGAAAGTCTCGCTTATTAGCGCCACGTCGATGTCCTGTTCTTGTAGGAGGTGGCGGAGGAGCGTGACCTTATGTTTTAGGCCACGGGCATTCCAGTGGATTATCCTTAACGGCTTATTATTCATTATACAATGTTAGTAGTGCGGCTAAGCCGTCAAGGATAACCCGTTCCACGTCCTGGCCTTGCCTTATGGCCTTGATCAGGTCCATAAGCAATTGAATTGCGCAGGCAGTGAAATTTTTCTTACGTTCTGTTTGGGTTTTGCTTAGATTTTGCGTCGGCACATGATTGGCCGAGCTATTATTTCTGGTATCGTCTGGTTGGTTGGTGCAACTTTTAGTTGCCCTTTTATCCGCTAGATGGCGCTCGGAGTATGGTTTCATTGTGCCGCCGCTAGCAATCTTATTTACGTTTTCATTTTTGTTATTCATTGCCTGCGCGTTGATGTCTTTTCTATGAACCTGTTTTTGGTGGGTCATTTCTTGGGTCACAGGGGGGTGTTGGGGCTTTCTGCCCTTACCTCCCCTCTTCTTCTTCCTCCGCCCCGAGGAGGAGGCATCATCTCCGCGTTTTGTGGGCCCGTTGGCTGCCGCCATCAGCGTCGTGCCTTGTGCCTCTACTGTTGGTATCTCGTTGTTGTTGGCCACTGTTTTTACTGCCTGCCCCGCGTTTTGAGGGCGGCGTGATGTTTTAGATGAGATGGCGACAGTGCCCAGTCGCCTGTGGGATATTTCTTTTTGAAATACCGGGCATTTAATGTTGCTCGCCGGGTGTGGGCCCCCGCAATTGGCGCAGGTGGCCGGCTCTTCTCTAGGGCGGGGGCAGTCCCTTGCAGTGTGCCCTTCTCCGCATCTCACACAGGCGAGTGGGCGGTGGCACTGGTGCGAGCTGTGCCTAAACTGCTGGCACCTATGGCACTGTGCGGGCCCACGCTTGCCACGCCATGCCTCAATCTTGACCCCCCGCATATATAAAAACACGGAGGTATCATAGATCGATCGGACATTCTCGGTTTTTGCCAGCACGGCGTGGAACACGCATCCAGGACGTCCCTGGCGCGCATTGATGTGCCTGACAAATTCAGGTTCGTACCCTAGGGTGCGGAGCTCCTCCTCGATCTCCTTGGGGTCAGTATCCGGAGGCAGCCCCCTGATGGCCACCTTGAGTTTTTTTTCGGCCTGCAGGGAGTACGCAAACCAACTTATTTTTTCTTCTTTTTCTAGGGCGACCAGGTAGCTCTGGACCGCCCTATATTCGGTTTCACTTTCTGGGGAGAATCGAACCCCCTGCCCATAGGGGCGCGCATTAGGTGGGTGCCCTAATTTGGCAGCCAGGGCTCTAAAGTGTGTCGCCCAGTTCGGTAGTTTTTCTACAATAAGTGGAGGGTAGCGGGGGCGCTTTTTTTTGTTGGCCGCGTTTTGGATACCCTGCGTGTTTGTAACCGAAGTGGGGGCTGCATCTGAGTTTGGGGTAGGTGAGGGTACTTCATCACTTACCCTTGTTCTGTGAGCATCAATATTAGCTGGCATTCGCGGCGAAGGTGTGCGGCGCAATGCGTCAGCAAAGGTGGGTGAGCCTGCGCCCCGTCCCACGCTCGGCACTGGGTGCTGCGTGTCCAGGCGGTAGCGCTTTGATGCCTCCGTCGATTCATCCGGGCTCAGACGTCTTCTTTGTGCCCTACCCCCAGTCTGAAAATCTACCTCCATTTCATTTGTTGGGTAGGGTGAGTTCGGTGTTTGTATATTCTCAGAGTCGATATCCTCTACCTCTGCCCTGCGCCCGTAGGATGCAAGCGAGGTGCTTGACCCACTTAGTGAGGATTGGCCAGAGCGCAGAGCGGGGGAGTCGTACGCGGAAGTGCGGGGGGGTGCAGGCGAGTCGGGATTGGCCGACGAACCTACTGGTGGCGCCATCTGGAGGCGTAGTTCCCGGCTTATACGGGGGTCGCGTCTTTGTTCAGTTGCGATTGAGCTCATCAACATTTGCTTAGATGTTGATGATGATGCTGCGGCTTTAGGTGCCGTCACGCAAGTTTTGGATGTAGCTTGGGGGTGGGTATAATTATTATCCTGCGACGCGCGCGTTATAGGACGCGGGGGTGCAGGAGTGCGGGTATCATTCGTGCGCATTTGTGGATGCGCAAAAAGAGGTTGCGTAACGTTTTTGTTAGGGTTGCACGACTGCTGAGGTGCTGTGCGCGGCGGGTGAAAACTTTTATTGGACACCGATGACCTTTGGTCAATGAGGGTAGTTGGTGGCGCGGGTGAAAAGTTTGATTCTGGCGTTTTGTTAAGCGGGTTACGCGACGCGGGTATCGGTGTTTTTACAGGCACTGGTCGGCATTTTGCCGGGACATTGTACCTACTTGTAGGTGGTGTTTGCGTAGGTGAAGCAGGGGAGTCGGGAATCGACTGCCTACCCTGGCTTCCTCTTGGTGACTGGTGCTGGTGGTGCTGGCTGCTACCATCGGACGACGGTGCACCGGACGCCAGTGTCCCCAGGTTGGGGAGCGAGGCTGTTCGGTCCATCGTCGGTCGATGCTCCTGCTGGTTGGGGGCGCCGCGACCCGGCTGGCCGCGGGCGCCTTGGTTGGACATCTTCTTCGAGTTGACTTCTTCTTCCTTGTTGCGTGTTCTTGCTAGGACGCATGGGGAAAACTAGAGGCTAGTTATCCGCGACCGCAACAACGGTATTGCGCAAGCAAAGTCCGTTGGGCAGCGAAGATATCCGCCCAAATTGCCTCCGACAGTATAGATTGTAAAATCTACACTGGCGGCGACAAAGAGGGTAGACAATATGGCGATCCGTGCGAAGAGTTTAGTGCGGCGTGACGTACAAGCATACGTGCGCACAAGTCGGCTAACTAGGACGTTCCTGATTTCAACATCCAGATGTATTGCCTTTTTATAGAAAGCGCGGAGACGCGACTCGCGCAACCCTCACACAGACGAGCTTTCGCTGCGCCCCCCTCCAGGTGGCGCGGCGGGCGGGTTTTAGGCTTTGCATTTTACTCAGCAGGTGCATTTTCGTGCCGGTAAAACATCTTCGTATACATTTATTTACCCAACGTTCATTTCGTAGTGCAATAAGCGTGGCGCAATCAGGGTTAACTGGTCAGAATTCTTATTATTCCTTTAAAAATGCAGCTTTTTGGCCACCGTGTAGAATTTTGTTCCGGTCTAAAATCCAAGAAAACCAAATTCGGTGACCTCGCACCGAGGCGCGTCTAACGACACCTCATACGTATGTATAACGCACATGAAACGTCAAAAACATGCATTTTCGTACCTGTAAATAGGCACAGGCCTAGGTGGGGTAGATACCGCAGTATTCCTTCAGAGGGTAAGTAAGTTCGTTTTTAGACAATATTCCATTATAGAAACATATTATCGAATCATATGCGGCCCTGAAAAGGGCCTTTTTTTGGATGGGTACATCACCGTTCGTGCGGTTCGGGTTCGGGTTCGGTTTCGGCTGCTGGTGGTTCCGATTCAACGGGCGTGGTGCCCGTCACCTTGAATATGGCGTCAAACGCACGCTTCGATGTCTCGGCATGAGCGGCGTCCTGTTCGCGCAATTTGCGCAAACACTCGCCGAGCTCCTCCGAAACGCTTTCATCTAGCGTCCCGCTTGCAATCAGAAACTCCATGCGATCTCGGAGTAGACCACGCACGAGGTGGTTCCGGAACGTTTCCAAATTCTTGAAGTCACCCGACACGTTGGCAATAACAATTTTCGACATGTTGGAAATAACAAAAAAAAAATCGGAACGTACGAAAGTAGGTCTACTACGGCGCGCGCGCGGACACAGACTGATTTCAACATCTTTTTTTTTTTTTTTTTTTTTTTTTTTTTTTTTTTCTACGTGGCGTCTCGCAGTGTCAATCAAAGTGATTTGTTACTGCTTAACCGGACTAATCCTGCTGAGACTAAGCTAAATAGCCTATCCAGCCAGGCGCAAATTTTCTAACCTAAGCGACAACGCTGAGGGCTACCCCAGTTGGGGTCGAACCTCGGCTCAGGGCGTCGCTGGGAAACAACTATTGCTGGATCTAACTTAATGAATTTACTTTCCGTTCGTAAACTACCTAGGTGGAGAAGAACGGATAAGAAACTCCTTTTATATCTAATATTTTAACTATTGCTCAGCTAATCGCGGGCTGGCGGGAAATATTAAAAGAATACGCGGCGGCCCTCGGCGGCGAGGACGTAACGAATCGGTTTGTGTATGTACGTTTGTATCTACGCCCTACGGCTCTTAAGGAGCAGGGTAGAGAGGTCATGGGGTCAAGGACAAAGCCTAAGTTGGCGAAAAACATGATGTTACTGAGATTACACTTTTATTGTGTAAATAATAATAAAAGGGTCAAGGTTGCGACTTACTTGCGCACCCATTGACCATTTGTGAATACTAGGCTATCTAGCTCCTTTGTTATGGAGGGATACCTATGAAATAGGGCTTGGGATTCGGATGTATTGCCTTTTTATAGAAAGCGCGGAGACGCGACTCGCGCAACCCTCACACAGACGAGCTTTCGCTGCGCCCCCCTCCAGGTGGCGCGGCGGGCGGGTTTTAGGCTTTGCATTTTACTCAGCAGGTGCATTTTCGTGCCGGTAAAACATCTTCGTATACATTTATTTACCCAACGTTCATTTCGTAGTGCAATAAGCGTGGCGCAATCAGGGTTAACTGGTCAGAATTCTTATTATTCCTTTAAAAATGCAGCTTTTTGGCCACCGTGTAGAATTTTGTTCCGGTCTAAAATCCAAGAAAACCAAATTCGGTGACCTCGCACCGAGGCGCGTCTAACGACACCTCATACGTATGTATAACGCACATGAAACGTCAAAAACATGCATTTTCGTACCTGTAAATAGGCACAGGCCTAGGTGGGGTAGATACCGCAGTATTCCTTCAGAGGGTAAGTAAGTTCGTTTTTAGACAATATTCCATTATAGAAACATATTATCGAATCATATGCGGCCCTGAAAAGGGCCTTTTTTTGGATGGGTACATCACCGTTCGTGCGGTTCGGGTTCGGGTTCGGTTTCGGCTGCTGGTGGTTCCGATTCAACGGGCGTGGTGCCCGTCACCTTGAATATGGCGTCAAACGCACGCTTCGATGTCTCGGCATGAGCGGCGTCCTGTTCGCGCAAACACTCGCCGAGCTCCTCCGAAACGCTTTCATCTAGCGTCCCGCTTGCAATCAGAAACTCCATGCGATCTCGGAGTAGACCACGCACGAGGTGGTTCCGGAACGTTTCCAAATTCTTGAAGTCACCCGACACGTTGGCAATAACAATTTTCGACATGTTGGAAATAACAAAAAAAAAATCGGAACGTACGAAAGTAGGTCTACTACGGCGCGCGCGCGGACACAGACTGATTTCAACATCCAGATGTATTGCCTTTTTATAGAAAGCGCGGAGACGCGACTCGCGCAACCCTCACACAGACGAGCTTTCGCTGCGCCCCCCTCCAGGTGGCGCGGCGGGCGGGTTTTAGGCTTTGCATTTTACTCAGCAGGTGCATTTTCGTGCCGGTAAAACATCTTCGTATACATTTATTTACCCAACGTTCATTTCGTAGTGCAATAAGCGTGGCGCAATCAGGGTTAACTGGTCAGAATTCTTATTATTCCTTTAAAAATGCAGCTTTTTGGCCACCGTGTAGAATTTTGTTCCGGTCTAAAATCCAAGAAAACCAAATTCGGTGACCTCGCACCGAGGCGCGTCTAACGACACCTCATACGTATGTATAACGCACATGAAACGTCAAAAACATGCATTTTCGTACCTGTAAATAGGCACAGGCCTAGGTGGGGTAGATACCGCAGTATTCCTTCAGAGGGTAAGTAAGTTCGTTTTTAGACAATATTCCATTATAGAAACATATTATCGAATCATATGCGGCCCTGAAAAGGGCCTTTTTTTGGATGGGTACATCACCGTTCGTGCGGTTCGGGTTCGGGTTCGGTTTCGGCTGCTGGTGGTTCCGATTCAACGGGCGTGGTGCCCGTCACCTTGAATATGGCGTCAAACGCACGCTTCGATGTCTCGGCATGAGCGGCGTCCTGTTCGCGCAATTTGCGCAAACACTCGCCGAGCTCCTCCGAAACGCTTTCATCTAGCGTCCCGCTTGCAATCAGAAACTCCATGCGATCTCGGAGTAGACCACGCACGAGGTGGTTCCGGAACGTTTCCAAATTCTTGAAGTCACCCGACACGTTGGCAATAACAATTTTCGACATGTTGGAAATAACAAAAAAAAAATCGGAACGTACGAAAGTAGGTCTACTACGGCGCGCGCGCGGACACAGACTGATTTCAACATCCAGATGTATTGCCTTTTTATAGAAAGCGCGGAGACGCGACTCGCGCAACCCTCACACAGACGAGCTTTCGCTGCGCCCCCCTCCAGGTGGCGCGGCGGGCGGGTTTTAGGCTTTGCATTTTACTCAGCAGGTGCATTTTCGTGCCGGTAAAACATCTTCGTATACATTTATTTACCCAACGTTCATTTCGTAGTGCAATAAGCGTGGCGCAATCAGGGTTAACTGGTCAGAATTCTTATTATTCCTTTAAAAATGCAGCTTTTTGGCCACCGTGTAGAATTTTGTTCCGGTCTAAAATCCAAGAAAACCAAATTCGGTGACCTCGCACCGAGGCGCGTCTAACGACACCTCATACGTATGTATAACGCACATGAAACGTCAAAAACATGCATTTTCGTACCTGTAAATAGGCACAGGCCTAGGTGGGGTAGATACCGCAGTATTCCTTCAGAGGGTAAGTAAGTTCGTTTTTAGACAATATTCCATTATAGAAACATATTATCGAATCATATGCGGCCCTGAAAAGGGCCTTTTTTTGGATGGGTACATCACCGTTCGTGCGGTTCGGGTTCGGGTTCGGTTTCGGCTGCTGGTGGTTCCGATTCAACGGGCGTGGTGCCCGTCACCTTGAATATGGCGTCAAACGCACGCTTCGATGTCTCGGCATGAGCGGCGTCCTGTTCGCGCAATTTGCGCAAACACTCGCCGAGCTCCTCCGAATCGCTTTCATCTAGCGTCCCGCTTGCAATCAGAAACTCCATGCGATCTCGGAGTAGACCACGCACGAGGTGGTTCCGGAACGTTTCCAAATTCTTGAAGTCACCCGACACGTTGGCAATAACAATTTTCGACATGTTGGAAATAACAAAAAAAAAATCGGAACGTACGAAAGTAGGTCTACTACGGCGCGCGCGCGGACACAGACTGATTTCAACATCCAGATGTATTGCCTTTTTATAGAAAGCGCGGAGACGCGACTCGCGCAACCCTCACACAGACGAGCTTTCGCTGCGCCCCCCTCCAGGTGGCGCGGCGGGCGGGTTTTAGGCTTTGCATTTTACTCAGCAGGTGCATTTTCGTGCCGGTAAAACATCTTCGTATACATTTATTTACCCAACGTTCATTTCGTAGTGCAATAAGCGTGGCGCAATCAGGGTTAACTGGTCAGAATTCTTATTATTCCTTTAAAAATGCAGCTTTTTGGCCACCGTGTAGAATTTTGTTCCGGTCTAAAATCCAAGAAAACCAAATTCGGTGACCTCGCACCGAGGCGCGTCTAACGACACCTCATACGTATGTATAACGCACATGAAACGTCAAAAACATGCATTTTCGTACCTGTAAATAGGCACAGGCCTAGGTGGGGTAGATACCGCAGTATTCCTTCAGAGGGTAAGTAAGTTCGTTTTTAGACAATATTCCATTATAGAAACATATTATCGAATCATATGCGGCCCTGAAAAGGGCCTTTTTTTGGATGGGTACATCACCGTTCGTGCGGTTCGGGTTCGGGTTCGGTTTCGGCTGCTGGTGGTTCCGATTCAACGGGCGTGGTGCCCGTCACCTTGAATATGGCGTCAAACGCACGCTTCGATGTCTCGGCATGAGCGGCGTCCTGTTCGCGCAATTTGCGCAAACACTCGCCGAGCTCCTCCGAAACGCTTTCATCTAGCGTCCCGCTTGCAATCAGAAACTCCATGCGATCTCGGAGTAGACCACGCACGAGGTGGTTCCGGAACGTTTCCAAATTCTTGAAGTCACCCGACACGTTGGCAATAACAATTTTCGACATGTTGGAAATAACAAAAAAAAAATCGGAACGTACGAAAGTAGGTCTACTACGGCGCGCGCGCGGACACAGACTGATTTCAACATCCAGATGTATTGCCTTTTTATAGAAAGCGCGGAGACGCGACTCGCGCAACCCTCACACAGACGAGCTTTCGCTGCGCCCCCCTCCAGGTGGCGCGGCGGGCGGGTTTTAGGCTTTGCATTTTACTCAGCAGGTGCATTTTCGTGCCGGTAAAACATCTTCGTATACATTTATTTACCCAACGTTCATTTCGTAGTGCAATAAGCGTGGCGCAATCAGGGTTAACTGGTCAGAATTCTTATTATTCCTTTAAAAATGCAGCTTTTTGGCCACCGTGTAGAATTTTGTTCCGGTCTAAAATCCAAGAAAACCAAATTCGGTGACCTCGCACCGAGGCGCGTCTAACGACACCTCATACGTATGTATAACGCACATGAAACGTCAAAAACATGCATTTTCGTACCTGTAAATAGGCACAGGCCTAGGTGGGGTAGATACCGCAGTATTCCTTCAGAGGGTAAGTAAGTTCGTTTTTAGACAATATTCCATTATAGAAACATATTATCGAATCATATGCGGCCCTGAAAAGGGCCTTTTTTTGGATGGGTACATCACCGTTCGTGCGGTTCGGGTTCGGGTTCGGTTTCGGCTGCTGGTGGTTCCGATTCAACGGGCGTGGTGCCCGTCACCTTGAATATGGCGTCAAACGCACGCTTCGATGTCTCGGCATGAGCGGCGTCCTGTTCGCGCAATTTGCGCAAACACTCGCCGAGCTCCTCCGAAACGCTTTCATCTAGCGTCCCGCTTGCAATCAGAAACTCCATGCGATCTCGGAGTAGACCACGCACGAGGTGGTTCCGGAACGTTTCCAAATTCTTGAAGTCACCCGACACGTTGGCAATAACAATTTTCGACATGTTGGAAATAACAAAAAAAAAATCGGAACGTACGAAAGTAGGTCTACTACGGCGCGCGCGCGGACACAGACTGATTTCAACATCCAGATGTATTGCCTTTTTATAGAAAGCGCGGAGACGCGACTCGCGCAACCCTCACACAGACGAGCTTTCGCTGCGCCCCCCTCCAGGTGGCGCGGCGGGCGGGTTTTAGGCTTTGCATTTTACTCAGCAGGTGCATTTTCGTGCCGGTAAAACATCTTCGTATACATTTATTTACCCAACGTTCATTTCGTAGTGCAATAAGCGTGGCGCAATCAGGGTTAACTGGTCAGAATTCTTATTATTCCTTTAAAAATGCAGCTTTTTGGCCACCGTGTAGAATTTTGTTCCGGTCTAAAATCCAAGAAAACCAAATTCGGTGACCTCGCACCGAGGCGCGTCTAACGACACCTCATACGTATGTATAACGCACATGAAACGTCAAAAACATGCATTTTCGTACCTGTAAATAGGCACAGGCCTAGGTGGGGTAGATACCGCAGTATTCCTTCAGAGGGTAAGTAAGTTCGTTTTTAGACAATATTCCATTATAGAAACATATTATCGAATCATATGCGGCCCTGAAAAGGGCCTTTTTTTGGATGGGTACATCACCGTTCGTGCGGTTCGGGTTCGGGTTCGGTTTCGGCTGCTGGTGGTTCCGATTCAACGGGCGTGGTGCCCGTCACCTTGAATATGGCGTCAAACGCACGCTTCGATGTCTCGGCATGAGCGGCGTCCTGTTCGCGCAATTTGCGCAAACACTCGCCGAGCTCCTCCGAAACGCTTTCATCTAGCGTCCCGCTTGCAATCAGAAACTCCATGCGATCTCGGAGTAGACCACGCACGAGGTGGTTCCGGAACGTTTCCAAATTCTTGAAGTCACCCGACACGTTGGCAATAACAATTTTCGACATGTTGGAAATAACAAAAAAAAAATCGGAACGTACGAAAGTAGGTCTACTACGGCGCGCGCGCGGACACAGACTGATTTCAACATCCAGATGTATTGCCTTTTTATAGAAAGCGCGGAGACGCGACTCGCGCAACCCTCACACAGACGAGCTTTCGCTGCGCCCCCCTCCAGGTGGCGCGGCGGGCGGGTTTTAGGCTTTGCATTTTACTCAGCAGGTGCATTTTCGTGCCGGTAAAACATCTTCGTATACATTTATTTACCCAACGTTCATTTCGTAGTGCAATAAGCGTGGCGCAATCAGGGTTAACTGGTCAGAATTCTTATTATTCCTTTAAAAATGCAGCTTTTTGGCCACCGTGTAGAATTTTGTTCCGGTCTAAAATCCAAGAAAACCAAATTCGGTGACCTCGCACCGAGGCGCGTCTAACGACACCTCATACGTATGTATAACGCACATGAAACGTCAAAAACATGCATTTTCGTACCTGTAAATAGGCACAGGCCTAGGTGGGGTAGATACCGCAGTATTCCTTCAGAGGGTAAGTAAGTTCGTTTTTAGACAATATTCCATTATAGAAACATATTATCGAATCATATGCGGCCCTGAAAAGGGCCTTTTTTTGGATGGGTACATCACCGTTCGTGCGGTTCGGGTTCGGGTTCGGTTTCGGCTGCTGGTGGTTCCGATTCAACGGGCGTGGTGCCCGTCACCTTGAATATGGCGTCAAACGCACGCTTCGATGTCTCGGCATGAGCGGCGTCCTGTTCGCGCAATTTGCGCAAACACTCGCCGAGCTCCTCCGAAACGCTTTCATCTAGCGTCCCGCTTGCAATCAGAAACTCCATGCGATCTCGGAGTAGACCACGCACGAGGTGGTTCCGGAACGTTTCCAAATTCTTGAAGTCACCCGACACGTTGGCAATAACAATTTTCGACATGTTGGAAATAACAAAAAAAAAATCGGAACGTACGAAAGTAGGTCTACTACGGCGCGCGCGCGGACACAGACTGATTTCAACATCCAGATGTATTGCCTTTTTATAGAAAGCGCGGAGACGCGACTCGCGCAACCCTCACACAGACGAGCTTTCGCTGCGCCCCCCTCCAGGTGGCGCGGCGGGCGGGTTTTAGGCTTTGCATTTTACTCAGCAGGTGCATTTTCGTGCCGGTAAAACATCTTCGTATACATTTATTTACCCAACGTTCATTTCGTAGTGCAATAAGCGTGGCGCAATCAGGGTTAACTGGTCAGAATTCTTATTATTCCTTTAAAAATGCAGCTTTTTGGCCACCGTGTAGAATTTTGTTCCGGTCTAAAATCCAAGAAAACCAAATTCGGTGACCTCGCACCGAGGCGCGTCTAACGACACCTCATACGTATGTATAACGCACATGAAACGTCAAAAACATGCATTTTCGTACCTGTAAATAGGCACAGGCCTAGGTGGGGTAGATACCGCAGTATTCCTTCAGAGGGTAAGTAAGTTCGTTTTTAGACAATATTCCATTATAGAAACATATTATCGAATCATATGCGGCCCTGAAAAGGGCCTTTTTTTGGATGGGTACATCACCGTTCGTGCGGTTCGGGTTCGGGTTCGGTTTCGGCTGCTGGTGGTTCCGATTCAACGGGCGTGGTGCCCGTCACCTTGAATATGGCGTCAAACGCACGCTTCGATGTCTCGGCATGAGCGGCGTCCTGTTCGCGCAATTTGCGCAAACACTCGCCGAGCTCCTCCGAAACGCTTTCATCTAGCGTCCCGCTTGCAATCAGAAACTCCATGCGATCTCGGAGTAGACCACGCACGAGGTGGTTCCGGAACGTTTCCAAATTCTTGAAGTCACCCGACACGTTGGCAATAACAATTTTCGACATGTTGGAAATAACAAAAAAAAAATCGGAACGTACGAAAGTAGGTCTACTACGGCGCGCGCGCGGACACAGACTGATTTCAACATCCAGATGTATTGCCTTTTTATAGAAAGCGCGGAGACGCGACTCGCGCAACCCTCACACAGACGAGCTTTCGCTGCGCCCCCCTCCAGGTGGCGCGGCGGGCGGGTTTTAGGCTTTGCATTTTACTCAGCAGGTGCATTTTCGTGCCGGTAAAACATCTTCGTATACATTTATTTACCCAACGTTCATTTCGTAGTGCAATAAGCGTGGCGCAATCAGGGTTAACTGGTCAGAATTCTTATTATTCCTTTAAAAATGCAGCTTTTTGGCCACCGTGTAGAATTTTGTTCCGGTCTAAAATCCAAGAAAACCAAATTCGGTGACCTCGCACCGAGGCGCGTCTAACGACACCTCATACGTATGTATAACGCACATGAAACGTCAAAAACATGCATTTTCGTACCTGTAAATAGGCACAGGCCTAGGTGGGGTAGATACCGCAGTATTCCTTCAGAGGGTAAGTAAGTTCGTTTTTAGACAATATTCCATTATAGAAACATATTATCGAATCATATGCGGCCCTGAAAAGGGCCTTTTTTTGGATGGGTACATCACCGTTCGTGCGGTTCGGGTTCGGGTTCGGTTTCGGCTGCTGGTGGTTCCGATTCAACGGGCGTGGTGCCCGTCACCTTGAATATGGCGTCAAACGCACGCTTCGATGTCTCGGCATGAGCGGCGTCCTGTTCGCGCAATTTGCGCAAACACTCGCCGAGCTCCTCCGAATCGCTTTCATCTAGCGTCCCGCTTGCAATCAGAAACTCCATGCGATCTCGGAGTAGACCACGCACGAGGTGGTTCCGGAACGTTTCCAAATTCTTGAAGTCACCCGACACGTTGGCAATAACAATTTTCGACATGTTGGAAATAACAAAAAAAAAATCGGAACGTACGAAAGTAGGTCTACTACGGCGCGCGCGCGGACACAGACTGATTTCAACATCCAGATGTATTGCCTTTTTATAGAAAGCGCGGAGACGCGACTCGCGCAACCCTCACACAGACGAGCTTTCGCTGCGCCCCCCTCCAGGTGGCGCGGCGGGCGGGTTTTAGGCTTTGCATTTTACTCAGCAGGTGCATTTTCGTGCCGGTAAAACATCTTCGTATACATTTATTTACCCAACGTTCATTTCGTAGTGCAATAAGCGTGGCGCAATCAGGGTTAACTGGTCAGAATTCTTATTATTCCTTTAAAAATGCAGCTTTTTGGCCACCGTGTAGAATTTTGTTCCGGTCTAAAATCCAAGAAAACCAAATTCGGTGACCTCGCACCGAGGCGCGTCTAACGACACCTCATACGTATGTATAACGCACATGAAACGTCAAAAACATGCATTTTCGTACCTGTAAATAGGCACAGGCCTAGGTGGGGTAGATACCGCAGTATTCCTTCAGAGGGTAAGTAAGTTCGTTTTTAGACAATATTCCATTATAGAAACATATTATCGAATCATATGCGGCCCTGAAAAGGGCCTTTTTTTGGATGGGTACATCACCGTTCGTGCGGTTCGGGTTCGGGTTCGGTTTCGGCTGCTGGTGGTTCCGATTCAACGGGCGTGGTGCCCGTCACCTTGAATATGGCGTCAAACGCACGCTTCGATGTCTCGGCATGAGCGGCGTCCTGTTCGCGCAATTTGCGCAAACACTCGCCGAGCTCCTCCGAAACGCTTTCATCTAGCGTCCCGCTTGCAATCAGAAACTCCATGCGATCTCGGAGTAGACCACGCACGAGGTGGTTCCGGAACGTTTCCAAATTCTTGAAGTCACCCGACACGTTGGCAATAACAATTTTCGACATGTTGGAAATAACAAAAAAAAAATCGGAACGTACGAAAGTAGGTCTACTACGGCGCGCGCGCGGACACAGACTGATTTCAACATCCAGATGTATTGCCTTTTTATAGAAAGCGCGGAGACGCGACTCGCGCAACCCTCACACAGACGAGCTTTCGCTGCGCCCCCCTCCAGGTGGCGCGGCGGGCGGGTTTTAGGCTTTGCATTTTACTCAGCAGGTGCATTTTCGTGCCGGTAAAACATCTTCGTATACATTTATTTACCCAACGTTCATTTCGTAGTGCAATAAGCGTGGCGCAATCAGGGTTAACTGGTCAGAATTCTTATTATTCCTTTAAAAATGCAGCTTTTTGGCCACCGTGTAGAATTTTGTTCCGGTCTAAAATCCAAGAAAACCAAATTCGGTGACCTCGCACCGAGGCGCGTCTAACGACACCTCATACGTATGTATAACGCACATGAAACGTCAAAAACATGCATTTTCGTACCTGTAAATAGGCACAGGCCTAGGTGGGGTAGATACCGCAGTATTCCTTCAGAGGGTAAGTAAGTTCGTTTTTAGACAATATTCCATTATAGAAACATATTATCGAATCATATGCGGCCCTGAAAAGGGCCTTTTTTTGGATGGGTACATCACCGTTCGTGCGGTTCGGGTTCGGGTTCGGTTTCGGCTGCTGGTGGTTCCGATTCAACGGGCGTGGTGCCCGTCACCTTGAATATGGCGTCAAACGCACGCTTCGATGTCTCGGCATGAGCGGCGTCCTGTTCGCGCAATTTGCGCAAACACTCGCCGAGCTCCTCCGAAACGCTTTCATCTAGCGTCCCGCTTGCAATCAGAAACTCCATGCGATCTCGGAGTAGACCACGCACGAGGTGGTTCCGGAACGTTTCCAAATTCTTGAAGTCACCCGACACGTTGGCAATAACAATTTTCGACATGTTGGAAATAACAAAAAAAAAATCGGAACGTACGAAAGTAGGTCTACTACGGCGCGCGCGCGGACACAGACTGATTTCAACAACCTCCTTGGAAGTCGCTTCGGAAAGACAACAAGGGGGCGAGGCGAGCGGTCACGGGACATGGTCCCCTGCCCGCGGGTGCAGCACCGGAGGTCGTCACGACGACCCCGTCGTTTTGTTGTCCAATGGACCTAGCATAGTGCTAGCGCGGTCAAAATGATCCGCGCAAGCTATGTTTATGTAGTATGTGTGACTGCAGGCGCGCCGCGGCGCCCGTTACGAAACGGTACGCCGCTTTTTCACGACACTCTGGCGGTCTACCTCCGCCGGGTGAGACCCAGAGCGTACTCTGGGAGGCCTAGCGAAGGTGACCAGCGTCAGAAGTGCCGGCTTTGGACGAACCTGCAGTTTAGTAATGTAAGCGCCTAGTGGCGCCGCCAATGTATGTAGGAGCGGCAATGTTGTGTGTTACACCGCCCATGAACCAATAGCGTGCGAGGTACTCGCGACGCTATTCGGTGCAAGTGTACTGGCGAATGTATAGTAATGATTGTGTGTTTTGCGGCGTAAAGCGTGTCTATATTAACTTAGAACAAACTTCACGCCGCAGGTGTCGTGTGGGGTGGGTAGTGTTACTGTATGAGTAAGCAGCGTGTAGACTGTTGCTGCTTACTCAGGCGTCAAGTCCGGGAGGTGGATGGGGGCGCTACGTTTTTAACAAGGTCTCTTGGGAGGCGCTTTTTGTCGGGCGGGCGCGCGTGCCATGGCGCGATATCGGCTATATGGGGCCAGGCAGAAGCGTCGGCCCGCGCGAACATTGTTGTGGCGAGTCGCTCAATAAACTCGTCCAGGCTCTCTATACCGGTGTCCCGCAGTATCACGTCGTTTCTTACTACGTGTGGGGCGTCGAGTATGCGTCTGAGTGTCAAGTTTTGCTGCGCTCTTAGTTGTTTTCGAGTTTTCTCGGCCGTGAGTGCGTACCAAGCTGGGGTCGCGTAGGTGAGTATGGAGCGGATGTATGTTTTGTATATGCCCAGCTTGGTACGAGCGGGGAGGCGGGATGAGAGCACTGGATAGAGGAGGTTACGAGCGACCCTGCTCTGTGCCACCACCTTGTTTACGTGCGCCCTCATCGAGAGCTGGCGGTCAATGGTCACACCCAGGTACTTGGCCTGGGGTGACCACTCTATGTCAGCTCCCTGTAGCTTCAGTGGTGGTGGTAGTTTAACCATTCCTGTAACAAGTGCCTGCGTCTTACCCACGTTAACGGACAGCCGCCACTTTGCAAGCCACTCGGGGATGTTATCAAGAGCGCGCTGCATTTTGATTGCAGCGCGCTTGGGATTCATGGATGTAGTTATGAAGGCTGCGTCGTCGGCATAGAGTGCCAGTGTTGCCTCGGGGGTAGTGGGGATGTCGTCCGTGTAACGTGAGTAACACGCAGGCGATAATACGGCGCCCTGCGGCACGCCCGCCATTATCGGGCGGGGGGCGGACAGCTCGCCTTCCACCACCACTCTGAAGGTCCTGTGTGACAGAAAAGATTCAATTACTTTTACCACGCGACGGGGCGCGCTGGATGTGGCCAGCTTGTGCACTAATCCCTCGTGCCACACGCGGTCGAAGGCCTTTTCCATGTCGAGGAATACTGCCACCGCGTGCTCCTTCCTGTTCATGGTTGTTGACAGCAGGTGGAGTACCCTCGACAGCTGGAGCGTCGTGCTGTGTTCCGCCCTGAAACCAAACTGTTCTGGGCGTGGTGCAATGTGTGGTTCGAGATGTCGCAGCAGGAGTGACTCGAACACCTTCGAGATGGTAGGCAGGAGTGTGATCGGCCGATAGCTCTCCGGCTTCATGACATTCTTGTTCGGCTTGGGCAGCATGATGACGCGCCCCTCTTTCCACGAGGCCGGGAAGGAGCCCGTGCGGAGAATCCCCGTGAACAGGCGCGCCACGGCCGCGACCATACGGTGGGGCAGGTGGCGCAGCGCTGTATTGGGGATGTTGTCGGCACCTGGGGCCTTCCGGGGCTTCGTTCTCAAGATGGCGCGTCTGACTGCACCAGGCGAGAAGTGAATGGGGTCCTCATCGGGAGCTATCGGCGTGGAGAAGTAGTCTAGAAGATGTTTCTCGACTGCTGCGACATGTTCGTGCTGCGTTGTCGGGTTGGGTCGGAACTGACGCTCCAGGTGATCGGCAAAGACCTCCGCTCGGTCTCCCGCTACGTACTTGTGCGCCCCGTCAGTGCCTAGTAGTGGTCGTACCGGAGCTGGGGTGTTCTTCAGCTGTCTACACAGCTTGTGGATGGAGGTCCAGTCGCCCTCCGCGGCATCAATGTGTTCCTCCCAGCTCGCGGCTCTCATGGCACTCAACTCGGCCTTCACTTTTTCAGTGATTTTGTTGAGTGTTGTTTTCATTGCCGGGCATCGAGTTTGTTGCCACTGCTTGCGTAGGCGCCTCTTTTCGGTAATAAGCCGACGAATGCGTGCTGGCAGGGGCGGCTGTAGCACTCTCCCCTGCTGCTGTGTCATTGTTGCTGTTTCCAGTGCGTGTTGTACGCAAGCAGTGATCTCGTCGGCGAGTAGGTCGACGTCAGCGGCGGTGTTGATAGGCCGAGTTGGCGTGGTAAGGTTGATCTTTTCTGTATATGCGTCCCAGTCGATTTGTCGACGCGGCGCTTGTGGCTTGAGTCGGGTCGGCATATCTGACAGTACAACAAGCACTGGGTGATGGTCGGACTGCATCTCGTCCTCCAGTACTTGCTGTGTGACCTGGCAGTGCAGCCCACGATGTACGACGATGTCTATCACGTCTGGCATGTGTAGGTTGTGGTCGGGCCATCTAGTCGGCGTCTCAGGTCCAGACACCGTGTATTCGTGGGCCTCCGCGTCCGCGAAGAGTCGTTTTCCCTCGCTGCAGGTGTTGGAGCTGTTCCACGCTGGGTGCTTCGCGTTGAAGTCACCGGCGAGGAGAGTCGGGTTTTCTGTATTTTTCAAAAGCTTTTTGAGCTCCGACATATCAAGCTTGTTGGTGGGAGGCTTGTAGCAAGCGTATAGTTCCAGGTCCCCGCCGGCTACGTGCAGCTGGACACCCAGCGCGTATATAGATTGTAGTGACGGGAGGGGGAGTTCTTGATGAACGACTCTTCTCTTTACAAGCACGGCCAGGCCACGGTAACTAACTCCTTGGGCCGACCGCTCGTCCTTCCTATAAACGAGGTATCCTGGGAACTTGCACCTATCTCCAGGTCCCAGGAAAGTCTCGCTTATTAGCGCCACGTCGATGTCCTGTTCTTGTAGGAGGTGGCGGAGGAGCGTGACCTTATGTTTTAGGCCACGGGCATTCCAGTGGATTATCCTTAACGGCTTATTATTCATTATACAATGTTAGTAGTGCGGCTAAGCCGTCAAGGATAACCCGTTCCACGTCCTGGCCTTGCCTTATGGCCTTGATCAGGTCCATAAGCAATTGAATTGCGCAGGCAGTGAAATTTTTCTTACGTTCTGTTTGGGTTTTGCTTAGATTTTGCGTCGGCACATGATTGGCCGAGCTATTATTTCTGGTATCGTCTGGTTGGTTGGTGCAACTTTTAGTTGCCCTTTTATCCGCTAGATGGCGCTCGGAGTATGGTTTCATTGTGCCGCCGCTAGCAATCTTATTTACGTTTTCATTTTTGTTATTCATTGCCTGCGCGTTGATGTCTTTTCTATGAACCTGTTTTTGGTGGGTCATTTCTTGGGTCACAGGGGGGTGTTGGGGCTTTCTGCCCTTACCTCCCCTCTTCTTCTTCCTCCGCCCCGAGGAGGAGGCATCATCTCCGCGTTTTGTGGGCCCGTTGGCTGCCGCCATCAGCGTCGTGCCTTGTGCCTCTACTGTTGGTATCTCGTTGTTGTTGGCCACTGTTTTTACTGCCTGCCCCGCGTTTTGAGGGCGGCGTGATGTTTTAGATGAGATGGCGACAGTGCCCAGTCGCCTGTGGGATATTTCTTTTTGAAATACCGGGCATTTAATGTTGCTCGCCGGGTGTGGGCCCCCGCAATTGGCGCAGGTGGCCGGCTCTTCTCTAGGGCGGGGGCAGTCCCTTGCAGTGTGCCCTTCTCCGCATCTCACACAGGCGAGTGGGCGGTGGCACTGGTGCGAGCTGTGCCTAAACTGCTGGCACCTATGGCACTGTGCGGGCCCACGCTTGCCACGCCATGCCTCAATCTTGACCCCCCGCATATATAAAAACACGGAGGTATCATAGATCGATCGGACATTCTCGGTTTTTGCCAGCACGGCGTGGAACACGCATCCAGGACGTCCCTGGCGCGCATTGATGTGCCTGACAAATTCAGGTTCGTACCCTAGGGTGCGGAGCTCCTCCTCGATCTCCTTGGGGTCAGTATCCGGAGGCAGCCCCCTGATGGCCACCTTGAGTTTTTTTTCGGCCTGCAGGGAGTACGCAAACCAACTTATTTTTTCTTCTTTTTCTAGGGCGACCAGGTAGCTCTGGACCGCCCTATATTCGGTTTCACTTTCTGGGGAGAATCGAACCCCCTGCCCATAGGGGCGCGCATTAGGTGGGTGCCCTAATTTGGCAGCCAGGGCTCTAAAGTGTGTCGCCCAGTTCGGTAGTTTTTCTACAATAAGTGGAGGGTAGCGGGGGCGCTTTTTTTTGTTGGCCGCGTTTTGGATACCCTGCGTGTTTGTAACCGAAGTGGGGGCTGCATCTGAGTTTGGGGTAGGTGAGGGTACTTCATCACTTACCCTTGTTCTGTGAGCATCAATATTAGCTGGCATTCGCGGCGAAGGTGTGCGGCGCAATGCGTCAGCAAAGGTGGGTGAGCCTGCGCCCCGTCCCACGCTCGGCACTGGGTGCTGCGTGTCCAGGCGGTAGCGCTTTGATGCCTCCGTCGATTCATCCGGGCTCAGACGTCTTCTTTGTGCCCTACCCCCAGTCTGAAAATCTACCTCCATTTCATTTGTTGGGTAGGGTGAGTTCGGTGTTTGTATATTCTCAGAGTCGATATCCTCTACCTCTGCCCTGCGCCCGTAGGATGCAAGCGAGGTGCTTGACCCACTTAGTGAGGATTGGCCAGAGCGCAGAGCGGGGGAGTCGTACGCGGAAGTGCGGGGGGGTGCAGGCGAGTCGGGATTGGCCGACGAACCTACTGGTGGCGCCATCTGGAGGCGTAGTTCCCGGCTTATACGGGGGTCGCGTCTTTGTTCAGTTGCGATTGAGCTCATCAACATTTGCTTAGATGTTGATGATGATGCTGCGGCTTTAGGTGCCGTCACGCAAGTTTTGGATGTAGCTTGGGGGTGGGTATAATTA
This sequence comes from Orthosia incerta, assembly GCA_948252205.1. Lineage (NCBI taxonomy): Eukaryota > Metazoa > Arthropoda > Insecta > Lepidoptera > Noctuidae > Orthosia > Orthosia incerta. Next base: position 20,792,649 of record OX411765.1, read on the forward strand.
TTATCCTGCGACGCGCGCGTTATAGGACGCGGGGGTGCAGGAGTGCGGGTATCATTCGTGCGCATTTGTGGATGCGCAAAAAGAGGTTGCGTAACGTTTTTGTTAGGGTTGCACGACTGCTGAGGTGCTGTGCGCGGCGGGTGAAAACTTTTATTGGACACCGATGACCTTTGGTCAATGAGGGTAGTTGGTGGCGCGGGTGAAAAGTTTGATTCTGGCGTTTTGTTAAGCGGGTTACGCGACGCGGGTATCGGTGTTTTTACAGGCACTGGTCGGCATTTTGCCGGGACATTGTACCTACTTGTAGGTGGTGTTTGCGTAGGTGAAGCAGGGGAGTCGGGAATCGACTGCCTACCCTGGCTTCCTCTTGGTGACTGGTGCTGGTGGTGCTGGCTGCTACCATCGGACGACGGTGCACCGGACGCCAGTGTCCCCAGGTTGGGGAGCGAGGCTGTTCGGTCCATCGTCGGTCGATGCTCCTGCTGGTTGGGGGCGCCGCGACCCGGCTGGCCGCGGGCGCCTTGGTTGGACATCTTCTTCGAGTTGACTTCTTCTTCCTTGTTGCGTGTTCTTGCTAGGACGCATGGGGAAAACTAGAGGCTAGTTATCCGCGACCGCAACAACGGTATTGCGCAAGCAAAGTCCGTTGGGCAGCGAAGATATCCGCCCAAATTGCCTCCGACAGTATAGATTGTAAAATCTACACTGGCGGCGACAAAGAGGGTAGACAATATGGCGATCCGTGCGAAGAGTTTAGTGCGGCGTGACGTACAAGCATACGTGCGCACAAGTCGGCTAACTAGGACGTTCCTGATTTCAACATCCAGATGTATTGCCTTTTTATAGAAAGCGCGGAGACGCGACTCGCGCAACCCTCACACAGACGAGCTTTCGCTGCGCCCCCCTCCAGGTGGCGCGGCGGGCGGGTTTTAGGCTTTGCATTTTACTCAGCAGGTGCATTTTCGTGCCGGTAAAACATCTTCGTATACATTTATTTACCCAACGTTCATTTCGTAGTGCAATAAGCGTGGCGCAATCAGGGTTAACTGGTCAGAATTCTTATTATTCCTTTAAAAATGCAGCTTTTTGGCCACCGTGTAGAATTTTGTTCCGGTCTAAAATCCAAGAAAACCAAATTCGGTGACCTCGCACCGAGGCGCGTCTAACGACACCTCATACGTATGTATAACGCACATGAAACGTCAAAAACATGCATTTTCGTACCTGTAAATAGGCACAGGCCTAGGTGGGGTAGATACCGCAGTATTCCTTCAGAGGGTAAGTAAGTTCGTTTTTAGACAATATTCCATTATAGAAACATATTATCGAATCATATGCGGCCCTGAAAAGGGCCTTTTTTTGGATGGGTACATCACCGTTCGTGCGGTTCGGGTTCGGGTTCGGTTTCGGCTGCTGGTGGTTCCGATTCAACGGGCGTGGTGCCCGTCACCTTGAATATGGCGTCAAACGCACGCTTCGATGTCTCGGCATGAGCGGCGTCCTGTTCGCGCAATTTGCGCAAACACTCGCCGAGCTCCTCCGAAACGCTTTCATCTAGCGTCCCGCTTGCAATCAGAAACTCCATGCGATCTCGGAGTAGACCACGCACGAGGTGGTTCCGGAACGTTTCCAAATTCTTGAAGTCACCCGACACGTTGGCAATAACAATTTTCGACATGTTGGAAATAACAAAAAAAAAATCGGAACGTACGAAAGTAGGTCTACTACGGCGCGCGCGCGGACACAGACTGATTTCAACATCCAGATGTATTGCCTTTTTATAGAAAGCGCGGAGACGCGACTCGCGCAACCCTCACACAGACGAGCTTTCGCTGCGCCCCCCTCCAGGTGGCGCGGCGGGCGGGTTTTAGGCTTTGCATTTTACTCAGCAGGTGCATTTTCGTGCCGGTAAAACATCTTCGTATACATTTATTTACCCAACATTCATTTCGTAGTGCAATAAGCGTGGCGCAATCAGGGTTAACTGGTCAGAATTCTTATTATTCCTTTAAAAATGCAGCTTTTTGGCCACCGTGTAGAATTTTGTTCCGGTCTAAAATCCAAGAAAACCAAATTCGGTGACCTCGCACCGAGGCGCGTCTAACGACACCTCATACGTATGTATAACGCACATGAAACGTCAAAAACATGCATTTTCGTACCTGTAAATAGGCACAGGCCTAGGTGGGGTAGATACCGCAGTATTCCTTCAGAGGGTAAGTAAGTTCGTTTTTAGACAATATTCCATTATAGAAACATATTATCGAATCATATGCGGCCCTGAAAAGGGCCTTTTTTTGGATGGGTACATCACCGTTCGTGCGGTTCGGGTTCGGGTTCGGTTTCGGCTGCTGGTGGTTCCGATTCAACGGGCGTGGTGCCCGTCACCTTGAATATGGCGTCAAACGCACGCTTCGATGTCTCGGCATGAGCGGCGTCCTGTTCGCGCAAACACTCGCCGAGCTCCTCCGAAACGCTTTCATCTAGCGTCCCGCTTGCAATCAGAAACTCCATGCGATCTCGGAGTAGACCACGCACGAGGTGGTTCCGGAACGTTTCCAAATTCTTGAAGTCACCCGACACGTTGGCAATAACAATTTTCGACATGTTGGAAATAACAAAAAAAAAATCGGAACGTACGAAAGTAGGTCTACTACGGCGCGCGCGCGGACACAGACTGATTTCAACATCCAGATGTATTGCCTTTTTATAGAAAGCGCGGAGACGCGACTCGCGCAACCCTCACACAGACGAGCTTTCGCTGCGCCCCCCTCCAGGTGGCGCGGCGGGCGGGTTTTAGGCTTTGCATTTTACTCAGCAGGTGCATTTTCGTGCCGGTAAAACATCTTCGTATACATTTATTTACCCAACGTTCATTTCGTAGTGCAATAAGCGTGGCGCAATCAGGGTTAACTGGTCAGAATTCTTATTATTCCTTTAAAAATGCAGCTTTTTGGCCACCGTGTAGAATTTTGTTCCGGTCTAAAATCCAAGAAAACCAAATTCGGTGACCTCGCACCGAGGCGCGTCTAACGACACCTCATACGTATGTATAACGCACATGAAACGTCAAAAACATGCATTTTCGTACCTGTAAATAGGCACAGGCCTAGGTGGGGTAGATACCGCAGTATTCCTTCAGAGGGTAAGTAAGTTCGTTTTTAGACAATATTCCATTATAGAAACATATTATCGAATCATATGCGGCCCTGAAAAGGGCCTTTTTTTGGATGGGTACATCACCGTTCGTGCGGTTCGGGTTCGGGTTCGGTTTCGGCTGCTGGTGGTTCCGATTCAACGGGCGTGGTGCCCGTCACCTTGAATATGGCGTCAAACGCACGCTTCGATGTCTCGGCATGAGCGGCGTCCTGTTCGCGCAATTTGCGCAAACACTCGCCGAGCTCCTCCGAAACGCTTTCATCTAGCGTCCCGCTTGCAATCAGAAACTCCATGCGATCTCGGAGTAGACCACGCACGAGGTGGTTCCGGAACGTTTCCAAATTCTTGAAGTCACCCGACACGTTGGCAATAACAATTTTCGACATGTTGGAAATAACAAAAAAAAAATCGGAACGTACGAAAGTAGGTCTACTACGGCGCGCGCGCGGACACAGACTGATTTCAACATCCAGATGTATTGCCTTTTTATAGAAAGCGCGGAGACGCGACTCGCGCAACCCTCACACAGACGAGCTTTCGCTGCGCCCCCCTCCAGGTGGCGCGGCGGGCGGGTTTTAGGCTTTGCATTTTACTCAGCAGGTGCATTTTCGTGCCGGTAAAACATCTTCGTATACATTTATTTACCCAACATTCATTTCGTAGTGCAATAAGCGTGGCGCAATCAGGGTTAACTGGTCAGAATTCTTATTATTCCTTTAAAAATGCAGCTTTTTGGCCACCGTGTAGAATTTTGTTCCGGTCTAAAATCCAAGAAAACCAAATTCGGTGACCTCGCACCGAGGCGCGTCTAACGACACCTCATACGTATGTATAACGCACATGAAACGTCAAAAACATGCATTTTCGTACCTGTAAATAGGCACAGGCCTAGGTGGGGTAGATACCGCAGTATTCCTTCAGAGGGTAAGTAAGTTCGTTTTTAGACAATATTCCATTATAGAAACATATTATCGAATCATATGCGGCCCTGAAAAGGGCCTTTTTTTGGATGGGTACATCACCGTTCGTGCGGTTCGGGTTCGGGTTCGGTTTCGGCTGCTGGTGGTTCCGATTCAACGGGCGTGGTGCCCGTCACCTTGAATATGGCGTCAAACGCACGCTTCGATGTCTCGGCATGAGCGGCGTCCTGTTCGCGCAATTTGCGCAAACACTCGCCGAGCTCCTCCGAAACGCTTTCATCTAGCGTCCCGCTTGCAATCAGAAACTCCATGCGATCTCGGAGTAGACCACGCACGAGGTGGTTCCGGAACGTTTCCAAATTCTTGAAGTCACCCGACACGTTGGCAATAACAATTTTCGACATGTTGGAAATAACAAAAAAAAAATCGGAACGTACGAAAGTAGGTCTACTACGGCGCGCGCGCGGACACAGACTGATTTCAACATCCAGATGTATTGCCTTTTTATAGAAAGCGCGGAGACGCGACTCGCGCAACCCTCACACAGACGAGCTTTCGCTGCGCCCCCCTCCAGGTGGCGCGGCGGGCGGGTTTTAGGCTTTGCATTTTACTCAGCAGGTGCATTTTCGTGCCGGTAAAACATCTTCGTATACATTTATTTACCCAACGTTCATTTCGTAGTGCAATAAGCGTGGCGCAATCAGGGTTAACTGGTCAGAATTCTTATTATTCCTTTAAAAATGCAGCTTTTTGGCCACCGTGTAGAATTTTGTTCCGGTCTAAAATCCAAGAAAACCAAATTCGGTGACCTCGCACCGAGGCGCGTCTAACGACACCTCATACGTATGTATAACGCACATGAAACGTCAAAAACATGCATTTTCGTACCTGTAAATAGGCACAGGCCTAGGTGGGGTAGATACCGCAGTATTCCTTCAGAGGGTAAGTAAGTTCGTTTTTAGACAATATTCCATTATAGAAACATATTATCGAATCATATGCGGCCCTGAAAAGGGCCTTTTTTTGGATGGGTACATCACCGTTCGTGCGGTTCGGGTTCGGGTTCGGTTTCGGCTGCTGGTGGTTCCGATTCAACGGGCGTGGTGCCCGTCACCTTGAATATGGCGTCAAACGCACGCTTCGATGTCTCGGCATGAGCGGCGTCCTGTTCGCGCAATTTGCGCAAACACTCGCCGAGCTCCTCCGAAACGCTTTCATCTAGCGTCCCGCTTGCAATCAGAAACTCCATGCGATCTCGGAGTAGACCACGCACGAGGTGGTTCCGGAACGTTTCCAAATTCTTGAAGTCACCCGACACGTTGGCAATAACAATTTTCGACATGTTGGAAATAACAAAAAAAAAATCGGAACGTACGAAAGTAGGTCTACTACGGCGCGCGCGCGGACACAGACTGATTTCAACATCCAGATGTATTGCCTTTTTATAGAAAGCGCGGAGACGCGACTCGCGCAACCCTCACACAGACGAGCTTTCGCTGCGCCCCCCTCCAGGTGGCGCGGCGGGCGGGTTTTAGGCTTTGCATTTTACTCAGCAGGTGCATTTTCGTGCCGGTAAAACATCTTCGTATACATTTATTTACCCAACATTCATTTCGTAGTGCAATAAGCGTGGCGCAATCAGGGTTAACTGGTCAGAATTCTTATTATTCCTTTAAAAATGCAGCTTTTTGGCCACCGTGTAGAATTTTGTTCCGGTCTAAAATCCAAGAAAACCAAATTCGGTGACCTCGCACCGAGGCGCGTCTAACGACACCTCATACGTATGTATAACGCACATGAAACGTCAAAAACATGCATTTTCGTACCTGTAAATAGGCACAGGCCTAGGTGGGGTAGATACCGCAGTATTCCTTCAGAGGGTAAGTAAGTTCGTTTTTAGACAATATTCCATTATAGAAACATATTATCGAATCATATGCGGCCCTGAAAAGGGCCTTTTTTTGGATGGGTACATCACCGTTCGTGCGGTTCGGGTTCGGGTTCGGTTTCGGCTGCTGGTGGTTCCGATTCAACGGGCGTGGTGCCCGTCACCTTGAATATGGCGTCAAACGCACGCTTCGATGTCTCGGCATGAGCGGCGTCCTGTTCGCGCAATTTGCGCAAACACTCGCCGAGCTCCTCCGAAACGCTTTCATCTAGCGTCCCGCTTGCAATCAGAAACTCCATGCGATCTCGGAGTAGACCACGCACGAGGTGGTTCCGGAACGTTTCCAAATTCTTGAAGTCACCCGACACGTTGGCAATAACAATTTTCGACATGTTGGAAATAACAAAAAAAAAATCGGAACGTACGAAAGTAGGTCTACTACGGCGCGCGCGCGGACACAGACTGATTTCAACATCCAGATGTATTGCCTTTTTATAGAAAGCGCGGAGACGCGACTCGCGCAACCCTCACACAGACGAGCTTTCGCTGCGCCCCCCTCCAGGTGGCGCGGCGGGCGGGTTTTAGGCTTTGCATTTTACTCAGCAGGTGCATTTTCGTGCCGGTAAAACATCTTCGTATACATTTATTTACCCAACGTTCATTTCGTAGTGCAATAAGCGTGGCGCAATCAGGGTTAACTGGTCAGAATTCTTATTATTCCTTTAAAAATGCAGCTTTTTGGCCACCGTGTAGAATTTTGTTCCGGTCTAAAATCCAAGAAAACCAAATTCGGTGACCTCGCACCGAGGCGCGTCTAACGACACCTCATACGTATGTATAACGCACATGAAACGTCAAAAACATGCATTTTCGTACCTGTAAATAGGCACAGGCCTAGGTGGGGTAGATACCGCAGTATTCCTTCAGAGGGTAAGTAAGTTCGTTTTTAGACAATATTCCATTATAGAAACATATTATCGAATCATATGCGGCCCTGAAAAGGGCCTTTTTTTGGATGGGTACATCACCGTTCGTGCGGTTCGGGTTCGGGTTCGGTTTCGGCTGCTGGTGGTTCCGATTCAACGGGCGTGGTGCCCGTCACCTTGAATATGGCGTCAAACGCACGCTTCGATGTCTCGGCATGAGCGGCGTCCTGTTCGCGCAATTTGCGCAAACACTCGCCGAGCTCCTCCGAAACGCTTTCATCTAGCGTCCCGCTTGCAATCAGAAACTCCATGCGATCTCGGAGTAGACCACGCACGAGGTGGTTCCGGAACGTTTCCAAATTCTTGAAGTCACCCGACACGTTGGCAATAACAATTTTCGACATGTTGGAAATAACAAAAAAAAAATCGGAACGTACGAAAGTAGGTCTACTACGGCGCGCGCGCGGACACAGACTGATTTCAACATCCAGATGTATTGCCTTTTTATAGAAAGCGCGGAGACGCGACTCGCGCAACCCTCACACAGACGAGCTTTCGCTGCGCCCCCCTCCAGGTGGCGCGGCGGGCGGGTTTTAGGCTTTGCATTTTACTCAGCAGGTGCATTTTCGTGCCGGTAAAACATCTTCGTATACATTTATTTACCCAACGTTCATTTCGTAGTGCAATAAGCGTGGCGCAATCAGGGTTAACTGGTCAGAATTCTTATTATTCCTTTAAAAATGCAGCTTTTTGGCCACCGTGTAGAATTTTGTTCCGGTCTAAAATCCAAGAAAACCAAATTCGGTGACCTCGCACCGAGGCGCGTCTAACGACACCTCATACGTATGTATAACGCACATGAAACGTCAAAAACATGCATTTTCGTACCTGTAAATAGGCACAGGCCTAGGTGGGGTAGATACCGCAGTATTCCTTCAGAGGGTAAGTAAGTTCGTTTTTAGACAATATTCCATTATAGAAACATATTATCGAATCATATGCGGCCCTGAAAAGGGCCTTTTTTTGGATGGGTACATCACCGTTCGTGCGGTTCGGGTTCGGGTTCGGTTTCGGCTGCTGGTGGTTCCGATTCAACGGGCGTGGTGCCCGTCACCTTGAATATGGCGTCAAACGCACGCTTCGATGTCTCGGCATGAGCGGCGTCCTGTTCGCGCAATTTGCGCAAACACTCGCCGAGCTCCTCCGAAACGCTTTCATCTAGCGTCCCGCTTGCAATCAGAAACTCCATGCGATCTCGGAGTAGACCACGCACGAGGTGGTTCCGGAACGTTTCCAAATTCTTGAAGTCACCCGACACGTTGGCAATAACAATTTTCGACATGTTGGAAATAACAAAAAAAAAATCGGAACGTACGAAAGTAGGTCTACTACGGCGCGCGCGCGGACACAGACTGATTTCAACATCCAGATGTATTGCCTTTTTATAGAAAGCGCGGAGACGCGACTCGCGCAACCCTCACACAGACGAGCTTTCGCTGCGCCCCCCTCCAGGTGGCGCGGCGGGCGGGTTTTAGGCTTTGCATTTTACTCAGCAGGTGCATTTTCGTGCCGGTAAAACATCTTCGTATACATTTATTTACCCAACATTCATTTCGTAGTGCAATAAGCGTGGCGCAATCAGGGTTAACTGGTCAGAATTCTTATTATTCCTTTAAAAATGCAGCTTTTTGGCCACCGTGTAGAATTTTGTTCCGGTCTAAAATCCAAGAAAACCAAATTCGGTGACCTCGCACCGAGGCGCGTCTAACGACACCTCATACGTATGTATAACGCACATGAAACGTCAAAAACATGCATTTTCGTACCTGTAAATAGGCACAGGCCTAGGTGGGGTAGATACCGCAGTATTCCTTCAGAGGGTAAGTAAGTTCGTTTTTAGACAATATTCCATTATAGAAACATATTATCGAATCATATGCGGCCCTGAAAAGGGCCTTTTTTTGGATGGGTACATCACCGTTCGTGCGGTTCGGGTTCGGGTTCGGTTTCGGCTGCTGGTGGTTCCGATTCAACGGGCGTGGTGCCCGTCACCTTGAATATGGCGTCAAACGCACGCTTCGATGTCTCGGCATGAGCGGCGTCCTGTTCGCGCAATTTGCGCAAACACTCGCCGAGCTCCTCCGAAACGCTTTCATCTAGCGTCCCGCTTGCAATCAGAAACTCCATGCGATCTCGGAGTAGACCACGCACGAGGTGGTTCCGGAACGTTTCCAAATTCTTGAAGTCACCCGACACGTTGGCAATAACAATTTTCGACATGTTGGAAATAACAAAAAAAAAATCGGAACGTACGAAAGTAGGTCTACTACGGCGCGCGCGCGGACACAGACTGATTTCAACATCCAGATGTATTGCCTTTTTATAGAAAGCGCGGAGACGCGACTCGCGCAACCCTCACACAGACGAGCTTTCGCTGCGCCCCCCTCCAGGTGGCGCGGCGGGCGGGTTTTAGGCTTTGCATTTTACTCAGCAGGTGCATTTTCGTGCCGGTAAAACATCTTCGTATACATTTATTTACCCAACGTTCATTTCGTAGTGCAATAAGCGTGGCGCAATCAGGGTTAACTGGTCAGAATTCTTATTATTCCTTTAAAAATGCAGCTTTTTGGCCACCGTGTAGAATTTTGTTCCGGTCTAAAATCCAAGAAAACCAAATTCGGTGACCTCGCACCGAGGCGCGTCTAACGACACCTCATACGTATGTATAACGCACATGAAACGTCAAAAACATGCATTTTCGTACCTGTAAATAGGCACAGGCCTAGGTGGGGTAGATACCGCAGTATTCCTTCAGAGGGTAAGTAAGTTCGTTTTTAGACAATATTCCATTATAGAAACATATTATCGAATCATATGCGGCCCTGAAAAGGGCCTTTTTTTGGATGGGTACATCACCGTTCGTGCGGTTCGGGTTCGGGTTCGGTTTCGGCTGCTGGTGGTTCCGATTCAACGGGCGTGGTGCCCGTCACCTTGAATATGGCGTCAAACGCACGCTTCGATGTCTCGGCATGAGCGGCGTCCTGTTCGCGCAATTTGCGCAAACACTCGCCGAGCTCCTCCGAAACGCTTTCATCTAGCGTCCCGCTTGCAATCAGAAACTCCATGCGATCTCGGAGTAGACCACGCACGAGGTGGTTCCGGAACGTTTCCAAATTCTTGAAGTCACCCGACACGTTGGCAATAACAATTTTCGACATGTTGGAAATAACAAAAAAAAAATCGGAACGTACGAAAGTAGGTCTACTACGGCGCGCGCGCGGACACAGACTGATTTCAACATCCAGATGTATTGCCTTTTTATAGAAAGCGCGGAGACGCGACTCGCGCAACCCTCACACAGACGAGCTTTCGCTGCGCCCCCCTCCAGGTGGCGCGGCGGGCGGGTTTTAGGCTTTGCATTTTACTCAGCAGGTGCATTTTCGTGCCGGTAAAACATCTTCGTATACATTTATTTACCCAACATTCATTTCGTAGTGCAATAAGCGTGGCGCAATCAGGGTTAACTGGTCAGAATTCTTATTATTCCTTTAAAAATGCAGCTTTTTGGCCACCGTGTAGAATTTTGTTCCGGTCTAAAATCCAAGAAAACCAAATTCGGTGACCTCGCACCGAGGCGCGTCTAACGACACCTCATACGTATGTATAACGCACATGAAACGTCAAAAACATGCATTTTCGTACCTGTAAATAGGCACAGGCCTAGGTGGGGTAGATACCGCAGTATTCCTTCAGAGGGTAAGTAAGTTCGTTTTTAGACAATATTCCATTATAGAAACATATTATCGAATCATATGCGGCCCTGAAAAGGGCCTTTTTTTGGATGGGTACATCACCGTTCGTGCGGTTCGGGTTCGGGTTCGGTTTCGGCTGCTGGTGGTTCCGATTCAACGGGCGTGGTGCCCGTCACCTTGAATATGGCGTCAAACGCACGCTTCGATGTCTCGGCATGAGCGGCGTCCTGTTCGCGCAATTTGCGCAAACACTCGCCGAGCTCCTCCGAAACGCTTTCATCTAGCGTCCCGCTTGCAATCAGAAACTCCATGCGATCTCGGAGTAGACCACGCACGAGGTGGTTCCGGAACGTTTCCAAATTCTTGAAGTCACCCGACACGTTGGCAATAACAATTTTCGACATGTTGGAAATAACAAAAAAAAAATCGGAACGTACGAAAGTAGGTCTACTACGGCGCGCGCGCGGACACAGACTGATTTCAACATCCAGATGTATTGCCTTTTTATAGAAAGCGCGGAGACGCGACTCGCGCAACCCTCACACAGACGAGCTTTCGCTGCGCCCCCCTCCAGGTGGCGCGGCGGGCGGGTTTTAGGCTTTGCATTTTACTCAGCAGGTGCATTTTCGTGCCGGTAAAACATCTTCGTATACATTTATTTACCCAACGTTCATTTCGTAGTGCAATAAGCGTGGCGCAATCAGGGTTAACTGGTCAGAATTCTTATTATTCCTTTAAAAATGCAGCTTTTTGGCCACCGTGTAGAATTTTGTTCCGGTCTAAAATCCAAGAAAACCAAATTCGGTGACCTCGCACCGAGGCGCGTCTAACGACACCTCATACGTATGTATAACGCACATGAAACGTCAAAAACATGCATTTTCGTACCTGTAAATAGGCACAGGCCTAGGTGGGGTAGATACCGCAGTATTCCTTCAGAGGGTAAGTAAGTTCGTTTTTAGACAATATTCCATTATAGAAACATATTATCGAATCATATGCGGCCCTGAAAAGGGCCTTTTTTTGGATGGGTACATCACCGTTCGTGCGGTTCGGGTTCGGGTTCGGTTTCGGCTGCTGGTGGTTCCGATTCAACGGGCGTGGTGCCCGTCACCTTGAATATGGCGTCAAACGCACGCTTCGATGTCTCGGCATGAGCGGCGTCCTGTTCGCGCAATTTGCGCAAACACTCGCCGAGCTCCTCCGAAACGCTTTCATCTAGCGTCCCGCTTGCAATCAGAAACTCCATGCGATCTCGGAGTAGACCACGCACGAGGTGGTTCCGGAACGTTTCCAAATTCTTGAAGTCACCCGACACGTTGGCAATAACAATTTTCGACATGTTGGAAATAACAAAAAAAAAATCGGAACGTACGAAAGTAGGTCTACTACGGCGCGCGCGCGGACACAGACTGATTTCAACATCCAGATGTATTGCCTTTTTATAGAAAGCGCGGAGACGCGACTCGCGCAACCCTCACACAGACGAGCTTTCGCTGCGCCCCCCTCCAGGTGGCGCGGCGGGCGGGTTTTAGGCTTTGCATTTTACTCAGCAGGTGCATTTTCGTGCCGGTAAAACATCTTCGTATACATTTATTTACCCAACATTCATTTCGTAGTGCAATAAGCGTGGCGCAATCAGGGTTAACTGGTCAGAATTCTTATTATTCCTTTAAAAATGCAGCTTTTTGGCCACCGTGTAGAATTTTGTTCCGGTCTAAAATCCAAGAAAACCAAATTCGGTGACCTCGCACCGAGGCGCGTCTAACGACACCTCATACGTATGTATAACGCACATGAAACGTCAAAAACATGCATTTTCGTACCTGTAAATAGGCACAGGCCTAGGTGGGGTAGATACCGCAGTATTCCTTCAGAGGGTAAGTAAGTTCGTTTTTAGACAATATTCCATTATAGAAACATATTATCGAATCATATGCGGCCCTGAAAAGGGCCTTTTTTTGGATGGGTACATCACCGTTCGTGCGGTTCGGGTTCGGGTTCGGTTTCGGCTGCTGGTGGTTCCGATTCAACGGGCGTGGTGCCCGTCACCTTGAATATGGCGTCAAACGCACGCTTCGATGTCTCGGCATGAGCGGCGTCCTGTTCGCGCAATTTGCGCAAACACTCGCCGAGCTCCTCCGAAACGCTTTCATCTAGCGTCCCGCTTGCAATCAGAAACTCCATGCGATCTCGGAGTAGACCACGCACGAGGTGGTTCCGGAACGTTTCCAAATTCTTGAAGTCACCCGACACGTTGGCAATAACAATTTTCGACATGTTGGAAATAACAAAAAAAAAATCGGAACGTACGAAAGTAGGTCTACTACGGCGCGCGCGCGGACACAGACTGATTTCAACATCCAGATGTATTGCCTTTTTATAGAAAGCGCGGAGACGCGACTCGCGCAACCCTCACACAGACGAGCTTTCGCTGCGCCCCCCTCCAGGTGGCGCGGCGGGCGGGTTTTAGGCTTTGCATTTTACTCAGCAGGTGCATTTTCGTGCCGGTAAAACATCTTCGTATACATTTATTTACCCAACGTTCATTTCGTAGTGCAATAAGCGTGGCGCAATCAGGGTTAACTGGTCAGAATTCTTATTATTCCTTTAAAAATGCAGCTTTTTGGCCACCGTGTAGAATTTTGTTCCGGTCTAAAATCCAAGAAAACCAAATTCGGTGACCTCGCACCGAGGCGCGTCTAACGACACCTCATACGTATGTATAACGCACATGAAACGTCAAAAACATGCATTTTCGTACCTGTAAATAGGCACAGGCCTAGGTGGGGTAGATACCGCAGTATTCCTTCAGAGGGTAAGTAAGTTCGTTTTTAGACAATATTCCATTATAGAAACATATTATCGAATCATATGCGGCCCTGAAAAGGGCCTTTTTTTGGATGGGTACATCACCGTTCGTGCGGTTCGGGTTCGGGTTCGGTTTCGGCTGCTGGTGGTTCCGATTCAACGGGCGTGGTGCCCGTCACCTTGAATATGGCGTCAAACGCACGCTTCGATGTCTCGGCATGAGCGGCGTCCTGTTCGCGCAATTTGCGCAAACACTCGCCGAGCTCCTCCGAAACGCTTTCATCTAGCGTCCCGCTTGCAATCAGAAACTCCATGCGATCTCGGAGTAGACCACGCACGAGGTGGTTCCGGAACGTTTCCAAATTCTTGAAGTCACCCGACACGTTGGCAATAACAATTTTCGACATGTTGGAAATAACAAAAAAAAAATCGGAACGTACGAAAGTAGGTCTACTACGGCGCGCGCGCGGACACAGACTGATTTCAACAACCTCCTTGGAAGTCGCTTCGGAAAGACAACAAGGGGGCGAGGCGAGCGGTCACGGGACATGGTCCCCTGCCCGCGGGTGCAGCACCGGAGGTCGTCACGACGACCCCGTCGTTTTGTTGTCCAATGGACCTAGCATAGTGCTAGCGCGGTCAAAATGATCCGCGCAAGCTATGTTTATGTAGTATGTGTGACTGCAGGCGCGCCGCGGCGCCCGTTACGAAACGGTACGCCGCTTTTTCACGACACTCTGGCGGTCTACCTCCGCCGGGTGAGACCCAGAGCGTACTCTGGGAGGCCTAGCGAAGGTGACCAGCGTCAGAAGTGCCGGCTTTGGACGAACCTGCAGTTTAGTAATGTAAGCGCCTAGTGGCGCCGCCAATGTATGTAGGAGCGGCAATGTTGTGTGTTACACCGCCCATGAACCAATAGCGTGCGAGGTACTCGCGACGCTATTCGGTGCAAGTGTACTGGCGAATGTATAGTAATGATTGTGTGTTTTGCGGCGTAAAGCGTGTCTATATTAACTTAGAACAAACTTCACGCCGCAGGTGTCGTGTGGGGTGGGTAGTGTTACTGTATGAGTAAGCAGCGTGTAGACTGTTGCTGCTTACTCAGGCGTCAAGTCCGGGAGGTGGATGGGGGCGCTACGTTTTTAACAAGGTCTCTTGGGAGGCGCTTTTTGTCGGGCGGGCGCGCGTGCCATGGCGCGATATCGGCTATATGGGGCCAGGCAGAAGCGTCGGCCCGCGCGAACATTGTTGTGGCGAGTCGCTCAATAAACTCGTCCAGGCTCTCTATACCGGTGTCCCGCAGTATCACGTCGTTTCTTACTACGTGTGGGGCGTCGAGTATGCGTCTGAGTGTCAAGTTTTGCTGCGCTCTTAGTTGTTTTCGAGTTTTCTCGGCCGTGAGTGCGTACCAAGCTGGGGTCGCGTAGGTGAGTATGGAGCGGATGTATGTTTTGTATATGCCCAGCTTGGTACGAGCGGGGAGGCGGGATGAGAGCACTGGATAGAGGAGGTTACGAGCGACCCTGCTCTGTGCCACCACCTTGTTTACGTGCGCCCTCATCGAGAGCTGGCGGTCAATGGTCACACCCAGGTACTTGGCCTGGGGTGACCACTCTATGTCAGCTCCCTGTAGCTTCAGTGGTGGTGGTAGTTTAACCATTCCTGTAACAAGTGCCTGCGTCTTACCCACGTTAACGGACAGCCGCCACTTTGCAAGCCACTCGGGGATGTTATCAAGAGCGCGCTGCATTTTGATTGCAGCGCGCTTGGGATTCATGGATGTAGTTATGAAGGCTGCGTCGTCGGCATAGAGTGCCAGTGTTGCCTCGGGGGTAGTGGGGATGTCGTCCGTGTAACGTGAGTAACACGCAGGCGATAATACGGCGCCCTGCGGCACGCCCGCCATTATCGGGCGGGGGGCGGACAGCTCGCCTTCCACCACCACTCTGAAGGTCCTGTGTGACAGAAAAGATTCAATTACTTTTACCACGCGACGGGGCGCGCTGGATGTGGCCAGCTTGTGCACTAATCCCTCGTGCCACACGCGGTCGAAGGCCTTTTCCATGTCGAGGAATACTGCCACCGCGTGCTCCTTCCTGTTCATGGTTGTTGACAGCAGGTGGAGTACCCTCGACAGCTGGAGCGTCGTGCTGTGTTCCGCCCTGAAACCAAACTGTTCTGGGCGTGGTGCAATGTGTGGTTCGAGATGTCGCAGCAGGAGTGACTCGAACACCTTCGAGATGGTAGGCAGGAGTGTGATCGGCCGATAGCTCTCCGGCTTCATGACATTCTTGTTCGGCTTGGGCAGCATGATGACGCGCCCCTCTTTCCACGAGGCCGGGAAGGAGCCCGTGCGGAGAATCCCCGTGAACAGGCGCGCCACGGCCGCGACCATACGGTGGGGCAGGTGGCGCAGCGCTGTATTGGGGATGTTGTCGGCACCTGGGGCCTTCCGGGGCTTCGTTCTCAAGATGGCGCGTCTGACTGCACCAGGCGAGAAGTGAATGGGGTCCTCATCGGGAGCTATCGGCGTGGAGAAGTAGTCTAGAAGATGTTTCTCGACTGCTGCGACATGTTCGTGCTGCGTTGTCGGGTTGGGTCGGAACTGACGCTCCAGGTGATCGGCAAAGACCTCCGCTCGGTCTCCCGCTACGTACTTGTGCGCCCCGTCAGTGCCTAGTAGTGGTCGTACCGGAGCTGGGGTGTTCTTCAGCTGTCTACACAGCTTGTGGATGGAGGTCCAGTCGCCCTCCGCGGCATCAATGTGTTCCTCCCAGCTCGCGGCTCTCATGGCACTCAACTCGGCCTTCACTTTTTCAGTGATTTTGTTGAGTGTTGTTTTCATTGCCGGGCATCGAGTTTGTTGCCACTGCTTGCGTAGGCGCCTCTTTTCGGTAATAAGCCGACGAATGCGTGCTGGCAGGGGCGGCTGTAGCACTCTCCCCTGCTGCTGTGTCATTGTTGCTGTTTCCAGTGCGTGTTGTACGCAAGCAGTGATCTCGTCGGCGAGTAGGTCGACGTCAGCGGCGGTGTTGATAGGCCGAGTTGGCGTGGTAAGGTTGATCTTTTCTGTATATGCGTCCCAGTCGATTTGTCGACGCGGCGCTTGTGGCTTGAGTCGGGTCGGCATATCTGACAGTACAACAAGCACTGGGTGATGGTCGGACTGCATCTCGTCCTCCAGTACTTGCTGTGTGACCTGGCAGTGCAGCCCACGATGTACGACGATGTCTATCACGTCTGGCATGTGTAGGTTGTGGTCGGGCCATCTAGTCGGCGTCTCAGGTCCAGACACCGTGTATTCGTGGGCCTCCGCGTCCGCGAAGAGTCGTTTTCCCTCGCTGCAGGTGTTGGAGCTGTTCCACGCTGGGTGCTTCGCGTTGAAGTCACCGGCGAGGAGAGTCGGGTTTTCTGTATTTTTCAAAAGCTTTTTGAGCTCCGACATATCAAGCTTGTTGGTGGGAGGCTTGTAGCAAGCGTATAGTTCCAGGTCCCCGCCGGCTACGTGCAGCTGGACACCCAGCGCGTATATAGATTGTAGTGACGGGAGGGGGAGTTCTTGATGAACGACTCTTCTCTTTACAAGCACGGCCAGGCCACGGTAACTAACTCCTTGGGCCGACCGCTCGTCCTTCCTATAAACGAGGTATCCTGGGAACTTGCACCTATCTCCAGGTCCCAGGAAAGTCTCGCTTATTAGCGCCACGTCGATGTCCTGTTCTTGTAGGAGGTGGCGGAGGAGCGTGACCTTATGTTTTAGGCCACGGGCATTCCAGTGGATTATCCTTAACGGCTTATTATTCATTATACAATGTTAGTAGTGCGGCTAAGCCGTCAAGGATAACCCGTTCCACGTCCTGGCCTTGCCTTATGGCCTTGATCAGGTCCATAAGCAATTGAATTGCGCAGGCAGTGAAATTTTTCTTACGTTCTGTTTGGGTTTTGCTTAGATTTTGCGTCGGCACATGATTGGCCGAGCTATTATTTCTGGTATCGTCTGGTTGGTTGGTGCAACTTTTAGTTGCCCTTTTATCCGCTAGATGGCGCTCGGAGTATGGTTTCATTGTGCCGCCGCTAGCAATCTTATTTACGTTTTCATTTTTGTTATTCATTGCCTGCGCGTTGATGTCTTTTCTATGAACCTGTTTTTGGTGGGTCATTTCTTGGGTCACAGGGGGGTGTTGGGGCTTTCTGCCCTTACCTCCCCTCTTCTTCTTCCTCCGCCCCGAGGAGGAGGCATCATCTCCGCGTTTTGTGGGCCCGTTGGCTGCCGCCATCAGCGTCGTGCCTTGTGCCTCTACTGTTGGTATCTCGTTGTTGTTGGCCACTGTTTTTACTGCCTGCCCCGCGTTTTGAGGGCGGCGTGATGTTTTAGATGAGATGGCGACAGTGCCCAGTCGCCTGTGGGATATTTCTTTTTGAAATACCGGGCATTTAATGTTGCTCGCCGGGTGTGGGCCCCCGCAATTGGCGCAGGTGGCCGGCTCTTCTCTAGGGCGGGGGCAGTCCCTTGCAGTGTGCCCTTCTCCGCATCTCACACAGGCGAGTGGGCGGTGGCACTGGTGCGAGCTGTGCCTAAACTGCTGGCACCTATGGCACTGTGCGGGCCCACGCTTGCCACGCCATGCCTCAATCTTGACCCCCCGCATATATAAAAACACGGAGGTATCATAGATCGATCGGACATTCTCGGTTTTTGCCAGCACGGCGTGGAACACGCATCCAGGACGTCCCTGGCGCGCATTGATGTGCCTGACAAATTCAGGTTCGTACCCTAGGGTGCGGAGCTCCTCCTCGATCTCCTTGGGGTCAGTATCCGGAGGCAGCCCCCTGATGGCCACCTTGAGTTTTTTTTCGGCCTGCAGGGAGTACGCAAACCAACTTATTTTTTCTTCTTTTTCTAGGGCGACCAGGTAGCTCTGGACCGCCCTATATTCGGTTTCACTTTCTGGGGAGAATCGAACCCCCTGCCCATAGGGGCGCGCATTAGGTGGGTGCCCTAATTTGGCAGCCAGGGCTCTAAAGTGTGTCGCCCAGTTCGGTAGTTTTTCTACAATAAGTGGAGGGTAGCGGGGGCGCTTTTTTTTGTTGGCCGCGTTTTGGATACCCTGCGTGTTTGTAACCGAAGTGGGGGCTGCATCTGAGTTTGGGGTAGGTGAGGGTACTTCATCACTTACCCTTGTTCTGTGAGCATCAATATTAGCTGGCATTCGCGGCGAAGGTGTGCGGCGCAATGCGTCAGCAAAGGTGGGTGAGCCTGCGCCCCGTCCCACGCTCGGCACTGGGTGCTGCGTGTCCAGGCGGTAGCGCTTTGATGCCTCCGTCGATTCATCCGGGCTCAGACGTCTTCTTTGTGCCCTACCCCCAGTCTGAAAATCTACCTCCATTTCATTTGTTGGGTAGGGTGAGTTCGGTGTTTGTATATTCTCAGAGTCGATATCCTCTACCTCTGCCCTGCGCCCGTAGGATGCAAGCGAGGTGCTTGACCCACTTAGTGAGGATTGGCCAGAGCGCAGAGCGGGGGAGTCGTACGCGGAAGTGCGGGGGGGTGCAGGCGAGTCGGGATTGGCCGACGAACCTACTGGTGGCGCCATCTGGAGGCGTAGTTCCCGGCTTATACGGGGGTCGCGTCTTTGTTCAGTTGCGATTGAGCTCATCAACATTTGCTTAGATGTTGATGATGATGCTGCGGCTTTAGGTGCCGTCACGCAAGTTTTGGATGTAGCTTGGGGGTGGGTATAATTATTATCCTGCGACGCGCGCGTTATAGGACGCGGGGGTGCAGGAGTGCGGGTATCATTCGTGCGCATTTGTGGATGCGCAAAAAGAGGTTGCGTAACGTTTTTGTTAGGGTTGCACGACTGCTGAGGTGCTGTGCGCGGCGGGTGAAAACTTTTATTGGACACCGATGACCTTTGGTCAATGAGGGTAGTTGGTGGCGCGGGTGAAAAGTTTGATTCTGGCGTTTTGTTAAGCGGGTTACGCGACGCGGGTATCGGTGTTTTTACAGGCACTGGTCGGCATTTTGCCGGGACATTGTACCTACTTGTAGGTGGTGTTTGCGTAGGTGAAGCAGGGGAGTCGGGAATCGACTGCCTACCCTGGCTTCCTCTTGGTGACTGGTGCTGGTGGTGCTGGCTGCTACCATCGGACGACGGTGCACCGGACGCCAGTGTCCCCAGGTTGGGGAGCGAGGCTGTTCGGTCCATCGTCGGTCGATGCTCCTGCTGGTTGGGGGCGCCGCGACCCGGCTGGCCGCGGGCGCCTTGGTTGGACATCTTCTTCGAGTTGACTTCTTCTTCCTTGTTGCGTGTTCTTGCTAGGACGCATGGGGAAAACTAGAGGCTAGTTATCCGCGACCGCAACAACGGTATTGCGCAAGCAAAGTCCGTTGGGCAGCGAAGATATCCGCCCAAATTGCCTCCGACAGTATAGATTGTAAAATCTACACTGGCGGCGACAAAGAGGGTAGACAATATGGCGATCCGTGCGAAGAGTTTAGTGCGGCGTGACGTACAAGCATACGTGCGCACAAGTCGGCTAACTAGGACGTTCCTGATTTCAACATCCAGATGTATTGCCTTTTTATAGAAAGCGCGGAGACGCGACTCGCGCAACCCTCACACAGACGAGCTTTCGCTGCGCCCCCCTCCAGGTGGCGCGGCGGGCGGGTTTTAGGCTTTGCATTTTACTCAGCAGGTGCATTTTCGTGCCGGTAAAACATCTTCGTATACATTTATTTACCCAACGTTCATTTCGTAGTGCAATAAGCGTGGCGCAATCAGGGTTAACTGGTCAGAATTCTTATTATTCCTTTAAAAATGCAGCTTTTTGGCCACCGTGTAGAATTTTGTTCCGGTCTAAAATCCAAGAAAACCAAATTCGGTGACCTCGCACCGAGGCGCGTCTAACGACACCTCATACGTATGTATAACGCACATGAAACGTCAAAAACATGCATTTTCGTACCTGTAAATAGGCACAGGCCTAGGTGGGGTAGATACCGCAGTATTCCTTCAGAGGGTAAGTAAGTTCGTTTTTAGACAATATTCCATTATAGAAACATATTATCGAATCATATGCGGCCCTGAAAAGGGCCTTTTTTTGGATGGGTACATCACCGTTCGTGCGGTTCGGGTTCGGGTTCGGTTTCGGCTGCTGGTGGTTCCGATTCAACGGGCGTGGTGCCCGTCACCTTGAATATGGCGTCAAACGCACGCTTCGATGTCTCGGCATGAGCGGCGTCCTGTTCGCGCAATTTGCGCAAACACTCGCCGAGCTCCTCCGAAACGCTTTCATCTAGCGTCCCGCTTGCAATCAGAAACTCCATGCGATCTCGGAGTAGACCACGCACGAGGTGGTTCCGGAACGTTTCCAAATTCTTGAAGTCACCCGACACGTTGGCAATAACAATTTTCGACATGTTGGAAATAACAAAAAAAAAATCGGAACGTACGAAAGTAGGTCTACTACGGCGCGCGCGCGGACACAGACTGATTTCAACATCCAGATGTATTGCCTTTTTATAGAAAGCGCGGAGACGCGACTCGCGCAACCCTCACACAGACGAGCTTTCGCTGCGCCCCCCTCCAGGTGGCGCGGCGGGCGGGTTTTAGGCTTTGCATTTTACTCAGCAGGTGCATTTTCGTGCCGGTAAAACATCTTCGTATACATTTATTTACCCAACATTCATTTCGTAGTGCAATAAGCGTGGCGCAATCAGGGTTAACTGGTCAGAATTCTTATTATTCCTTTAAAAATGCAGCTTTTTGGCCACCGTGTAGAATTTTGTTCCGGTCTAAAATCCAAGAAAACCAA
Source organism: Orthosia incerta (assembly GCA_948252205.1). Lineage (NCBI taxonomy): Eukaryota > Metazoa > Arthropoda > Insecta > Lepidoptera > Noctuidae > Orthosia > Orthosia incerta. The sequence goes on from OX411765.1 coordinate 20,813,923, forward strand.
ATTCGGTGACCTCGCACCGAGGCGCGTCTAACGACACCTCATACGTATGTATAACGCACATGAAACGTCAAAAACATGCATTTTCGTACCTGTAAATAGGCACAGGCCTAGGTGGGGTAGATACCGCAGTATTCCTTCAGAGGGTAAGTAAGTTCGTTTTTAGACAATATTCCATTATAGAAACATATTATCGAATCATATGCGGCCCTGAAAAGGGCCTTTTTTTGGATGGGTACATCACCGTTCGTGCGGTTCGGGTTCGGGTTCGGTTTCGGCTGCTGGTGGTTCCGATTCAACGGGCGTGGTGCCCGTCACCTTGAATATGGCGTCAAACGCACGCTTCGATGTCTCGGCATGAGCGGCGTCCTGTTCGCGCAAACACTCGCCGAGCTCCTCCGAAACGCTTTCATCTAGCGTCCCGCTTGCAATCAGAAACTCCATGCGATCTCGGAGTAGACCACGCACGAGGTGGTTCCGGAACGTTTCCAAATTCTTGAAGTCACCCGACACGTTGGCAATAACAATTTTCGACATGTTGGAAATAACAAAAAAAAAATCGGAACGTACGAAAGTAGGTCTACTACGGCGCGCGCGCGGACACAGACTGATTTCAACATCCAGATGTATTGCCTTTTTATAGAAAGCGCGGAGACGCGACTCGCGCAACCCTCACACAGACGAGCTTTCGCTGCGCCCCCCTCCAGGTGGCGCGGCGGGCGGGTTTTAGGCTTTGCATTTTACTCAGCAGGTGCATTTTCGTGCCGGTAAAACATCTTCGTATACATTTATTTACCCAACGTTCATTTCGTAGTGCAATAAGCGTGGCGCAATCAGGGTTAACTGGTCAGAATTCTTATTATTCCTTTAAAAATGCAGCTTTTTGGCCACCGTGTAGAATTTTGTTCCGGTCTAAAATCCAAGAAAACCAAATTCGGTGACCTCGCACCGAGGCGCGTCTAACGACACCTCATACGTATGTATAACGCACATGAAACGTCAAAAACATGCATTTTCGTACCTGTAAATAGGCACAGGCCTAGGTGGGGTAGATACCGCAGTATTCCTTCAGAGGGTAAGTAAGTTCGTTTTTAGACAATATTCCATTATAGAAACATATTATCGAATCATATGCGGCCCTGAAAAGGGCCTTTTTTTGGATGGGTACATCACCGTTCGTGCGGTTCGGGTTCGGGTTCGGTTTCGGCTGCTGGTGGTTCCGATTCAACGGGCGTGGTGCCCGTCACCTTGAATATGGCGTCAAACGCACGCTTCGATGTCTCGGCATGAGCGGCGTCCTGTTCGCGCAATTTGCGCAAACACTCGCCGAGCTCCTCCGAAACGCTTTCATCTAGCGTCCCGCTTGCAATCAGAAACTCCATGCGATCTCGGAGTAGACCACGCACGAGGTGGTTCCGGAACGTTTCCAAATTCTTGAAGTCACCCGACACGTTGGCAATAACAATTTTCGACATGTTGGAAATAACAAAAAAAAAATCGGAACGTACGAAAGTAGGTCTACTACGGCGCGCGCGCGGACACAGACTGATTTCAACATCCAGATGTATTGCCTTTTTATAGAAAGCGCGGAGACGCGACTCGCGCAACCCTCACACAGACGAGCTTTCGCTGCGCCCCCCTCCAGGTGGCGCGGCGGGCGGGTTTTAGGCTTTGCATTTTACTCAGCAGGTGCATTTTCGTGCCGGTAAAACATCTTCGTATACATTTATTTACCCAACATTCATTTCGTAGTGCAATAAGCGTGGCGCAATCAGGGTTAACTGGTCAGAATTCTTATTATTCCTTTAAAAATGCAGCTTTTTGGCCACCGTGTAGAATTTTGTTCCGGTCTAAAATCCAAGAAAACCAAATTCGGTGACCTCGCACCGAGGCGCGTCTAACGACACCTCATACGTATGTATAACGCACATGAAACGTCAAAAACATGCATTTTCGTACCTGTAAATAGGCACAGGCCTAGGTGGGGTAGATACCGCAGTATTCCTTCAGAGGGTAAGTAAGTTCGTTTTTAGACAATATTCCATTATAGAAACATATTATCGAATCATATGCGGCCCTGAAAAGGGCCTTTTTTTGGATGGGTACATCACCGTTCGTGCGGTTCGGGTTCGGGTTCGGTTTCGGCTGCTGGTGGTTCCGATTCAACGGGCGTGGTGCCCGTCACCTTGAATATGGCGTCAAACGCACGCTTCGATGTCTCGGCATGAGCGGCGTCCTGTTCGCGCAATTTGCGCAAACACTCGCCGAGCTCCTCCGAAACGCTTTCATCTAGCGTCCCGCTTGCAATCAGAAACTCCATGCGATCTCGGAGTAGACCACGCACGAGGTGGTTCCGGAACGTTTCCAAATTCTTGAAGTCACCCGACACGTTGGCAATAACAATTTTCGACATGTTGGAAATAACAAAAAAAAAATCGGAACGTACGAAAGTAGGTCTACTACGGCGCGCGCGCGGACACAGACTGATTTCAACATCCAGATGTATTGCCTTTTTATAGAAAGCGCGGAGACGCGACTCGCGCAACCCTCACACAGACGAGCTTTCGCTGCGCCCCCCTCCAGGTGGCGCGGCGGGCGGGTTTTAGGCTTTGCATTTTACTCAGCAGGTGCATTTTCGTGCCGGTAAAACATCTTCGTATACATTTATTTACCCAACGTTCATTTCGTAGTGCAATAAGCGTGGCGCAATCAGGGTTAACTGGTCAGAATTCTTATTATTCCTTTAAAAATGCAGCTTTTTGGCCACCGTGTAGAATTTTGTTCCGGTCTAAAATCCAAGAAAACCAAATTCGGTGACCTCGCACCGAGGCGCGTCTAACGACACCTCATACGTATGTATAACGCACATGAAACGTCAAAAACATGCATTTTCGTACCTGTAAATAGGCACAGGCCTAGGTGGGGTAGATACCGCAGTATTCCTTCAGAGGGTAAGTAAGTTCGTTTTTAGACAATATTCCATTATAGAAACATATTATCGAATCATATGCGGCCCTGAAAAGGGCCTTTTTTTGGATGGGTACATCACCGTTCGTGCGGTTCGGGTTCGGGTTCGGTTTCGGCTGCTGGTGGTTCCGATTCAACGGGCGTGGTGCCCGTCACCTTGAATATGGCGTCAAACGCACGCTTCGATGTCTCGGCATGAGCGGCGTCCTGTTCGCGCAATTTGCGCAAACACTCGCCGAGCTCCTCCGAAACGCTTTCATCTAGCGTCCCGCTTGCAATCAGAAACTCCATGCGATCTCGGAGTAGACCACGCACGAGGTGGTTCCGGAACGTTTCCAAATTCTTGAAGTCACCCGACACGTTGGCAATAACAATTTTCGACATGTTGGAAATAACAAAAAAAAAATCGGAACGTACGAAAGTAGGTCTACTACGGCGCGCGCGCGGACACAGACTGATTTCAACATCCAGATGTATTGCCTTTTTATAGAAAGCGCGGAGACGCGACTCGCGCAACCCTCACACAGACGAGCTTTCGCTGCGCCCCCCTCCAGGTGGCGCGGCGGGCGGGTTTTAGGCTTTGCATTTTACTCAGCAGGTGCATTTTCGTGCCGGTAAAACATCTTCGTATACATTTATTTACCCAACATTCATTTCGTAGTGCAATAAGCGTGGCGCAATCAGGGTTAACTGGTCAGAATTCTTATTATTCCTTTAAAAATGCAGCTTTTTGGCCACCGTGTAGAATTTTGTTCCGGTCTAAAATCCAAGAAAACCAAATTCGGTGACCTCGCACCGAGGCGCGTCTAACGACACCTCATACGTATGTATAACGCACATGAAACGTCAAAAACATGCATTTTCGTACCTGTAAATAGGCACAGGCCTAGGTGGGGTAGATACCGCAGTATTCCTTCAGAGGGTAAGTAAGTTCGTTTTTAGACAATATTCCATTATAGAAACATATTATCGAATCATATGCGGCCCTGAAAAGGGCCTTTTTTTGGATGGGTACATCACCGTTCGTGCGGTTCGGGTTCGGGTTCGGTTTCGGCTGCTGGTGGTTCCGATTCAACGGGCGTGGTGCCCGTCACCTTGAATATGGCGTCAAACGCACGCTTCGATGTCTCGGCATGAGCGGCGTCCTGTTCGCGCAATTTGCGCAAACACTCGCCGAGCTCCTCCGAAACGCTTTCATCTAGCGTCCCGCTTGCAATCAGAAACTCCATGCGATCTCGGAGTAGACCACGCACGAGGTGGTTCCGGAACGTTTCCAAATTCTTGAAGTCACCCGACACGTTGGCAATAACAATTTTCGACATGTTGGAAATAACAAAAAAAAAATCGGAACGTACGAAAGTAGGTCTACTACGGCGCGCGCGCGGACACAGACTGATTTCAACATCCAGATGTATTGCCTTTTTATAGAAAGCGCGGAGACGCGACTCGCGCAACCCTCACACAGACGAGCTTTCGCTGCGCCCCCCTCCAGGTGGCGCGGCGGGCGGGTTTTAGGCTTTGCATTTTACTCAGCAGGTGCATTTTCGTGCCGGTAAAACATCTTCGTATACATTTATTTACCCAACGTTCATTTCGTAGTGCAATAAGCGTGGCGCAATCAGGGTTAACTGGTCAGAATTCTTATTATTCCTTTAAAAATGCAGCTTTTTGGCCACCGTGTAGAATTTTGTTCCGGTCTAAAATCCAAGAAAACCAAATTCGGTGACCTCGCACCGAGGCGCGTCTAACGACACCTCATACGTATGTATAACGCACATGAAACGTCAAAAACATGCATTTTCGTACCTGTAAATAGGCACAGGCCTAGGTGGGGTAGATACCGCAGTATTCCTTCAGAGGGTAAGTAAGTTCGTTTTTAGACAATATTCCATTATAGAAACATATTATCGAATCATATGCGGCCCTGAAAAGGGCCTTTTTTTGGATGGGTACATCACCGTTCGTGCGGTTCGGGTTCGGGTTCGGTTTCGGCTGCTGGTGGTTCCGATTCAACGGGCGTGGTGCCCGTCACCTTGAATATGGCGTCAAACGCACGCTTCGATGTCTCGGCATGAGCGGCGTCCTGTTCGCGCAATTTGCGCAAACACTCGCCGAGCTCCTCCGAAACGCTTTCATCTAGCGTCCCGCTTGCAATCAGAAACTCCATGCGATCTCGGAGTAGACCACGCACGAGGTGGTTCCGGAACGTTTCCAAATTCTTGAAGTCACCCGACACGTTGGCAATAACAATTTTCGACATGTTGGAAATAACAAAAAAAAAATCGGAACGTACGAAAGTAGGTCTACTACGGCGCGCGCGCGGACACAGACTGATTTCAACATCCAGATGTATTGCCTTTTTATAGAAAGCGCGGAGACGCGACTCGCGCAACCCTCACACAGACGAGCTTTCGCTGCGCCCCCCTCCAGGTGGCGCGGCGGGCGGGTTTTAGGCTTTGCATTTTACTCAGCAGGTGCATTTTCGTGCCGGTAAAACATCTTCGTATACATTTATTTACCCAACGTTCATTTCGTAGTGCAATAAGCGTGGCGCAATCAGGGTTAACTGGTCAGAATTCTTATTATTCCTTTAAAAATGCAGCTTTTTGGCCACCGTGTAGAATTTTGTTCCGGTCTAAAATCCAAGAAAACCAAATTCGGTGACCTCGCACCGAGGCGCGTCTAACGACACCTCATACGTATGTATAACGCACATGAAACGTCAAAAACATGCATTTTCGTACCTGTAAATAGGCACAGGCCTAGGTGGGGTAGATACCGCAGTATTCCTTCAGAGGGTAAGTAAGTTCGTTTTTAGACAATATTCCATTATAGAAACATATTATCGAATCATATGCGGCCCTGAAAAGGGCCTTTTTTTGGATGGGTACATCACCGTTCGTGCGGTTCGGGTTCGGGTTCGGTTTCGGCTGCTGGTGGTTCCGATTCAACGGGCGTGGTGCCCGTCACCTTGAATATGGCGTCAAACGCACGCTTCGATGTCTCGGCATGAGCGGCGTCCTGTTCGCGCAATTTGCGCAAACACTCGCCGAGCTCCTCCGAAACGCTTTCATCTAGCGTCCCGCTTGCAATCAGAAACTCCATGCGATCTCGGAGTAGACCACGCACGAGGTGGTTCCGGAACGTTTCCAAATTCTTGAAGTCACCCGACACGTTGGCAATAACAATTTTCGACATGTTGGAAATAACAAAAAAAAAATCGGAACGTACGAAAGTAGGTCTACTACGGCGCGCGCGCGGACACAGACTGATTTCAACATCCAGATGTATTGCCTTTTTATAGAAAGCGCGGAGACGCGACTCGCGCAACCCTCACACAGACGAGCTTTCGCTGCGCCCCCCTCCAGGTGGCGCGGCGGGCGGGTTTTAGGCTTTGCATTTTACTCAGCAGGTGCATTTTCGTGCCGGTAAAACATCTTCGTATACATTTATTTACCCAACATTCATTTCGTAGTGCAATAAGCGTGGCGCAATCAGGGTTAACTGGTCAGAATTCTTATTATTCCTTTAAAAATGCAGCTTTTTGGCCACCGTGTAGAATTTTGTTCCGGTCTAAAATCCAAGAAAACCAAATTCGGTGACCTCGCACCGAGGCGCGTCTAACGACACCTCATACGTATGTATAACGCACATGAAACGTCAAAAACATGCATTTTCGTACCTGTAAATAGGCACAGGCCTAGGTGGGGTAGATACCGCAGTATTCCTTCAGAGGGTAAGTAAGTTCGTTTTTAGACAATATTCCATTATAGAAACATATTATCGAATCATATGCGGCCCTGAAAAGGGCCTTTTTTTGGATGGGTACATCACCGTTCGTGCGGTTCGGGTTCGGGTTCGGTTTCGGCTGCTGGTGGTTCCGATTCAACGGGCGTGGTGCCCGTCACCTTGAATATGGCGTCAAACGCACGCTTCGATGTCTCGGCATGAGCGGCGTCCTGTTCGCGCAATTTGCGCAAACACTCGCCGAGCTCCTCCGAAACGCTTTCATCTAGCGTCCCGCTTGCAATCAGAAACTCCATGCGATCTCGGAGTAGACCACGCACGAGGTGGTTCCGGAACGTTTCCAAATTCTTGAAGTCACCCGACACGTTGGCAATAACAATTTTCGACATGTTGGAAATAACAAAAAAAAAATCGGAACGTACGAAAGTAGGTCTACTACGGCGCGCGCGCGGACACAGACTGATTTCAACATCCAGATGTATTGCCTTTTTATAGAAAGCGCGGAGACGCGACTCGCGCAACCCTCACACAGACGAGCTTTCGCTGCGCCCCCCTCCAGGTGGCGCGGCGGGCGGGTTTTAGGCTTTGCATTTTACTCAGCAGGTGCATTTTCGTGCCGGTAAAACATCTTCGTATACATTTATTTACCCAACGTTCATTTCGTAGTGCAATAAGCGTGGCGCAATCAGGGTTAACTGGTCAGAATTCTTATTATTCCTTTAAAAATGCAGCTTTTTGGCCACCGTGTAGAATTTTGTTCCGGTCTAAAATCCAAGAAAACCAAATTCGGTGACCTCGCACCGAGGCGCGTCTAACGACACCTCATACGTATGTATAACGCACATGAAACGTCAAAAACATGCATTTTCGTACCTGTAAATAGGCACAGGCCTAGGTGGGGTAGATACCGCAGTATTCCTTCAGAGGGTAAGTAAGTTCGTTTTTAGACAATATTCCATTATAGAAACATATTATCGAATCATATGCGGCCCTGAAAAGGGCCTTTTTTTGGATGGGTACATCACCGTTCGTGCGGTTCGGGTTCGGGTTCGGTTTCGGCTGCTGGTGGTTCCGATTCAACGGGCGTGGTGCCCGTCACCTTGAATATGGCGTCAAACGCACGCTTCGATGTCTCGGCATGAGCGGCGTCCTGTTCGCGCAATTTGCGCAAACACTCGCCGAGCTCCTCCGAAACGCTTTCATCTAGCGTCCCGCTTGCAATCAGAAACTCCATGCGATCTCGGAGTAGACCACGCACGAGGTGGTTCCGGAACGTTTCCAAATTCTTGAAGTCACCCGACACGTTGGCAATAACAATTTTCGACATGTTGGAAATAACAAAAAAAAAATCGGAACGTACGAAAGTAGGTCTACTACGGCGCGCGCGCGGACACAGACTGATTTCAACATCCAGATGTATTGCCTTTTTATAGAAAGCGCGGAGACGCGACTCGCGCAACCCTCACACAGACGAGCTTTCGCTGCGCCCCCCTCCAGGTGGCGCGGCGGGCGGGTTTTAGGCTTTGCATTTTACTCAGCAGGTGCATTTTCGTGCCGGTAAAACATCTTCGTATACATTTATTTACCCAACGTTCATTTCGTAGTGCAATAAGCGTGGCGCAATCAGGGTTAACTGGTCAGAATTCTTATTATTCCTTTAAAAATGCAGCTTTTTGGCCACCGTGTAGAATTTTGTTCCGGTCTAAAATCCAAGAAAACCAAATTCGGTGACCTCGCACCGAGGCGCGTCTAACGACACCTCATACGTATGTATAACGCACATGAAACGTCAAAAACATGCATTTTCGTACCTGTAAATAGGCACAGGCCTAGGTGGGGTAGATACCGCAGTATTCCTTCAGAGGGTAAGTAAGTTCGTTTTTAGACAATATTCCATTATAGAAACATATTATCGAATCATATGCGGCCCTGAAAAGGGCCTTTTTTTGGATGGGTACATCACCGTTCGTGCGGTTCGGGTTCGGGTTCGGTTTCGGCTGCTGGTGGTTCCGATTCAACGGGCGTGGTGCCCGTCACCTTGAATATGGCGTCAAACGCACGCTTCGATGTCTCGGCATGAGCGGCGTCCTGTTCGCGCAATTTGCGCAAACACTCGCCGAGCTCCTCCGAAACGCTTTCATCTAGCGTCCCGCTTGCAATCAGAAACTCCATGCGATCTCGGAGTAGACCACGCACGAGGTGGTTCCGGAACGTTTCCAAATTCTTGAAGTCACCCGACACGTTGGCAATAACAATTTTCGACATGTTGGAAATAACAAAAAAAAAATCGGAACGTACGAAAGTAGGTCTACTACGGCGCGCGCGCGGACACAGACTGATTTCAACATCCAGATGTATTGCCTTTTTATAGAAAGCGCGGAGACGCGACTCGCGCAACCCTCACACAGACGAGCTTTCGCTGCGCCCCCCTCCAGGTGGCGCGGCGGGCGGGTTTTAGGCTTTGCATTTTACTCAGCAGGTGCATTTTCGTGCCGGTAAAACATCTTCGTATACATTTATTTACCCAACGTTCATTTCGTAGTGCAATAAGCGTGGCGCAATCAGGGTTAACTGGTCAGAATTCTTATTATTCCTTTAAAAATGCAGCTTTTTGGCCACCGTGTAGAATTTTGTTCCGGTCTAAAATCCAAGAAAACCAAATTCGGTGACCTCGCACCGAGGCGCGTCTAACGACACCTCATACGTATGTATAACGCACATGAAACGTCAAAAACATGCATTTTCGTACCTGTAAATAGGCACAGGCCTAGGTGGGGTAGATACCGCAGTATTCCTTCAGAGGGTAAGTAAGTTCGTTTTTAGACAATATTCCATTATAGAAACATATTATCGAATCATATGCGGCCCTGAAAAGGGCCTTTTTTTGGATGGGTACATCACCGTTCGTGCGGTTCGGGTTCGGGTTCGGTTTCGGCTGCTGGTGGTTCCGATTCAACGGGCGTGGTGCCCGTCACCTTGAATATGGCGTCAAACGCACGCTTCGATGTCTCGGCATGAGCGGCGTCCTGTTCGCGCAATTTGCGCAAACACTCGCCGAGCTCCTCCGAAACGCTTTCATCTAGCGTCCCGCTTGCAATCAGAAACTCCATGCGATCTCGGAGTAGACCACGCACGAGGTGGTTCCGGAACGTTTCCAAATTCTTGAAGTCACCCGACACGTTGGCAATAACAATTTTCGACATGTTGGAAATAACAAAAAAAAAATCGGAACGTACGAAAGTAGGTCTACTACGGCGCGCGCGCGGACACAGACTGATTTCAACATCCAGATGTATTGCCTTTTTATAGAAAGCGCGGAGACGCGACTCGCGCAACCCTCACACAGACGAGCTTTCGCTGCGCCCCCCTCCAGGTGGCGCGGCGGGCGGGTTTTAGGCTTTGCATTTTACTCAGCAGGTGCATTTTCGTGCCGGTAAAACATCTTCGTATACATTTATTTACCCAACATTCATTTCGTAGTGCAATAAGCGTGGCGCAATCAGGGTTAACTGGTCAGAATTCTTATTATTCCTTTAAAAATGCAGCTTTTTGGCCACCGTGTAGAATTTTGTTCCGGTCTAAAATCCAAGAAAACCAAATTCGGTGACCTCGCACCGAGGCGCGTCTAACGACACCTCATACGTATGTATAACGCACATGAAACGTCAAAAACATGCATTTTCGTACCTGTAAATAGGCACAGGCCTAGGTGGGGTAGATACCGCAGTATTCCTTCAGAGGGTAAGTAAGTTCGTTTTTAGACAATATTCCATTATAGAAACATATTATCGAATCATATGCGGCCCTGAAAAGGGCCTTTTTTTGGATGGGTACATCACCGTTCGTGCGGTTCGGGTTCGGGTTCGGTTTCGGCTGCTGGTGGTTCCGATTCAACGGGCGTGGTGCCCGTCACCTTGAATATGGCGTCAAACGCACGCTTCGATGTCTCGGCATGAGCGGCGTCCTGTTCGCGCAATTTGCGCAAACACTCGCCGAGCTCCTCCGAAACGCTTTCATCTAGCGTCCCGCTTGCAATCAGAAACTCCATGCGATCTCGGAGTAGACCACGCACGAGGTGGTTCCGGAACGTTTCCAAATTCTTGAAGTCACCCGACACGTTGGCAATAACAATTTTCGACATGTTGGAAATAACAAAAAAAAAATCGGAACGTACGAAAGTAGGTCTACTACGGCGCGCGCGCGGACACAGACTGATTTCAACATCCAGATGTATTGCCTTTTTATAGAAAGCGCGGAGACGCGACTCGCGCAACCCTCACACAGACGAGCTTTCGCTGCGCCCCCCTCCAGGTGGCGCGGCGGGCGGGTTTTAGGCTTTGCATTTTACTCAGCAGGTGCATTTTCGTGCCGGTAAAACATCTTCGTATACATTTATTTACCCAACGTTCATTTCGTAGTGCAATAAGCGTGGCGCAATCAGGGTTAACTGGTCAGAATTCTTATTATTCCTTTAAAAATGCAGCTTTTTGGCCACCGTGTAGAATTTTGTTCCGGTCTAAAATCCAAGAAAACCAAATTCGGTGACCTCGCACCGAGGCGCGTCTAACGACACCTCATACGTATGTATAACGCACATGAAACGTCAAAAACATGCATTTTCGTACCTGTAAATAGGCACAGGCCTAGGTGGGGTAGATACCGCAGTATTCCTTCAGAGGGTAAGTAAGTTCGTTTTTAGACAATATTCCATTATAGAAACATATTATCGAATCATATGCGGCCCTGAAAAGGGCCTTTTTTTGGATGGGTACATCACCGTTCGTGCGGTTCGGGTTCGGGTTCGGTTTCGGCTGCTGGTGGTTCCGATTCAACGGGCGTGGTGCCCGTCACCTTGAATATGGCGTCAAACGCACGCTTCGATGTCTCGGCATGAGCGGCGTCCTGTTCGCGCAATATGCGCAAACACTCGCCGAGCTCCTCCGAAACGCTTTCATCTAGCGTCCCGCTTGCAATCAGAAACTCCATGCGATCTCGGAGTAGACCACGCACGAGGTGGTTCCGGAACGTTTCCAAATTCTTGAAGTCACCCGACACGTTGGCAATAACAATTTTCGACATGTTGGAAATAACAAAAAAAAAATCGGAACGTACGAAAGTAGGTCTACTACGGCGCGCGCGCGGACACAGACTGATTTCAACATCCAGATGTATTGCCTTTTTATAGAAAGCGCGGAGACGCGACTCGCGCAACCCTCACACAGACGAGCTTTCGCTGCGCCCCCCTCCAGGTGGCGCGGCGGGCGGGTTTTAGGCTTTGCATTTTACTCAGCAGGTGCATTTTCGTGCCGGTAAAACATCTTCGTATACATTTATTTACCCAACATTCATTTCGTAGTGCAATAAGCGTGGCGCAATCAGGGTTAACTGGTCAGAATTCTTATTATTCCTTTAAAAATGCAGCTTTTTGGCCACCGTGTAGAATTTTGTTCCGGTCTAAAATCCAAGAAAACCAAATTCGGTGACCTCGCACCGAGGCGCGTCTAACGACACCTCATACGTATGTATAACGCACATGAAACGTCAAAAACATGCATTTTCGTACCTGTAAATAGGCACAGGCCTAGGTGGGGTAGATACCGCAGTATTCCTTCAGAGGGTAAGTAAGTTCGTTTTTAGACAATATTCCATTATAGAAACATATTATCGAATCATATGCGGCCCTGAAAAGGGCCTTTTTTTGGATGGGTACATCACCGTTCGTGCGGTTCGGGTTCGGGTTCGGTTTCGGCTGCTGGTGGTTCCGATTCAACGGGCGTGGTGCCCGTCACCTTGAATATGGCGTCAAACGCACGCTTCGATGTCTCGGCATGAGCGGCGTCCTGTTCGCGCAATTTGCGCAAACACTCGCCGAGCTCCTCCGAAACGCTTTCATCTAGCGTCCCGCTTGCAATCAGAAACTCCATGCGATCTCGGAGTAGACCACGCACGAGGTGGTTCCGGAACGTTTCCAAATTCTTGAAGTCACCCGACACGTTGGCAATAACAATTTTCGACATGTTGGAAATAACAAAAAAAAAATCGGAACGTACGAAAGTAGGTCTACTACGGCGCGCGCGCGGACACAGACTGATTTCAACATCCAGATGTATTGCCTTTTTATAGAAAGCGCGGAGACGCGACTCGCGCAACCCTCACACAGACGAGCTTTCGCTGCGCCCCCCTCCAGGTGGCGCGGCGGGCGGGTTTTAGGCTTTGCATTTTACTCAGCAGGTGCATTTTCGTGCCGGTAAAACATCTTCGTATACATTTATTTACCCAACGTTCATTTCGTAGTGCAATAAGCGTGGCGCAATCAGGGTTAACTGGTCAGAATTCTTATTATTCCTTTAAAAATGCAGCTTTTTGGCCACCGTGTAGAATTTTGTTCCGGTCTAAAATCCAAGAAAACCAAATTCGGTGACCTCGCACCGAGGCGCGTCTAACGACACCTCATACGTATGTATAACGCACATGAAACGTCAAAAAATTGCCCTCCCACCCGCCCATTTTTTGCTTTACAATATATATAGGGAGAACCAGACAAATTTTGCGAAAAAATCGCAATTGATTTTTTCTTTACTCTGGCCTTCCTATTACTGTTAGCAATCGATTATTACCAAATTTTAGCATTATATGATTAGGGTAAGTCTTTGTTTCTCACTTGAACGATAAATAAAGTGAGCGAAAATGACTACATTTCGTTCTCCGCCGCGTTGATTGGTGCCGCCATCCCTGAGTCCTTATACAATTTGTGAAATTTTATCAACGAAATCGTCGCGATTGAATTTTTTAATTCCTTACATTTAGGCATTTCGACCATTACCTATGCCACACTGCCGACGAACCCGCATGGAACCTTGGCAACCTGCATGGAATCATGTCTAATCTATACCAATATGATAAAGAGGAAAGATTTATTTGTTTGTTTGTACCGAATAGGCTCTGAAACTACTGGACTTATTTAAAATAACTTTCACCAATAGAACATTATACATTATTAATTTATTTGACTCAGGAGTCAAATAGGTATTTTTGAATCCCGAAAACGGTTCCTGTGGGGTGGTCCACGGGAGCGAAGCCGCGTGGAACAGCTAGTCTAATATATAATAATTTTAAACGGGCAATAATTCTTGTATATATCATCAATACATAGTATAAAAAAGTAGCTTCTCGCTGTCTGTCTGTCCCTATGTAAGCTTAGATCTTTAAAACTACGCAACAGACTTTGATGCGGTGTTTTTAATAGATAGAGTTATTCAAGCGGAAGTTTTATATGTATTACATGCATAATACAGTAGAGAAACACTGATAATTTTTGAGTTTTTTAATGTGATATCGTAAATAAACCCATGTTTTTGCACTTACATTGCAAACTCTGGCTGAACCCTACGAGATAGATTAAAATAATGTACTACAGTATTGTACACCTTAAAAGTTCTACAAACAAGTCTGGGATATTATATATGTCTATCTCTTAGGGAAAATACACAATAACCATTTTTTATCCATTACTTTTTAAGACAAATAACGGCTTATTTACGAAGCAATTTTAAGCAATATAGCATTAATCCTTATTCAATTGAGTACCTTAAATACGATATGCATTTATTATAGATCAATATTTTTTTATTTTTTTACTAACACGTACGTTTATTTTTACAGGTAAGACCCAAGGTAACAAACGTAGTCATAAACTGCCAGTTGGCCAATCCCATTAACGAGTCTAGGTAGAGGCACAAGTTACACAGTGGACAACTCACTAAGTGTCACCCTCTGGAATTCCGCCAAAGAGCATGAAAATATGTCCAAACGCAGAGAGACTCTATTCAGTATTCTAACTGATCGAGTCACTGGTGCAAACTTTAACACGTTAGTGCGGGTTGACGGGACTTTAAACAGCCCCTCCCTCGGTCCTAACCGTAGCCTACTGTTTGGAACGAGCAATCCCAAAGATTCTAATATTTGTGGATTATTTAGCATAACGGCGTGCTGGTGCCTACACTTATGTATGGAAGTGAAAGTTGGGTATGGCAAAAAAGACATGAAAGTAGGATTAATGCAGTAGAAATGCGGTCCTTGCGAAGTATGTGTGGTGTAACCTTAAATGATAGATTGAGGAATGAGGTAATAAGACAACGTTGTGGTTTAAAAGAAGATGTAGTGACTAAAATTGAAAAGAGTATGTTAAGATGGTTTGGCCATGTTGAGAGGATGAATGATAGGAAAAAAAGAAAGAAAAGAAAGAAAGAAAAATATTTATTTGTGACCCGCACAGGAGACACGAGATAAGAAAAACACAAACAATAATAAAAAATAAAAATAAATTACCCCGTGCGAGACCAAAAAGGCTCCTATCTCAGCATGAGCAACGATATCAAAAAGAAAATAACGCGACTAACGAAAGGTATTTACAAGGCAGACGTGAATAGAAACGCCGGGAGGGGCGCCCTAGGAAGACATACATAGACCTTATAGGTGATGTTCTTCAGAAAGGCAAGGTGCGCAGTACTCATAACCGGCGTGTGTGTATGACAAGATGTATGAATGTGAGTGAAGCAAAAGAAGTATGTAAGGATCGTAGCAGGTGGCGTTCTGTAGTTTCTGCCTACCCCCATGGGAAAAAGGCGTGAGTTTATGTATGTATGTATGTATTTAGCATACCAAGAAAAACCATGAAAACATATTTTACCTGACTTCTAACCTATAGTACCCAACCATCCCTATAACAAAGAGGGTTGGATACATAAGCGGGTAGAAAGGGTAAATACCAAATTGCCTCATGTATAGGTACCGGGTAAAATTGTTTTGCATTTTTGCCACCATCGTAGAATACTTCGTTTCATAAGGATTCCAGATGATAGCACTAGTTTCCAAGTTGCTTCGTACTAACGCATTATAAAGCGATTTCACTGCTGCCATGTTGGTTAAGTCACAGGTTTCACGCATGACAAACCCAAGATTTTTGAAGGCTTTTCTACATACCTGCACCACATGAGTCCGAAACAACAGATCCTCGGAAAAGGTAACACCAAGATCTCGGACTAACCCCACACGCGGTATGACGTGACCGCCCATGCAATACTCGTGACGTCGGGGTACCACGGCCCGCGTGAAGGACATTACGTTACACTTCGTTACATTGAAGATTAATTTGTTCTCTTCACTCCATGCTACTACCCGATCGATGTCTCGCTGGAGCATGCCACAGTGTGACTCGTCTGTGATCCACATGAATAATTTGAGATCGTCAGCAAATAACAAACAACCAGCGTCTTTAATGACTTCTGGAAGATCGTTAATCATTAAAATAAATTCTAAGGGTCCCAAATTTGTCCCCTGGCTAACCCCCGTAAGGGTGAAATATGAGTCCGATGTGTAACCTGCGTATTCCAAAATTTGCTTACGGTTACCCAAGTAGCTAGCAAAGAACTCTTGGAGGGCTGGGGTAAAACCAAACCTCGCAAATTTATTTAAAAGGATGTCATTGTCCACACCATCAAATGCCTTCCTGAAGTCGAAGTAAGCGACGTCCAGTTGTCCACCTAACTCCAAGTCCAGCACTGTGGCAGCCTGGTTTAAAAAACACATTAAGTTAGAATTTGGAAACCATGCTCCGCGTCGTTGAGCTGTGAGGCTACTTGCGAGTGGATGCAAGAGCACAACGCGGTCTCGAAGACTTTAGCAAACACTGAAAGTACAGCTACAGGTCTATATCCGCTGACATCCGAGCTTGGAGTGCCCTTCGGTACCGGAATAACCCTAGTCAACTTCCAGCCGTCGGGATACGAGCATTCTCGTAAAAATATATTAAATTAATGCATGAGCGGCCGGGTCAGTACTGTCCTGCAATCCCTAACAATGAAGGGTGGCACCCCGTCCGGCCCAACCGAACGCTTGGGCTTGAGGCGCGCGAGCGCGGCACTCACCTCTCCGAGAGACAGCTGTCCCACGTGACCCCGGGCGCCGCGCTCGGGCGCCACCTGTCCAGCGGCAGCCGCGTCTAATCGCGGCGCCAGCGCCCCATAGACCGAGTGGAAGTAATCAGCGAACGCCTGGGCGTACTCCTGCTCTGGCACCGGCTCACCATTCCTAGCTATCTTTGGTTTACTACGTTTCGAACGCTTGTTCCCAACAAAACCCCAAAAAAATCTCGGTTCCTTCACAAATTGTTGCTCAGTACGGCTCTGATAATCGTGGTATGCGGTACTGATTTTAACTTTGACAATAGAACGGTATTGAGAAAAGTTAACATAATCGCTGACCGAACGAGTTTTCTTAAAAGATTTGTGCCAAAAAGCCTTTTGTTTAATATAAACAATTATGTCAGCAGTGAACCATTCAGGGTAGTGATAATGAAAACAATCACGCTTGGAGCTCTTTCTTGTAGTGCTATCATCCAAAATCCTGTAAATTAGGTCATAAAATATCCTATATGCTTCGTCGGCTATACTCGTTGCATACAGGGCGCTCCAGTCTGCCTCTGCAAGTCCCAAATACAAAGAATGGAAGTCCGCCTTACTAAAATTCCAACGCGGTAGAGAGGTGGAAGCCTGCGGTACAGGGCCACTAGGGTTAGAAGTCACTCGGGACCTCAGATCTTTTGACCTACTTATACTGACTCGTAGCGACAAACACTCCCCACTTTCCTCTCTTACGAAAATATCTTCTTCGGGCAAAGTAGTTAGTACTACATCGAGCGTGCGATTGTTGCAATTAAGTATATTGTTACTTTGGCGAAACCCACAGAAACTGACAAAGTATTCATTATAACATTGCACATCTTCGTTTGTTGAATACATATTTAAATCAGCTGCTAGAACAACATTGTCGTAAATGGAACATATACATATATTCCCGTTCTATAGTTTTAGGTAGAATGTAGGCAACACAACATAAAAACAATAAAATATTTTGACGGTATACCATCGCACACACGATTTCGAACGGGTGGTGGTTCAAGCTAGCGTTATCAGGCAATGGTATTCTCCGTAAGTCGAGCGCGCCGCGTGGAGTGGCGGCCAGCATGACCCCTCCGTGTTTACGACCATCCTCGCGGTCACATCTTAGTATTGTGTATCCGCTCGGGTCTAATTCACCATCATGTATCGAGTCATTAATACCAGTCTCGGTTATGGCTATCAAATCAACCATAGACCCTGAAACATTATTATAAAACGACTTGAACTTAGTGCGTAGTCCTCTAACGTTTTGGTAAAATAGTTCTAACGAGCACTTGTGTTTCTTGCCACTAGCTTGAACCACATTTACACCATTTAAGCACACTGGTCCCAACGTTTGCGAGTGGGAACTATTAGTATTAGCATACCGACACTGTAAGTCATTCCTTTTTCGTAGTTTCATACCGTGTTCACTAAGAGGAGCGGCCGACGGCTGCGCCTGCACTGGCGCCGGTGAGAATCTCGGAGCTTGTGTCCCCCCGCTGCTCGCGGGGACGCCTCGGAAACCAGTCTGATAACTTCACTTCCGCGGGCCACGCCACCAGCGTGTTTATCCGCTCATTTAAGCTCTCAGGAAATGCAATTACGAAAGCAGCGTGTCTTGAAGTCTTAATTAAACGTTTTTAACAAGATATTGGTCACAATCATGAAGCTTGTTCAAATAGGTGAGCACGTTTTGCTCCGTAGTTTCCGGCTTAAAAGACCAAGCCTGCAAATATTTAAGTTTTTCTACAGTTTTGAGCTCGTTATCCTCTTGTCCGCTGCCAGTTACCACTCGCCGTTTAGAATTCCGTGCTTTGCGCGCCGGTTGCCACCCATCATCGGCGGTAACGTTTTCGTAGCGATCATGCCTTGTGTCGTCCGTGCACGTTTCCGCTAATTTCTTGTCCTGACACTCCAACGATGATAAATTAGTTTTTGTGGGTAGATTGTTATTTGCACTCGTTGCTGTTACCGTGGGTGTCTTTGGCAAGTTAATTTTCTCACCTACGCCACCATCAGTCCCTGGTTTTGCAGCGGCTGCCTTTTTTGCAGCGGCTGCATATCCACTTTTGCTTTTAGCGCTAGAATTAACTCGCGCTTGACGGATGGGTCGCTGCATAGTCGCTGAAATCGCTGGCTGCTCTTGATCGCCGTCAGCGTCCAATAGTTTCGGAGGGACTAATTTTGTTGTACCCTCAACAGCTAATGTTAACAAGCTCAACGATTGTGCTTGCTTAACAATTATAGCAGTTTGCTCATCAATTTTGCTCTTGAGAGCACTGACTTTTGTCGCAAGATCAGTCACTACTTTATGTAGCTCACGCACTACACCTTCAAGGGCCTTTTGGGCCAATATTATATTTTTAAAACACGTAAATACTGGACGCTGTACTAACATTGCGTGAAGTTCCCACAGTTAGATATAGAATATGGCCCTTTACTGCATGTAATTTAAATAAATATGTCGCATCCAGCCTTAGGTTAAGACAACGTGTGTGGGCAAGTAGGTGGGTCAATCGTGAAAATTAAATCACTACAATTATTCGATACACTGAGTATATTCAAATAGACACAAGTTACAGTAACAATCTTGCTTACTAATATTACAGATCGACAGTGATTCTACGACGTCTAAACTCTAAGGCTGTCAGTACTCAACCTTTATATTCTGCTGTCCCTACCACGCAAGCGGTTAGAAAAAGCGTGCCAATGCGTAGCTGTTCTTGCTTTGCCGCCAGATGGCGTGCTTGCGATTTGTTTCGACGTCTGTACTATTGACTAAACCCGACACATCCATACTTAACATTATATTGTCAGGTTTTAACAGTGTATCGAATCATGTGGAAATCCTCAACGGATGTCCTCAGCCCTTGGGGAAAGCTTAGGGGTCTGTCAGACTCCTACTAACAAAAACCATATGGTGTTCTGTAGGCCGTAGTTCCTCTTGAGAGGCGAGCGTGGAACACAGCACGACGCCGTCTCAGGCCTAGTCTCAGGTGACAGATCCCCAAATCTATCACCCGCAGGCATTATCTTCTTGTCCTTGCTCCATGTCATCTCATGGTCACCTCGTGTTGCGCCACACGTCCTCTTAGTCCATTGCGTCCTGGCAATCTCCCATCATACAAGGGATGTTTTTCTGAAAAATACAAAATTTCCAAACAGTATTCGCTCGTCCAATCCTGACTCATACTCTAGAGTGAGGCATCAGTTTGAAACAATAAAACATGATCATTTAAATCTCTTTGTTCACTATTGCAAGGAACGAGTAATTCTATTTCCAATTTAAAGAAAATAGCAACTTAATCATTGATTTGGTACCTAAAAGCACCCAATCTTCGTGATTACAAAGTTTAAGTACCACTGATAGTCATTTACCTCAAATTAAATCAAGCAAAAGAAACCACCAAGTATCTTATTCACGATATTTAGCTATCTCATAGCTCACCTAGCTATCTCATATCTCTCTTAGCAATCACAATTGCTCTACTCGCACATCTCCACGATGTCGAGTCAACTCAACTCTCTGAACTCAGAACCTGTTCACACAGAGATTTAGTCTGTCCTATGTTACGTCAATTCATTATCTACTTCATCTACTATCTCAATTGGTACTTGAGCTTTGTGTGACCATCAATTTTCACACCAGACATAGTGTCACACAGACTTACAGGTGTCATACAGGCCTACCGTTGCCATAAATACCAACAGTTGCCACACAGGCCAACAGTTGCCACTCAGGCTCACAGTTGCCACACAACGCTCGGCTATTCCTGACCAAACTAGATTATTGGGTTCGTGAAAATAGGGAAATTTTAGAACTCTTTAACTAAGTCATTACCCTGGGCCATGTACCACTAGTCGTTCCAAACAAACAATTAGGTCAAATAAAATGCTAGAGCAACCAAGTACCTCTATATCCATCTAATCTTTACACAAAGCAGGAATCTCATTCGTGACCTACGGCCAACATTTAGGCCCTCCAACAAACCCCTGTTTGTTTTACTACGTTCCTCAAGAACGCCGAGTCCTACAAGAATCTATGGTCTCTACCAGACCCGACTTCCGCCAGAGCCAACCGCGCACCGCGCTTCCACGGACTGCTACAAGCAGACACCGACTTCTACCGGACTACGGCTACGAAATGGCTACTGGTACGGTCCGACCATCCGAACTAAGTTTCCTCACTATCTCTCAACTCTAAATGTTCAACTACAAACGGTACTTGGCCCTCGGGCATTTTCCTTAATCTATCATGTTATTACTTTGAAAATAAGCAAGTGAATTTAGATCTGAAGACGGTGGTGTAAGTCGTTACGCAATAAGATCTTTTCTGAATACAGGTTAATGACCAGTACCGTTACAAACTCGATACAGTTGCTTTGGCCCAACGACATTACTAACTCGCTTTGACACTGAAAATGACTAATTATTCAGTCACTTTGGATATCTCATCCCAAAGTTCGTACTGAACCAAATTTTGAAACTATACCGCCAATAGGAAACTCATTAACTACTTGCTTTTTACTAAGTGACTTAATTACCTAGTGATAGTGCTAGATGTAACCACGACCAATTCAGTGGTCAAACATGAACACTCTTAAAGCTCGAACTAGCATCTCTTCACTAGAGAACATTCGACCTCGCTATCGAAATAACATGGAAGCGACTCACCGAGTATTCCATTCCAAACTTGCGCGCACATGACTTCACAGCTGTGGTCATGATGTTCGGCTAGCCTGCCGTTCCTCTTAACCTCTCAGGTGTTGACACGTCAGCCTTTGCATACAGCATCTGAACCGCTAGCCTGCATCAGAGGCTCCACTGCGACGCAATATGGTATCTGAAACGTGAAAAACAATACGAGAGTATAATATGTTCACACAGTTATATTAACCACACACAACTTTGATGAAAATTAACCGGTGCAGCGGTGTAGTAAACTAAACCTGCAGAGCAAAATGGGTTACCGAATGTGAGTGCAGAACCTCTGTCCAAATCATGATTCACACATTACAGTGCCCCAAGTGTCCAGGTATGATATGGATATGGGCTTTAGAAAATCCAATGAATGCCATAGCATTTTTAGTCGCATATAACTCGTTTAGTTTGGCTCCCTGATTCGAAAAGAAAAATACCATGCCTCTTCTCAAACTTAACCTTCACTGCATAAAACTATCACATTATCAAAACTCCCCTAAGACGATCCACTGACCAAATATTTCATTTGGTATTATCATAATTTCCAGATGATGATGTGTGATGATGTGTTCGGTACGGCGTTGCTACTATATGGCTCTAAAGTCCGAACAATAATAGTCAGCTAAGGACCATTACCAGTGATAGTAGAATAATAACTCTTCAGCAACACTAAAACTTGATCAGCGATAACTAACATGATATTATGACCTGACACGGGCCACCCCGACAATCCAGTGACCGCCATACCGTACACAAAATCAGAATTTTTAATAATGGACAGTCTTGGCCATAGCCATAACAAAATGAAAACGACTCACCAGATTGGTATAAAGATCCGCGTGTATGGATATTTCCACACGTCCACACGCTCCTCCTTGACCTGTCCCGCTTCTTGGTTGATACTAGCCTCCTCGCTGCTCCGCTTCGGACTGGTTTTTAATTATTCAAGACTGAGGGTAGATCTCAATTGACACCGCAATTTTTTTGCAAGAATGTAACCGCCATTTTTACTAGCATTGTTTTTACGTGTGATCTCATTAGCATAACTGAATCCCAATTCTGATCTCGCATCTAGGCTGGCTGATAGATGTAAACCATCGGGAAGTCAGGATGTATTCCCTTAGGTTAAGACATCGTATGTGGGTGGTCCCAGGGTGGTGTCGGGTTTATCGTCCACAAGTCTCTTGTGAACAACGTGGTGAAGATCGAGAGTGTCTCGACCAGGGTGGCGTGCCTTATACTCAGAATATCCTCAAGATATTCGCTGAAGGTCGACGACTTCATCATGTCAACCAAGAAGCAAATGTTCAATGATGTCTCTGTGATCAATTCGGTAAAAACGGGGAGCGATCACCGCATGGTAAGAGGCACATTGAACATTAATATTAAGCTTGAAAGGTCTCGGTTGATGAAGTCCACGCTCCGTCCAGCACAGATCCAGGTCCAAAACCCCGAGAGCTTTCAGCTCGAACTCCAGAATCGTTTCGAGTGCCTAGGGAGCTCCGTGGACGACTACGCCGACGGGTTCGTGGAAGCTGTCCATACGGTCGGGTCTAAGTTTTTTAAAACCCGTCGTACAGATAGAAAGAAAAAGCTCTCTGACCATACCCTCAAGCTTATGAAGGAGAGGCGTGAGATGATCCTGCAGTCTTCAGATGAGGCGTGCATATATCGGCAGCTCAATAGACAGATCTCTAAATCCTTGAAAAGAGACCTCCGCCGCTTTAATACCGAGCGTATTAAAGACGCGATTGAGCAAAATAAAGGCTCCAAGGTTTTTTCAAGGGATCTGGCTATTGGGCAGAGCCAGCTCACGAAACTGAAGACCGACGATGGCAGAATCGTATCCGCCAAACCGGAGCTTCTGAGGGAGTTCGAGACATTCTATGGGCAGTTGTACACATCAATCAGCAAGCCCGTTGCGAGTCTAGCAAACGACCCAAGAGCTAGATTGACCCGACACTATACCGAAGATATTCCGGACGTCAGCCTATACGAGATTGTTAGAGACGTTAGAATCATTTCATGCTGATTTCATGCATTTTCATGCTGAGATGGGAGCCTTTTTGGTCTCGCACGGGGTAATTTATTTTTATTTTTTATTATTGATTGTGTTTTTCTTATCTCGTGTCTCCTGTGCGGGTCACAAATAAATATTTTTCTTTCTTTCTTTTTCTTTTCTTTCATTTAAATCGGCAACGCACTTGATCTCTAGAACGCCACATAGGAACAAACATACATACATACATAAACTAATAAACACATTATCCTCCTTCGGCTGTCGGGTAGAAAGAACAACAATGTCGGCCCAACAGGCAAGAGGACAAGAGGCAAACCAGCAGATAGTGATATCTCAAGAATGGTGATTTGTAGGAAAAAAAGTACGAGTATAATAACAGTTTTGTAGATAATTACATGATCTACTGCTTTTTCAAAACTATTTTTCCAATAACACTTACCGTTTTCGAGAAAAATGCAAAGAAAACATTTTTATGAACTTTTACCATCAATATATTTTTTTGCAGATATATGCTATCTATGGGGACTTTTAACAGTTTATTTATAATGATGCGAATCATTGTAACCTTATCCCTAACGTGACTGGAAGAAACCAACATTTTGTTAAAAAAACCTGCACGTTAGTATTAAAAATAAATATATTTTTAACCGACTTACCAAAAAAGAGGAGGTTCTATGTTCGACTTTATGTTTGTTTTTTTTTTTTTTGAGTTAGTTCACCTATATCTCCGTCAATCGTGGACCGATTTTGAAATTTCTTTTTGTGTATGATTGAGTATGTTCCAAAATTGGTCCCATTTTAATTTGTTGAAGATCTGATGAGGAACTTCGGAGACATACAACAGAACTCTTCAATAAACAACGGCAAATCTCTCGGGATTGCTGCAATCGCATTATTATAATTTATTTATTTATTAAAGTACAAGTTTATACGATGTCTGTCATGTCTGTTTATTGTTATGTTCTTCTTCTTTAATCGGTCCCTCATTACTGAGGATCGTGGTCATTGTATCCCTTTGAGCGGACAATCTGCCTCCATCGATTCCGGTCCAAAGTTGCCATCACCACCTGCTGAAATTTGCTTGAGGAGGTAGCATCCTTCACTTGGTCAGACCATCGTGTTGGCGACCGGCCTCGTGCTCTCGCCCTTCGGTATTGCCAACAATGACCAGTTTTTCCAGCCTTTCATCTCCCCTTCGCATTAAGTGCCCAAATAGGTCAAAATACGCTGTAAGCATACTGTAGACAATCTGGTCTTGATATCGAGTTGGGAACGGATAGACACATTTGTGCGTTTGGCTGTCCATGGTATTCGAAGCATCCGCCTCCAGCACCACACTTCGAATGCGTCTACCCTCTGTCTTTTCCTTGCTCAGATTGTCCACGTCTCAGCTCCATAGAAGAAAATGGGGAAAATTAATGCTCTGACTAAACGGGCTTTGGTTTTATAAGTTATGCCACGATTTTTCCAGATGTTATGCAAGCGTGTCATAGCATCCTTAGCCATAGCTATCCGTCATTTTATTTCTGGGACGCAGCTGCCTTCTGTATATTAAATGAACCCCAGATAAATGAAACTATCTACAACTTCGATGCCTTGGATGTTGTAGGCGCCCGATAGCTTTTCCGCACGATCAATCACCATAAGCTTAGTTTTCTGCCTATTTATTGCAAGCCCCAACTTGCCACTCTCCACCTCCAATCTACGCAATTTCTCATTCATGTCGTCATATGTTGCAGCAAGGAGAACAGTATCGTCAGCGTAGCGCAGATTAGAGATGCGCTTTCCACCAATAGCAAACCCCCCTTCCCAGCCCTCAAGAGTTTTCCGAATTATATACTCTCCGTATACATTGAAGAGTAAGGGTGAAAGGATGCATCCATCCTCCATCAATAAAGGCGTTGGACAACGCCTTTCTTGATGGAGAACACATTAGAACAATCGGTGTCTATTCTGACGAAAGAGCGGTTGCTGATGTAGAGGCATCGGATCAAGTCAACAAGATGCTGAGGCGCACCCATGTCCTTTAGCACCTCCCACAGCTTATCCCACTGCACACAATCAAAGGCCTTAGTATAGTCAATGAAACACATTAACACGGGGCTGTTAAATTCCTGGCTTTTCTCTATGATTTGGCGAACGTTCAGGATTTGTTCCCGAGTTTCTTTGCCTTTAACGAACCCTGCTTGTTCCTCTGGAATTTGTTGATAGAGAAAGTGTTTCAGCCTATTATTTATTATGAACAGGAGTATCTTGCTAACATGTGGAATAAGTGCTAATGTCCTGTAGTTGCTGCAGTCTTTGGTAGAGCCTTTTTTATGAAGTGGACCAAAAAGGGACTCTGTCCACTCCTCAGGCCATCTCCTGGTTCCAGATGGAATTGCAGATGTTTAAAATCTGCTTCACACCTTTGGGATCTAGTTTTTTAAGTAACTCAGCGGGAATTCCATCTTTACCGGGAGATTTTCTGTTCTTGAGGCATCCAATCGCATGTTCGACCTCCAACTGCAGAATTTCGGGTTCCTGCGGTGATACGTCTATCTGCGCGCCGTATGTGATAGGTTGTGTCATAAAGTGTGGTGCACTATTGTTTCCAGCGTTCCAGAACCTGATCCTTTTCAGTCAGTATGTTACCTACTTCATCTGCGATCGTGCAGGTTCTCATATTACGAGATTTAGTATTATGCTCTTTGACCTTGCGGAAATGATCTCTAGTTTCATTCCTCGCTGAATTCTGTTCGAGATCAGCACAAATGTTGTTGATGTGTTGGTTACAGTTCCTGCAACATCTTTTCTGAACCTCTGTGCTGAGGTGGTCGTATAACTACTTGTTCTCTTGTAGGTCTTGTACCTTTTCCCTTCACCTCACGAAGAATAAAGTCAGCCGTTTCCGCAGATACAAAAGGTTTCATGGTAGTTCTGGGTAGCATGTTCTCTTTTGCAGTTTGCACAACAATCTTCTGTAAAGCATTCCAAGTGATGTCAGGGTCAGTGGCGTCATTTAAAGAACATTCAGGTACTTTATGTTTAATTGCTTGTCTGTAGGCTTGTAGGTCAACATGGCGCATGTTCAGTGTGCGTTCTTGCTTGTGGAGTTTTCTCAACCGAAGTCGGACCGTGGTGACTAAAAGGTGATTAGAGCCACAGTCCAGTGACATGTCGTAGTATTCATGACGGACGATTTTCATCGACTCCGAATGAGGATATAATCTATCTGGTTTCGAAAACAGTCGCCAGGAGAAATCCAAGTATACAATCGCCGTATATGTTTTTTAAAACAGGTGTTGGTCACGGTCAGATTTTCTTCACAACAGAACTGAAGCATACGTTCGCGTCTCTCGTTTCTGTTACCGATTCCATACTTCCCGACCACCCGTCGCAGATGTTCGTCGCTGTCTGTTTTGCCAATTTTGGCGTTAAAATCACCTAAAACCAATGTTATCTCCTTTTTAGGTATTTCTTGGCAAGATTTTGCCAAAGCACTGTAGAAGTTCTCTATATCGTCCTAGCTGGATTGGGCGGTAGGCGCATTTACCTGAATGATGTTTAATTTACAGGGAGTTGTGTTTACTTTGATGGCGATTATTTGGTCGTTAATCGGCTTGTAACCGCTGACGTACTTGTCTAAACTAAGTGGTACCACGAATGCAACGCCTTTGGAGCTCTCATACTCAGGTCCTGAGAAGTAGACTCTATTCGACTGGGTCGAGAAGTATCCTGAATTTCTCCAGTGTGTTTCGCTGAGTCCGAGGATAGTGATTCCCTACCTTTTCATTTCACTCTCCACCATCTGAAACTTTCCAGGTTGGTTTAGCCCGCGTGCATTCCAGGTGCCAAGGTGGTGAGGCTCTCTAACTGATTTCCGTTTATCAGTAACATAGTTTCCATGTGTTGCCTGATCCGACACAATCACATGGCCGGTAGCACATTTCACACCACCATTCCCGGTTTGGTGGCGAAGGGCGTCAGCCGGATCGCTCAACAGATCTACATCGCTATTCCTTAAATCCATTGTGATTCTCGTGGGAAATAGTGCAGTGGTTTCCCGTTGCCTTCTGCACCAGACATTTTAAGGGTTATTTAGGCCCTAAGGCCGCTGCAGCCTCCTCCAACCCAGTTGCCCGGATGGGTGTATAGTTATACCGCTTTTACTCGGTCGCCATAGCCTCGTTCGTTATCTAGCAGGGAGCACCACGGCTGTCAGATGACAGCCACCGCCTTGCAGCGCGTGCAGGTGAGGATGACACTTGGAGCCGGAATGGAGTTATGTCCGCTCTCCCCCTTACTCTCCGGAGATATATTATACAACAGAACTCTTCAATAATCAACGGCAAATCTCTCGGGATTGCTGCAATCGAATGTCTGTTTATTGTTATGTTCAGTTTCATGATATTCGGGTAATCTTTTTTTTTTTTTTTTTTTTGTGATGGGTTTGCTCTTGACGCTAGTCTAGGTCAAAGGTGACAGAAAAAGAGTCGACGATGGAGTGAGCTTACCCAGAAGAAGCCTGTTCACTCTAACTTTGAAGAGATTCGGGTTGAATGCGTTCGGAAACACAGACGCAGGTAGTGAGTTCCACTCATTCGCTGTGCGCATTATGAAGGATGTTTGGAAGCGCTTGGTGCGTATTGGTGGAATGGCAACAAGGTAAGGATGGTAACTTGCAGTGCGTCTAGATGTCCGATGGTAGAAGGGGGCTGGTGGGATGAGGTCGTGGAGTTCTTGAGCACACTCACCGAAGTACAGTCTGTAAAAGACCGACAAGCAGGCAACCTTGCGGCGATGAGCCAAGCTGTGTAGCTTGGCATCCGCCAGCTCAACGTCGCCAATGAGCCTCTTGGCTCTGCGTTCCACCGAGTCAAGCGCGGCAAGCTGATACTTAGCTGAGCCATCCCAAAGGTGGCTGCAATACTCCATGCAGGATCGGACTTGCGCTTTGTAAAGGGTTAAAAGCTGTCCAGGCGTAAAGTATCGCTTCACTCTATTTAGGATGCCCAGCTTTTTGGCCGCAATTTGGGCTTTGTACTCAATGGAGGCGCCGAAGTTGAGGCTGGATGTCAACTCCATGCCCAGGAGCTCGAGCCGATCAGTCACAGGAACAGACGCACCCCGAAAAATAGGAGTTTGATCGAAGATACTCCTTTTTGCGGTAAAAAGACACGCCTGTGTTTTGGTGGCGTTAAAGGAGACCAGATTGTCATGACACCACTGGGAGACAAGGCTTAAGGTCAAATCTGTCCTTTCCACCATAGCCTCTCTCAAGGAACGAACTTCATCCACGCCGGTTCTTGCGCTGGACAAGTATCTCTCTGCAACAGTACTGTCATCTGCGTACCCAATAATACCAGGCTGAAGTAGGTCATTGATGTGTAGCAGGAAAAGAGTTGCAGAGAGAACAGACCCCTGGGGTACTCCGGCATCAATAGCCATGAAGTCAGAGGAGCAGCCGTCAATGACTACTCGGATCGACCGTTCATTGAGGAAGTCTGATATCCAGCTACAAAAACCAGCGGGGATACCATAAGCAGGAAGCTTACTGAGTAGACTCGCGTGCCAGACCCTATCAAAGGCCTTCGAGATATCAAGCGAAACAGCAAGTGCTTCGCCATGTCTCTCAATGGCTTCGCCCCAGCAGTGCGTGACATACACAAGAAAATCGCCAGTTGACCGTCCCCGGCGAAAGCAATATTGACGGTCACTGAGGAGATTGTTGTCTTCAAGGTAGGTCAGCAACTTACTGTTCAGTATCCTTTCCATAACTTTGGACAAAATGGAGGTAATGGCGATCGGACGGTAATTGGCAGGGTCTGCACGGTTGCCTTTTTTGGGCACTGGTTGCACATTTGCAAGCTTCCAGGATTTCGGTACCGTTCTTTTTACAAGAGAGAGGCGGAACAAACGAGTCAACACAGGAGACAGTTCTGGCGCACACTGCCTCAGCACTCTCGCTGGGATGCCGTCAGGCCCGCTGGCTTTCTTCACGTCTAGACTGCACAATACTCTCCGGACCTCTTTAGCGTGCACAGCGATCTCCGGCATGGAAGAGTCACAGTGAGGTACGGTAGGTGGTTGCTTGGAGCCAGCGTGCAGCGTCCAGACGTGAATTGCCAGCAAAAAGAGATGCAAATAAATTTGCTTTGTCTCTCGCAGAGTGAGCCAGCGACCCATCAGGTTTCAGCATCGGAGGTAAAGTGGGCCGACAGAAATTTGTTTCGACCGCTTTGGACAGGGACCAAAACTGTTTACTACCCGGAGGGTGCGATGCCAGCTTGGCCCCAATACGTCCAATATGGTCAAATCGTGCCCGACGCAGAACCCGCTTGCAGAACTTGGCGGCAGAATTAAAGGCTCTTTTTTTCGCGCGAACCCTACGCGCTCTGACTTTGCGGTCGCGGGCCCCGACCCAGGCTTGGTAGGCAAACTCTTTTCGGGCCTCAGCGAGGGCGCATTCAGCATTATACCAAGGTCGGGATTTGGGACCGAGCAGAATGTCGGAGAATGGAATGAAATATTCCATTCCCTGCCGAATCACACCCGCCACCGCGTCCGCACAGCTCGAGGGGTCACCCGAGGAGAAACACACATGCCGCCAAGGATAAGACGCAAAAAAGTGCCGCATCTCGTCCCAGTCTGCTGACTCGTATCGCCATACTCGCCTCGTGCCTCTAGGGCTCTCATCTGGAGGAGAGCAAGTCGAAACGGATTTCACTAGACAGTGGTCAGACGTTCCCAGCGGGGCTGAGACCGACACCGAATGACTGTCCGGATCAGTTGTCAGGAGAAGATCTAGGCAATTGGGTGTATGGCCGTCAACGTCCGGTACCCGCGTTGCCACATTCACCAGCTGGGTTAGATCTAGCGAAAGAGAAAACTTGCGTGCCTCCAACCCGGCATGGTCAGTTTTCCGGTATGGGTACAACCACTCTTTATGATGGGCGTTAAAGTGTGAGCGTCAAAATGAAGGGACCAAATCTCCAAAGTCTGTCATAGATATATAAAAAAATAATACCATTAATCTACTATTTCCTACCTTTGCTATAATTTTAGCTACCTCATCATATCCATAATATTTTAACAAAATACTTGGTCCCTCCATCATGATATCAAGATGGAGGGACCAAACTGATAGATTACTCCCTGGAATGTTCTACTTACTTAGTGTTATAATACCTTAATTCTACCTTAATATTATTGATTTTGGCTGCCCGAAACATATATCGTTTTAAAGATATCGATTATTTAAGTTGGACCCTCCAAATTGACGATTCAATTGTTTAGTGCAACAGGTAAATGGGTGGTTTATTTTCGATCTTCGAAGGATAAATATTTAATACCTATTTACTACCTTCTAATCGTGCAAAATTTCTTACGTTAAAGTTTATTTTAACGAGCCAAAAAAAAGAAGTAGGTACAACGTAGGTACTTATTTTAATCGTAGTAGCATTAATAAAGGTGTTTTTGTTATAAGAATAGCACAAAAATATCAAGCTAATAAATGTATATTTTTAACCGACTTTCGAAAAAGGAGCCTCCTCCTTTCCTTTCCTTCTATGTTCGACTTCTTGTATGTTTTTTTTTTGTTTATGTATGTTCACCGATATCTCCCTTTTACAAAAAAATACTACCGACTTCCAAATAAGAAAACTACAAAGTGAAAAATAACTTTATTTTTGTAAGTCGGTGTCCATAACGCAAAAAAATAGTACCTACGAAAGACACCGACTTACAAAAATAAAGTTATTTTTCACTTATTTCAATAATTTTTATGATTGATGTGAATAATAGCAATGAAAAAGTCACAGTTTGATTACAGGTATCATTGTAAGCCTAATTGCGGTGAAATTAGAGCCACTTTATGAGCAAGTGTGTTGAAAAATATAGTATGCAACTCTTGAATAAAACAGATTTATATCGAAGGCCATGAATCACTCGCGTCGCTCAGGATTCTACCACTTGAATCACTCGCTGTGCTCGTGATTCAATCATCATGAATCACTCCCTACGGTCGTGATTCAATTGGTAGAATTCTTCACTTGTTCGTGATTCATCTATGGCCCTCGCTTTAAATCCGTCCTATAATCATTAGTTGCATAATATACTATTATTACGGTCATTAAAAGGTTCCCATTTATATTACTGTGAGAAATTTTGCACGATTTGAAGGTAGTAAATAGTACCTTCAATATTTTTCTTTATGTTTACCGACATTTGTTTAGCAACAGTTGATCAACGTTGTTGATGAACGGCGAGAATGCTGCTGGAAACTTTGTTTAAATCAGTATAGGTTGTCCACACACGCCAGTCTGCGTTATAATATTGCCCGAGGAAGTAGTGTTGTTGTGTTCTCTGTATCTGATGTATAAGATTTCTAATAAAACATCTTTTTGTTTCTATCCTTGTATTATTTGATAGAAGAATCCCATAGTAACGCTTATAATTGAAATAATTCTATTAATTGCATAATTTTATCGTTGCTCCACACTACCGCCCACCACGCCACCGCCCATTGTACACTTATTTTATGTTTTTTTGTCCTGTGTATTTTTGTGGTGTATAAAAAAATATAATAAATACCACCATGTTTATAAACAGTTGTAAACACGTCCACACACGTCAACATTTGTTGTTAAACTGAAGTTTTCTTGTTCGCGTCGTCAAATCTTGCAACTTGGCGTGATCAACTCCGCAACACAAGTGTTGCACGCTATTTGTTGACAGCAACTCGGCAACATGTTTCTGCTACCATGTTGCTAAACAAATATTTACCAGGAATACGAGGCTTCGAGAATGAAATAAAATTAACCAATCAATAGTAATATTTAAAAACAAAATATACATTTATTAGCTTGATATTTTTGTGCTATTCTTATAACAAAAACACCTTTATTAATGCTACTACGATTAAAATAAGTACCTACGTTGTACCTACTTCTTTTTTTTGGCTCGTTAAAATAAACTTTAACGTAAGAAATTTTGCACGATTAGAAGGTAGTAAATAGGTACTAAATATTTATCCTTCGAAGATCGAAAATAAACCACCCATTTACCTGTTGCACTAAACAATTGAATCGTCAATTTGGAGGGTCCAACTTAAATAATCGATATCTTTAAAACGATATATGTTTCGGGCAGCCAAAATCAATAATATTAAGGTAGAATTAAGGTATTATAACACTAAGTAAGTAGAACATTCCAGGGAGTAATCTATCAGTTTGGTCCCTCCATCTTGATATCATGATGGAGGGACCAAGTATTTTGTTAAAATATTATGGATATGATGAGGTAGCTAAAATTATAGCAAAGGTAGGAAATAGTAGATTAATGGTATTATTTTTTTATATATCTATGACAGACTTTGGAGATTTGGTCCCTTCATTTTGACGCTCACGTTAAAGTCCCCCAGAAAATTAAGCTTCGCTGTTGGGTACCGTTGCTGGGCTATGTCAGCCGATTCCACGAGGCAATTAAAAAGCGCTGTCGTCTCCTGGTCACCGGAGTGCGATCGGTAGACGCCGATGTAGAGAGACTTCTCCACGCCAGTGTCCACAAGTAGCCATATGGCAGAAAAGCCCGATCTCTCAAAGCAACGGAGACGACGACAACAAATGTCATCGCGGACGTACACACAGACCCCAGCTTGCTTCTTGAACTTGTGTTCAAGAGAGTAACCCGGGTAGTTTAGGTACGCCACGTCCGACGGGGTTGTTATCTTCGTCTCCGTTAGGAAAAACAGGTGCGGCTTCTCGGTCTCGAGGTGGTGGTGGACCGGATCGAGATTAGAGTGCAGCCCCCTGATGTTAGTGAGGTGCACTTTTAGTGGGAGGAAGTGCAGCCGTTGTTTAACCTTATTCTTCTTTTTGTTGCTCATTTTGTGTTAGAGTTTTTTGGGGAAGAAGTCGAACTGTCGAGGTGCTGCTCAGTGAACCAAGTGGAATACTGGAGCTAACCCAACCTATGGGGAACTCATTTGGAGACTGCGGGGACGCCCGAACCCCCCCGGATATGGCCACCGGGTCCTCCCTTCCAGTCGCCAGCTGGCACGGTGGAGCATACCGAGATTTTTCGTGAGTTGGCGGGGCAGCCTTTGGCACATGGCTGGCGTGCTACTTGGGCCCCCTACTGACTGCGGCCGGCCAACGGCTGGCACCGTGCTTCGGATCCCGCTACCCTCCAAAATGAGTTACCCAGCCAGTTTTGCCCAGAGACCAAGACCGGTTCTGAACAGCGCAACTAACATCCTCCTTCTCCCCCAAAGGCACTGGCAGTCCCACACACCGACGAAACACAGCAATCTGCTTGGCGCCGGATTCCGGTGGGATGGTGGTCGCGAGCCAGGCGGCCCCTTGCGGAGCCTACCACCGCTTAAGTGGGATCGTTCAGCCGTACCACAGGCAAGCCTGTGGTGCCGTTGCTCGGGGTGGACCGCTAGGAGGTAGATCCCATACCCACCCCAAAAATGTATATTCTGGCATTATAAGTACCTTACTTAACTACTTGCTTATTAGGTAGATACAACTAAAAAGTGAAAAATAATATTTTGGGGTTGTGCCCTTTGATTCCCTACACGTGGTCCCCGGGTGGTGCAAATCAGGTGACATCTGGTGGAAGGCTTCGGCCGAAGGCTTGCGACCACCCACCGGGCAAATGCGTACCTCCAAGCGGCCTAGCCGTGTTCTGGTACAATGCTCGGTGTAGCCACAAGAAGAGTTGGGTCGAGACAGCTGTTCCACTGCAGGTTGACCAGCCTAGCGCGCGCTGTTATGGACGTATCGGGAGACTAGTCGCGGAGGGTAGTGGGATCCAAGGCACGGTGCACCGCTGGCCGACCGCAGGTAGTTGGGGGCCCAAGTAGTGTGCCAGCCACACATGAAAGGCTGCCCCGCCAACTGTCGAAAAATCCCGGCATGCCCCATCGTGCTGGTTGGTGACCAGATGGGGAGGGCCCGATGGACATTCCGGGGGGGCTCGGGCGTCCCCGCAGTCTCCGGACTAGTGCCCCAATGATGGTGTCCTTTCTGTGCGCGTCTGTAGGTTAGCAGCGTGGAACCTCGTCTCACTTCCTTCTCCTCTCATCCATTCACTCTTAAATCATGATCATGGCAAGAAAAAGGAATACTGGATCTAAACAGCGGCTGCACTCCCTCCCCCACAAAGTGCACCTCACCAACATTAGAGGCACTCAAATCTCTCTGCAGTCCACTACCACCTGGAGGCTGAGAAATCAGCGCTGTTTTTTCTTACGGAGACGCAGATAGCGAGTCCTTCAGACGTCTCGTACTTATCATACGCAGGGTTTACCCTGGAGCACAATTCTAAAACACGTGCGGGTGTGTGTATGTACGCCCGTGACGAAACTTGCTATCGGCGTCTCCGTAACCTTGAGGACTCCAGATTCTCGACGCTTTGGGCTCTGGTAGACACATCACATCACATCATCAGCCTATTAATGTTCCCACTGCTAGGACACAGGCCTCCTCTCTGTGTGAGGGAATGGGCCGTAATCCACCACGCGGGCCCGATGCGGGTTGGTGGATGTCACATGTCTTCGAATTTTTGGTTCTAGGACATGCCGGTTTCCTCACGATGTTTTCCTTCACCGTTTTTCCAGACACAGGTCTGGATAAAATTATCTACGTCTGTGTCTACCGTTCGCATAGCGGAGTTCAGGAGACAACCAGGCTCACAGAGTACCTCAGTGAGGCGGCTGATGCGGCACAGCAGCGGTACCCTTCCGCCCAATTAGTGTTACTGGGGGACTTCAATGCCCACTACCAGGAGTGGCTCTTCCCATACCAGTGCACTGACCATGCTGGACGGGAGATGCGTAAGCTTTCGCTTGCGCTAAACCTTACCCAGCTGGTCCATGGGGCAACGAGGGTGCCAGATGTTGATTCGCACACGGCCAATTGCTTGGACCTTCTGCTGACAACAGATCCAGACTGATTCTCTGTGTCGATAGCTTCACCTTTGGGTAGCTCCAACCATTGTCTGGTGAAGTCTGTGTCCGTCTACTCCCCGCCCGATCCCAGCCCAAGGGGCACCCGGCGGGTTTGGCGGTACAGGTCAGCAGATTGGGATGGCATGCGATCTTTCTTCGCTTGCTATCCTTGGCAGCCTACTTGCTTTTCTTCGGCTGATCCTTCGTCGTGCGCGGACGCCGTGACGGGTGTGTTGCGTCACGGAATGGAGTACTACATTCCGTTCTCTGACTTAACGATGTCCGGCGTTGACCGGCCATGGTTTGGCGCCGAATGTCATCGCGCTGACTTGGTTAAACATGAAGCGTACCTGGCATGGGTCGACGCTCGATCGCGCAAAGCGCCAAGTCCTGCAAGAAAGTGTTGCGAAGAGCTCGGTTCGACCACATTGGCCGAATAGGGGCCAAACTTGCTTCTTACCCAGCAGGTAGTAAAGCGTTTTGGTCCCTGGCTAAGTCGGTCGAGTCAAACTTCTGCCGTCCCTCACTACCACCACTGCTAAAACCCGATGGGTCGCTGGCCCACACCGCTGAGGAGAAGGCAAATTTAATTGCCTCTCTTTTTGTGGAATCTTCGCGTCTGAATCCTGGTGATTCGCGGCCCCCTCCTTCTCCTGTTGGATGCGAGACGAGTATGTCCGACATTCGCATCCATCAAAAGGACGTCCGTAGGGTGCTGCGCAACCTCGACGTAAACAAGGCAAGCGGCCCTGACGGCATACCAGCCATAGTTCTTAGAACCTGTGCGCCTGAACTGTCTCCGATCTTGACTCGCCTATTCCGCCTTTCATATGAGACTGGAAAAGTGCCGAATGCTTGGAAGCAAGCCAATGTACAGCCCGTGCCCAAGAAGGGCAGTCGAGCTGACCCGGCCAACTACAGACCAATCTTAGCTCCTGGCATACCTAGAAACTAACGATATCCTTAGCGACCGCTAATACGGCTTCCGCCGAAATCGGTCTACTGGGGATCTTCTAGCGTATGCCATTCACATATGGAGTGAGGCCATCGAGAGGCACGGGGAAACGCTTTTCGTCTTCCTTGACATCTCGAAGGCTTTCGATAGGGTCTGGCACGAAAGCCTTATCGGTAAGCTTCCTTCATTCGGTCTGCCCGGTGGTCTGTGTGATTGGATTGCAGACTTTCTGAGAGATCGGTCCATTCGAGTGGTTATCGATGGCTGCTCTTCGGTCCAATTGGATGTTTATGCCGGGGTTCCTTAGGGGTCGGTACTCTCAGCAACATTATTCTTGTTGCAAATTAACGATCTGCTAAAACCCGGCACCTTTGGGTATGCAGACGACCGCACTGTTGCTGAGAGATACTTGTCCAACGCACGGGCCACCGGGCCGCAGATCCGGTCTCTCCGTGAGGCCATGGTGGAGCGTTTGAACCTGTGCTTGCAGGCAGTCTACGAATGGGGTGATGACAATCTGGTCAAGTTTAATGCTGCTAAAACCCGGCGTGTCTTTTTTCCGCTAAATGGAGCCAATTTCACCCGGCTCCAACTTTCCGTGCATTGGCACGGAAAGTTGGAGCCGGGTGAACGGACCATTCCGTTATTGAACGGACCATCTTGAGCTTCTTGGCGTTACGTTGACATCGACTCTCAATTTTGGACCATACATTGAGGCAAAGGCTCAGCTGGCTGCCAAAAAGTAGATCCTTGCGAAGGTGAGAAGGTACTTCACGCCGGAACAGCTGCTCAACTTATATCAAGCGCAAGTTCGATCGTGCATGGAGTACTGTTCTCATCTCTGGGATGGATCTGCCAAAAACCAGCTAGATGCACTAGAGTCGATCGAAAAGCGGGCGGCTCGCGGGCGGCGAGTCATTGGCAATGAGGCACTGGTCAAGTCAAAGCTCCAGAGCCTTGAACATCGTCGCCGAGTTGCCAGTTTGTCGGTTTTTTATCGGTTACATTTCGGGGAGTGTGCGATGGAATTGCATGACTTGATTCCGCCCAGCCCGTTCCATCATCGGACTACCAGACGTACGGCGATGCGTCATCGGTACATGGTGGACATCCCACCCATACGCACAAAACGTTTTGGGGACAGTTTTATTATGCGTACAGCTAAGGAGTGGAATTCCCTGCCGGAGTCTGTGTTTACCGATAGCTACAATCTAGGGGTCTTTAAGTCAAGAGTGAATGGGTTTTTTCTAGGCAAGCGTGCTTCACCGTCGACCACATCATCGCTTACCATCAGGTGAGATAGTGGTCAAGCGCAAGCCTATAGATAATAAAAAAAAACTTTTTACAAAAAAATACTACCGACTTCCAAATAAGAAAACTACAAAGTGAAAAATAACTTAATTTTTGGAAGTCGGTGTTCATAACGCAAAAAAACTACCTGTCCCAAAAATAAAATTATTTTTCACTTTTTAGTTTTCTTATTTGGAAATCAGTAGTATTTTTTGTAAAAAAGTTTTTTAAATTAGTAACGAATAAAGCTGTATTATTATTTTTATTATTAAATGCACCTCTACCTACCTCTCCGGAGAATACAATTGTGATGTTATGTACCGCCAAGGTATGCTGTATCACAGACCCGTGTTGCACACAATGGCGCGACCAATGCGACATTAGTAGATATCGTTTTACTTTTTAGTTATGCTCAATGCTACATATTTCAATACAAAAAAACATTTAACTGAAAAGAAGTTTACAATGCATGTCCTCGAAAAGAGCGTTTCCAAGTAGCCAAACTGTGCGGAAAGGTATTTTTTTTACTGGTGCTTTTTACTTTCCTGTACTTTTTAAATTTTTTAACTTCAACGTCAGCCCGCCGCATAGAGTTTTTATTATTTGAGAAAAGTTTTAAAAATTAGTTAAGTACAGATTATCATTCATATAAAAGGTAAAACAAAAATAAAACTTCATTTAAGGCGTTTTTAATTACTCTAGATTTAGATTTTGATCAATAAATTAATTTTAAATATCATTAAATATGTTTGGCAGAATGAATGTTTTGCTCGTGCCTTTTTGCGTTACGACGTGACAGCTATTTGAACATGCGCAGTAGATATGCCCGAGGAACTATGAACTATTAGTTAATCTGTGGATATGCTGAGCGCCCTTGAATAAGCGCCATTTTATTAATTTCTTGCTTGGTTCAGATATATTTTTTTATTTCCTCGCACAATGCATAGTAAAATGTTGTATGATACACGTGCGTAAGATGATTTCCGCACTTATAGCATAAATAACTATTTCCTGGTTTGAAAATTCTTGACAAATGGAGTTCCTTAAAGCCTTGTGTACACGGGTAGAGTTAACTGTATAGTACCACGGTAGATTAGGAACAATAGCACTAGCGTAGTTCCTACTCTACTATGATTAACGCGGCTTGCACCAGGAGTTGCCTGGTAGAAATCATCACGAAAAAGCGGTATGCCGAACTGCCTTCTCGTACCGTTCGGCGTAGTTCGGATATTTTCGTTTGGGCGCCATACTTGTTTACATCATGTGTGCATTTAAATGTGACTTTTGTCTGATGGCCAGAGAATATTCCCGTTAAATAAA
The DNA here is from genome assembly GCA_948252205.1 of Orthosia incerta. Classification (NCBI taxonomy): domain Eukaryota; kingdom Metazoa; phylum Arthropoda; class Insecta; order Lepidoptera; family Noctuidae; genus Orthosia; species Orthosia incerta. Next base: position 20,852,799 of record OX411765.1, read on the forward strand.
ATTGTTTTCAATACCTTACTAAAAAAATATTAACTTCCTAATAATAAATATCAAAAATAAGAAAAAAAAATTATTAGGTGCATTTTTTTTTTAGAACTTTTAACTTGGTTTTTTTGCAAGCTTCAATTTGCCTTGTTAGTTTATTAGTAAACTAATAGCTGCTATTTTGCATACATATTCGGACACACACACACAAACAGACACACTCGCGCCTGACTTTGTTTTTTATTTTATTTTTAGTTTGAATGCTTACTTTAGTTTTAATTTTACCGAGTTTGGTTTTTGCATAAGAATAAATTGTAATTCCTCCCCGGAAGAGGGCACTGGTACCTGTAACACAGGTCAATCACCTAGCACAGGAGACAGGGAATCCATGTATTCGAATGATATCTTATGTAAATAAAGTTATTTTTTATTATAATGCAAAAGTTTGCTAAGTGACAACATTCTAAATCCAATATGAGAAGGACTCCCGAAGACTTTTTTAAAAGTCGGTTTTATAGTTCCTAATTATTTTAACTAGCCTGCTCTGTCCTTTTTCGGCAAAATAGGCATAATTTCAATTTGAATTTGAAAGGCCTCCCCTACTTATTTTATCTTCTTTCCTCCATTCCAGCTTTGATGGAACCACTGTTCTCTTTCAATTCATTCCAGCATTTACTTATTCATAAAACTTGGTACACGTGTGCACAACCCGTGGATTAGGACATCTTATTATGATACTTATTTTAATCACGGGAGTATATTCTCTTGGGAAAATTTTCAAGCGGCCTAAGCGCTGGTAGAAGCTAGTGATTTAATAAATTAAAAGTCCAATATTTTATTTATCATAATATAACATCACCCCTGCATTGTTCGAAGGGTTAAAAAGAGATGAACGTATAGTTTACCCACATTTTTAACCGACTTCGCAAAACGGAGGAAGTTCTATGTTCGACAGTATGTATGGTTTTTAATGTATAATCCCCGGCACGTAAGTTGGCAAGAGTCGTCAGATGCGCGAAGTAGTTTTTTAGGTATCTTTGGTAGTGAAGCGGGGCGCGGGGAACATTTAGGACCGTTCCGAGCGCGCGATTGGTTGATCAGTTGACACAAGGATCGACTGACCAATCGTGTCTCGTCCACGTTCCGTACGCTCTTTAAGGTGGTTGGTCAGTTCGCGGAATATGCGTGAATTTACCCCCACTACGCCAAAACCTTGCCAACTTAGATGCTGGGCACTATATGTTTATCGATTTCTCCGTCAATTGTATGCGTATTTTATGAAAATTCTGTTTGTATTTAAAAAGAGCTCTTTCTCGAAGTGGTTCCATATAAATTTGTTGAAGACTTGACTAAGAACTTTAGAGAAATACAACAGAACTCTTTCATAAATAACGGAAAATCTCTTGGTGTTGCTGCAATCGTATGTCTGTTTATTGTACACTAGTTTCTGCCCGCGGCTTCGTCCACGTAAAAAGTGTTCTATCATCCCAAAGGAATACCTATCATATCATCTATCCTGCCCAGGGTCTCAAACTATCTACATACCAAATTTCATCTAAATCGGTTCAGTAGATCCAGAGATTACACCCTACAACCTCACAAACTTTACCTCTTATGGTGGGTACACACGTGCGTACATGCTCATCGAGCAAGTCTTATCAAACAAAGCTGTTCTCCATACATGTTTCACCTTGCGTCTACACGTAAAAAGCTTGCTCGAAGAACATGTTTAGTGTGCGTTGAAACTCTTCGAGCAATGGCTGATTCTATATTGGATATCGATGACATCGGAACTATTTGGTCGTCTAAAAATGAAAGAAATGAGAAATTGAAAGAACATCCTACATTTTAGCACACCTTTATCACAATAATTTATATCTATCACGACTAACATGCTCGACATCGCGGCTACACGTACAAATATGTTTCAAACATTTTTGCTTCGAACATTGAGCAAGAATTATGGACATTTAAATCTTGTTCGAATCGAACATTTTGGTTGGCTTCGAGCATTTGTCTTGAGACTTACATGGTACACACGTTCGTACTTGCTCGAGATCGAACAAGTTTATCGAGCATGTACGTACGTTTGTACCCACCATTAGTATAGACACGAGGTCCCAGCGCTAACAAAGAAAATTTGGTTCAAATAAATGTCACTAGATGGCGCGATATGCATCGATTCGTTATTGTATTGTGTAATACTGACAAAAATACAACCGACGCGTCGGTAGTATTTTTGCGTCGCGACGCAAATAAAAAAACACAAAAAATTAAATCGAAGAAATGAAGTTATTTTGTTGTGTTTTTATTTGGTAGTCTTGCAATTTTTTGTAAAAAAAAAGTTTGCAGTTTTGTTTAAGTCTCATGTGGGAACGAACCCTATTGCCATCGATTCAATAAAAGGCGGGATTATTACTTAAAAGTAACTCGTCCTGGTCGTAATAGTACCTAATTCATTAGGAAAATAATTCGATAATCTACATTTCTATAGAAATAAGCAAATATCATTCATTAGTGACCTAATCTCGATCGAGATCGATTAAGAAATCAGTAGCCTATAATTACATGCGCATTACGGACTCAATTTGTGCTTGATAATTAGGCTCTTAGGGCAATCAATTATAGTGGAATATGCCCTGATTGATCCATTTTACGTCATAAAATAGGTAGAAATTTCACGCATTTCTTATAATTTACTGTTAAATCGATTGTTCTGCTCATTAGGGTATTTATAATACCGATTGTTCACTTATACCTCTTTCTCGCTAGGTGCAATTTGTACATTGTGTTGTGAGCAGCAGACGGGTTGGGACTTTCGAAATGGGTGAGGATTTTTTTTAAATATTTTTCGGGACTGATCTCTGCCGAAATTAGGCAAGTAGAGAAGGAATTGGCAGGGTTATTGACCAAACATATTCAGGGCGAAAAGTTTATAACTGTGTAGGTACGGCTTGCTGAGAGAACACAGGGTATATAATAATAGCCCCCTCTACGGTACTGAAAACGGTAGTGAAAACATCAAGTGATTATTGTCATGAATGGTATTCAAGAGATAGCAAAAGAAATAGAGGCAGACAAACCAAAAGATGGGCAGATGACCTGAAGAAAATAGCTGGTCCGATGTGGACCCGTTTAGCAAGAGACAGGAGTTTGTGGAAATCTTTAGAGGAGGCCTTTGTCCATAGACAAGCTGTTTCACACAAACACCCAGTTGCCGATCACGCAAATGCAAGTAGAACAGATTAAATTATTTAATTTAGTTTTAGTAAGTTGGCATGTAATAATTAATTGTAAGAAAGAAACAGCAATAAAGACAATTTTATTTTATTTATTTATTTATTAACTGACCTACAATTTTCGTCTGGGCTAATTTTATGATAAAATTTACCGTTTTGCTGAAAATCGCGAAAAACTCGTTTTTGTGCCCTTTGACCCCGAGTAATTTTTTTGCCAGATGTCGGATCGATGATGAATTTTTAGATTTCATTTACACACATCAACACGGTCTAGGGATATTTTTAAAAAAGCGAATTACTATCAATGTGTTAATTATTTATATGACATGTATGTATTTAAAAGATACGTTATTTAATATTCTATCATTTTTTAATAATGGTTAAGGTACTTCGATAAAAATTTCAGGATTTTATGGAAAAAAAATGAAGCATAGACGGAAACCGTATATGAATTAACTTTTAATTTATGAGAAAAAACTGAAAAAAATAGAAAAATCATTTAACTTGTGTTTATAAACTTGAAGTTAGTAGTCTGAGAAAGCGCCCATGATGTTCATAACACATCGGCAACGATGCGGCATGCTCAGAACAAGGTTGTCAATGTCTTGCTGCTGAATATTGTCCCATGTCCTTCTGAGGTGCGCAAAAAGTTGATCTTCTGTAGCCAGATTTTCAGGAACTTCCTTCAGAGCTCTTCTTTGCAGCATATCCCACGCATGCTCAATGGGATTTAGATCTGGCGATTGAGCAGGCCAGTCTAAGGCCCTAACATTGTGTGTATGTAACCAAGCTGCTACCGTTCTCGCCGTGTGTGCCCGGGCATTGTCGTGCATGAGCAGGAAATCTTGCCCCATTTGTGTTCTGTGGGCAAGATTACGGGCCCCAGCACCTGTTGGACGTATCGTTCTGCCGTCATATTGCCCCGCACCCAAACGAGATCCGTCCGTCCTCCAAGACGAATTCCTGCCTAAACCATAATTGTTCCTCCTTGGTATGGGTGAACTTCCTGAGGGTTCTAAACACGGCTCCATCGTCCAGGAACTCGCCAAACACGCGTCCTTCGTGAATCTGGATGGAAACCGAACCTGGATTCATCCATGAACAGCACATTGGACCATTGCTCACGGCCCCAGTCCACGTGGTTCCGAACCCATTCTAATCGTCGTCCACGATTGCCTCTCCGTAAAGGTGGGACCCGGAGTGGTCTACGAGAGCGTAGATTGCTTTCATGCAGTCGCCTTCTTACAGTTTGGTCACTCACAAGCACTTGGTGTTCCACTCGCAGCCTTTGGACCAATTGAGTCGTTGCATTTGGTTGAGCTCGCGCAGTAGTTTGCAAAAATCGGTCTTGTCTGGGGGTAGTGATGCGACTTGGCCCCCGGTGCCTTTCCGGTACTTCACCTGTGGCACGATATCGTGTCCACAATCTTGAAATTACATTTTGGTGGGTCCCTATGGCCTCAGCAACATTACGCTGAACAGACCCAGCTTCCAGCATTCCCACAGTTCGTAACATCTCCGCCCTCGTCAATGTTGGCGTTGCATGGCTACAATACCTCAATTTTAACTTTATCTTTCGTTTAAAAATGAAAAAAAAACTGTAACTAAACGTAATTCGTATTGTTTTCTAAATTTCGCACAAATGAAAATTCCCTCTCCTACACATCAAGACATTTTTATGCCACCGAAACAAAAGAATTTTCAAAAATTTGAATTTAAATTTAAAGATTCCAATGCGGCCAGAACTTTCAGAGTTATTTAATTGAGTATGAAATATCCCTAGACCGTGCTGATGTGTTTGTGTTTTGAACAATCCTACCAATTTTCAGCTGGGTGCGAATTTTTGTAACTTAACTCCTATTTTTTGGTATAATTTGACCGGTCTTTGATTTTTCGTTGAAGTAAATTGAGAAACATCATCGGATTTCTTAGATTGATTGATTTTTGATTTTTAAAGGTCTTTATTTTCATAATTTACACATTTAAACAATAAGATCTAATTCTAATTATTTACAGCTTTATAGGTATACAGTTTTTAGGTTTACTCACCTTTACAAACATGTGACACTGATATTAATGTTCACTTTTAATGTAATACATAATATGTTTGCAAAAATAATAACACAGCACTGATTTACTAGCACAAAAGTCTTAGCATTGACTTTAACGCATACCGCCAATGTTTGCCAACTACAGGCAATGCACTTTACCGAGGCATAAAGTCCTTTTATAGTGCAGTATGGAACATTTTAACAGAAAAAAAAAAGAATATAAAAAATAACAAAGAACAAAGAAATAATAATCATTTAAACCATAACTGTGGGTAGTTTTACCCAAAAGTGATTCTTATTGCGACCGGTGGGGGCAGCACGGCCGATCCGGTGGTGGGTAGATATCGTTATCCATTTAAAAAATAGTGTTGTGGCAAGCGATATCGATTGTAAGTTAACGAATATGACAAATTATTTAATCTACCCTTACCTATTGATGATATTAAGGGGTTTAAATGTTTGGGATTTTTAAGTAAATAAAATTTACGGGATGATTTTAAAATAAAGTTTTTAATGAACGGAAATTTAATTTGCTCATGAACTCTTTTTAAGTTTGTTCGTAAGGCAGTGTTGTATGCAATTTTGATTGCCTTATTCTGAACAACTTGCAACTTATTATAATTGTTGTCGGAAATGCTGCTCCAGGCTGGCGCCGCATACGTCAGACATGGGCGGACGAGAGTGGTATAAATGCGTAGCTTAGTGACAGCGCTTAGCTTAGATTTTCTATTAAGAATAGGTTTTAACGCATTCATGGCTTTCAGACCCTTTTCACGTAGCGCATCAGTGTTTTCACTCCAGTTAATTTTGCTGTCAAGGACTACACCGAGATATTTAACTGAGCGGCTCCAGGGTATAGAATAGTTGTTAAACTTAATGCACCTGCGCGGTAGTGATCTTTTACGAGTGAAAAGAATGACTTCCGTTTTACTGGAGTTTAATTTTAGCTTCCATCTAGTGAAAAATTTATCGAGAAGATTTAGTGCCAGCTGAAGCCGCCCAATTATTAAGTCGATATGTTCTGAGGAAGTATACGACGCAGTGTCATCAGCATATATCGCAAGGTTAGTTCTAGGTTGCTTGGGTATGTCATTAAGGTACAGGATGAAAAGAAATGGTCCCAAATTTGAACCTTGTGGTACACCAGATACTATAGATTTAGCCGCAGAACAGTTTTCGCCAATGAAAACTCTGAAGTTGCGGCCAAATAGATAGTTTTGTACGATTCTGACCAGTGAGAGAGGAACGCTGTTGACGATAAGTTTGTGAAGTAGTCCCTCATGCCAGACAGTGTCAAAGGCCTTTTCAACGTCTAACATCACCATTCCTGTGGATTTGCCTTCATTCAGGTTGTGTGCAATGTGCTCCGCTACCCTGGCCAACTGCTGAGTGGTGGAGTGAGCCTTACGGAAACCAAATTGCTCCGGTATCAATAAATGTTCAGTAACTTTTAGTAGTCGGGTAAGAATAAGGGATTCAAATAATTTTCCCAGACATGGGAGTAGGCTTATGGGACGATAATTAGATTGTCACGATTCTAATTGAAAAATCGCGATGAAAAAATTGCCGGCGTATAATTTTTTATTAGTCGATCCAGTAAGTGCCTGAATTTTTTAATTTTCATATTTAGTATGTTTAAATAATTTTTGAAGTTGAAGTGTCCGAGTTTGCCGAGGCTTGTGTAAGCCAAAGTGCCCATTTTCGGCCGTATTTTCAACTCTATAGGAAAATTGAAAATATGGTCCTACAATTCTGATAGTTGGGATTTTCGTTTAGCAAATGGTCTCTTAATTAGCTTTTTAGAGATATTTGCAAAATACCAAACCTTTTTTTATTTTCCAGTAAATTGTTTCTAACCTTTGCAATTTTTGCGAAATCATCTAAGTGCTATTCAAAATCGAATGACACTTTTTTTATATTTTTCCGAGACTGCTGAAAAAAGCATTTCTTGACTAGACTATCAGATGGTGAAAGCAGTAACTTTTATCTATTTGTACGCGGTCAAGGCCTGTGGTCGGAGACAAAATAATTGCAAATTACTAGTCTGCACCCCATTTCAAGGAATGCAACGTATTTTCCTGTAAGGAATGCTCTTGTACGTAGGCGGCGTAAGCGTCAATATATTTTTTTTGTCCTTTATTTTCCACTAGCACTCCGCCCGCAAATTCGTTCGCGTGATTTCGTAGTTCATCCTTTTCCGAACTTGCGAAAGTCTTCATCGCTTTTGGTACTTTTTTTTTCAACATCTTACTTATTTAAAAAAAAAAAAACCGTCATTGTAATCCCCTCTGTAGACCGATTTTTAATTGTATGTATTACATTTTGTTATTTTATAGGTGGCTTTTTTATTTAGAAGGGACTTTAAAGGAATATAACTTATTAGTACTTATAGAATCCCCTGCATAGGGGATCGTAGTGGAACACTGAGTGCTGTAGAATCCCCTGGGGGACTGATTTAGGGGATCCTAGTGGAACGAGTGTACAGATGCCTTTTTTATATGCATATGAACAAGAATAACAAATTTTATTTGCTTATCAAAATGATACATGCATGCAAGATCTTAAATAAGAGTGGCTCACGACATGTCTGCCATTTCTCATATTTAGGTACAATCATTATTATTGAATCAATGATTTTCAAATCTTTCAACTATACATTAAATATCATTCACAGTTATACTGGGATAAACAGTAGCTTATGTGCCATTCCAGACTATTATCTATCTCTGTGGCAAATTTCATCCAAATCCGTTCAGCCGTTTGAGCGTGAAGAAGTAACAAACATACACACTCACGGACTTTCGCCTATATAATATAAGTGTGATATATATGTCGCATCAAGGCTGGCCGGTAGATGTAAACCATCGGGAAGTCAGGATGTATTCCCTTAGGTTAAGATATCGTGCAAGGGCAGGTCGGTGGGTATAATCGTGCAAATGAAATCACATAAGTTATTCGATACACACGGTTTATTCAAATAGACACAAGTTACATTCTTGCTAACTAATATTACGGAGTGACACTGATTCTACGACGTCTTAGCTCTACGGCTGTCAGTACTCAACTGCCCTATTCTGCTGTCCCCACTACGCAAGCGGTTAGAAAAAGCGCGCCAATGCGTAGTTGCTCTTGATTGCCGCTAGGAGCGTGCTTGTGATTTGACTTTACATCCGTACTATTAACTAAACCCGACATATAAGTATGGATTTTATATAATTTCGAGAAAGAATATTTTTGTCTTTGTTTGTTTGTACCGAATAAGCTCTAAAACTACTGGATCGATTTAAACCATTTATTCAACAATAGAAAGCTGTAGGGGTAGGTCGTGTTGACGTCACAGGTCCGAAGGAAACACTGAGATAACTTGCAGGTGTTTATTTGAAGTACTGAAGTTACAGGCTTAACCCTCACCTCGCTGTCACATGAATTATGGTACAGCGCAGAATAAGGTTTCCTTTAAGTTTGAATCTATCTCATCATCTTCCTGCCCTTGTTCCATGTTACTTAGGGTCGGCGCAACACGGCTCCTTCTTCCATTTCGTCGCTGAAGTTCGCCATTCACTGCGCAGTGCTCCAACCCTCACCTCGCTGTCACATGAATTGTGGTACAGCGCAGAATAAGGTTTCCTTTAAGTTTGAATCTATCTCATCATCTTCCTGCCCTTGTCCCATGTTACTTAGGGTTGGCACAACACGGTTCCTTCTTCCATTTCGTCGCTGAAGTTCACCATTCACTGCGCAGTGCTCTAACCCTCACCTCGCTGTCACATGAATTGTGGTACAGCGCAGAATAAGGTTTCCTTTAAGTTTGAATCTATCTCATCATCTTCCTGCCCTTGTCCCATGTTACTTAGGGTCGGCGCAACACGGTTCCTTCTTCCATTTCGTCGCTGAAGTTCACCATTCACTGCGCAGTGCTCTAACCCTCACCTCGCTGTCACATGAATTGTGGTACAGCGCAGAATAAAGTTTCCTTTAAGTTTGAATCTATCTCATCATCTTCCTGCCCTTGTCCCATGTTACTTAGGGTCGGCGCAACACGGTTCCTTCTTCCATTTCGTCCTGTCAACCGACATGCTATCACTGACTCCCTTTTCTTTCATATATACTACTCACACAGGCCATCGTTACTTTCTTTACGAACATTATTATGGATTAACTTATTTTTTTTCTTTATTTACTTCACAGATTCTCGTCTAATATTTTTGTTGTTATACTCAATCTCTGCTCACGCGAACCCCTGCCAGAAACATCACAAGATTGTGTACCCACATGCAACCGATTGTGACAAATATGTTTACTGCAAACATGGGGTCCCAACTGTGGGCAAGTGCATGGATGGGCAAGTGTTTGACTATAGAGGCGTAAGTATTTGTTTTGAGTTTGTGATTCTAAAATTAGATATTTTTGTATCTAGAATTGTAATTCAAATGTGTGTCATGTGTTTGTAAATTCGTTTACGAACGGTTTCTGCATGAAGTATTGGGGGTTAAAGCATGTCAAACTCCACATTAGTACTAAAGTTTGACAGGGTTTCAGGCCAAAGTATAGATCGGCAAACCCACAACATCAAATTAATAATTCGGGTGTAAAAGTGAATGTTTGAATGAGTGTGAATAATTGTTATTTATTTTTTCTCCAATTAGCTTGTTATGCTAAGTTTCTATAGCAAACAGATTTCGACTGTGCAAACGTTATTTTCAGATTTGCCTGCCAGCCTCAATAGGACAATGCTATCAAAAATTAACAAAAAAATCAGAACAAATGTTACAACTGGCGTCTGAAAAGGAGAATACGCAATCAACTCATAGTACGCCATTAGCAAACACTGACGATATTCCATCAATACACACTCCAATAACAACAGCTAGCACACCGAACCCTCCGACAACGCCTTCAACAAATAGTGTTGAAACAAGGCCAAGAACAACTAGCATTACTGAGCATTATCGAAGATCAAGAGATTTTGAACCTTCGCCAAATACAGCCATTCCACTAACAACAACGGACTTTGATTGGCCACTTTGCACTGAAGACCTAATATGGTTACTGCCTGACCCCAATGATCCCACTTGCAAACATTTCCTTCTTTGTGTTTATGGAACAACGAGCCGAGAGTTATGCCCGCCTGGATACTTATTTAATTCGACGTTATTGGTAAGTGTTTTCATCAATTTCAAAATGTTACTTTTATACGTTACGGGTTGTTAGAAACCCAAAAATCATTTAATCTTACTATGAGCAGTCGTGTTGTCGAATCAAATAGGCCGTCTCTCGTTACATTAAAGCACCATCCTGATTGCGCGACGCAATTTAAATTGCGTCGATAGGCGATATTGGACATAGCGTACACGAACTACAAAAAAATAAAATGCGTATCGGTATAAAACATCATAATATGAGTCATCAAAAACATAAATGTGAAAATGGGGGCAAAGTTCATTGCCGACAAAAGAATTAACATCTAGATGGGTGTTAAGTTTTGTAGACATTCCTCAAAATTCATAAAAACATTCACAATTCTCCGGGAGGCCATGATGGAGCGCTTGAACCTGTCCTTGCAGGCAGTCTCCGAATGGGGCGATGCCAATCTGGTCAGGTTTAATGCTGCTAAAACCCAGGCGTGTCTTTTTTCCGCTAAAAAGAGTCAATTTCACCCCGCTCCAACTTTCCGAAGTGTAACCGTGCCAATAACTGACCATCTTGAGCTTCTTGGCGTTACGTTGACATCGACTCTCAATTTTGGCCCATACATTGAGGCAAAGGCTCAGCTGGCTGCCAGGATGCTGGGGATCCTTGCAAAGGTGAGAAGGTACTTCACGCCAGAACAGCTGCTCAGCTTGTATCAAGCGCAAGTTCGATCATGCATGGAGTACTGTTCTCATCTCTGGGACGGATCTGCCAAATACCAACTTGATGCACTAGAGTTGATCGAAAAGCGGGCCAAGAGGCTCATCGGCGATGAGGCATTGTTAACCAATGCTCCAGAGCCTTGAACATCGTCGCCGAGTTGCCAGCTTGTCGGTTTTTTATCGATTAAATTTCGGGGAGTGTGCGATGGAATTGCATAATCTAATTCCGCCCAGCCCATTTCATCATCGGACTACCAGACGTACGGCGATGCGCCATCGGTACATGGTATACATCCCACCCATACGCACTAAACGTTTTGAGAATACTTTTATTATGCGTACAGCTAAGGAGTGGAATACCCAGCCGGAGTCTGTGTTTCCCGATGGCTACAACCTAGGGGTGGTCTTTAAGTCAAGAGTGAATAGGTTACTCCTAGGCAAGCGTGCTCCATCATCGACCACATCGTCACTTACCATCAGGTGAGATGGTGGTCAAGCGCGAGCCTACATAAGATAAAAAAAAACTATTCTACAATAACTTAATACTTTCTTGTTTTTTCGGCTATAACAATGTTTTCTATTTAAAATTTCAATTTTTAAATTTGAACAGGCGAATTATTTACACAAAGCAGATATAGCTTAGAATAAATAAAAGTTCAATATTTGACTTTGCTAGTTTTCACATAAGTAGAAATTTCACGTAATGTAAAAATATTATCTTGTTTCACACTTTTCAGATCTCGGTTTTGCTTTGGTCGGGTTTTAGTTTTTACCCGCCCACGGAGAAGCAAAAGGGAGGGTCATGTTTTTGACCAGTATGTATGTATGTATGTGTGTTCATCTGTTCCCTCATAACATCTAAACTTCTTATCATAATTTGACAAATGAGGTACTTTGCAGAATGTATTGTTTTGTCACGGTAGGTGGTCGTAACCACGGTTATCCTCTGAACACCACTATAAGTTTGAGCATGAAATATAGTAAAATATTTATTCTAATATCTAAAAGGTCATCTGCCCACTTAGTGGGAGACCTTCCAACACAGCGCCTTCCAGTTCGAGGTCGCCACTCCGCAACTTTTCGGCCCCATCGACCATCCGTTCTGTGAGCATTGTGTACTGCTCACTGCCACTTAAGTTTCGCAATTCTTCGGGGTATGTCGGTGACTTTGGTTCTCCTGGGGATATTCTCATTTTTGATTCGATCACGCAAGGAATTTCCGAGCCTAGCAAAGGGCAATGAAGGGGTCCATTGCCCCTTGGGTGATTTTAAGCTTTAGGTGATAACGCCCTCGAATTGTTAGCGACCATTTCTCGGTGCCATAGGTCATCACGAAGTCGATCTCATTGTGATCCCGGCGGTTCCGACGTCCATCTCCAAATGCCCTAACTTGCAGTTCAGCATCATCGTCTCATTTTCCCAATTTCAAGTTGAAGTCTCCCATAAGAACGGTGAAGTGAATTTGGAAACCATGCATGGCTCTAAAGATATCTTCGTCGTCGGGGTATGCCGAGGTCGGGGCGTAGATCTGTACAACCTTCAGCGAATATCGTCAGGATATGCTGAGTATAAGAAACGCTACCCTGGTCAACACACTCTCGATCTTCACCACGTTATTCACAGCCGGTGGGGTATCGCACGATCTCCTACGAGGCGGCTTGCGTACTGGGCGGATTCCCACCCTGGGACCTGGAGGCAAAAGTACTCGCGTCACTATATCGGTGGCGCGAGGAAGCGCGGGCGCGGGGCGAAGGGCCGATGCAGCGACATATGAAGTTGCGTCGGTCTCAGCTCCACGAGGTCCTGGTGGCGGAATGGCAGGACAGGCTTTTACACCCTACCGCCGGCCTCGTCACCATCGAGGCGGTCCGGCCGGTGCTCGAGCGCTGGTTCGGGAGGAGGCACGGCTCCCTGTCGTTTCGGGTGACGCAGGTGCTCTCGGGGCATGGTTACTTCGGGAAGTACCTGTGTCGCATAAACAGGGAGCCGGACGCCCGGTGTCTCAAACACCTCACTCCCCCCCAACCCGAGATCGAGGCCCGCTGAGGCGGGCCGGCACTAGCTGGGGGTTGCGGAAATATCGTTGTACCCGCGACCTCCAGCGTAGGTGTGAGATGGAACACCGGGGTGGTTTTTAGTCAGTACGAGTCTGACAGACCCCTTTGCCCTCCCCAGGGCGGAGGACATCCAATGAGGATTTTCCACACCGGGAAAAAGAAAAAAAAAAAAAGAGCGTGCGCGTGTTGTCTGTTGCCAGTCCCAGATTTCGGTGTTTGCTGGGGTAGCCGGATCTACTTCGGGGATTCTTAGCACCCCTTGCAATGCCGTAACCTCGACCGCTACCGTAGTCGACGGTAGACAGGCTACCGGGTAGTTGGGGCAATCTTTTATTTGTGCTATTCATGAGGCAATTCGCCTTAATTGCTATGCTTGGCAGGCGAATTGGCGTTCGCAGTATGTTAGTTACAAATGCACAGAGAATGCTGCTGCCCGTTCTCTGGTAAGTCCATTAGTCACCTCACTTACAACACCCGCGTGAAGATATTGGATAGTACTATTATTTACGTCCGACACCATACGGTACGATGTATACATAAAAACTGGTTAAAATTATAATACTCCTTTTGGCTTCGTCGTAGTCGGGTAAGAATCATAACCCTATTTATTAGTTTATTTTATAGTATAATTGTTTTTTATATATAATTATAAGGCACTTATTTGAATTGTATATATCTTGTTTTTATTAGTTTAGTTTTATTAACTAATGTGTGTTTTATGCTTATCTAATTCGCCTGTCGTAGGTCTGCTGGAAGCACCTTTGTGATATTCTATCTTTATATTTACTTTCTCTTTCAAGTGTTTTATGTGTACATATATAAATTAATAAACCCTCCTTTTGGCTTCACCGTCGTCGGGTAAAAGGCGAACTTCTTAATAATTTATTTATTTTGTTACATGAGTTAAGGGTGAGATCATACATGTTTTGCTTATGACTAAAGCATGCAAAATGCAACTTATGTTCAAAGTATTCCATAAGGTTACACTAGTCAAAAATTTTCCATACAAACGTAGTCTTGGGATTATTCCACTGTTTGACGATGTACGTTCCAAATAAAAAGTGATATCAATTTGTCTCATCATTATAGCCCTGTATGGAAGCGAAAAAGTCAAAAAACAAAATATTTGAAAGTTATGAGCGTCGCAAGTACCACATTTCGACACTAATTTTAACGCATTTTTGGGCGCAAATAAATACCATAAGAAGACAGAAAATTGCAAAACGGCTTTCATACAGGGATAGATTAGTAGTTCAACAATGCATATATTTTTTTTTGAACAGATAGATTTAGTCGTTTTTTCATGATATCTAGACTGCCAAAGGTCTGTATATAAAATTTCGCGCGCTCGGTTTCGTCCTAAATCATTATCCATTTCGCTACAAATTTGCAAAAGTGTGTATTCGTACGTGAACTAGCTTCCTACTGCTCATCACAGCATCTATCTCTTCCGCACGTGTTGTCGGTTGATATAAAATGCATTTTAAACCCGCGCACAAAATAGTTCGTGCCGTTGACCAGTGTACCCTTAAATGTCATTTAGCCATTTAAACAAGTGAATTTTAAACAGTCTGCTATTTAGTATTTTAAGTTTACATGGTAATTTGTTATATATGTGTACAGCCGTAGCTAAACAGCTTTTACTATATTTTGTTAATCGAGGGATTTCATCTAAAACAAGTCTAAATTTGTCACGCCGATTCTTCGGGCATACATCTGCAGCTGTTTTGAAAAGCTCTTTGTGTTTCCGTACAAATATACTCGTTTCATATAGATATAGTGAGTGTAGTAACTTCAATCATTGAATCTATTTTTCTGCGATAGTTTTGCTATTATAATTTCGAAAGAATATATTTTTAATAAAAATCGATTGCTTGTTATTTATAATCATTAAAAATCACTGATTAAATTTTTCACCTTGTATGCACACCTTTTCTAGGTCTTCTGGAAGTGGGTTAGGATTTTTATCTAATTATCAGTCGTTGATAAAAATTACGATTTTAGACATTATTTCCTCTATAACTGTTTAAAGCATATTTATGAAATTTTGGGTTCTAGTTAAACTAAGGAGTTTTAATAAATAAACCAAATTTCATGTGTTTATGTTAAATAGATTTTGAGTTATTAAGGGCTCAAAATTAGCTCCAAATGGTTCGGGTAACATGGCTGCTGCGTCACCAGTTCCTTAGCTTGAACTTGGATTGTCTAGATCACGTCGAAAAAGAAAAACTCACATTCAGCTACATCTGTTTAGAAAAGAAGCCGACTCAAAAATAGTTGGGAAGGGCCTTTCAATCCCTGGATATATCTATATACTTTTAACTTAAAACAGTAATTTTTGAAACAAGATTTTAACTAAATTTTATTCAATGCATTGCCAGGAGAAACGAACCTGTGTGTAAATTTTATCTCCATCAAACATCGGGCAGTTGTTCAAAATTAACTTTCAAGTTTATATAACAGCAAC
Source organism: Orthosia incerta (assembly GCA_948252205.1). Lineage (NCBI taxonomy): Eukaryota > Metazoa > Arthropoda > Insecta > Lepidoptera > Noctuidae > Orthosia > Orthosia incerta. The sequence continues at coordinate 20,868,450 of OX411765.1, forward strand.
CGGAACAGGTGAAACAAAATAAAAACTTGTTAAAAAATAATATATACTTTGACAAATTAAATATATTTTTTACAGGAGTGTACCCCCGAAAAGGATACGGTTTGTCAGCCAAGACGACCCTGCTCGAGAACAGAGCATTGGACAATACCCGACCCTAACGACTGTAGATTCTTCACTATTTGTGTTTATGGAAAAATTACTCAGGAGACATGTCCACCAGATTTCGAATTTAGTCCAACAGATTTGGTAAGTGTCGTATTATTTTTATCTTTATTTGTCAGGTAACAAAACACACTACAAACATTATTATTTTTAGGACTGTTTACCTAAAGAAATAGCTGGATGCTCCATAACAACAACGACTTCAACCACAACCGAGGCGACAACAATTAGCACCAAAACAACACCATCAACAACTTCTACTAAGATCACGCCGACACCAACTACTACAAAGACAACACCGACACCAACAACTACAAAGACTACGCCGACACCAACCACCACTACAACAAAATCGACACCAACAACAACAAAAACATCTCCAACGCCAACAACTACCAAGGCGACGCCGACACCAACAACTACTACAACAAAACCGACACCAACAACTACAAAGCCAACACCGACACCAACAACTACAAAGACAACGCCGACACCAACCACCACTACAACAAAATCGACACCAACAACAACAAAAACATCTCCAACGCCAACAACTACCAAGGCGACGCCGACACCAACAACTACTACAACAAAATCGACACCAACTACTACAAAGACAACGCCGACACCAACCACCACTACAACAAAATCGACACCAACAACAACAAAAACATCTCCAACGCCAACAACTACCAAGGCGACGCCGACACCAACAACTACTACAACAAAACCGACACCAACAACTACAAAGCCAACACCGACACCAACAACTACAAAGACAACGCCGACACTAACAACTACTACAACAAAACCGACACCAACAACTACAAAGACAACACCGACGCCAACAACTACAAAGACAAAACCGACACCTACAACTACAAAGTCGACGCCGACACCAACCACCAATACAACAAAATCGACAACAACAACAACACAAACATCTCCAACGCAAACAACTACCAAGGCGACGCCAACACCAACAACTACTTCAACAAAACCGACACCAACAACTACAAAGACAACACCTCCACCAACAACTACAAAGACAACACCGATACCAACAACTACAAAGACAACGCCGACACCCACAACTACTACAGCAAAACCGACACCAACAAGTACAAAGACAACACCAACAACTACAAAGACGACGTCGACACCAACTACTACAAAGACGACACCGACTCCAACAAATACTACAACAAAACCGACACCAACAACTACAAAGACTACACCGACAACAACAACTACAAAGAAAACACCATCAACTACACAGACGACGTCGACACCAACTACTACAAAGACAACAACGACACCAACAACTACAAGGACACCACCAACACCGTCAACTACAAAGACAACTACGACGCCAATAAAGACAAAGACCACACCGACCCCAACAACACCGACGCCAACCACTACAAAGACAACACAGACGCCAACACCAATAACTACAAAGTCGACGCCGACACCAACAACTACAAAGACAACACCGACACCTACTACTACAAAGTCGACGCCGATACCAACAACTACAAAGATAACACCGACACCAACAACTACAAAGACAACACCGACTCATACAACTACAAAGTCGATGCCGACACCAGTTACTACAAAGACAACACCAACAACGACAAAGACGACGCCGACACCAACAACTACAAAGACAACGCCGACCCCCACAACTACAAAGACAACCCCAACCCCAACAACTACAAAGACAACGCCGACACCAAAAACTACTTCAACAAAACCGACACCAACAACTACAAAGACAACACCTCCACCAACAACTACAAATACAGGTTCTACATCAACATCTACAAAGACAACACCGACACCATCAACTACAAAGACAACACCAACACGATCAACTACAAAAACAACAACGACGCCAACAACTACAAAGACCACGCCGACACCAACAACACCGACGCCAACCACTACAAAGACAACACAGACGCCAACACCTATAACTACAAAGACGACGCCTACACCATCAACTACAAAGACAACACCGACACATACAACTACAAAGTCAACGCCGACACCAACTACTACAAAGACAACACCAACAACGACAAAGACGACGCCAATACCAACAACTACAAAGACAACGCCGACACCAACCACCACTACAACACAATCAACACCAACAACAACAAAAACATCTCCAACGCCAACAACTACCAAGGCTACACCAACACCTAAAAGTACTACATCAAAACCGACACCAACAACTACAAAGTCAACACCGACACCAACAACTACAAAGACAACACCGACACCAACAACTACAAAGACAACACCAACAACGACAAAGACAACGCCGACACCAACAACTACTACAACAAAACCGACGCCAACAACTGCAAAGACAACACCGACACCAACAACTACAAAGACAACACCGACACATACAACTACAAAGTCGACGCCAACACCAATTACTACAAAGACAACACCAACAACGACAAAGACTACGCCAACACTAACAACTACAAAGAAAACGCCAACACCAACCACCAATACAACAAAATCGACACCAACAACAACACAAACTTCTCCAACGCCAACAACTACCAAAACGACGCCAACCCTTACAACTACTACAACAAAACCGACACCAACAACTACCAAGACAACACAGACGCCAACACCTATAACTACAAAGACTACGCCGACTCCAACAACTACAAAGACAACACCGACACCAACAAATAGAACAACAAAACCGACACCAACAACTACAAAGACAACACCGACACATACAACTACAAAGACAACACCGACACATACAACTACAAAGTCGACGCCGACACCAATTACTACAAAGACAACACCGACAACGACAGAGATGTCTCCTACTCCAACTACTACAAAGACTACGCCGACTCCAACAACTACAAAGACAACACCGACACCTACAACTACAAAGTCTACGCCGACACCAACAACTACAAAGACAACGCCAACACCAACCACCAATACAACAAAATCGACACCAACGACAACACAAACTTCTCCAACGCCAACAACTACCAAGGCGACGCCAACACCAACAACTACTACAACAAAACCAACACCAACAACTACAAAGACATCACCAACAACTACTACAACAAAACCAACACCAACAACTACAAAGACAACGCCGACACCAACCACCATTACAACAAAATCGACACCAACAACCACAAATACACCTCCAACGCCAACAACCACAAAGGCGACACCGAAACCTACAACTACTACATCAAAACCGACACCAACAACTACAAAGCCAACACCGAAACCAACAACTACAAAGACAACACCGACACCAACAACTACAAAGACAACACCGATACATACAACTACAAAGACAACGCCGACACCAACCACCATTACAACAAAATCGACACCAACCACCACAAATACACCTCCAACGCCAACAACCACAAAGGCGACACCGAAACCTACAACTACAACATCAGAACCGACACCAACAACTACAAAGACAACACCGAAACCAACAACTACAAAGACAAAACCGACACCAACAACTACAAAGACAACACCGACACATACAACTACAAAGTCGACGCCGACACCAATTACTACAAAGACAACACCGACAACGACAGAGATGTCTCCTACTCCAACTACTACAAAGACTACGCCGACTCCAACAACTACAAAGACAACACCGACACCAACAAATACAACAACAAAACCGACACCAACAACTACAAAGACAACACCGACACATACAACTACAAAGACAACACCGACACATACAACTACAAAGTCGACGCCGACACCAATTACTACAAAGACAACACCGACAACGACAGAGATGTCTCCTACTCCAACTACTACAAAGACTACGCCGACTCCAACAACTACAAAGACAACACCGACACCAACAAATACAACAACAAAACCGACACCAACAACTACAAAGACAACGCCGACACCAACCACCACTACAAGAAAATCGACACCAACAACAACAAATACTTCTCCAACGCCAACAACCACAAAGGCGACACCGAAACCTTCGACTACTACATCAAAACCGACACCAACAACTACAAAGACAACACCGACACCAACAACTACAAAGACAACACCGACACATACAACTACAAAGTCGACGCCGACACCAATTACTACAAATACAACACCAACAACGACAAAGACTACGCCGACACCAACAACTACAAAGGCAACGCCGACACCAACAAATACTACAACAAAACCGACACCAACAACTACAAAGACAACGCCGACACCAACCACCACTACAACAAAATCGACACCAACAACAACAAAAACATCCCCAACGCAAACAACTACCAAGGCGACGCCGACACCAACAACAACTAAAACAAAACCGACTGCAACAACTACAAAGACAACACCAACAACTACAAAGACTACGCCGACACCAACAACTACTACAACAAAACCGACATCAACAACTACAAAGACAACACCGACACCAACAACTACAAAGACAACACCGACACCAACAACTACAAAGACAACGCTGACACCAACAAATACTACAACGAAACTGACACCAACAACTACAAAGTCAACACCGACACTAACAACTACAAAGACAACACCGACACCAACAACTACAAAGACAACACCAACAACTACAAAGACAACAACTACAAAGACAACAACTACAAAGACAACACCAACAACTACAAAGACAACACCAACAACGACAAAGATGACGCCGACTCCAACTTCTACAAAGACAACGCCGACACCAACAACTACAAAGACAACACCGACACCAACAACTACAAAGACTACGCCGACTCCTTCAACTACAAAGACAACGCCGACACCGACCACTACTACAACTCACAAACCAACAACTCCCCGTACTCCTCAACCGTCGTGCAGTACTTCAGAGCTTTGGCCGCGTCGCGATCCCAATAATTGCAGTTTTTTCTACATTTGCGTCTATGGTGATATTGTCTACGAACAGTGTCCAGATGGAAAGGAATTCAGTCCAATCGATTTTGTGAGTATTTTTGTCCTTTTTCGGCGAATTTACACGCCTACAGTGCTTTTTTTTCGCTTTTTACGCCTTCAGTGTCTTAAGGTTACACTAGTCGACGACACGAACTATTTTGTGCGCGGCTTTTGCGGTTAAAATGCCTGCTATCTCATGCGACATCTCGTGCGAAAAAGATTGATGCTGTGATGAGCAGTAAGAAGCTAGTTTGCGTACGTACGTAATTAGCACTTTTGTAAGTTTGTAGCGAAATGGATGATGATTTAGGACGAAAACGAGCACGCGTAATTTTATAAACAGACCTTTGGGAGTCTAGATATCATGGAAAAACGACTAAATGTATATTTTCAAAATAAAATTATTTGCATTGTTGAACTACTAATATATCCCTGTATGGTGCCCGTTTTGCAATTTTTCTTCTTCTTATGGTATGTATTTCCGCCCAAAGATGCGTTAAAATTAGTGTTGAAATATGGAACTTTCGACGCCCATAACTTTCAAGTATTTTTTTTTTTTTTTTTTGTTTCCATACAGGGCTAGATAATGATGAGACAAATTGATATCAATTTTTTTATTTTGAACGTACATCTTCAAACAATGGAGTAATCCCTAGACTACGTTTGTATGGAAGAATTATCGACTAGTGTAACCTCAATAGGGAACATTACGCAAAACTGATCCAAGCAGATAAATAAACGGAACAAGTTAGAAAAAGCACGGATTTCTTTTCGTATTTTTTTAATATTTACCGCGGTTGTTTCGAGAAGTTGACCCGTGTAAACTTTAATTTAAGTAATTTTCCGGCTTCTCACAACCCGTAACGAAAATCAAAGATGTACATATGGTATACTGACCTCGGCAAGTGATTCTTAACCTTGAACATCGACTTGTGCGGCTGTCATTACCTAGTGGCGAATTCCAAAGACTGTATGACTCTTTAAAATTAAATGATTACGTATTTCACAGGAATGCCAACCCCCTGAGAAGGCTCAGTGTGGGAAGCCAACCACAGTAGTACCAACGACCACTTCGAATCCTTACGTCTGTAATGTTTACGATTCTTGGTCCAAACCAGACCCGGATAACTGCAAATATTTCTACTTATGTGTCTATGGACATCGGATACATAGGAAATGCCCAGGGACCTCGGAATTCAGTCCTACTGCATTTGTAAGTTTTTAAATGAGATCATTACTATCCTTATTTCTTAACAAATTAAACGATGGGGAATGTGAACAAATACTCGTAACAACAAAATGCCATAGGATCTTAGTGCTCATTGAGTTTTTCGTAAAATCAGGCGACTCTTCACTTGACCCAATGGCCTTTTTTCGGCCAAGAATAAGCATTTCCATTCAAGGTGTGTCAATGCTGTCAGTGTTTTGCGCACTATTGCATCTGTTGACAGCGATGCGGACGAATTTTTTAGTACTCTATATCTTCTTCCCTTTCACCTTTCTAGGTTCCCTAATTTTTTTATTAGCTTTTAAGTACTATGCAATTTATTATTATACCGAGAAATGTTGTCCAATAGTATTAAAAAAATTAACTTATTTATTCACAGGAATGTAAACCGAAAACTGAAGCCGGTTGCAGCGTCATACCAGCAAAACCTGTAGCCCTTTCACTTCTTGGCCGAAGACGCAACAATCACCGAAACTATATTGACAAGCGCCGAGAAGACATCGACACTTATCGCGACGTCCGTAACACCCAATGTCTCTTCTCTTCTGAAAATATTCTGTACTTCGTAGAAGACCCAGAAGACTGTAGAAGATACTATATTTGTTATTTCGGAAGAAGTACCCTTCTGACGTGTCCTGAAGACTTCTGTTACAGTACTGAATTTAAGGTTGGTTTTTTTTTCTTTATCATCGTCTGCCTAGCAATTCACAGCTATGTTTGGGTCAGTTTCCAGTCTAACAGTATGCAGCTCATCATCATAATAGTGTCATTGCATAAGCGTCAGCGGCGGTTGATTTGCCAAAATGCGTTTTGTGGTAGATGAGATTCGAGCGAGCGGGATCGCCTGAGAGCTGATCACCTGCATCATAAGCAGGCGGGACTCCGGCGTCGTGGTCGCTTAGATTGGGGACTCTGTTCGCCCATGGGTCACTTACCCCAGGAAATACGGTGGCACAGTGATCACGCGCTGTCGTGCACAGTGAGGCTCAGGGGAGGCACTTATTCAGTCTCTCCAAGGATGTGCCCTATCAGGCGTTGCACGGAGGGGGTTCCAGGGTGGTCTTTTGAGAGGTCACAGAGTCTGTTGATGGTGATCATCGGGCTGGTTTTAGTGAGGTAAAAATCCCACACTTTTGAAGGTCAACCCGTAAAAAAAATTGTGTTTCGAGATTTTTGCGTTATATTTTTTTGCTCTATACGCCATTCTCTTTTTTTCAAACGTATATTTCTATGTGCAGCCATAAACGCACACCGCACGCTTTTTCTTTCTTTCTCTTCCTTCCTGACCGCACACTTTTTGTTTTCACATATAATAACTTCAATATATCTGATCTATTTCCAGAGTTGCCTACCAAAATACCAGGTGAATTGCAATCACAGGGGAAAATGAAAGCAGCGACACATTAATAGTTTAGTTTAAGTTTAAAAGGATTTAAATGTAATTTTTGCATTAAATAAGCCTTTACCACCACAACTGGACAAAGAACTTCAAGAAATAATACATGGTAAAAACAGGACAAACAAAACAAAACTTTGGAAATAAAATAATCATAACAGAACTTATTTTTTATTAAAAACCCTGAGTTTACCCATGTCTAAGGAAAAATGCAAATGATTAACTCGTTCCTAAAATACAACTAGTGAAATGTGTGTGTTCACTTCACTTGTACAGGATAAGACAAAAAAAAAATATAAATAAAATAAAAAAGCAAAAAAATAAACGATATTTGATCGATTTCAAGTTTATCACTTTGGTATTCTCTTTCTAAATAGTACATAACAAGACTACAACAATTTTATCTGATTAGTTTTATAACGATAAATAGCAGCTCAACCCGGTCAAGAAATCACACTTTCTGTCATTCAATCTAATTTAAGTAAGCCGCGTGAATTATATAGTTACGCGAGTTATTTAATTTTTTTGATATCTCAGATATTCATCCAAATGAAATGCCGTAAACGGCAATTTAGCCCTAAATTAAACAATCAAGATGACTAATATATTTATTTAAATGGATAAATATGTTATGGCTTTCCGCCCGCAGCTTCGCCTGCGTGGACTACACGATATTGGCTGTTTCGTTTTTTCCAGTTCTGGCGAGATATTGCAAATTATTATCCAAAAATAGTTTTTCGCCCGCGTCTTTGTTTACTTTGTTTCTGCTTTTGGATAATATTTATTGTCTCAAAAATTGTATGTAATGTTGTCATAACATCTCTAAAAAGTATCCAGAAAGTGAACTCTACCGGAGACTTATTCACAACTGTCCAGTAAGAAGCGAGATTTTAAATTTGGAATCTCCTACTGTCCAGTAAGTAAGTATGTGATTTACTTACTGGACAGTAGAAGGGATTGGTCCGATATATCAAAACGTAACTTATATCGGATGTGTGTTAGACATCATATCATCGATGTCTATATCAGAATTATAACCGATATTACAAAAACTATCTAATAAAAACCTTACTAGCGTGCGAGAACGAATAAGTCAAAACTTAAAACCGTAACAATGCGGAAACGTACGAAATACGAACAAAACGCAAACATCACAAACGATAGGAACCATATGCGCTACCTCTCTTTCTAAGTATTATTTCGCGTTCATTGTTAGTTTGCTCATCTAAATAACATTTTTACCTATGCAAACTGTACCAAATGATATCGATATCTGAAAACCGTTTTCGATATCGATATGAAAACTGTTTATCGGTTACATAACCGTTTGTGCAAAAATCGAAAACACTGAGATGGCTCTAGACAGTAGGTCATCCTCTTCAGATCTGTTTAGAAAAAAAACATAGTATCAGCCAGACACAGATTAGAGTTTAGCCACTATAACATGGTTATAGGAGGGAGGCTCCAAATATATATGTATCTCCCTTTTTGGTATGACATTTTATGAGATAGATATATTTTTGAGTCCGTTAATCAAGACGTACAACAAACAAATATAAATGCTCCCGGTAAATCAATCACAATATCTATCAGTAATTGCCCTAATATGAATGTCTTTAATATTACTCGTAATTAAACGAATTTTTTGTTAAACTTTCTTTCATTTTTGAGAATAGCATTATACAAGCCTCAACCAGTAAGAAAGCCATCATGGCCTCGTATATAACCGGTTAACTCATACTTGGCCAGGAAGGCTTACTTACTGGATTCTGTAGTAATGTACTATTAGTGTCTTAATTTATTTCCCATTTAGTCGAGAAAATGATATGGCTAAATGGCTGTCGCTACGTCAGAATTGATGAACATTCGGGCCCGTTGATGGCATTTGCCATCACTCTTGCCAGAACTTCCGGCGGATATTATCTTTGAGAGCTTCAAGAGTCTGAGGCTTGTTAACATAAACTCGTGACTTAAAAAAACCCACAGAAAGTAGTCTGGAACAGTTAAATCAGGCGATCTTACTGGCCAGTGCATGTCCGGGTAATGCCGCCCTCTGAATTTTTGTTGCGGCTCGTGCAGTAAGCGCCGATGCATTATCCTATTGGAACCTGTATGTACACTAGTTCTAATTTATTCCTTTTAAGGACAGAAAAATATGTTGATCATGGCTCTATGACCTCGTGGACCACAGTAGTAGTTTGGCGGCCCGATGATGCCTTCAGCGTAAAAAACACACAATGCAGTAACGTTGAGCGGGTGTAATGACTCTCTCGTCTGGATTATCGGTGCCACAAAGGTGATAATTTTGCTTACTCACAGAGCTTGTGTATAGTACAGGCTTGCGGATCACAGCCAAGAGGCAACAATGAGGTCCATGAGCAATGCTGCGCCTCCTGGATCCTATCAGATCTGTACCCACGTAACTGCGATTCGCAGCGGTGGAAAGCTAGGGGTTTGATTGTTTGAGATACCGGTTCATGTGAGACAGGTGGAAGGTGACATACGACGGTACAACTCACAAATAATACTCACGTTTGCTCCCACAGTGGGCTCTTGGTCAACCCCGTGTCCGGTCGATGGTTATAGAGGAAGATATATATATAATAAAGGGTAAGGGACGTGGTCCGGGGCAAAGATTCCCTGCAGGCACCTGTACACGCTCCCGCCAAAATTCCCTGGCTGCGCGCGAAATATACACAAATACCAATGTCCGGGCGAAGCACAATACCACTCGCGAATTTCGGACGTACTTTCAAACAAAGATTGATCTGCTAAAAAGCCATTTCAACAAAATTAAATGGGGACCAAATATTTTTACGTCTATCCCGTCGGCTACATTTTTCAGACTCTGTCAACGTCAAACTCAGTCGAAAACTGTCAATTCAAATGACGCCGAGCTGACGCTGTGTTGTATCAAAAAGGTTACCAAACATCCCCCCGTCTGGGACAAAAGGAGTTATGTCCGCTAATAAATGGGCAATCGTCATAAACTTACCACGGCTCGCTTCAAAACCGAATCTTCGACGATGACTTTCGCAACTCTGCGAACTCCGTCAGACCCATAAAATAAATCTACAATGCGTCCATGATGCCAATACAAAGGCAACAAATTAGATTCTTTAACAAGTACAAGGTCTCCGACTTTGGGAGGGTCAGTTGTGTCAGTCCACTTAACGCACTGCTGCAATATATGCAAATATTCTAAAGACCAACGATGCCAGAAACTTTGGGCCATCTGTTGGAGCAACTCGAGACGCGTCAATCGCGATGATTTAACTTCCCTGAGGGGGTATTCCGGCAGGACGTTGAGGGGCTGACCAATCAAAAAATTACCAGGGTTCATGACTTCCAGGTCATTTGGGTCTGAGAGATCGGACAGAGAGGTCGCGAATTGAGGACGGCCTCAATTTTACAAAATACCGTTACAAGTTCCTCAAATGTGAAAGTAGTTTCACCAATAACATAGCGGAGATTCGTTTTTGCTACTTTTACAAAGGCTTCAAAAATGCCAAACAATTCCCATTTGGGAAATTGCAAATCTTAAATTATCTATCAGTGCCCTTACAATTAGCACCGCTATCAGAACGGATCAAAGATGGTAGTCCTCGGCGGGAAACAAATCTACCTAGCGCTGCAACGAACGCATCCGTGCGGAGGGCAGTTACAAGTTCCAATTGAATCGTCTTGGAGGCCAGACAGACGAACAAAGACAAAGACAAAGATATTTTATTTCAAGTAGGCCACCAAGCGGCACTTTTGAACGTTACATTTTACAAATAATAATAGTTGATTCTACCGTGCATTCGGAAAGTAGCTTGTAATGGAGAAAAATGCACAAGAAACTCCATACTTACTCTTTAAAAAAAAAACTTATTACAATATTTAGGTACATAAGTACATACCTTGATGAATGAAATTGAGTTTATACAATACAAATATATTTATACAGTCTTCAGAAGGTCCAACAATAATTCAAAACAATAATGTTCTGCATATCACTTGCTTTTGCGCCCTAGTGGCTGTGGAGCAGGACTAGCATTTAGCCAAGCATTTTTATCATTGATGTAATCCCCCAACTTATAATATGCCAGCCTGCATAGTGTGCGTTTTATACAAGTTTTAAATTTCGTCTCATTCAGTTCAAGAATGTGGGGAGGAATTTTATTGTAACATTTTGTACAGTACCCCATGAAAGATGAGGCTACTTTAGCCAGTCTGAAACCTGGTTGAACTAATTGGTCCCTATTTCTAGTAACATAATTATGTCTGTCGCCGATTTTACTAAAAAGATGTAAATTCTTTCTTACGTACATGATGTTTTCATAAATATATTGACAAGGAACCGTCATGATGTTAATGTCCTTAAACAGTTCCCTTAGAGAATCGCGCCGGCGAAGATTGTTTATCGCTCTGATGGCTCGTTTTTGCAGAAAAAAAATTGACTCAATGTCTGCAGCCCTTCCCCATAGTAAGATACCGTAAGACATTATACTATGAAAATAACTAAAATAGGTCTGGCGGTATCCACATCCGTTAACCGACGAATCTTTCCAACAGCATAAGCCGCCGAACTCAGCCGCCCCGCAAGGGATACCAAATGAGGACCCCATTGCAACCTTGAGTCTAGCGTGATCCCCAGGATAACCGTTTTATCGACGAATTCTAGCTTCTCCTTGTTTAATATAATGTCACAATCAGTACTTTTGACATTCGGCAAGGAAAATTTTACGCACTTGGTTTTTTTACCATTTAAAACTAAGTTATTGGCAGTGAACCAATCCTGAACCTGCCGTAGCGCGTTATTTACGTCGTCAACCTGACAAGTACGTCTATTTATTTTAAAAATTAAAGATGTGACATCAGCAAATAACACCATGTTAAGTTTGTTTTCCAATAAACGGGGTAAATCGTTTATGTATACTAAAAATAAGAAAGGACCTAAAATTGAGCCCTGGGGTACCCATTTTGACGTTTAACCCGGACGAATTCACACCGTTTATTTGAACTAATTGCTGTCTATCATTCAAATAAGATTTAACCAAACTTAACGCTGATTGACCTAGCCCGTAATGCTCAAGTTTCAGAAGTAATGTTTCATGATTAACGCAATCAAACGCCTTCGACAGGTTGCAGAAGATACCTATGGCATCCTGCGAATCTTCCCACGCATCAAAGATGTGTTTTAATAGAGCGACACCAGCGTCAGTTGTACAACGTCCTCTGGTGAAACCATACTGTCTATCATGCAAGATGTTATTCGTATTAAAAACACACATAAAGAGGCCTTGACAGACTTAGTATTACGAATTTGAGAAGTCTTCATCAAGAAGGGACTAGCAAGTCAGTTCCAACAAAAGAAAATGGCCTACTCTCCGTTACTCAATCGGATGACAAATCACCCATCATGGGTTGAGTGGGAGTAGCCTTCAAACGATAGCACTGTATACATTTGAAAATGATGCCACGAATAGTGCGTCTGGCCGAAAAAATCTACGGCTACGAGGGCGATGCAACCTGCGTGGGCATTATTTTAATGTGTCGAACGGAAACCAACAATTTCGCCAACGCTCCTCCGTTAGGGAGCCACAAAGGATGGCGAGCTATTGAGCCTCTCAAAGCTGAGCATCTCTTCAGGGCTTCAATAGTTTGGTCAAAGTGCTCGACTTGTACAGCACGAACCAACATCTACCTACCTCTTGACTTTTATAAGGTGACAAAACTGAGGATAACAATTTATTCGGGTTCCGTCTCTTACGTATGAAACGCCGGATCCAAGCGGTAAGGTAACTCCTAATAATTTCAACAAAGAACTGTATTTGTCCAAAAGAGAATCCAAATTGGATGCAGGTTGCGTTTCAACAATTCCAATACCTACGCAAACCTGGCAAAACCTCTGGAGAGGAGAACCTATTCTGGGGCCAGGACGACTTGTGATGCGTCAACCGGTGTGGTCCCCACCAAAGAGAATGGTTGACAAGGACAGGAGCAACCACGCGACGCGCAGTTTGCGGAGTTCAATTCTCCTGGAACATGTATCCAGATCAGTCCAGTCTCAGAGTTCCGAATCTATGAGACTCCATTCACCACAAAAAACCTCCAAAGAATGAGATGAGGTGCAAAGCCAACAAAGGACTTTCTCACTACCAGTCCTTGGTCCTCAATCCGCGGGGCGGAGACCTTCAACACGGGACCCGTAAAGCCAAAACCAAAAATCCGTCGGTACAACCACTAACCCAATCCTCTGCAGAACCCGCTTGGTCCTGGACAAGATCAAACCCAAAACATCCACAACTAAAAGCAAGTCTACGGGTCCGGGTACAAACCACTTCGGGTCGGCAGGAGTTAGTTCCGACGTTAATTTCACCACTGCAGGGCTAATGGCTACCTGCGGGTGTCTGCCCATAATATCATTCAAAACAACGGCCTTGGCCAAGGTTCTTGGCCAACAATGAACAAGTGAAACACAAATTTCAACTTCTCCCCGTTGACCAACCGCTTCAATACCACCCATATGGCAGAAGGGTGGAATCCACGTGGGAGACCAATCTCTCCACTAAACAAAAAGATATAAGGCAGCCTTGAGAACCCGAATCTAACAGAGCACGAACTAACAAATATGTACCCTTCGGGCCCCAGATCCTTACAGAGACAGCTGGCAGAAGGACTGTCTCTGGCTGGGCGGCTGTAGTGGAGGAGAGGGAAGCGACTACCTATTGTTGATAACCCCCCTGGGGTTGGTAATCGTCCTGAAAAGCGGACGCTTCCTCCAATTGAGGAAGGGGTGGAGGGGTGCCCCCGTCGAGGACCCACGTGGGGTTGGTGGGGATGCGGACCTCCGCCTATGGGGGAGCGTCCGGCATCATCAGGCCCACCAACACTATTCTGGTCCAGACACAACACAAGATGGTGCCTACCTTGACGGTGCGGGCAAGGATCTGACCTCTGGCAATCCCGCTGCAAATGCTGTCCCAGACAATTGTAGCATCACATGCGGCTGTTGGCAATTCCTAATATGCCTTTCCAGGAACTTCGGACAGGATGTGACCAAGTGGCCGTCCGTGTTGCAATATATGCAGCGCATACTGTGAACCTGAGTCGCTACAAATTGATGCGGATGACGTCGTGGCTCACCCATCTCACGAGGGGAGGGGCGCGCACCAACATGACGCTGGTCCGGAGAGGACCGCTCTGAGGCCCGTGAGGGACCTTCCACACCAGATTTGTGCAACAGGCGACTTTCAATACAAATTTATTATGGAATCCCAAATATCAATTTATAAAATTATCAAAACAAAAGTGAGTATTACAACAAAATAAAATTATCAATACCCAAGTGGGTAAGTTGATTTTCCAATACAAATTCAATATAAAATTTACTTTAATAGTTAGAAATAGGGATTTTTACTTGAATCAATTTACAATAATACTGTCAATATTAAACAATCAATAATTAATTACCTTATACAATTGGTAACACAGTAACTCAACAACAATTATTCAGGCAGGCGGGCACTGTGGTTGGTTACAATAAAAAACAAACTTACAAAACCAAGATGAAAGGTTCTAGATTCAACAATAATTATAACTTAATTAAATACAATTAGGAGAGACTATTTAGTCTTCACCAAACCTATATTGTTTACAACAAACAAGAAAATTCAATAACATAAATTTTAACCTTTGATCTCGGAGTGACAAATCTAAGTTGTGAGTCTTAAGTCATTTGTGCATTTCATTCAACAGGCTGGAATACAACTGTGGTTGTATTCCAGCCTGTTGAATGCCAGCCTTTTGAGTCATTCAAAAATGCTGTTCACTCAAAAATGTACAACTTTCCAACCAAAGTATTCTCAACAATAAAAAACAAACCGACAAACAACACAGCGTTCACTGTGAACGAGTGTCCTGGCGTATACTATGACGGTAGAATCTAACCGCGCTCATGCTACCAAATGTTTAGTACAGGCCTGCGGATCACTGCCAAGATCACAGAAGATCAAGCCGTGCTGCTGTTATGATTTACACTTCTTTTTCTTTTCGTTTCGTTGGTACATTAATCAGTTTGGGTCCAGTGAGCGTCGTAAAGTTCATTTAGGGTGCACGTGAATGGACAGTTGGGACACACCAGCAGGGGTATCACACTCGCACTGTGTCTATGTTTTTGTTGTGTGTGTGACTGTTTCTTTTCGTATTATATAACTGTACAGCACATGCTTGAGTACTATAATTATCATGCTCTTTTAAATGTCTATCTGATGGTGGCACACCAACATCGTCATCATATCAGCCGAAAGATGTCCACTGTTAGACATAGGCCTCCCTCAGTCAACAGTCCGCTATGTCCGAGACATGTGTTGGATCATTCGGTTTCTTTCATGATGGTTGAGTGGAGTGGTGCCAATCCATGCGTCATGTTTGTGAACGGGCGCCATCAGTTGGGCTTGATCATAATTTGGCTGCCTCGGCCTGTTTTTAATATACACACTCTGGCAAAATTAGCGGAAGAAATTAAAAACGACGATTTTCTTTTTTCACATCACATCATCAGCCTATTAATGTTCCTACTGTTGGGACACAGGCCTCCTCTCTCTGTGAGAGGGAATGGGCCGTAATCCACCACGCGGGCCCAGTGCGGGTTGGTGGATGTCACATGTCTTCAAATTTTTGGTTCTAGGACATGCCGGTTTCCTCACGATGTTTTCCTTCACCGTTTTGAGAGCAGTGGTGATGAAATAATTTACACAAAGTAAAGCGCCTACCTGGGCTCGAACCCACGACCTACAACTTGTAAGTCGCGGCTGATACCACTGGGCCACCACTGCTTTCCTTGCCTTTCTTTTTTATTAAGATATAATTTTAACAACTTGTAATAAGACATTTTCCTTACTTAAAAATACACCTTTTAAAATAAAATGAGATCACATTTAGTACAATTTTTTTAAGTAACATCACTTAATGGAAAAAATGGACTTTGTTGATTTTTTAAGGTTACTAAGGAATGTTTAAAAAGTTACCTAAAAACCATTTTCACAATAAAATAATAATCACATAAAATCGAGTGTTTCCTCTACTTGCTCGTAATAAAGTTCTACCCGCCTAGACATGTTGAGAACAATGTTATTCACTGTCTCCTGTTGTAGTTTTTATCATTCCTGTACAACGGCGTTTCGCAGTTCACACAAATTGACCGGTGTAGGGAGTATGAACTTTGATTTTCGTTTTCGCGGGTCCCAGACGTGTTCTATCGGATGCATGTCTGGTGATCTCGCTGGCTATGCCAAAACTGCGATATTGACATTATTAAGATAGACTAGAGTTGAAAAAGTGGTATCCGGCCGAGCATTATCCTTTACCAAAACGAAGTGACTCCTGATAAAGGAGCAAATGGTATCACATTTTATTCCTAAATAACACTTTTATAGCGATCTGCAATAAAATCTTCTCCATCGATCACCACAAAGTCCGTAATAGCTCGCAAACATATCCTATCTGAATCCATTATTATTCCTCTACCATATGCCACAGTAGTTTAAAAAATTGACAGATTATGTTGTTCTGCTTCATGATAATACATTAATTTCTGTCCGTCAATTCGATTTAAATGACTTCCACGCTCATCACTTAACAATATTTTATTCCATTAGTCGGTGAACCTAAGTCGATGTACTCTAGCAAAAGTTATTCTGTTTCTAAGTAGTGTATCTAAAGTTTTGGACCTTCCTTGGGCACGAACGAACCAAAACCAGCTTCCTTCAACCTCTTTCGTGCCTTAAGCTCACTTACAGTTGCATCTCGAACTTCCTCAAACTCATTTCTGGCTGGATGGCCTATAAACGCGGGTTTTTGCGAAAGCGAAACGGAATGAAACAATTATTCCCGTTCGAAATACGGTTTTTCTGCCTCGTCCTGATCTTCTCACAAAACAATTAGTCCCTCTGAATCATTAGAAACTGCAATAAATTGTTGAGACAGATAAACGATGAATCATGCACACAATCTGTAGGTTTGATCATTTCTCCTCATCTCAAGTGCCCTGGCCCTCTCAGTTTGGATTAAGTTAGGCATAATGACGTCCTTAACTTCGAAAAAGATCTAAACATTAAAAATAAAACAAATACTCCGCAAGTACTCTATTTATCAAAGTACAACATTATAAAATCTTATCTTAAGAGCTATATATAGCCCCACATAGCTAGATATAGCCCCGCAAAACAGTTTTCACGGTTTGTCTGTGGAAACGGAACAAACAATATTAAAAATAAAGTTTATTAGTGCGGACACTTAATTTTCACTTAATGAAATTATAAAAAAAAAACAAACAATAATGGAGGTATGCGGCACAGGGTTACAGTCTCGCATCCTCCATTGAAAGGGCGGATACTCCGAACAGACCGACTGTTGTATGTTGTCCGGGCAACTGCCCGTCTGTTGTTTTCGGATTGTTGTATAATATTTATGTTAAAATCGCGCTGAAAACTCTACTTGCGCGTTGCAAGATAGTTTGCATGTGGCTCCATAGAAATCGTTACAAATAAATGCTCTAAACTTCAAAAAACAATTACCCCTCCAAATTAGACACCGTCGCAACAAGACAAATATATTTTATCTCAACTACGTTGATTAGTAAACTTATAATAGATAAGTTAGTCGATACTTAATTAAGTTAGTAAGTAAGTTTATGGTTCGTCTAGTGACGTCCTCTTGTCTCTGCCTCTGGGAGAAATATGGCGATGCCATTAAGTTTGAAAAATATAAGCGCTTAAAGGAAATATAGAAATCTTGCTCCATCTAAACAAGTGTATCATTTCCTGCCCTGCTCCGAACAGGTTATGGGCCCAGGAAAGTATTAGATTGAGCAAAGAGCAAAATATACGAAACAAAAAAATTGCAAAATCACGCAGCGTGGGTCGCCATCATGGAAGTCGCAAATTCAATGAAAATCGAAAAGTTCGATGGCAGAAACTTCAGACAGTGGAAGTTTCAAGTTAAATGTGCATTGAGAGCAAAAGGTTAAAGGGAGGTTTAGATATAGATAGGGTAAAACCCGAAGAATCCAGTTCGCAAGTGCAATGGAACAAGGATGACGGCATGGCAGATATCTCTACTAGAAAACTACGAAAGATGTAATGAATAAGTTAGAAGCTATTTACGAACAAAAGTCTGAATATAATAAAATGATAATACACGAAAAGTTTTATCAATATTCTTATTGTTCCACTGATACAATAGCGCAGCATGTGTCGAAGGCGAGAAGCTCAGTGATACTGCAGTGATGACTAAGATACTTAGCACACTACCGCCGACATACCAAGCGTGGTTATCACTTGATCCTAAAAGTCAAACAATGCAAAACCTGACATCAAGCTTCAAGCTTAATAGATGAAGAAGCAAGCCTTAATAATGACACAACTTCTGAGTCAGCATTAGTAACTTCAAAAGAAAAAGGAAATCCTAAATTAAAGGACAATGAGAATGTTCAACGAGATACTGATCATCGATTTGTATTTTACAACTGCAACAAAAGAGGCCACTTTGCTAGAGACTGCAGACAACCCAGAAGAGGATTTAATAAAAACCAGAAGCAAGTAGATATGGTAGCATTCAGTGCGAAAATTGTTGTACGTCTGTACATGAAGAAGATGTCTGGATATTGGACAGTGGAGCATCAGTGCATATGACATACAGGTGTGAGTTCTTCTGTGAACTGAATGAGTTTCAAGGCTGTAATGATATTTAATCAGTTAGATTAGGAAACAAACAGAACATTGAGGTATGTGGTGAAGGCACTATTTTAATAAATAAAGTAGTAAAAGGAGAATGGAAACAATGTTTACTTAAAAATGTACTGTATGTGCCTGAATTACGTAGAAATTTGTTCTCAGAAGGAGCAGCCACTAGAAGAGGTTATGTTATTGTCAAAAATAATCATAAAGCTATGGTTATGAAGAACAATCAAATAGTAATGTGTGCAAAATTAAAAAAAAAAAAACAATTTATACGACTTGAAAATAAAAACAATAACACAAGTGAGTTGCAACACTGTGGAAACTGATATAAAATTATGGCATGAAAGGTTAGGTCATTTGAATTTAAATGAAATTAAAAATATAAGTAAAAATGGTGCACTTCCAATAACATTGACTGGAAATGAAAATTTCATCTGTGAAGCATGCCAGTATGGTAAACAATTAAGTTACCATTTTTTAAATCCAGAAGGGGCCTATTACAGCCTGGTGACATTGTTTATAGTGATGTATGTGGTCCTATTAAGGTACCTTCCATATCATGTATGAAATACTTTGTTTTGATTAAAGATGGAGCAACCAATTATCGCCAGATTTATTTAATGAAGAATAAAAATTAAGTGTTCAACAATTGAAAACATCGTGAGGAAACCGGCATGTCCTAGAACCAAAAAATCGAAGACATGTGACATCCACCAACCCGCACTGGGCCCGCGTGGTGCATTACGGCCCATTCCCTCTCACAGAGAGGAGGCCTGTGTCCTTGCAGTGGGAACAGTAATAGGCTGATGATGTGATGTGTGATGTGTTCAACAATTTTCTAAAATACAATGCAATTGTGAAGAACAAGTTCCCATTTAGGGAAGCAGTGGGAGCCCTGATTTTTTTGTCAACTGTCTCAAGACCAGGCATTTCTTATTCATTAAATATAGTCAGCAGATATTTAAATAATCCTAATAAAGACCATGTAAATGCTGTGAAAAGGATTATTCGGTACTTGATTTAAACAAAAGATGTTTGTATTACTTATAATTGTAAAAGTGAGCTGGTAGGATACTCTGATTCTGATTTTGCATCTGATATTGAATCTAGAAAATCAAATACAGGATATATATTTACGATTAATGGTGGCCCTGTAACTTGGGCTAGTAGAAAACAAAATACTGTGGCTTTATCAACCACAGAATCCGGATAAATAGCTGCAAGTGAAGCTGCCAAAGAAATTTGTGGCTTAGGCAGTTATTATTTGATTTTGATGAACAAATGGTGGTCACCCTACATATGGATAACCAAAGTGCTATTAAGCTTATTAATAATCCTATCTATCACCGAAGGACAAAGCACATAGATGTAAAATATCATTTCATAAGAGAAAAAGTGGAACTAAATGTTATTAACATTAAATATGTAGAAAGCTGCTGCCAACTTGCAGACTTTTTAACAAAAGCATTGTCTCCTGGTAAATTTATAAAAAATAGAGATTTAGTATTTAATTTAACATAAGTTTAAACTGGCAAACCTTTGTTATGTTGAAAGTAAGTTAAGTTTTGTTTTTCTTTTTGTTACTCTTACCGCTGCTCTATTATAAAGTTGAAGTGGGAGTGTTGATTAGTAAACTTATAATAGACAAGTTAGTCGATACCTTATTAAGTTAGTAAGTAAGTTTATGGTTCGTCTAGTGACGTCCTCTTGTCTCTGCCTCTGGGAGAAATATAGCGATGCCATTAAGTTTAAAAATTTAAGCGCTTAAAGGAAATATAGAAATCTTGCTCCATCTAAACAAGTGTATCATTTCCCACCCTGCTCCGAACAAACTAGACCACCAAGCGGCACTTTTGAACGTTATATTAAAATTTACAAGGAATAAAAATTGATTGGTTCATTCGGCAAGTAGCTTGTTATGGAGAAGAATGCACAAGAAATCCATACTTAAAAATCCATACTTAAAAATAAAGATTTTTACAATATTTAGGTATATAAGTACATACATTAATATATTCAAATCTATGAGGATAATGCACCCAAAATAGCACTACACACTATACTACGTACAGGCATAAAGTATTAAAAGTACTCACACATGTACTGTGCAGTTATATAATAGATAGGAAATAGAAAAAATCACTATCATCCGAAGCAGTTAAGTTATGAGCAATCCTAACTGACGGCGTCCGTTCACGAACATGACGCATGAATTGGCACCACCCAGCTCAACCATCATGAATGGAACCGGGATCCAACACACGCGCCACCATCAGAGAGACATTTGAGAGAGCATGACACACTCAACTGCCAGGGCACACACAAGTCAACGAACGAGACACAGGTACAGTAAATGGTAGATTTACAGTTGGGTACATAATACTCACACGCGTGATGTTATATAATACTAAGGAAATTGAGTTTATACAATACAAATATATTCATACAGTCTTCAGCAGGTCCAACAATACTTCAATAGTACATTGTGATACAAGGGTTGAAATTCATTTGTGGGAAATAGTAAAACCAATCAAAGAATTAGATTTGTTTAACAACAGTCAAATAAAATTTTCAGAAAATGGCGTGGACATATTTGTTTACAACGAAAACAGCCTATACAGCCTATTCGATTTTTGACGAATGTTGATTTGTAAATAATTAAATTAAAACTGGTAATTAAATTTATTAAACAACCATTTAAAAGACTTTAGAGAATTCAATGCTAAAACGTACGGAATCATTAATTTTTCCTCTTATAAAATCTATCCCACTTTATTCTATGTATGAAAACTCCTTGCTACTAAACTTTTTTAAAGTTAAAACTCAACTGCAAAAGGTGTAATGGTCGAGCTCGTAAACAAAAGTCACGACCGCGTAACAGAAAAATGCCTGTGCAAAAGATTTAATTTTAGAATCATAATAATGCCTTAATGCCTTTGTACATAAGTTTTCCTTTTGTATGTGTAATGTTTATTTTGTGTACAATAAAGAATATGAATATAGCATCTGAAAGTACGCCATGTTTAACAACTGTATTGAAAAAAAAAATGTTCTGCATATCACTTGTTTTTGAGCCCTAGTAAATGTGGAGCAGGACTAGCATTTAGCCAAGCATTTTTATCAGTGATGTAATCCCCCAACTTATAATATGTCAGCCTGCATAATGTGCGTTTATACTAGTTTTAAATCTCGTCTCATTTAGTTCAAGAATGTGGGGAGGTCGGAATTTTGTACAGTACCCCATGAAAGATGATGCTACTTTAGCCAGTTTGAAACCTTGGTTGAACTAATTGGTTCCTATTTCTAGGAACGTAATTATGTATGTCGCCGTTTTTACTAAAAAGATGTAAATTCTTTCTCACTTACATGATGTTTTTCATAAATATATTGACAAGGAACCGTCACGGTGTTAATGTCCTTAAACAGTTCCCTAAGAGAATCGCGCCGAAGATTATATATTGCTCTGATGGCTCGTTTTTGCAGAATAAAAATTGACTCAATGTCTGCAGCCCTTCCCCATAGTAAGATACCGTAAGACATTATACTATGAAAATAACTAAAATAGCCTAGTCTCGTGGTATCTACATCAGCCGCCCCGCAAGGTATACCAAATGAGGACCCCATTGCAACCCTGAGTCTTCGAGATCCCCAGGAAACCCGTTCCATCGACGAATTCTAGCTTCTCCTTGTTTAATATAATATCACAATCAGTACTTTTGACATTCGGCAAGGAAAATTTTACGCACTTTGTTTTTTTACGATTTAAAACTAAATTATTGGCAGTGAACCAATCATGAACCTGCCGTAGCGCGTTATTTACGTCATCAATCTGACAAGTACGTCTATTTATTTTCAAAATTAAAGATGTGTCATCAGCAAATAATACCATGTTTAGTTTGTTTTCCTTTAACTAATTGACTAATCTGAACTAAACTTGATTTATTTGAACTAATTGCTGTCTATCATTCAAATAAGATTTAACCAAACTTAACGCTGATTGACCTAGCCCGTAATGCTCAAGGTTCAGAAGTAATGTTTCATGATTAACGCAATCACACGCCTTCGACAGGTCGCAGTAGATACCTTTGGCAGCTTATGACTCTCAAAAATGTGTTTTAATAGGGTGACACCAGCGTCAGTTGTACAACGTCCTCTGGTGAAACCATACTGTTTATCATGCAAGATGTTATTCGTATTAAAATGAATGAGCATTTGATTTAGGATTATCTTCTCAAATACCTTGCTGAAAACCGGCAATACGGATACTGGTCTATAATTATTTGTGTCTTTACTGTCCCCGGATTTAAAAAGTAGTATAACCTTACTATATTTCATTAGATCCGGAAAGACTCCTTGATCCACACACAAATTGAAAATGTAAACACAAACAGTGTAGTTCGGGTTGGTTCCATAAACACATGTGACAAATTAAATGATTTAAAGAGATTTAATAACCTACTGCTCTCTGAATTATCTTCTAGAATATTAAATTATTAAAGTCAAAACAGACAATTACTAGTTTATTACCCAGTGCAAGTTTTGCCAAAACATCTCCCATTCACTGACTCGAATATAGAGTAGTTCTTATAATTAGGGGGTCTGTAGACGCACACAATGACATGCTTATCCAGCTCAAGACAGGACAGTTCAATACTATGTTAATAATAATAATTAATAACATAATAATTAAGATTTAATATCCTAATTAAGATTACTGAAACTACTTCCTAATTGATCCATTTTACGTCATAAAATAGGTAGAGATTTTACGCATTTCTTATAATTTTCTGTGGAATCGATTGTTTTGCTCATTATTTAATTTTATGATATCGATTGGTGCAAACTGTGCATTATTTTGTGAGCAGCAGAAGGGTTCGGACTTCCGAAATGGGTGAGGATATTTTTTCTGATCCTTGGCCTGATCTTTGGCGAAGTTAGGCAAGTAGCTAGTCAAACGTTCAAGTGGTAATGTTGAGATATTTTAATATTGATAAATGTGATGATAAATGATGAACTAGCAAATAAATCTTAGACATAACCTTACAGCAGACCAAGTGAAAATAAAAATCGGACAGGTGCATATCGGGCCACGCACACTGCACAGTGCATAGTGTAGGGTTCCGAAAAGATAAACTGGATGGACTGGGACAAAATTAACTTTGCCGTTGGCAAACTGTTATCCCCATACAGCGACATATATAGCGGTCAGTTTAACAACCGCAAATTATTTTCGGAATGTTTCCTTTACAAGTGCTATAAGACTGATGTTTATGAAGTTCGGCTATTGTTACCAAATTATTTTGGTAAATGTAGCTGTTTGTACGGAACCCTTGGTGCGCGAGTCCGCCTCGAATTGGGTGGTGTGTTAATTTTTTTTTTTTTTTTTTAACTTTTCTCTAGTCAGGATAAAGTTCGAAATAATAAACATGTGTCTAAGTTTCGGACTTCTTTGACTACAGTTAAAAGAACTCGTTTAGCTAGAAGGTTCTCTTCAGGATGCAAGAAATAAAAAACGTTTAAAAAAAACTATTGAAAAACTTATTGAAAGCTTCCACTGCTGCACGGTTTCATTTATATCCAGCGACGCGTCCCTACGTAACCAACAAAAATGCTGCGCAGCAATGGAACTACACCTTTATTTTTATCCGAAAACTACCGATCGATTCAAATTTAATGGCGGTTCTAAAGCAAGCGTTTTGGTGCGTAGTACCCCTCCACTCCCGCTGTCACATGAACACAATACTGTGCAGCGACTAGCGGAGTGTTATGAGCCGCCTTTAAGTTTGAATCTTTCTGTACCAACATGATATTATGTCCTAACTTATTTCTTTCACAGATAATCGTCTAATATTTTTGTTGTTTTACTTAATCTCTGCTCACGCCAACCCCTGCAAGGAACATCACAAGACTGCTTACCCACATGCGACCGATTGTGACAAATATGTTTATTGTAAACGTGGAGTCCCAACAGTGGGCAAATGCCCAGATGGGCAAGTGTTTGACCATAGAGGCGTAAGTTTTTTACTGATTTATTAAAACAATATGCACAAGTAAAAAAACAATAAACTGAACAAATGTGGGCGCACGGTTGGCGCAGTGGTTGAGCGATTGACTGCTGCGCTGCGTGTCGCGGGTTCGATTCCCGCACGGAACAATTATTTGTATGATCTACAAATAATTGTTTCGGCTCTGGGTGTTTCTGTATGTGAGTTTATATGTTTGTAAACGCACCCACGATACAGGAGAAATTCCTAGTGTGGGGCAACATTTTTTTTAAAACTAATCTAAAGGTGGATGCGTTAGGCACTTTCTACCAGTCGAACTTAGTCGTGCAGAAACGGTACCTACACGTCGTCAGGTGCAACTTACTGCAAAGAAAAACAGAAATAGATAGTTATAAATATATACTCAGATAGATACATACAAGTAAACAATGTAACTTGAAAAATTTTAATGATTCCACCAACTTCTAATCTTTTTTTAAATAATAATTCACAAAACTGATGTACAATCGGATGTGCAAAAAAATTACGTACTACACAAAAAGTCTAATATACATCTACTAGATGTGAATGCATATACATACTTACTATTAAATGAAATAAAAATAAACAACAATCTTATCAAAACTAAATCAAAATTAAATCAACCATAAAATTAAATTATAATAAATCAAAACTAACGCAACCAAATTTAATTAGAATAAATCAAAATTAAATCAGCCATAAAATTAAATAAAAATAAATCAACCATAAAATTAAATCAACATAATCAAAACTAACATAAATTTAATTCTAACTACATACTTAATATTATACACAGAGAGCCCAAATTGTTTGATTTTGTTTAGACGTGTAGGGCAGGTAATCTCTGGATCCACTAAACCTTTTTGAAAAAATCTCTGGATCCACTTAACCTGTTTGAAAAAATCTTTCAACATTTGAATGGTACATTATTCCAGATGAGTATAAATGATTACGACTCTGGCAAAGCCGGGGCAGGGCACTAGCCTATAAAAAGGTACCTAACTGCACACAAAATTGTGTGTACCGGTGTAACGATGTGTATACATTCGTTAGGCCAAAATCAAACGTGAATTTTTGGATGATTGTAAATGATTTTTTCGTTTTGTTTTGTCCACTCTGCTTGTTACGGAAAGTTTCTATGTCAGTCAGAATTCGAATGTATATTTTTTTATCACATGTATTAAAAAGAGCTAGTTTATTCCTCGTAAACAGGGACCAACATGGCTCATTAATTCCTTAGGGACTAAAAGTGATTTGAATTTAGAATGTTGATATTGTTAGTAAATGTTTTGTTCCAATCAGCACACACACACCATGCGGAAACAATGTATTGAATATGTGACTGGCTGAAAAACAGAGCGTGCGCCAAATAAAAAAAAAAGTTAATGAAAAATAAACAACGCGCGAAATTAAATGTATTCTGCCTTCGTTCCTCGTTGTTTTAAATCCAGATTTTAGATTTATAAAAAATTAGCGCGTCTTCCTCAAGTGAGTGAAAACACATGAGACACCGTTTTCTCAAACTATTTCTAATTCCCAAGCTGTAAATAAATCTACAACTGTAACGGATGGTACTAATAAAATTGTTACGATGCACTTCCATAATTGTTCAAATATAAACATTAGCCTCTAATTGTTTTGTTTTATGTCTTATGGTTCTTAATTGTAAATAAATAAACGTAACGTTCTTGTTCATAAGTTGCACTTACTTATTTTCTCATACAGGGTGATAAATTGAAGAGTGTCCATCTCGGGGGCTAAACTATTTTAAACTCGAGTGATGTACTTTGAATCCCTCGCTGCACTCAGGATTCTACTTTAGAACCCCTCGCTACACGCTCTGGATTCTACTCTAGAGTCCTTCGCTGCACTCCGGATTCAAAAAACAACACTTGTCTTTAAAATATTTGTTTGCTCTCTAGGTAAACAATCTACTATTTTTAGATTTGCCTGCCAGCCTCAATAGGCCAATGATATCAGCAATTAAAATTAAAATCAGAACAAATGTTACAATTGGCATCTGAAAATGAGAATACGCCATCAACGCATAGTACGCCATTAGCAAATATTGACGATACGTCATCAATACAAAGCCGCTTTCTAAACGTTGACCCGACGACGAGTAGCAAGATATTGCCGCCCTGCAATCGTTTTAGCTTACATTGTAGTCCGGATACTACCGATTGCAGTTACTTTTACTTTTGCATCTTTGGCTTAGAAAGGAGAATAAAGTACCCGTTTAGTTTTACCTTCAGTACTACGAAAATGGTAAACTAAGATTTTTTTCTTTGATGTCATAACAAAGGTAATTGAAACTTTTAATTATTTATTTAACAGTATGTGGAAATACTTGTACATGTACATGACACGTTGTACATGTATGTGTGGATGAGTGTAAAAAGACAAGTCGAAAAATAATCAAAAATATGTGCAGGGATGATGCTCAAATGTCTTCCAGCTTATCTGCGACAGGAGATTTTATCACAAAATTTTATAATTTCTAAAATATTTTTTTAAATATATTTATGTTTATTTTATACAGCTTTGTCTACCTCATGCAATTGTGAAGTATCGACAACAATTTTGACTGAGCCATCAACAACTGTTACTAAACCAAGTTCAACGAGAAGTACAGTTTTTACTAAGGAGAGAAAAACCCAGAGTCCCTTCCCGCCGTGTGGATTCAATGATAAATGGTCCCTACCTTACCTATCTGAATGTAGCAAGTACCATAAGTGTTATATATATAAAAATCATGACATTAAAGTGTCCGTACGAATATGAATACAGTTCTACGCAGCAAGGAACTACGACTTTAAACTTAATATATTAGTATATTCATTCCTTAATTTATTAAAAACTAATTGGATATGGAATGGAGTCATTTTAACAGAAATGACATCTTTAGTACGCCTTAACGGCGCCATCGGTACGCAAACAAAAGTAATTGATAATACTACACCAATAATATGCATATAAGAAGTGCTGAAAGTACTTATAAAAATATAGACGTTGTTAGTAGTGACTAGCAGATGTTTTTTTTTTCAAGAGAATTTGAATTCAGTATTTGCCTATCTATTGCCTAACCGCCCGGATTTTTTTTATAAATTAGGCCTATTTTAGAATATTTATATTAAAACCAATTGCCACCAATCCTAACGTCTAAAGTACGCCGTTAACCACCAGTACGCAAACAAGTCAAGTATAAAACTACGCTAATAGCTGTTAAATTCGCAATAATTATTATTTAATTATGCTCAGTATACAAACGGTAACCAGAGTATATAACAAAAATAATACCTAAAATAGTAATAAATCTTTATTCAGAAATTAGAAAAGGTAAAAACACTGTTTCAATCTTAGATAACTAATTAGGTATAATAATGTAAGATGCCTGTACTAGGTAATCCTGTATCACAGGCTTTAGAAGCTCTAAAAATATGCTTATCGTAGGACAACATAATTTAAACAATATTTAAGGGTACACTAGTTGACGGCACGAACTACTTTGTGCGCGGGGTTAAAATGCATTTTATATCAACCGACAACACGTGCGGAAGAGATAGATGCTGTGATGAGCAGTAGGAAGCTAGTTCGCGTACGAATACACACTTTTGCAAATTTCTAGCGAAATGGATAATGATTTAGGACGAAACCGAGCGCGCGAAATTTTATAAACACACCTTTGACAGTCTAGATATCATGAAAAAACGACTAAATCTATCTGTTCAAAATAAAATTATATGCATTGTTGAACTACTAATCTATCCCTGTATGGAGGCCGTTTTGCAATTTTCCATCTTCTTATGGTATTTATTTGCTCCCAAAAATGCGTTAAAATTAGTGTCTAAATGTGGAACTTTCGACGCTCATAACTTTCAAATATTTTCTTTTCTTACTTTTTCGCTTCCATACAGGGCTAGATAATGATGAGACAAATTGATATCACTTTTTATTTTGAACGTACATCGTCAAACAGTGGAATAATCCCTAGACTACGTTTGTATGGAAAAAAATTCCACTAGTGTAACCTTAACATAAGAAGTCTAAAACATTGTGGCATTATTATATAACTAGTTACCTACGGCTTTGCACGGGTGCATGTTCATAAATAAAAAAAGTCAATTTAAAATCAAAAACCCGTCTGCTTAAGAAACGAACTAAAAAGCTGTTAACAAGAAATACTCATGCTGTGCAGTCTGAGGATCAGGGGGTCAGCCAGTTCGCGAATACGTGTCCTCCGACTGCGAAGCAAGAAGAAATTTGCTTTTTTATTTACAACTTTTTTTAGTTACATTTTTTTTCGATCTACTTTTATGAAGATAAAACAAGAACCCCGTGCGAGACTAAAATACACCTATCTCAGCATAATGTAGCGATATTTAAAAAAGAATAAATAACGCCGGGCTGGTATTGGAACAAATATTAATTATAATAAATAAATAAAATAGGAAACCTAAGCTTTGCTCTCAATTGATCCTGTTAAATTTAACACCCAACTTTTACAGTATCTGTATTGTAGTGACGGTTGTTACAATGACTGATTCATTCCACAGATCTGCCTCCCCAAAGACCAAGCCGGTTGCAAGGTATCAAGACGGTCTTTGAAATCGGAGACACCTGAAAAACCTGCATTAGCAAATACCGAGGCTAGATCCTTTCCAAAAGTCAAAAAGAAAGATGATGAAAATAATTTAACGATTGAAGAATCTTCAGTTGAGATAATTTCGATACCGCCATGCTCTCTTATCGATGTATGGTCGAAGCCAGACCCAACGGATTGCACTTACTACTTAAGGTGCTTTTTCGGCAAGATCAAAAGGGAAAAGTGTCTATTAGATTTTTATTTTAATGCTGAGAAAGAGGTGAGTTTATCTTTTAATACTTGTTTATTCAAGCATGATCGACGCACAGTCTTAATGAGAAATAAAACTTCGTATATACGAAAAGGAAACGAACGGAAAGTTCAAAAAAGGTCCACACCAACGAAATGAAAATGTTTAGATGGGCGGAAGGTGTGACTCGGCTTGATAGGGGCAAAATGAACACATACGACGCAATTTCAAAGTCGCATTAACCACCGATAAAATTACCGAAAACCGCCTTTGTTGGTATGGACACATCAAGAGACGAAGTGAGGACAAATTGTTCTACGTATCCCAAAATAATATAAAGGCCGCCTTTCGTATGTATTTAGTTTTGTTTTTATTTGTTGAATCTGGTGTACATGTAAATAAATAGAGGCCGTCCGCCATTGACCTGGTGGTCCAATATAGAAAGAGACCTCAAACAAGTCCAATTGCTCGAACAGACAACCCAAGACAGAATAGCTTGGCGCAGAAAAGTGAGAAGACCCGACCCCAAATAATGGGACCAGGGAAGGATGAAGACGATGGAGAACGCCGTCGTTGGTCTTGGATTGCAAACGTTACTGCTAATTATGAGGTCCTGGATTAAATTCCAGGGTCGGGACAGTGTAATTGGGTATTTCTAATAAGTATTTCTCTGTGGCAGCCCGGACTTAGGAAGTAATGCCGGTGTAAGCCGTTGGTCCTGTGCTTGATCATTGCATTCTCTTTGTCGCTCTAGTTTTCATTATAGCACACTGCTTTTATTTCACAGACTCTCATAATTTTAATTTTTGTTTCAGATTTGTGTACCAAAAGACTTCTCCAACTGCGTAATGCCAGTCAGTCTCCAACAGAGCAATACCCGACGCAACTCACGCAACCAATGGCCTCCTTGTGGTCCCTATGATGATTGGAACCGACCTGACCCTAATGACTGTACTATGTACCATCTCTGCTACCACGGCGAAATGTTCCATGCGACGTGTCAAATGTATTATGAGTTTAGTCCTACACAGCTTGTAAGTCAACTATACATTTTTAGGGTTACGTACTTAAAGGGTAATAACGGGACCCTATTACTAAGACTCCGCGATCCGTCTGTCTGTCAGTCTGTCACCAGGCTGTATCTCATGAACCGAATATGATAGCTAGGCAGTTGAAATTTTCTCAGATGATGTATTTCTCTTGCCGCTATAACAACAAATACCAAAAACAGAATAAAATAAATATTTAAGTGGGGTTCCCATACAACAAACGTGTTTCTTTTACCGTTTTTTGCGATAATGGTACGGAACCCTTCGTGCGTGAGTCCGACTCGCACTTGGCTGTTTTTGTTAAAACATATAATTATAATACTAGCTATGCCTGCGGCTTTGTTCTCGTCAACTGCCTACCCTACAAAATCAAAATAAACAATCTATTTTTTTTATTTTACATAGGCCTACATGGGAACTTATAAAACGTCGACAAAAGGTGCACGGTTCGGGTTAGTCGTTTCCTATGGAGAAGAACCGGCAAGAAACTCCATGAATACTCTTTTAAAAAAAATTGTGTTTACAATATTTCCATGTTACAGCATTAGTACTTGGATATGGGGGGACAACGTAGGCCCGACAATAAGTCGTACGAAATTTAAAAAAAAAACAAACAAAAAAAAAAAGTAAAATGAAATAAAAAGTTAACAAATGTTAACAATCATCTAGAAATCTAGAAAGCCTACAGTGTTCACACATTCACAATCGGTAAAAGAATCTATACAAAGGTAAAAAAAAAAAAACACCAAATAAAAAATAAATATAATAAAAAACACAACATTAAATTTAACATGTGGCACAAATACTGTTATCAGTGCTGTAACTATTCTTAGCAAAGGGCTATAATGATGATTGAAAAATATTGTAAAAAGTCTAATTAAAAGAGAAAAAAAATGAGATTGAGAATAGTTAGAGATATCCATATATTTGTGCAGTTTATGAGTTACCAGGGAAGCCGCATGCGCAGAGGGTGCCAAAGCCAAAATTTTATCTTCAACGTAGTCCTTGATTTTATAATATTCTTTTTTAATAAGGACACGTTTGATGTAGTTTTTGAACTTTCCATCGGTCAGTTCTATAACTGACTTAGGCAACTTGTTATAAAAGCGTATACTGTTTATAAGAAAAGACTTGCTAATTTTCGTTAATCTGAATTTGGGTATTACAATTTCGTGCTTACTGCGTGTATTTAAATTATGGAAGTCACTTCTAGTTTTGAAAAGCCCTCGATTTTTGCGGACATACAAAATACATTCCAAAATATAAATTGAAGGTAGAGTCAGTATATCGATCTCTTTAAATTTTTCTCTGAGGGACTCGCGAGGACACATTTTATAGACCGCGCGGATTGCCCTCTTTTGTAAGATAAAAATTGAGTCAACGTTTGCTGCTGACCCCCACAGCAGAATGCCTTAAGACCCATCTTCCCTATCCTATGTACCCTACCCTAACCTACTTACTCTACCCTACCTTATCCACTCTACCCAACCTACATACCTACCCTACATACAAACCAACCCAACCTACAAACCTACTGTAGATTTGTAGGATAGATAGAGGTTAGGTTATAATTTTTTGACATTTTTTCCAATCGCTATCGCACTGCTTTCGTTGATAAAATGTCCAAAGTCAAAGTCAATATTTTTAAATTTCAATTAGGCCATTAACCGGCACTTTTGGACGTCGAAAATTTAAATTTTAAAATTAGTTATTGATTCTACTGTCCGCAAAGCAAAGCATTAATTACTGTTAGCAAAGATAGATTGTTATGGAGAAGAACGGATAAGAAACTCCACATCTACTCTTTATAGGTTGTAGCACATCTCCCGCTACTCCCCCTGCCTTTGACGCGTGGCCCCCATGCGGCCCGTTCGAAGACTGGGCCAGACCTGACCCTGATGACGGCACTATGTACCATCTCTGCTACTATGGCGAAATGTTCCATGCAACGTGTCACGTGTATGATGAGTTTATTCCTACACAGCAGAAGCACTTAAAGCTTTTTAGCGTGACGGTGAAAATCTATGTAAATTGGGGCGGCAGAGGCTATATACAAGGTTTCATTCTATACAATGACGCTGGTCGTAATGTCAAAATGGGGATGGGGGAGGGAATAAGGAATTGGTCACGAGACATTTCGGTACCGCTTGACAATCTATTTCATTTTTGACTTTCTTCTTTGGTGCCTTTCTTAACGGCTCGGTGCGTATTCGTTTCTATATCGAAACTGTGCAGATTTTGCTTAGTGCATGTTATTAAAGACAGTTTGTTCGCGAGTGCATACACGCGTCTCTGTACCGAGCCACTCGCGTGACCGCCGTGCGCCTCACCTCGCCGTTCACTAACACACAGCGCAGGTCACGCTAGCCAATAACAAACACCGTAATAAATTAAACAGAACGATACCGCACCGAAACAGAGCCCGTCAACAAGTCAATCTCGTTAAAAAAACTGTGCAGATTCGGTACAGAAACGAAAACGCACCGAGCCGGTGAAAACGGCGCCTTTCTTGTATTGTAATCATTAGATTTTCAATTACAAAAATATTAATGTTGATCTTCCTATGTCACAGGAATGTGTTCCCAAAGAAGTGGCCAGTTGTAACACGTCTCCACCCACTCCCCCTCCTTTTGACCCGTTGCCCCCATGCGGCGCGTACGACGACTGGTCCAGAACTGACCCGGCTGACTGCACTATGTACTATCTCTGCTACTATGGCGAAGTGTTCCATGCGACGTGTCAAATGTATTATGAGTTTAGTCCTACACAGCTTGTAAGTAAACTATTAATATAAAATATAAAGGCACCTTTCTCACCAGCTCGGTGGCCGATGAGAAATGTGACTTTAATATATTTTTGATCGTTACAAAAACATTGTCAAAATTATATTTTAAATTACAAGAATAATGTTGGACTTCCTATTTCACAGGAATGTGTTCCCAAAGAAGTGGCTGGTTGTAGCACGTCGCCCCCCACTCCCCCTCCCTTTGACCCGTTGCCCCCATGCGGCGCGTACGACGACTGGTCCAGAATTGACCCGGCTGACTGCACTATGTACTATCTCTGCTACTATGGCGAAGTATTCCATGCGACGTGCCAAATGTATCATGAGTTTAGTCCTACACAGCTTGTAAGTAAACTATAAATATAAATTATAAAGGCGCCTTTCTGACAAGCTCGGTGGCCGATGACAAAATGCGCCTTTAATATATTTTTAATCGTTACAAAAACTTTGTCAAAATTAGATTTTAAATTACAAAAATAATGTTGGACTTTCTATTTCACAGAAATGCGTTCCTAAAGAAGTGGCCGGTTGTAGCACGTCTCCCCCTACTCCCCCTCCCTTTGAACCGTTGCCCCCATGCGGCGCGTACGACGACTGGTTCAAACCTGACCCGGCTGACTGCACTATGTACTATCTCTGCTACTATGGCGAAGTGTTCCATGCGACATGTCAAATGTATCATGAGTTTAGTCCTACACAGCTTGTAAGTAAACTATAATTATAAAATATAAAGGCACCTTACTCACCAGTTCATTGGCTGAGGAGAAAGATGCCTTTAATATATTTCTAATCGTTACAAAAACATTATCAAAATCAGATTTTAAATTATAAAAAATATTAATGTTGGACTTTCTATTTCACAGGAATGTGTTCCCAAAGAAATGGCCGGTTGTAGAACATCACCCCCCACTCCCCCGCCCTTTGACCCGTTGCCCCCATGCGGTCCGTCGGACGACTGGTCCAGACCCAATCCGGCTGAGTGTACTGACTACTACTTGTGTTACTATGGAGAGATCATGAAAGTCACGTGCCCATATGGGTATGAATTCAGCCCTACAAAGCTTGTAAGTACATTTTAATTTTAGAGCAAATTTGGTAGCAAATTTATTGTTGTCGTGGTGGCCTAGTGGCTAAGACTTCACCTCTCGTGTTTGAGGTCGGGCTCCAGATCCGGGCATGTACAAAAAACAACAGAAAATCCTCAACCCTAGTAGGGTATAAAAAGCGACATCTATGGCCAGGCTACGACATGCACTACGACTTTTACGTGCGCCGCGTGCGCGCCATCTATGTGACCACAATGAAGTTAGTTTTCTGTAGTTATTGACACCGATTCCACAAGTAAGCGTGCAAGATACCCATTTAACAATAATTGTTCATGTTATTGATACAAAATTGTCATGCGCTAACCAACATCAGCATATTTAGGCAGCACTGTATGGCTATAGAGGGGTGATGCGGGTTGAGGGGAAGTAGGTATAATAAAAAAACAGATGGTTAAAAGGCAGACTTTCAAAATAAAGGAGATTCACATAAATACCTAGTACTACTTATTATGTGGTTTTTTAATTTCTTTCTTATTTGTTAAATTTTTAAAATTTTATAAAACACAAAAATAAAGAAAAACATTTAAAAATATAAAAAATAGTAGTCCACCGGTATCGGGAATAACAAAAACAGAACAGTATTATTAATTATCCTTAATAAACGACAGGGAATAAAATATTTCATTCCATTCTCCGATATTCCACTCGGTCCCAAATCCCGACCTTGGTATAATGCATAATGCGCCCACGCTGAGGCCCGAAAAGAGTCAGCCTACCAAGCCTGGGTCGGGGCCCGCGACCGCAAAGTTAGAGCGCGTAGCCGTAGGGTTCGCGCGAAGAAAAGAGCCTTTAATTATGTCGTCAAGTTCTGCAAGCGGGTTCTGCGACGGGCACGTTTTGACCATATTGGACGTATTGGGGCCAAGCTGGCATCGCACCCTCCGGGTAATAAACAGTTTTGATCCCTGTCTAAAGCGGTTGAAACGAATTTCTGTCGGCCCACTTTACCTCCGATGCTGAAACCTGATGGGACGCTGGCTCTCTCTGCGAGTGACAAAGCAAATTTATTTGCATCTCTTTTTGCTGGCAATTCACG
This sequence comes from Orthosia incerta, assembly GCA_948252205.1. Lineage (NCBI taxonomy): Eukaryota > Metazoa > Arthropoda > Insecta > Lepidoptera > Noctuidae > Orthosia > Orthosia incerta. Next base: position 20,904,785 of record OX411765.1, read on the forward strand.
TCTGGATGGTGGGCCCAAGCAACCACCTACTGTACCTCATTGTGACTCTTACATGCCGGAGATCGATGTGCACGCTAAAAAGGTCCGGAGAGTATTGTGCAGTCTAGACGTGAACAAAGCCAGCGGGTCTGACGGCATTCCAGCGAGAGTGCTGAGGCAGTGTGCGCCAAAACTGTCTCCTGTTTTCACTCGCTTGTTCCGCCTCTCTCTTCTAAAAAGAACTGTGCCGAAATCCTGGAAGCTTGTGTGCAACCAGTGCCCAAAAAAGGCAACCGCGCGGTTGCCTTTTTTGGGCACTGGTTGCACACTGGAGACCCTGCCAATTACCGTCCGATCGCCATTACCTCCATTTTGTCCAAAGTCATGGAAAGGGTACTGAACAGTAAGTTGCTGACCTACCTTGAAGACAACAATCTCCTCAGTGACCGTCGATATGGCTTTCGCGGGGACGGTCAACTGGCGATCTTCTTGTGCATGTCACGCACTGCTGGAGCGAAGCCATCGAGAGACACGGCGAAGCACTTGCTGTTTCGCTTGATATCTCGAAGGCCTTTGACAGGGTCTGGCACGAGAGTCTACTCAGTAAGCTTCCTGCTTATGGCGTCCCCGCTGGTTTTTGTAGCTGGATATCAGACTTCCTCAGTGAACGGTCGATCCGAGTAGTCATTGATGGCTGTCCTCTGACTTCATGGCTATTGATGCCAGAGTTCCTCAGGGGTCTGTTCCCTCTGCAACTCTTTTCCTGCTGCACATCAATGACCTATTTCAGCCTGGTATTGTTGGGTACGCAGATGACAGTACTGTTTCAGAGAGATACTTGTCCAGCGCAAGAACCAGCGTGGATGAAGTTCGTTCCTTGAGAGAAGCTATGGTGGAGCGGACAGATTTGACCTTAAGCCTTTTCTCCCAGTAGGGTGGTGACAATCTGGTCTCCTTTAACGCCACCAAAACACAGGCGTGTCTTTTTACCGCAAAAAGGAGTATTTTCGATCAAACTCCTACTTTTCGGGGTACGTCTGTTCCTGTGACTGATCGGCTCGAGCTCCTAGGCATGGAGTTGCCATCCAGCCTCATTTTCGGTGCCTCCATTGAGTAACAAAAAATCACATTCAACCCGAATCTCTTCAAAGTTAGAGTGAACAAGCTTCTTCTGGGTAAGCTCACTCCATCGTCGACTCTGTCTCTGTCACCTCTGACCTAGACTAGAGTCAAGAGCAAACCCATCACAAAAAAAAACTAAATATATAATATATATATATATATAACCAAATTTACAACTATTTTGAAAAACTAAATAATATTACAGAAGACCAGAAAGGCTTCTGCAAGAATAAAACAACCTTATATACAGGGTTTCGTCTATCTAGCAGAATCTTGAAGCTCCGAAATTTATTTGGCCTAACACACTTGGCATAATCTTCTTTAAACGAATATTTTTAAGGTATAAAAATTATTTAATATAATTATTGTTTGGCCGAATGTTTATATGTCCAAATTTACAATGGCATACTTTTAAGATGGCAGAATTTTATTTGGCATAATTTCGTTTAACATAACGTTTATTTAGAGCGAAGATTATTTGGTACAATTTCACTTGTCATATTATGAAGATGGCAGAAATTCATTTGGAATAATTTTATTAGGCATTTCTATAAAATATATTTTTTAACCTTAAATAAAAATAAAAAAACTTAAAGTCGCTATTTAAAGTCAATAATTATGTTGTGCTACAAAAGTTAGTGACAGAAACGAATCGCTGCAAAACCAACTCCACGTAGTCTTGTCTGTCCTACCCCTAGAGTGTAATTACCACGCGGGCTTAAATTTAAGCGCATAGGGGCGAGGCGGCCCGCGGCGATACGATAATATGGATGAATGAATGAATTCTTTATTTGTAAACATAGGTCAATTTTAAGGCGGAGGTTTTCTATGTTCGAATTGTCGATTTCTTGATAAGCACTTAGCAAATTCTGTTTAAGTGACGCGATTTCATTTGTTAACTCACGTATTTCGTCAGTGGTGTCGAAGCTATCCGGAACACTCATCATCGTTGTATCCAATATAGTTTTCTCGCCATCATTTGTTGTCATTTTAGACAGATCGGTTAATGAGCTTGTTCTACTAGGTTTATTCCGGTAAGTTATATTATTGCTGTCGAAGTCCATTTTTTATTCGAGACTGAGAGAATGGATATGAAATGTATACCAAAAGTAGACTCTGATTGTGAACTTTCTGCGAAATAATGACTATCGATTTGAAATGTGTGCCTTAGGATGATTCTGACTTACAAAATTATGAGTTTTGAATGTTAGATAAATGAGTGTATGCCAAACGATTTTCTGCGAAATGAAGTTTATGCTATGTGCTGTTATGCATAATAATATTATCACATCAAAAGTTCTGTTATAAAAGTAAAACCCTCTTATATAAATGTTTCCTAATTGTATTTATATAATATTGATAATTTTACAGATATGTCTCCCGAAAAACGAAGCAGGCTGCAACGTAGTAACAACAACTAGAACTCCAACAACATCAGCAAGCACACCAACAACAACAGCTATTACACCAACCACTCCAACAACAACTGCTAGCACGTCAACTACTACAACAACAACAGCTAGCACCCCAGCCACTCCAACAACAACAGCTATCACGCCAAAAACTTCAAGAAAAACAACTAGCTCTTCAACAACAACAGCAACTTCAACAACAACAGCTAGCTCACCAAACAGTCCAACAATATCAGCAAGCACACCAACAACAACAGCTACTAAACCAACCACTCCAACAACAACATCTAGCACGCCAACCACTCTAACAACGAAAGCTAGCACACCAACCACTCAATCAACAACAGCTAGCACGCCAACCACTCCAACAACAACAGACAGCACGCATACCACACCAACAACGACAGCTAGCTCAGCAACAACAACTAGCACACCAACCACTCCATCAACAACAGCTAGCACTCCAACAACGACAGCTAGCACACCAACCACACCAAAAACGACAGCTGGCACACCAACGACCCCAACAACGACAGCTAGTACACCAACCAGTCCATCAACAACAGGTAGCACGCCAACCACTCCAACAACGACAGCTAGCTCAACAACAACAGCTAGCACATCAACCACTCCATCAACAACAGCTAGCACACCAACCACTCCATCAACAACAGCTAGCACGCTAACCACTCCAACTACGACAGCTAGCTCAACAACAACAGCTAGCACATCAACCATTACATCAACAACAGCTAGTACAACTACCACTCCAACAACAACAGCTAGCACACCAAACACTCCATCAACAACAGCTAGCACGCCAACTACTCCAACTACGACAGCTAGCACACCAAACACTCCATCAACAACAGCTAGCACATCAACTACTCCAACTACGACAGCTAGCTCAACAACAACAGCTAGCACATCAACCATTACATCAACAACAGCTAGCACACCTACTACTCCAACAACAACAGCTAGCACACCAAACACTCCATCAACAACAGCTAGCACGCCAACTACTCCAACTACGACAGCTAGCTCAACAACAACAGCTAGCACATCAACCATTACATCAACAACAGCTAGTACACCTACCACTCCAACAACAACAGCTAGCACGCCAACTACTCCAACTACGACAGCTAGCTCAACAACAACAGCTAGCACATCAACCATTACATCAACAACAGCTAGTACACCTACCACTCCAACAACAACAGCTAGCACACCAACCACTCCAAAAACGACAGCTAGCTCAACAACAACAGCTAGCACACCTACCACTCCAACAACAACTGCTAGCACACCAACCGCTCCATCAACAACAGCTAGCACGCCAACCACTCCAACAACGACAGCTAGCTCAACAACAACAGCTAGCACACCTACCACTCCAACAACAACTGCTAGCACACCAACCACTCCATCAACAACAGCTAGCACGCCAACCACTCCATCAACAACAGCTAGCACATCAACCACTCCATCAACAACAGCTAGCACATCAAACACTCCAACAACGACAGCTAGCACAACAACAGCAGCTAGCACACCAACCACGCCAACAACAACATCCAGCACGCCAACCACTCCAACAACAACAGCTAGCACACCAACCACTCCAACAACGACAGCGAGCTCAACAACAACAGCTAGCACACCTACCACTTCAACAACAACAGCTAGCACATCAACCACTCCATCAACAACAGCTAGCACATCAACTACTCCAACTACGACAGCTAGCTCAACAACAACAGCTAGCACATCAACCATTACATCAACAACAGCTAGCACACCTACTACTCCAACAACAACAGCTAGCACACCAAACACTCCATCAACAACAGCTAGCACGCCAACTACTCCAACTACGACAGCTAGCTCAACAACAACAGCTAGCACATCAACCATTACATCAACAACAGCTAGTACACCTACCACTCCAACAACAACAGCTAGCACGCCAACTACTCCAACTACGACAGCTAGCTCAACAACAACAGCTAGCACATCAACCATTACATCAACAACAGCTAGTACACCTACCACTCCAACAACAACAGCTAGCACACCAACCACTCCAAAAACGACAGCTAGCTCAACAACAACAGCTAGCACACCTACCACTCCAACAACAACTGCTAGCACACCAACCACTCCATCAACAACAGCTAGCACGCCAACCACTCCATCAACAACAGCTAGCACATCAACCACTCCATCAACAACAGCTAGCACATCAAACACTCCAACAACGACAGCTAGCACAACAACAGCAGCTAGCACACCAACCACGCCAACAACAACATCCAGCACGCCAACCACTCCAACAACGATAGCTAGCTCAACAACAACAGCTAGCACACCAACCACTCCAACAACAACAGCTAGCACACCAACCACTCCATCAACAACAGCTAGCACGCCAACTACTCCAACTACGACAGCTAGCTCAACAACAACAGCTAGCACATCAACCATTACATCAACAACAGCTAGTACACCTACCACTCCAACAACAACAGCCAGCACACCAACCACTCCAACAACAACAGCTAGCACACCAACCACTCCAACAACGACAGCGAGCTCAACAACAACAGCTAGCACACCTACCACTTCAACAACAACAGCTAGCACATCAACCACTCCATCAACAACAGCTAGCACATCAACCACTCCAACAACGATAGCTAGCTCAACAACTACAGCTAGCACACCAACCACTCCAACAACAACAGCTAGCACACCAACCACTCCATCAACAACAGCTAGCACGCCAACTACTCCAACTACGACAGCTAGCTCAACAACAACAGCTAGCACATCAACCATTACATCAACAACAGCTAGTACACCTACCACTCCAACAACAACAGCTAGCACACCAACCACTCCAACAACAACAGCTAGTACGCCAACCACTCCAACAACGACAGCTAGAGCAACAACAGCAGCTAGCACACCTACCACTACAACAACAACAGATATCACGCCAACCATTCCAACAACAACATCCAGCACACCAACCACCCCAACAACGACAGCTAGCTCAACAACAACAGCTAGCACATCAACCACTCCAACAACAACAGATAGCACGCCAACCACGCCAACAACAACAGCTAGCACAACAACAGCAGCTAGCACACCAACCACGCCAACAACAACAGCTAGCACGCCAACTACTCCAACTACGACAGCTAGCTCAACAACAACAGCTAGCACATCAACAACAGCTAGCACATCAACCACTCCAACAACGACAGCTAGCACAACAACAGCAGCTAGCACACCAACCACGCCAACAACAACAGCTAGCACGCCAACTACTCCAACTACGACAGCTAGCTCAACAACAACAGCTAGCACATCAACCATTACATCAACAACAGCTAGTACACCTACCACTCCAACAACAACAGCCAGCACACCAACCACTCCAACAACAACAGCTAGCACACCAACCACTCCAACAACGACAGCTAGCTCAACAACAACAGCTAGCACATCATTCACTCCATCAACAACAGCTAGTACGCCAACCACTCCAACAACGACAGCTAGCACAACAACGGCAGCTAGCACACCTACCACAACAACAACAACAGATATCACGCCAACCATTCCAACAACAACATCCAGCACAACAACCACCCCAACAACGACAGCTAGCTCAACAACAGTAGCTAGCACACCAACCACTTCAACAACAACAGCTAGCACATCAACCACTCCATCAACAACAGCTAGCACGCCAACTACTCCAACAACGACAGCTAGCACAACAACCACTCCAACAACTACAGCTAGCACAACAACAGCAGCTAGCACATCAACCATTATATCAACAACAGCTAGCACATCAACCACTTTATCAACAACAGCTAGCACGCCAACTACTCCAACTACGACAGCTAGCTCAAGAACAACAGCTAGCACATCAACCATTACATCAACAACAGCTAGTACACCTACCACTCCAACAACAACAGCTAGCACACCAACCACTCCAATAACAACAGCTAGCACACCAACCACCCCAACAACGATAGCTAGCTCAACAACAACAGCTAGCACACCTACCACTTCAACAACAACAGCTAGCACATCAACCACTCCATCAACAACAGCTAGCACACCAACCACTCCAACAACGACAGCTAGCTCAACAACAACAGCTAGCACATCAACAACAGCTAGTACACCTACCACTCCAACAACAACAGCTAGCACACCAACCACTCCAACAACAACAGCTAGCACACCAACCACTCCAACAACGACAGCTAGCTCAACAATAAAAGCTAGCACACCAACCACCCCAACAACGATAGCTAGCTCAACAACAACAGCTAGCACATCAACAACAGCTAGCACGCCAACCACTCCAACAACAACAGCTAGCACATCAACCACTCCATCAACAACAGCTAGCACGCCAACTACTCCAACTACGACAGCTAGATCAACAACAACAGCTAGCACATCAACCATTAAATCAACAACAGCTAGTACACCTACCACTCCAACAACAACAGCTAGCACACCAACCACTCCAACAACAACAGCTAGCACACCAACCACTCCAACAACGACAGCTAGCTCAACAACAAAAGCTAGCACACCAACCACCCCAACAACGATAGCTAGCTCAACAGCAACAGCTAGCACATCAACAACAGCTAGCACACCTACCACTTCAACAACAACAGCTAGCACATCAACCACTCCATCAACAACAGCTAGTACGCCAACCACTCCAACAACGACAGCTAGAGCAACAACAGCAGCTAGCACACCTACCACTACAACAACAACAGATATCACGCCAACCATTCCAACAACAACATCCAGCACACCAACCACCCCAACAACGACAGCTAGCTCAACAACAACAGCTAGCACATCAACCACTCCAACAACAACAGATAGCACGCCAACCACGCCAACAACAACAGCTAGCACGCCAACTACTCCAACTACGACAGCTAGCTCAACAACAACAGCTAGCACATCAACCATTACATCAACAACAGCTAGTACACCTAGCACTCCAACAACAACAGCTAGCACACCAACCACTCCAACAACAACAGCTAGCACGCCAACCACTCCATCAACAACAGCTAGTACGCCAACTACGACAGCTAGCTCAACAACAACAGCTAGCACATCAACCATTACATCAACAACAGCTAGTACACCAACCACTCCAACAACAACAGCTAGCACGCCAACCACTCCATCAACAACAGCTAGCACGCCAACCACTCCAACAACGACAGCTAGCACAACAACCACTCCATCAACAACAGCTAGCACGCCAACCACTCCAACAACAACAGCTAGCACAACAACAGCAGCTAGCACGCCAACCACTCCAACAACGACAGCTAGCACACCAACCACCACAAAAACGACAGCTGGCACACCAACGACCTCAACAACGACAGCTAGTACACCAACCACTCCATCAACAACAGCTAGCACGCCAACCACTCCATCAACAACAGATAGCACTCCAACCACGCCAACAACGACAGCTAGCACACCTACCACTCCAACAACAACAGAGAGTATGCCGACCACTCCAACAACAACATCCAGCACGCCAGCCACTCTAACAACGACAGCTAGCTCAACAACAACAGCTAGCACATCAACCACTCCATCAACAACAGATAGCACGCCGACCACTCCAACAACAACATCCAGCACGCCAACCACTCCAACAACGACAGCTAGCACACCAACCACCACAAAAACGACAGCTGGCACACCAACGACCTCAACAACGACAGCTAGTACACCAACCACTCCATCAACAACAGCTAGCACGCCAACCACTCCATCAACAACAGATAGCACGCCAACCACGCCAACAACGACAGCTAGCACACCTACCACTCCAACAACAACAGAGAGCATGCCGACCACTCCAACAACAACATCCAGCACGCCAGCCACTCTAACAACGACAGCTAGCTTAACAACATCAGCTAGCACTCCAACCACGCCAACAACAAAATCTAGTATGCCAACCTCTCCAACAACGACTGCTAGCACAATAACAACAGCTAGCACACCAACTATTCCTGTGCATTACCGAAGGTCAAACTTGCCACTTTGCACCGAAGGTATAAATTGGTTACTACCTGACCCCAATGATCCTACTTGCAAACATTTCCTTCTTTGTATTTATGGAACAATGACCCGAGAGTTATGCCCACCTGGATACTTATTTAATTCGACGTTATTGGTAAGTATTTCAATCAATTTTACACGTATTTTTACAGCCCATTTTAGCAAGATCTCATCAATCCGCTTTCAGTGGTTGCTCATTGTGGTTGAGAGCTCCGATTTGTTGCTGCTATCCTACTTACTATTATAAACGCGAAGGGTTGTGTGGATGGATGTTTGTTGCTCCTTCACGCAAAAATACTGAACGGATATATCACATAAGCTATAATTTACTGTCAGTGCGATAAGACCTAATTCCAAGCGGATGGAGCATGGACTGCTGCTAATAACCATAATAATTTCTTATCAAAAGAAATAATTTCTATGTATCGATTGCCTTACTCGCCCATTGGACGCAAACACTACTTCGCTCCTGGCTTCAATTTTCTTCCCACTCAACTGAAAATCAATGAAATTTGTTCACAGCAATGTAAACCGAAAACTGAAGCTGGTGTCAGCATCAAACTAGCAAAACCTCTAGCCCTTCCACTCGTCAGCCCAAGACATAACACTCGCCGAGACTATATTGACAGTCTTCGAGACGACATCGACACTCATCGCGACGTCCGTAACATCCAATGTCACCTGTCTTCTGAGAGTCTTTTGTACTTTGCAGAAGACCCAGAAGACTGTACAAGATACTATATTTGTTACCTCGGCAGAAGTACCCTTCTGAAGTGTCCTGAAGACTTTTTTTACAGTACTGAATTTAAGGTGGGTTGGTTTTTCTTTATCATCGTCTGCCTAGCCTTTTACAGCTTTGTTTGGATCAGTTTCCAGTTTAACAATATGCAGCTGGACCATCATCATATTCCAGACCCTTGTACCATGTTATTTGGGGTCGGTGCATCACTTTGTGTAGCGTGACAGAGGATAGAATTATCCTCTGTCACCTTTCAACCTTTTCTCTGCGTGAGAAACTTCGTTCCTGACGGAGGACCCCTAAAAAGACACTTATTTTTTTCAAATATCATACCTTTAATATCTCTTTCCAGACTTGCCTACCTAAACACCAGGTGAATTGCAAGCACAGGCGAACATGAAAGCAGTGAAAGATTAATAAAATAAGTTAGTTTAAGTTTAAATGATTTTGTAAATATTTTTATTACACAAGTAACTAGTGACTACCAGCCTGCACCACCAGAAGGGGACAAAGGACTTCAAGAAATAAAACATGTCAAAACAGGAAAAGCGAAAATTTACACGTAAAACTGTAGTGTCGACCAATTATGGAAAAGAAAACAATACTTTGGAAATTAAATAAACAAAATGGACATAACAGAACTTATTTTTTATTTGAACTCATGCCTTTATCTAAAGAACATCATCAATAGAATCCGTATAATTGTCTGTGTGTACTGTGTTGTTAACACTTTGGACAATACAGGCGTGATATTTCGTTACATCTACCGCTTTATACGATGAAAATATTACCCAATAATGCAAGCGTCAAAGTTGAAATGACTGCTCAAGGTATTTTAACTTTGGTATATCTTTTACCAACTAAACACACCGGGAAAATAAGCATAGCAAAATGAAAACATCGTTTTTTTTAAAGTACGATTTAATTTTTGAAATTAATATTATGACAGGTTTCCGTACTTAAAAATACATCTTTTAAAATAAAAATCAGATCGCATTATTACAATTTATTACTACCATAGTTTTCACTTGCCTAGATACGTTAAGAATAATGTTATCCGTTGTCTCGTGTGGTAGTCTCAAACATTCCTACACAACGGCGCTTCGCAGTTCACCCACATTGACAGGTGTAGGTATTATGTTTTAGTAGGTATTAAAGGTAGGTAGGCTTTGTTTTAGTAGGTATCAAACGTGTTCTATACGATGCATATTTGGTGATCTCCCCGGCTATTCCAAAACTGCGATATTCACATTTTTATGATAGACTGAAGTTGAAAAAGTTGTTTGCGGCCGAGCACTATCCTGGATCAAAACATAGTGACTCCAAATAAAAAAAAATGATATGATATGATATGATGGACAAATGATAGCACATTTTAATCTTAAATAACACTTTTACAGCGTTCTGCAATAAGATCTCCTCCATCAATCACCACCAAGTCCGTATGAGCTCCCAAACATATCCTACCTGAATCCAATATTGTTTCAGTAGTAGTTTAAAAAAATGCCCGATTATGTTGTTCTTGTTCATCATAACACATTTATTGTCGTCCGTCACTTCAATTTAAATGACTCCCACACTCATCACTAAACAATATTACTACTATTTTACTCCATTAATCCGTGGACCAAAGTCGATGTTTTCTAGCAAAAGTTATACTGTTTCTAAGGAGGTGTGCCTCAATTTATGGACCTTTGGCGGACATGATCGAAACAAAAACAGCTTGCCTCAACCTTCTTCGTACCGTCACACTAACTGTTGCACCTTGAACTTCCTCCAGCTAATTTCTGGCTTGAACAGCCTTTGAACGCATGTTTTTGCGAATGCGAAACTGAATGAAATGATTGTTTCTGTTAGAAGTACGGGTTTTCTGCATTGTCCTAATCTTCTCACAAAAACATTAGTTTCTCTGAATCATTGGCAAATGCAATAAATAGTAGAAACAAGTAAATGATGAATAACGCACATTATCTGTGGGATTGATTATTTCTCCCCATCTCAAGTGCCTGGCCCTCTCAGTTTGGATTAAGAGGGACACAATGACGTCTTAACGTTATTATTTATTAAGAGCCCGTTACGTCCCACTGCAGGGCAAAGGCCTCCCTTTCGTCTTTCCATTTTTCCCGGTCTCATGCTATATCTGGTCAATCCTTCAGATAAACGTCTAATTCGTCACGCCATCTCTTTCTGGGCCTACCGCGTCGCCGGTTTCTGTTATTCGGAATCCAGTCAGTGGTTACTTTTTCCCAATTCTGTTGCGACATGCGGCAGATGTGGTCTGCCCAATTCCACTTTAGTTTGGCGGCTGTTTTGCCTACGTCTGCGATTTGTGTTTTGGAACGAAGTATACTGTTCCGAATGCGATCTATGATTTTGACTCCGAGAATACTTCGTTCCATCGCTCGCTGGCAGACCCCGAGTGCGGACTTTTGACGTTTCGTTAACGACCACGTTTGCGCTCCATGAGTGAGGGTAGGAAGGATGCACATATCCATGAGTTTCCTTTTTAGGGAAAGTGGAAGTGATCCTTTCATTAGGTGTTTCATCGACCAATAGCTCTTCCATGCGTTTTCGGTGCGTCGAGCAACTTCTTTATCTTGCCTCGCCTGGAAAGAGACTATTTGGCCGAGGTATATGTACTCATGGACATATTCAACCTCCACACCCCAATGCCTACTTTGCGTTTCGTGCTGTTCGTCATTAATTTTGTTTTCGTCATATTCATTTTGAGTCCGACCTCGAGGCTGGCGTGGCTCAGTTGTTCCAGCATAAGGCTTAACTCAGCCGCCGAAGATGAAAAAAGGACAATGTCGTCGGCGAAGCGTAGATTTGTTAATCTTCTGTCTCCAACGATAATGCCCTTATCCCGCCAGTGTGCATCTAAATTTCGGAAGACTTCTTCAAGCGTTGCTGAGAGTTTTGGTGACAGCGGATCCCCTTGTTTGACACCTTTTCGGATTGGAAAGGATGGGCCAGTGGTATCTAAGCGTATGGCAGCTGTACTATTAAGATAAATTCGTTCCAGTAATTTAACATAAGTGGGTTCTATTTCCTGTTTATAGAGTGTCGTAAAAATGGCTTTATGTGATAGACTATCAAAAGCTTTGGAATAATCCACGAAGGCAAAGTACAACGGTAAGTTAAATTCTTCGTGCTTTTCTATCATCTGGTTCAAAGAATGTAGGTGGTCGGTAGTGGACAAGCCGCGGCGGAAACCAGCTTGTTCAGGAGGTTGGTGAAGGTCCCTTTTTATGAAGCAGAATTATGTTGGAATGACAGAAGTTACTTGGAAATATGCCTGTTTTTAAAATTGAGTTAAATAGATTACAAATGTGTGGTAATAAAAATTGCTCTCCGACTCGCAGTGCGTCTGTTGTAATACCATCTTCTCCTGGGCTTTTATTGTACTTCATGCTACTGAGAGCCTTATGAATTTCAAAGCCAGTTATCATTGGGACATCATCAGAGCATAAGTAGACTTCATCCGCAAGCTGGAAAGTTGTGTCGTCATCTGAGTATAATGCTTTGTAAAATTAAGTACAAATTTGGATTAATTTTGTCCTATCGCCTTGTCTCACACCATTACTGTCCTTTAAGTGTGTTATAGAGGATCTCCCTGCATCCATCCCACGCATGGCTGACCTTAAAGAGCGGTTATTCATTAAAGCGGAGTGAGCAAGTTCGGTGTTGTAAAGTCTTATATCTTTTTGGATGCTCCGCTTTACTTTTCGGTCCAGCTCTCTGTATTCAGAGGACTGATATGGTAGATTCTGTCTCTCCTCTATAAGGTGAACTGTTTGGTTAGTAAGCTTTTTCTGTTTGTTCTTAAGGCACTTTATGTTTTGACTAGCTGTTGTGATGACATGTTTGACGTTATTATACTGTGTTTGTATATCTTCTGAATTTTTAGAGTCAAGTATGCTGAAACTATTCTTGATTTGTATATTAAATTTGTCCTTATTTGCAATTAATGTTGTTTTATCAATCCGTTCTATTGTTTTTCTAATCATTTTGTTACGATGAATCTTCATGTTGAAACTAACTACAACTCTAAGTGGACGATGGTCTGAAATAAATTTTAGACTGTTGAGTATTTCAACATTTTATATTATTTGTTTGTTCGAGGAGAGACAAAAGTCAATTTCATTCTTCTTGTGACCGTCTGGAGAAAACCAGGTCCAACGACGTTGTGGCTTTTTGGGGAAAAAGCTGTTACTTACACTTAAGTTCTGCCCAAAAGCGAATTCTAGCAGGCGTTGACCACGTTCATTCCTGTCACCCAGACCGTACGGTCCTAGAACGTTCGTGCTATCGGATGGTCTTCTTGGACCAATTTTGGCATTGTAATGCAGAAGAGTTCTATGACCTACTCAATAGAGCATGCGATGAACACAGAGGGACTTGGACACTGATTATGGGCGATTACAATGTATGTCATGTCTTAACGTAACTTCGAAAAAATCTCAAGGATAAAAATAAAACAAATAACAGAGTATGCCAATGAAAATCGATATTATAAAACATTCTCTAAAAATGATGTAAGTTTAAATAAAATTAAAACAATTGCATGCAAGTTGACAATCAATTGTTTTATCAATTAGGCATAATTGGTTTATTATAATAAAAAAAGGTAAGAAAGAGTTTTTCGATATTTTTTTCTTGTTCCGCAAATTTTGCCAGTGTGTATATATGTGTGTACCAAGTGATTAATCAGGGCACTATGTATAATGCTCGGGCATTATGAATCTAGTCAAGTCAAATCGGGCAATGTTATGAATACTGATTTAAACTTCTATATTAGACTAGCTATCTCAGTATATGCATTTTACTGAACTGTGATCAGACTAAAGAAGTATTTTGTTTTACATCAGTTATCATAAATTCAATGAGAGACAAACAGGGAGACTTACTGATACCTCGTTGAAACACAAACTAATAAAAAAATATATGTATAATACGAAAAATTATTTTGTTTGGAAGTCAGTTTTTTTTTTTTTTGTTGTTTTTTTTTTCTCTTTTTAATTTTGGTCCTCAAACTTCCATGAAAATAATTTTATAGCCAAAGAACATCTCATTACGATTCCAATAAGCCCAAACAAGACTAAAATACATTGTTTTATTTCGGCGTTCCAGTGCCTACCTTCCGGCTTCATCTTTAGATTAGTTCGATGTACCATTTTAATCAATACCATTTATCTATAAGTATTTGCTTCATTATAGTCGGTTAACTATTCGAGATATCTTATACCCGTGACATACTTAGCATTAAGGAATCCAGTGGCCAACTGTCGTCTTCTTCATCAGTTCCACTTTACCAAAATGATACCTTCTGATTTCATTGTTGATGGAAATACCAGAATCGCTATATGTATGCCTGTAATATTTGAGGAGTTCCCTGATTTCCATGGGATCCCATCATCAAATTCTGACTTGCTGGTAATGGAACCACTTCGGGAGTATAGCTTTTTAAACACAAAACTATTTTCAAAATTAGTTCACAATTGACGGAAAAATCGGGGAAAATACATTTATAAAAAAAAAAACATACAAACAGTCGAACATAGAAACTCCTCCTTTTTGGGAAGTCGGTTAAAAAGTAGAAGATAGGTCATTATCATCATCATTAGCCTTTAATGTTCCCACTGCTGGGACACAGGCCTCCTCTCTGTGAAAGGAAATGGGCCGTAATCCACCACGCGGGCCCATTGCGGGTTGCTGGATGAATAGAATAGAATAATGATTTATTTGTACAGAAAGTAGTTACAAGATACTGATGTTATTATAATATTTAATGATCCTTATACTTTCTACCTTAACTGAGGCATGCAAAACAGTTTTATAAAACAAATCAAACTTAATTAAAACAATACAGGCATAACACAAGCAAATTACAAGCACAATATTAAAATAATGCATGTCTTCGAATTTTTGTTAATACTGAAATTCGGCACCTACCGTCAAGCTAACCGCAAATATATTTTGACCACTACATGAGTTATTCTCATTGAGACTCTACAGAAGAACTCTGTACGAATTCTATCATAGAGGTTTTACAAAAAGGAGAGAAGAAGCTACGGAAGATGGCAATACCTAATTTTACCCACTGCTGGGCAAACGCCTCACTCTTCCTTTTCCCCACAATTATGTCTTCTCCTAGTACAGGCCAGACGTTTCGTTTTCGTGCAAGAGCCAAGCTCGTCTCACCATCTTCACCTATACCTACTTCAATAATGATGGTAAGTTGAACTGGATTCTTTGTCGGCACAGCCGCACAGGTCCACAATTCCTCAATTGCTCTTCAAGGTCAAGCAAAGCTTGCCGAGGTCGGTTCGTGAATGGGTGAGCATCCTTTACTTAATTATAGAGGTACCTGCGTGTTTCCAAAAGCATGTTAAACCGTTGGTCCTGGCTTTCAGTTCAAGCTCTTGACAGTAGTTAGTAGGTAGTCTTGCCTAAGGTACCGTGTTACCCAATTACTGGGTTTTGAAGGTCAGATAGGCAGTTGCTCCTTATAAAATAATGGTACTCAATTGAATACATTTAATCGAGATGTTGCCTGGGTAGAAAGATGATAATTCTATTAGTCCGTCAGTGTACGCAAAATACGCGCTTGGTCGTGGAGTTGCGGAAAACAGCCCGTTCTAAACTAACATTTTTTTTTTTTGTTCCGGGGTGGAAAATCCTCATTGGATGTCCTCCACCCTGGGGAGGGTTCTGTAAGACTCGTACTGACTAAAAACCACCCCGGTGTTCCATCTCACACCTACGCTGGGGATTGCGGGAACAACGATACTTCCGCAACCTCCAGCTAGTGCCGGCCCGCCTCTGCGGGCCTCGATCTCGGGTTGGAGGGGAGTGAGGTGTTTGCCTCCCCCCGTGTTTGCAACGTCTAAGAGGGGCGCGCGTGGAACATGCGCCACCACCTCGGGTCCAGATGTGTGGAGGACGACGGACGTCCCCGAGTCCGTCGCCCCAGGACCCATTTAGGGGGGCCGGAAGAGGGCGTTGTCCGGCGTGCTGCGGATCGGGTGAGCGGATGAAATCTCCCTCTCCCTCTCCTCAGCCTCCTGCTGCGAGACGACTGTTTCCTAGAAGGATACAACCGCGTCCCAGGACTCTTCGCTGCCGACCATAGACTCGACTACGGCCGGCAGCGACAGGTCACTGCCTACTTCTGAGATGAGGGCACGGCGTGGCTCCTCCCAAGCGACACACTCTGCCAGCGTATGCCGCGCCCTGTCCTCCCGGCAGACGACGCAGTGGTGACACCGGGCGTCCGGCTCCCTGTTTATGCGACACAGGTACTTCCCGAAGCAACCGTGCCCCGAGAGCACCTGCGTCACCCGAAACGACAGGGAGCCCTGCCTCCTCCCGAGCCAGCGCTAGAGCACCGGCCGGACCACCTCGATGGTGATGAGGCCGGCGGTAGGGTGTAAAAGCCTGTCCCGCCATTCCGCCACCAGGACCTCGTGGAGCTGAGACCGACGCAAGTCCATATGTCGCTGCATCTGCCCTTCGCCCCGCGCCCGCGCTTCCTCGTGCCACCGATATAGTGACGCGAGTACTTTCGCCTCCAGGTCCCAGGGCGGGGATCCGGCCAGTTTGCAAGCCGCCTCTTAGGTGATCGTGCGATACTCCCTGATGACTCTGACGGCCATCGCTCTCTGCGGCTTCCGCAGGACAGCGATGCTACCGGCCGTCAGGTCAGTCGCCCAGATCGGGGCCCCATAAGGGGCCATCGATCGCACGATCCCCATGTAGAGCAGCCTACAGGCGGCGCTCGGGCCCCCCAGATTGGGAAGCAGCGTTGACAGTGCCCCAGCCGCGCCCCACAACTTGGGCGCCAGCCGCCGGAAGTGGGGGCCGAAATCCCACCGGCTGTCGAGCACCAATCCTAGGTACTTCATGGTAGATTCGACAGCGATTCGAGCCCCCCCGACCACGATGTGGGCATCTGGTGGCGGCGACCGCCGGGGGCCATGAAAGACCATGGCCTCCGACTTGTTGAGGGCCACCTCCAGGCCAAGGCGCCGTATGCGGCTCACCACCTGTGAGATAACATACGGTGTGATAAATTACGTGTGTTGATAACATACGTAAGCGTTGTATTTGCTTTTTTTTTTGCAAATCAATAAATATTTACAAAGATAAAGCGCATCAGAGTTCAGGAGTGGGGTCTTGTGACGTCACTATGTCAGTATAAAATGTACTAACAGCGTGATGTCACACGATATTTCAACGCATTATATCATCGTCACTTTTTGTTTACGTGTCAAAAGATAAATGGGTGTCCAATATTTTTTGTTAATCTACTTGACGGACAAAAAACAATTTTTCTGTTAAAATCCCTCCGCCACCAACATAGTTTAGCTAACAAAAGAACCGCGCGATTTCTTAGAAATTACCTACTTCATCATCATGCGTCATTATTCAGGCGTCATTTAACATCAATTTATATTAATTTACTCTATTTGACTCAGACCATCTAAAATGCCTAATGTGCAATCTTAAGATAATATAGAAACACATAAAATATATAAAAACAAAAGAAATATATCCAATTGCCATTTTGAACACTAAATCAATTCGTTTCAAAAGCAATTAGTAGAAAAATTAACAATATTATGTGCATAATATTCGGAAAATTTGCCGATAGCGCGCGGTTTGAAAATGTTGGCAAGAACTATATTTTGTAAGTAGATAAATGTATTTTTTTTTTCAGAATCAGAACTTTATTTGTAAAACATAGGTGACAGACACAGCAGTGTGTGGTGTGTGTACATTAAAAATACTCTATTTGTTTTGCCACGAGGCGTACAAATATAATTTGCAATACTATTATCATCATCATCAATCAATAATCAACATCAATCATCAATACATATAATAAATCTGTAGAAAAGTCGTTTTTGTACATCGAAAATATTTCCAAAAAAAAAATGGCTGGCCAGGATAATCAACAGAACCCATTTCCAGCATTTTTAGGGTTCCGTACTCAAAGGGTGAAAACGGGACTCTATTACTGAGACTCCGCGATCCGTCTGTCTGTCTGTCCGTCTGTCACCAGGCTGTATCTCATGAACCGTGATAGCTAGACATCTGAAATTTTCACAGATGATGTATTTCTGTTGCCGCTATAACAACAAATACCAAAAACACAATAAAATAAATATTTAAGTGGGGCTCCCATACAACAAACGTGATTTTCTTGCCGTTTTATGCGATAATGGTTGACTGGTAGAGAATGCCTTGCTGCATTAAGTCCGCCTATGTATCACCTTTGTACATAAAGTTTAAATAAATAAATAAATAAATAATGATACGGAACCCTTCGTGTGCGAGTCCGAATCGCACTGGGCCGGTTTTTGGAATTTTTGTCTGTTTATTTGTGCACGCATCACGTAAAATGAATGAAACCAATGTAAATAACTTTTGTTCATAAAATTTTGACGTAACTTGATGTATTACTTACTTTTTGTTTCATCGCAATCGGTTCATTCTATCAAAAGTTAGATGAATTTAAAGTGTTCAAGAAGTAAAATTTCACAACACACGGAATTCAGATACTCGGACATTTGCACTCGATATTCGATAGATGTTGTTGTGCATTTGAAGTCATTTTCTGAATGGCAGTGTTAAGATTTTCCGCGAAAGAATGATGACCCTAGAAAAATAAATTAGTAGGTAGGTAAGTAGGCTAGGCAGGACGGTGAGAAAGGTAGGGCAGGCAGACAGTTAACGGGAGCGAAGCCGCGGGCACAGCTAGTGATTTAATATTTTACAAGCTTTTAATACTTTTACCTCTCTCGAGGCTCTATATAAGTGGCATTCGATGTCATCGAAGGCATAGTCGAAATATCAGAATGTAAGGGATTGATCACGTGATTTTTCGATACTGCTTGTCAATCCCATATAATTTTGCCTATTTGACAATTGCTATCGCCACGCTTTCGATGGTGGAATGCCACTTATCTAGGGCCTCCGGTGTCTTTAATCAAATCTTGCAGGTTAAATTTGGCCCACTTCCCAGTATCCGACTAAGCAAAAATTTTGCACATACGTTTGGTTCTCGTAACGATGCAATTTTGCGAGAATGCAATTTTAATATAAAAGCTTATTAAGAAAACTTTTTTTATTTGTTTTTATGTTGTTTGTCATCATCCCCTTATATGTCATGGTGACACAGAGCCTGAGACCTCACCCCTCGTGCTTGCGATAGTGGGTTCAAATCCGGACAAATACCAATATGTAATTTTCAACATATATGTACTTTCTGACAACGTTGAAGGGAGACATCGTGAGGAAGCCTGGACTTATAGTTAATGTTAGTTTAAGATCGCCAACCCATCATGAGCAAACGATTAATGCTCGTGCCTTCTATTTATGAGAAGAGGCCTTTACCCTGCAGAGGCATAACGCTGTTGTTGAATAGCAGGCTGGTATTATATCCCCTTGACCTGTTCTGCAGCATGTCTTCTACCATTTTCCAAACATATGTTTATCGTTTCTATTTGTCGTTATCTTAAGGCCAAAGCTCACACAGACAAGACAAAAAGTATTGGTCATCCATCAGTGAGATTGGTAGATGACATTGTTGCCATCGCTTGTGGCTGGATAAGGCTGGCACATGAACGCGAGTATTGGCACAACAAAAGAGAAGCCTATGCTCAGCAGTGGGCGAAGTCATGCTGCGGATGGTGTTTAAAAGTTATATATTTATTTAATTTTATTCCCAATTATTGTTGTTTCAGTTTTGTTTATATTAGTATTACACTGTTCACCATCACTACTTTTGCCAGTGGCGCAACAAGATGTGGCTTCCGCAACTAAAACCAACAATAATTCAGTGGTAAGAATCATAATAGTACTAGTTTTATCCATGTATTTAAATTAGACTGTTTTTAGTGTATCAAGTATCAATGTGACTTTTACAATGCATGTGTACTTTTTAAGTTTATCTTAGCCATCGCTGATAACGCTAAAGGAAAACAGCGTGAGGAAACCAATATTTTTAACTACAGGTACAGGTTTCCTCAAGATGTTATCCTTTAATATAAGTTTGAAATCGCCAACCCGCCTTGAGTAAGCGTGGTGATTAATACTCGGGCTTTCTCCGAATAAGTTACGTTGTTACGTTTAGTAAGTACTTCGATACTTTTAGTACTGTTCAATGTTACCTTTGGACATTGACTCATCACTCAGCTCGGCTGACGCGCGGCCCAGATAAAATACTGTTTGGTTACATCTTACACGCATAGGACACAGATAAATTTGTACATTAGTGTGTAAGACAAAATAATATATAAGCTGTAAAATATTGTTAATAAATCAGATTTGAATTTATATTCTTATCTCATTACCCCTCACTGTGGCAAAGACACCTTTAGCCATCTCTGATCAGTCTCGGGAGTCTGCTGGACTGGCAGTGAGTGTACCCTTTTCGAACCAGGAATGCCTGCCCACTATCCGTCTGTAACCTTAGGTCGCATGGTGCAGACATCCTGAACTTATCTATATATTTATTTATCACACACTAGGTATATGGTAGGTTAGGGCCTTAGGGCTTATAGGTCTTAGGGTCGTAGGGACTGTTAGGCTGCCTACAGCCTAACAGTCCCTAGATAAAGGACCTACTAAGACCCTAGTCTTAGTAGGTCCTTTATCTTATCATATATTTTCATTCACTGTCACACCCTTAACATTACTGCGGCCTTACGTGACCTTTGTTAGGAAAGGGTGTACAAGTTCCAAGTGTCTTATAACTTATAATATATATATATCGTGTTAATAAATAAATAATGTCAAAAATTCTAGATTACAGGTTGTTTAATCAACACCACTAATGATATCTTATCATTCACAGGTATTGGGAACCAATGAGATTGAACCATTAGCTTCAAACAATTCGAAAATTACTGAATTGATACAACAAATCGATGTCAAAGATAAAGAAGATAAAATCATTAGTAACATCCATCAGGTGGTAATAAGCGACGTATCTAATGATACTATAGTAAGTAAAACAAGTGACAATCATGGCAAACAATGCAATAGTAACCAATGCAAATATAAGCATCCTTTTCAAAAATACACAAACAAAATATTATTATACTCACACATTTTTCCCATGGAGGTAGGCAGAAACGCCATCTGCTACGTTCCTAACATACTGCTTTTGCTTCATCTACGTTCATATATCTAGTCATACACGCACACTGGTTACGAGTACTGCGCACCTTGCCTTTCAGAAGAACTTCACCAATAAGAACCGTGTATGTGCCTCTTGGGCATCTACCTTGTGTTTCTCGCCTTTCATTCATCCTCTCAATATGACCTAAATATACTCTTTTAGATTTTTGTCTCTATATCTTAATAATACTGGAGTAACAAATCCATTATATATAGTTCATCGCCTCTGTTATCGACTAATACTTCTGAAAATATCGACACGGCTGGCGTAGTGGTTGAGCGACCGGCTGTTGAGCTGCATGTCACAGGTTCGATGCCGGCACGGAACAAAAATTTGTTTGGCCTACTAGCTGTTTGTGTATGTGAGTTGTACCGACAATAGGCTGCAAATATTCAGTAATACAATATAATGAAAATACTTTATATCAATAACATTATGTAAACATACTCATCCCAATATATTTGTAAATGGCTTAACGTGTCTTTTACTTCCATATATCTGTATAGAACGTCATCTCTCTTCATGTTAGGCTTCTTTTATGCAAAATTATGACCTAATATTTAAACTGATTTTACTTTACAGGTTAAAAGTAAAATGATACCAAATGCTACTATAGCTCCTGGAGGAATTGCAAACAGTGCTGTTACTACAAGTTTAAATACTAATTCATATTCCGTCTTGAATGAAAGAACCAATTTAGCAAGTGTGTCCACCACATTAAAACCATTTGATGGAGAAAATGTCTTACAAGTTACTGAGCCTGTAATTATCTGGAGATCTGACGTGAAGAGGAAAAGTAAAAAGCAGGATAAACTCAAACATAGTAACATAAATGCTAGTAAAAACAACAGTGAAAGCAGTGTAGAAAATAAAGTTAATGATTTATTAGATTCAAATAATAATTTGCCCGTTGATCAAAACAATGACGAAAAAAGTATTTTTGTGCTCCTAAATTCTGGAAATATAGATGGTCTGTCAGTAAATTCACCTGTTAATAACGAAAATCTTCAAACTAATTCAGATACAATAGAAAATCTGAACTTTAATGCCAAATTACCAAGCAATTTAATAAATGCAATGATAAATAATGTTTTCTCAAATATATTACAAACAAACCACACTAGTTTAAATACCAAACCTATTTTCTTGTTACTAAACTCTGGTAGTATTAAAAACATTCATATCAGTTCTCCTGTTCAAGAAAACATTGCTAAAATTATTAGTCTAAAAGATAGATTGAGAAGGCATTTAAACGACACACATACAAATAATACTACAGTAGAATATATAAGTTTAAAAGAACCTGATAATACCACTGCTGCTAACTATAACAATACTGACGAAATCCCAGTTGAAAATATTTTAAGTGCTGAATCGCCGTCTTTTAGATCCCTGATACCAGATAAAATAAGAAGAATACAACAAGTAACCAATGTTGTCTCCACAACGAATGAACCAAATAAAACTAAAGATCATAACTTAGTACTACAGCTCTCCCCTGAATCCCCACCTATATCCATAGGTTTAGATCAAATACCTTTCAACAATATTCTTGGTGGAGCTTTAAATTTAATGAAAAGATTTAAAAGAAACACTCTTGAACGAGACACAAAACCTGTGACAACAGATTGCAAAGAAATACAGATTGGCAAAAAAACTGTGAAATCTTGTAATAAAACGAAATCGAACATTGATTTGACTTCAACACCTACTAGAAAATCTTTTATGGATAGTATTTCTAATGCCCTGAACATGTATGATACTGTAGAAATAGTTTGTCCACTTTCAGTTATCGTAAAGTTATTTACTAATCAGGTTATAGACAAATTAATTAAGAATGACACAGATGTTGTAATTAATAAAATATTAAGTTCGTTTTTAAAAGGGGATGAAGATGCTATAACTGTGGCTTCGAAAGAGCTATTCGAAGTCCCTATCCCTGTCAAACTAAGGTTACAGTTGGTGCATGGAAAGACTAAAGAATTTATGGAAATTTTAAGTAGTACTATCGATGCCACACTATGTTCGTTAACTTAAGATACGGTAACCCTGATGCTGCGTGTTGGCGTTTTTAGATTTGTAGAACCAAGTTTTTTTTAAAAGTGTAGAAAGTATATGTTCGATACAACAGCAATCATCATAAAGGAAAAATAGTTACGAATAAGATCTATACAATAAAATTGTACCGAGCGTGCCCATGCCGAAACTCAGCATTTGCTGGGCGTCCAACATTTGGCAGTTGGCAGTGACACACGTGCGAGGGTTATTAAAATAAATACTTAATTCACTATTCTCTTATGATATTGAAAAGGTACGAGTAGCTAAGTTTGGGGGTTCTAACAATGCCTACTAGAATAAAAATAATAATTATATAATGTCTTCTGAGCTAACAGTATACTCCTAGGTTGTCTTCAGTTTTAAGGCCGCGTATTCGAGCTTTTTTTGGGAGAAGCATTTATAAGTTAAACATTTGGAATCTGCAACATACCTGCAATTTTAGGACCTATGCTCTGCAGACTCTGATGATATTAAATTATTTTATAGTAAGACAAGAAATAAAAAACCTTATTAAAATATGAAACTTTTTTTATTTACAACATAATTTTCGCACCTCTCAGGGTTTTGGTCAACCTTTGGTTTTAAATTACAATATAATAACTTATATGTATATATCAGACTAGTTTTATTCTTAAACGATGTAATACAATAAATATACTTATCCTACGTAAATCAAAGACTTTTATTAAAAATAATAGAGAATGCTATCGGTGCGAAATATTTCAAATATTTGGTTAAATTAATAAAAAGACATTAATTTACAATCTCAAGCAAAAATATTTGAAATTCAGATTCTTTTTTGTTGTTAGTTTCATTTATAGAAATTGATTGTTAAGAGAAATGAATCGAGAAATCTTGGGACTTAGGACCACACTTTTAAATAATTCGATTTATAGAAAAAATATAGAGGTAGTAAAAAGATCAATAAAATAATAAAAATATAAAATAATTATGAAAAATAAATAAAAATAGAATACACGTGTGTGGGCAGCCCTACTAAAAGAAAAATAACATCTAGCTAAGTATTGTATATCATCTCTAATTAAAGCTAAATTATCATCACAAGAAAGAGACAGCTATAGCGTCCATCTCATTCCGTCTTTTAGCAGATTCCTCACTTCTTCTCCACTCATCAATCAATTTATCAAACAACATAATATTTTTTTCAGCTGTAGATCTCAAAGTTTCATTTACTATATATTATTTTTATATACAGGGTACTTACTGAATAATCATTTTTTCTTCTATAAGGATATAAAATACTGTTGTAAATAGATTATTCAATAAATTTTATAGTGCCATAGTCATTTTGATCAATGGTCGTAGTGTTAGGTGATCATATCGTTTTTTCGTTTAGTTTTTTTGCTGTGCAGCCTTTTCTTGATATTCGGACGCATGACTGTAAAAAAGGAATAAATGATTAAGAAACAATATGTCACAGAATTATGCAGTTGATCCTGAATTCAGAATTTGGAATTACACAATGACCACGACCGATCTGCCAAGAGCGTACCGACGAAGAAGAAGAAGACTACTTTAGTGCCTCAATTTAGTAAGTTTTCAGGCTAATATGGAAAGTCTAACAAATATACAACTTAAAATTCTTAATTCAAAAATCTGGGGACAGTATTAAAAGAAAAGATCTAAGTTATGAATCTTTTTCTCATAACAACATTCATTACGAATAGCTTTTTCACGACCTTTTAGACAACCTTGAAAAATAAACCTCGACAAAAAAGTCTTAGAAAAGTTACCAAAAAGTACCACAAAAAAATATTGTATCAGCTCACCTTTGATTCCGGATCAAATTCAAATCCTTTACTACAGTACATATGCGTTGCAAACCCGCCCGTACAGAAGTAGTAAGACTCGCATCCTTCTGGATCAGGTAAGTTGCCATAAGTGCCCAATGGACAGACTATATCAGCGATCTTCCTCTTCTGATACTCTTCAACCTTTTGCATCGCAAGTAAATCTTCTAAAGACGCGTCAATTTCTGAGGCCGAATTAGTCTCTAGTTCCGATGTCGTGTTTGTCTCTTCTGTAGGTGTTGGCAGAGATTTTTTCGCGGTAGTACCGAGTGTGCAACCTCCTTCTGCGATTGGTATGCAATTCTGTAATAAATTAGAATATGGGTTATTATAATCATACTTTTGAATCTCTTCGTATTTATATTAAATCTATCTGCCTAGTCTTTTCACACCTACATTGGGGTCGGTTTCCAGTCCAGGTATGCAACTGAGTGTTATTATTTTACATGAAGCAACTACCTATTTATCACCACTGCTCTAAAAACGGAACCAAAAATTCGAAGAGAAGAATTCGAATGTGATATCCACCAACCCGCATTGGGCCCGCGTGGTGGGTTAAGCCCTTTTAATCTATCACATAGAGGAGGCCTGTGTTCCAGCAGTGGGAACTTCAAAAGGCTGATGATGATGATGAACTGCCTATCTGACCTCCACAACCTAGTAACTGCGTAACACGATATACCTTTGGCATGATTGGTGTCAGACCTCAAGATCAAGTCGATTAATTTCCTCGTTTATTACCAAATTATAAAGGTACCTATTAGATCGACTTGCTATAACATTAGATTTTACGACTTTTTAAGGTAGAAATACTGCTTTGTGAGTCTTGCTTTTTTTGTTATATTTTTGATGGTATAAAACTTACCGAAACCGAGTGATCATATTCAAAGCCGTCTGGACAGCGCAGATGCAGTGGGTTTCCTGCTCCAATACACCTGTAGAAGAAGTCACAGTTCGCAGGGTCTGGCATGTTTCCAAACATTCCAGTTGGACAGATTGGCGCTTCTGTTATTACTGTTGTTGCTTCTGTTGTGGTTGGTTCTTCGGTTGTTGTTGGCGCTTCTGTTGTTGTTGGCGCTTCGGTTGTAGTTTGTGCTTCGGTTGTTGTAGGCTCTTCTGTTGTTGTGGGCTCTACTGTTGTTGTTGGAAATTCTGTTGGCTCTTCTGTTGTTGTTGGTGCCTCTGTGGGTAACGTAGGCGCTACAGTAGGTAGGGTAGGTGCTTCTGTAGGTAGTGTAGGTGCTTCTGTAGGTAAGGTAGGCGCTTCTGTTATTGTTGGTGCTTCAGTTGTTGTAGGCTCTTCTGTTGTTGTGGGCCCTACTGTTGTTGTTGGCGCTTCTGTTGGCTTTTCTGTTGTTGTTGGTGCCTCTGTGGGTAACGTAGGCGCTACAGTAGGTAGGGTAGGTGCTTCTGTAGGTAGAGTAGGTGCTTCTGTAGGTAGGGTAGTAGCTTCTGTTGGTTCCTGGGTAGTTATTTCGTCTTCTGGTTTAGTTGTTGTTGGTTCAGAAGCTATCGTTGTTGGGTTAGTAATTTCTGGTGGTGGCGTTATTGTCGCGGTACTTCCAAGAGTGCAACCTCCTTCTGTGATTTCTACACAACTCTGTAAGAAATAAAAATTGTTTCACATAAGAATCGTATTTAGAAGAATAGAATAGAGTAAATAAATTATTTATTTACTGAATGACTTATTAGAATCGTGAATGAAATTAACAGGAAGACAGAAGATTGATTTTGTTAGTCAGAATTTTAAAAGCATGGAAGAATATTCCTCAACGAAGCTACTTAGATGATAAATAAAAAAATAACCCAAATTTCAAAACTATAGATATATTAATCGCTATTCAAACAACTAATAATTATGATACAGTGTTTATACTTTGTACTATTCTTCATCTATATTTCTAGCTCTATAACCACGGTCGTGGTCTGTCCCGCAGAAACGGCTAGGCTACTTTTTAACCGACTTTCGAAAAATGAGGAGATTCTATGTTCGACTTCTTGTATTGTATAATTCTGTTTTTTTTTGAAAGAGTATATTCCAAAATTGGTTCCATTTTAATTTGGTGAAGATCTGATGAAGAACTTCGAAGATATACAACAACTCTTCAATAAATAACGGAAAATCTCTCGGGACTGCTGCAATCGCATGTCTGTTTATTGTCTATACCATTTTATAACATAACATAACGCCAGTGCGCTCTTAAGGTGTAAGCAGATCTCTAAGTTGACCGGTTTTGTTCAAGTTTCATGATATTCGGGTAATCTATTCTGGCGTTATAGGAAACTTACTAAACAACTTGCCTATTAGGTAGGTATAACTAAAAAGCCTACCGACTTCCAAATAAGAAAACTACAAAGTGAAAACTAACTTTATTTTTGGAAGTCGGTGTCCGTAACGCAAAAAAATGGTACCTATCAAAGACACCGACTTCCAAAAATTAAGTTATTTTTCACTTTGTAGTTTTCTTATTTGGAAGTCGGTAGTATTTTTTTGTAAAAAAGTTTTTGATTCTGGATATAAAGTCAGTCAATCACACTCAGCCTTAGTTATTTGAATTCGAGGACCTAATTAACGCCGCTGACGCTGCGATTGGTGTAGCCGCTTACTGTTCCCAAAATATCCAAAGTATTTTCCATTGACTCGAAAACATGAAGCAGCGTAAGTGCAGCTTTCTAGCAGTAACAGACTGTTTGTAATCGGGACATTACTTCCATTTCAAACATATAAACAATCAACTTACCTCTTCATAAAATTAGTTAAGATTAAGATTGTTCATCAAAGTTACCTCTGATTCAGCATTGAATTCATATCCAGAAGCACAGTACAACTTCAGAGCGTAACCGTCAATGCATCTGTAGAAGGCATTGCAGCTCTCCTTGTCAGGGAAGTTTCCAGCTGCACTTTCTGGACATAGAGTTGTTGATGTAGTGTCTCCAGCTAACGTAGTTGGTATTGGCGTGGTGACTGTGGGTTGGTTGTTGGCGTCTTCTGGAACTGCTTCTGATGTTGCCTGTCCGTTGGGAAGGGTGCAACCACCTGGAGCTATTTCTACGCATTTCTGGAATGAAGAAGTGGGAAATTAATATGGGCATAAGGTAATTTAGGGAATATATGTATTCTGGAGATGTTTAAAGATGCGATGGACTATCGTATAGCAGATGAAGGAAATGATGTAAGATAATATTAATCTTATTAAACATTGACTAATAAAATTCTAATTTTGTCTATTTTTGATGTAACATGAAGAAGGAGCATATTTTAGTCAAGATCACCGAATCAGCGAAAGACAATGTTTTTTTCTATTGTGTTTGCTAATTAGCGTTTGACAGGATATTATTTCAAAATAAAAGAGTTATTTTTCGTAGTATTTGAACTGGGTTTTCGAAAACCGTTCAAAATTATAAGACTGTTAAATCTTAATTGATTGATTTATTAATCAACAAGCCGATTTGACTTGCATGATTACACAAATCAACAACTTGCTGTAACAAAGAACTGTTCTACCAGCATTTTGAGGGTGTTTTCTTATCCCAAGGGAACAAAACCACATAGACTACTTTTCATTCCGGTATGGAATGAAAACTAGTCTATGTGGTATTCCAGACTATAATGCTAACTACAATGGCGTGATTGACTAACAAACATCCCTCTGTCCATCCATCCATCCATCCAAACTTTAGCATTTGTAATATAACTAGGAAGTAGGATTCTACGAAAATGCAAACTCACCGTCAATTCACTATCAAATTCATATCCATCAGCACACAATAGATGTTGCGGTGTACTTCCAGTACAGTCATAGAACGCATCACATCTGGCCGGGTCAGCTACATTGCCAGCCGCATCATCAGGACATTGAAATTGTGCTGTCGTGTCGTCTTCGGGCTCGAAGGTCGTTGGAAGTGTGGTGGGACTAGCACCTAATGTGCAGCCACCTTCTGCGATTCGGACGCATCCCTGAAACATGGAAATAAAAATTAGGATATAAAAGACTGAGGCCACCCCGTTGGTCCAGTGATCGCAAATGCTACTGCTGAGCATGAGTTCCTGGGTTCATTCCTGAGTCGGGTAGTGTTTTGAAGTTTTGTGGTTGGAATTTCTCAGCGGCTGCCTGAAGTCAGGACTTGTGCCTGGTTGATTGATAGCTTCGCCCCCTATTACACGGAACTTTTTATTTTTTTATTAGTTAGCATAATTCTTCATAATTAACTACGATCTAGCCTAAAAGACTAATAAGTAATTTAACTCTAACTTAATATGTTACGTGATAGATTATGTCAAAACTAAGAATAGTGTCCATTTTTTTTATGATCAAACAGAATTACTTTTAATCGTTAAAATGTAAATGGGTATAAGTATAAAATAGGTATCTAGTATTGTGTGTATATGTAAGTGGTATCGTTTATTTTTTATTTATTGTGTAGTTTTAGGAGGTATATGTTATTTTTTTTTAAGCAATAACTTTGTTTATATTTTATAGTTACATAGGTTCAAGGTTGTGTCTAAGTCAAACAGCTCACTAACTCCTATAATACAAGTTTGACTTAGTTTAGGAGTTAGAGAATTCCAAATTCTATGTGACTGCGTACAGCCTCTAAACTAAGATTTAAATTGTTATTAGATTAAGAAATTGTTGTATCTACCTTGATGGAAATAAAAATATTATTATTATTTATTATTTGCACTTTTACACAAGTCCGTAGCACTTTCTTAAAATCTGATATAATTTATAAAAACACTATGTTCATCTATACTTTTATACTAATATTATAAAGAGGAAAGTTTTTTTTGTTTGTTTGTACCGAAGAGGCTCCGAAACTACTGGACCGATCTAAAAAATTCTTTCACCAATAGAAAGGTACATTATTGCTGAGTGACATAGGCTATTTTTTTTATCCCGAAAACGGGTCTTCTGGGGTGGTCCACGGAAGCGAAGCCGCGGGGAACAGCTAGTTTGTTATATGTATAGCACAGCGTTGTCACTATTATTCATTCACTTTGTACACTACACTAATTCAAAAGGTTTAGTTCTTTTTAGCCTACGGACTAAGTGTGTATTGTCTAGCAGCTAGATAGCCTCAACTTTCACGTGTCGATGAAGTCTTTGTTCGTGGGCTTCAGCAAATTTTTGGATGATGGTGGTGACGAATTTCGTTTTAAGGTCACGGTGAAGATTACACGGGACTTGGACATAATTGATGAAATGTGGGTTCACTATAGATGCTACTCTGGGCTCTGCCTCGCCCTTGGGGAAAAATAGTGATAAAGTAGTAGTGTATTAGATAAGTAGTATTTTTCAAAATTCTCACAAAGTAAGGTCTCAATAGTTTAACCAATCGTTGTTCGGAGTTACGTTCGCGATCCGCGAGTGGTACTGTTAATCGCCCGTGCAATTGTTTGTGTATATATTTCTAAGCTGGGCCTTAAGTAAGCGCTATCGAACTTTTTAATTACATTAATGACTGTGTTTTTAAGAAACTGTCAAGGGAATATTGCTGACCACCGCGCGCTATATCTACGTATTCGACGTGTCTCACTAACTTTTGCCACCGAATGTAATCTTATTAGATTTAAGGACTCGTAATTACGATTGTTTAATCATTGGAGGAGGCCCTTACCCACCAGGGGTTCTTGAATTAGATTTAAGTTAACTTAGGAAATAGTTTAATATTATGTAATTTACTAAGAACAAATAAAGGATTTTTATTTTATTTTATAATACTGTGAACCTCGAATAAATTCTTAACGAATTCATATAGTGTGTATTACTTCCCTGAGAATAACGTCTAACATAAGTTATAATAATATAAATAGCATGTTCATTATTTATTTTAGTCCGATGTGTCCCATTCCAAGGCAACGACCTCCCTTTTCCATTCCTCTTAGTTTTGGGCAAGTGTAGACAAAATTCATAATCAAGGTTAAAAAACTAGGCACTCACCCCAACATCAGAACTGAACTCGAATCCATCACTACAATGCAACAAAATCGCCATTCCATTGGTACACATATAGAACGACTGACATCTCTCCGGATGGGCTACATTGCCGAAAAAGCCAGCGGCACAGATCGGAGCTGCCGTTGTTACTTCAGCCTCAACACTTGGAGTGCTAGTAGCTTCTGGTGCAAAGGTAGTGGTAACTTGTTGTTCGACTGAGGCATTGCCATCTGTATCGTTGTCATCGCTCGAGCCGAGGGTACAACCTCCTTCTGCTACTTCGATGCAGGCCTGAAATGAATGTTGTTGTTTTTCAAGTTCTAAGGTTAAAATGGGTGGTAATCATGAGGACAGGAAGAGTGACCACTACAATGCATTATCTAAGGAAATTTAGTCTTTTGTCCTACTAATTCTAAGAGAATATATTATTTTAGTTATTCAACAAGACTCTCAAAACGGCGAAGGAAAATATCGTACGGAAACCGGCATGTCCTAGAACCGAATATTCGACGACATGTAACATCCACCAACTCGCACTGAGCCCACGTGGTGGGTTACGGCCCATTCCCTGTCACAGAAAGGAGGTGTGTATACCAGCACTGAAAACTTCATAGGTCAACAAATATCAACTTACCCTAGTCTCCGGATCGAACTCGAAACCATAACTACATAACAACTCAATGGCTATTCCGTTAGTGCACATATAGAAGCCCTCACACTTGTCCGGATGCGCTACATTTCCAATCACACCGGGTGGGCATATCGGAGCTGGCGTAGTAACTTCGACATTAGCCGTAGTTGTTACAGAAGCTTCTGTAGATGGCTCAGTTTCCAAAGTCGTTTCAGTGGGTTTCGCAGTTACCTCAGAATCTGTTGTTTCTGTAATATCTGAAGCTCCTGTAGTCAATTCTTGTTCGGGTTGTGGTACAATAGTGTTTGCATCTGCTATGGTAGTTTCTTCTGGTAAAGCCGCTGTTGTTGTAATGGATTCATTAGTGTCTGGAACTGTTGTGGCCTCTGGAACTGGTTTTATCGGTTCCACAGTAGTATCTGTTACTTCAGCCGATTCTGGTCCATGTGTTGCTGCTGGTGGGATTACAGGGCCAACAGTTGGCGGTGCTGAAGTATCAGCTGTTGGAGCCAAAGTAGTGATGTCCTCTTTGGAATCGTCTCCTGTATCTTTAGGAGTTGTTGCAGTGCTTTGTAAGAGTGTACATCCTCCTTCAGCGATTGGTATGCAATTCTGGGAACAATCATGTAACAATTACGATTTTACCAAAATATAATGGGTAAGAAACTAAAATTGATATAATTATACATTTAAATAGGACAATTCCTCGAGAATTGGCAAGATGAAGAAAAACACTGAAAGAAATGGAAGGAATCGGGAGAGGCCTTCGACCAGAAATAGGACAATTCAGCTTGCGGATCGCCCGGAGGACACGGTAGATCATACGGTGGAGGTCTGCCCCGCTTGGGCGGAGCAACGCCGTGTCCTCGTGGTGGCGACCTTTCGCGTCCGGCCCTGGTTCAGGCCATGGTACGGAGCGAGAGGGCATGGGAAGCTGTCACCTCCTTCTGCGAAGCAGTAATGCTCGCGAAGGAGGAGGCAGAACGCGTGAGGGAGAGGCAACGGAGACGCCCTCACGCCCCAAGACACCGCAGGAGACGCCCGGGCGTCGGGGGTCGCATGCCAATGCCCGGCCACCGAAGGCGCGGGCTTGCGGACGGCGAGTAACGGGCAGCTCGCCGCCCGATTGGGTAAAGGATTGGTATTGGGTTAAAGCATTATACCGTAACGACATCATTAACTTTATAGTGTCCGTAATCCAGGGATAAGATTGTTCCCTGATAGTGCAAGTCTTTAGTGGTGCGTGAACATCGAACAAGGTTATTATGCAATTATTAAAAAAATCGACCATATCATCAACGTTGGAAAATTCAGAAGCCCGCTCTATACTCAATTGCGACAAATCCCCGAAAAAACTATCCTTTCAAATATATTTTATCGGCCTAAATTTAATTACAAATGGAGTTAATTTGTCCCGCTTTATATTAAATTCACTGACTATAATGGAGTGACCACACATTGAGCCAAAGGACTCCACTGTTGTGTATTTTGCCTTCAGGTCTGTCCACAGCAGGTCGATCAGTCTCGCTGGTATCAGTGAAGTGAGTCGGCATCGTGACTAGCTGAACGAGGCTCATACAATCTAAGAATTGTAATACTTTTTTGGTTTTGGCCTCGTTAGTGGGTTTATTCAGCTTAACAAAAAAATAAAAAACAAAAATAATCATCAATATGTTGGTTTCGGTTTCCAGGTATACTGTGATGAACTGTGAGTTAGCTTTATCCAAAACGGGTACCAAGGTACCCAGTACTTAACTGGGTTGTGGAGGTTAGAGGCATTCACTTCTTATAATATTCTGGTAGTCAGGTAAATCCAGTTAACATGGAAACTGACTACAACATAGTTTGAAAGAAGCTAGGCAGATTAAACATGTTAGCAAGATTGCAAGAGTAAGATTTATTCTATGAAAATAATAATGTTAAAAACTTACCGCCGTAATAGGATCAAATTCATGTTCTTCAGCGCAAAACCGTTCTATGGCAGTACCACCAGCACAAATGAAGAACCCATCACACCTGTCTGGGTGAGCAACATTTTCAAATACTCCGGGTGGGCAAATTGTCGCTGGTGTAGTGGGAGCTTCAGTAGTTGTTTGTGCGACCTCAGTAGTTGTTTCAGCGGGTTCAGAAGATGTTTGCACGGCTTCAGTAGTTGTTTGAGTGGCTTCAGTTGTCGTTTGAGAAGCTTCAGCTGTCGTTTGAGGGGCTTCAGTTGTTTGAGCGGTTTCAGTTGTCGCTTGAGCGGCTTCAGAGGTTGTGTCCACCGGTGCGTTTGATGTTACTTCCGGATTTGGTACAGGTGTAGTCATCTCCTCACTTTCCGAAGTCACCTCTTCACTTTCTGAAGTTGTTTCAGAACTTTCAATGGACGTGGG
Source organism: Orthosia incerta (assembly GCA_948252205.1). Classification (NCBI taxonomy): domain Eukaryota; kingdom Metazoa; phylum Arthropoda; class Insecta; order Lepidoptera; family Noctuidae; genus Orthosia; species Orthosia incerta. Next base: position 20,939,197 of record OX411765.1, read on the forward strand.
ACTTGGGGTCGTTTCAGAAGTGATATCGGGTTGAGTATTGGGGGCTGTTGCCTCGTCATCATCAGGTGTTGTAGCAGTGATGGGTCCCAGGGTGCAACCTCCTTCCTCTATGGCAACGCAGTCCTAAATGAAAGGAGTTACTTAAAATAGCATATATCAACTACTGCCGCATTTTATACACCTAAACTGGTGGGTTGATTTTAAATTTATTTATGTAAGTTGCATGTTGCAAAGTGTTCTAAAGACCTCAAATAACATCAATAAGTAAATGCTGAAATGATGACTAAAAGAAGAAAACATGTACCGCTATCCGACTTAAATTGAGACGAACGCAAAGGAATGATAATTTTGACAATCAACAAATATTACGAGAACTGAAATTTGAAGAGTTCCTTAGGCCTTAGAGATCTGTTACTATACGTATTTGAAAGATCTTGCCAATGAATATTACCACTTTAAATTACACTGAAAAGACCTGACCCTAAGATCCTGAGACTAAAAACCCCATAACCAGATTGTATGACACCTATGAAATTCAAAAAAAGAGACACCACTTACTCGAATCTCAGGGTTGAATTCATGCCCTTCACTGCAGGTGAGTAAAAGTTCTTGGCCAGCCGCGCACATGTAGAATGCATCACACCTTTCAGGGTGGGGCACATTGCCAAAGGTGCCAGGAGGGCAATTAGGTGCTGGTGTAGTCAATTCCTCACTTTCTGGGGCTGAAGTCGGCACTTCTGGTGCCGGAGTCGTTTCGGAACTTTCTGTAGTCGTGGGAGACGGGGCTGGAGTTCCGTCATCACCAGGTGTCGTTCCAGTGTTGGATCCAAGTGTGCAACCACCTTCCGCTATGACAACGCAATCCTTTAAGAAAAATATGTATATATCAGTTACATCCTTGGTAATTCGTCTAGAAGAAGAATCTCCTGCACCAGATTTTATGTGAATTAGCAACATAAGTGTTGCTGTATATAACATAACAGCAGCATAATTTTATTATAAGCACCGACTTTTGAAGATAAACGCCCTTCTTTATGTGACATTATTCCATAGTCAATTTATTTATTTATTTTATTTATAACATAAGGCACATTTTACAATGGAATTTATTTGTTTATTAAGCAGTAAGATTGGTTTAGTTTTCGAATAAGTGAAAGTATGTAAAGAAACATGGATGTATAAATGCGGGTGCTCGACCCCATCCTGTCTTTAATTAAAATTAAATTAAATAATACAAAAACTTACCGCCGTAATAGGATCAAATTCATGTTCTTCAGCGCAAAACCGTTCTATGGCAGTACCACCAGCACAAATGAAGAACCCATCACACCTGTCTGGGTGAGCAACATTTCCAAATACTCCGGGTGGGCAAATTGTCGCTGGTGTAGTGGGAGCTTCAGTAGTTGTTTGTGCGATCTCAGTAGTAGTTTCAGCGGCTTCAGAAGTCGTTTCTGCGGCTTCAGAAGTTGTTTGCACGGCTTCAGTAGTTGTTTGAATGGTTTCAGTTGTCGTTTGAGCAGCTTCAGCTGTCGTTTGAGGGGCTTCAGTTGTTTGAGCGGTTTCAGTTGTCGCTTGAGCGGCTTCAGAGGTTGTTTCCACCGGTGCGTTTGATGTTACTTCCGGATTTGGTACAGGTGTAGTCATCTCCTCACTTTCCGAAGTCACCTCTTCACTTTCTGAAGTTGTTTCAGAACTTTCAATGGACGTGGGACTTAGGGTCGTTTCAGAAGTGATATCGAGTTGAGTATTGGGGGCTGTTGCCTCGTCATCATCAGGTGTTGTAGCAGTGATGGGTCCCAGGGTGCAACCTCCTACCTCTATGGCAACGCAGTCCTAAATGAAAGGAGATACTTAAAATAGCATATATCAACTACTGCCGCATTTTATACACCTAAACTGGTGGGTTGATTTTAAATTTATTTATGTAAGTTGCATGTTGCAAAGTGTTCTAAAGACCTCAAATAACATCAATAAGTAAATGCTGAAATGATGACTAAAAGAAGAAAACATGTACCGCTATCCGACTTAAATTGAGACGAACGCAAAGGAATGATAATTTTGACAATCAACAAATATTACGAGAACTGAAATTTGAAGAGTTCTTTAGGCCTTAGAGATCTGTTACTATACGTATTTGAAAGATCTTGCCAATGAATATTACCACTTTAAATTACACTGAAATGACCTGACCCTAAGATCCTGAGACTAAAAACCCCATAACCAGATTTGATGATACCTATGAAATTCAAAAAAAGAGACACGACTTACTCGAATCTCAGGGTTGAATTCATGCCCTTCACTGCAGGTGAGTAAAAGTTCTTGGCCAGCCGCGCACATGTAGAATGCATCACACCTTTCAGGGTGGGGTACATTGCCAAAGATGCCAGGTGGGCAATTAGGTGCTGGTGTAGTCAATTCCTCACTTTCTGGGGCTGAAGTCGGCACTTCTGGTGCCGGAGTCGTTTCGGAACTTTCTGTAGTCGTGGGAGATGGGGCTGGTGTTCCGTCATCACCAGGTGTTGTTCCAGTGTTGGATCCAAGTGTGCAACCACCTTCCGCTATGACAACGCAATCCTTTAAGAAAAATATGTATATATCAGTTACATCCTTGTTAATTCGTCTAGAAGAAGAATCTCCAGCACCAGATTTTATGTGAATTAGCAACACTTACCCGAATCTCAATGTCGAATTCATGTCCCTCACTACAGGTAAGTAAGATTGCTTGGCCAGCCGCACACATGTAGAAAGCATCACATCTCTCAGGGTGGGGTACATTACCAAAGACCCCAGGCGGGCAAATTGGCGCCGGTGTAGTCAGTTCCTCACTTTCTGGTTCTGAAGTCGTAAAAACTGGTGCCGGTGTTGTTTCAGCACCTTGTGTAGTCGTGAGAGTTGAGTCGGGCTGAGTGGGTGAGGATGTTGTTTCTTCGTCATCTGGTGTTGTTCCAGTATTAGATCCAAGTGTGCAACCTCCTTCCGCTATGGCAACGCAATCCTAAAAGAAAGGGGAAGATACACAAATAAGTATATACCAACCACTTCTACTGCTACTAGAGGCTGCAAAGAATGTCAATGAGGAGTTTAATATCATCATTTAGCAGTCCAATTTTTATTTTATTTGGAAAATGAACATGCATAACATAATGCTTAACAGAGGCTTTTCTTTATTAAGGTTTTACAATCGATTGATTGATGTGGTGAAAACCTACTAAGTAATATGTAGCAAATCTTATTATTCTATTACTATACACATGCCAAAGATCTTTTCAATGGTTTTTCTTACTTAAAATTAGACTGAAATATCCTGATTTTAAAGATCAAATATGTATAACCCCACCACCATATTTTCTGTGAAATAATAAACAGACACTAACCCGAATCTCAATGTCGAATTCATGACCATCACTACAGGTAAGTAAGATTGCTTGGCCCGCCGCACACATGTAGAAAGCATCACATCTCTCAGGGTGGGGTACATTGCCAAAGACTCCAGGTGGGCAAATAGGCGCCGGTGTAGTCACTTCTTCACTTTCTGTAGCCGTGGAAGTTGGGGTTGTTGCTTCGTCATAAGCAGGACTTGTTCCAGTGTCGGATCCAAGAGTGCAACCACCTTCTGCTATGGGAACGCAATCCTAAAAAACAATAATTAAGTTTGAGTGATGAAGTTTAGTAAAGGTTTTTGAGCCGATGTCTAAGTATATTTTATTTATTTACTCAATTAATTTAGACATTATTGACAACGGTGAAGGAAACATTGTGAGGAAACTGCACTTAAAGTTAATATAAGTTTGAAATCGCCAACCCATTTTGGGCAAAAGTAGAGGCTTTTGGCCTGCAGTGGGACAGTTACAGGCTGGTAAATGATAATGATAAATGATTTTATTTCTGTAAGTTGTTTTGTTCAAACACTTTTACATGTCGATCATATTTTTAAAACTAGATGAGGTCGGCGTTTCCTATCTGACTACTCTGAGAAGAAAGGCCGAACAACAAACTCAGAGGTCACAGTCTCTTTTAAAGTCCAGACAAAAATCTTGGCTAGATCATGTGAAGACCATGTAGATTGATGTCTGAAATGGTCTTTTGAGGGAAGAACCAGCCAGATTGAGTGGACCTGTCCAGTCAGTGTACGCATTTGTCAATAATCGAGCAGCTCAACACAGAATCTGAGGAGCTCAACGATTCGACGAACAATACCAAAGAAAGGACATTCGGGTAGGCCGCATAAACTACTCAAACTGCCAGACCACGATTAGATAAATTAAAAATAAAAACAAAAAAAAATAAAGAATGGTCCACATAGTCTTCACATTCACAATAATTAAAATAAAATAATATAATACTTTAAAAAGTAAATATTCTTGTCATTGCAAGAAAACAAAAAAAAACACGGTGGAAAACACAAAAAATCAAAATTAATTTTTAATTGGAGCAGCTCAATCCTAAGCCTTTTTTTCATCAACGTAATCTTTAATGGTATAAAATGCTTTCTGGCACAACTTACGTTTAATGAATGATTTGAATTTATTAAGACTTAGAACTTGTACGTGGCTTAGAAGCTTATATAGAAGCGCACACATTGAAATCTAAACGAGCTACCTATTTTCTTGAACCTTGTTGTTGGTACTACAAATTTGTGTTTGTTCCTAGTATTTACGTTATGGATATCACTGTATTTTTTAAACAATTTTATATTTTTATGGGCATACAAAAGATTTTCATAAATATACTGAGAAGGTATAGTCATTACATTAATCTCCTTAAATTTCTCTTTGAGAGATTTTCTTGGGCTTAATTTATAAATTGAACAAACAGCTCTTTTCTGCAAAACAAAGATAGTCTGGATGTCGGCGGCATTTCCCCATAACAAAATACCGTACGACATTACACTATGAAAATAGCTAAAGTATAAAGAAAGAAAGAAAGAAAGAAAAAGTAATTAATTTGTGACCCGCACAGGAGACACGAGAAATCAGCTTAAAATTAAACAAAATTGAAAATAAAAACCCCGTGCGAGACCAAAAAGGCTCCTATCTCAGCATGTGCAGCGATATCCAAAAAAAATGAAATAACGCTGCGCTGATATTCTGATAAGACCAACTGTTGATGCCACGGACACGGATAGATAGGTTTCTATGATCTGAGAGGTGGACCGACCAAATTACATCTGCGGTTGGAGGTCCAGTAAATGAATGCGTTCAACTTTTATCTAACAGAGCCAGTGGAGAGAGATCGTGAGGTGAGTGACAAGAACACCAGCGATTGGACAAAATTCATCGTGACCACGACCGCTCAGTCAAGAGCGAAACGAAAAAGAGTAAAAGAAAAATGGACCATATAAACATCCTATACGACACCGTTTTTGCCACACTGTATTGCATTGCATTTGAAAGTAACAAATAAACACTTACCCGAATCTCAATGTCGAATTCATGACCATCACTACAGGTAAGTAAGATTGGTTGGCCCGCCGCACACATGTAGAAAGCATCACATCTCTCAGGGTGGGGTACATTGCCAAAGACTCCAGGTGGGCAAATAGGCGCCGGTGTAGTCACTTCTTCACTTTCTGTAGCCGTGGCAATTGGGGTTGTTGCTTCGTCATCAGCAGGACTTGTTCCAGTGTCGGATCCAAGAGTGCAACCACCTTCTGCTATCGGAACGCAATCCTAAAAAACCAATAATTAAGTTTGAGTGATGAAGTATATTAAAGCTTTTTGAGCCGATGTCTAAGTATATTTTATTTATTTACTCAATTAATTTAGACAATTTTTATTTTATTTGGAAAACGAACATGCATAACATAATGCTTAACAGAGGCTTTTCTTTATTAAGGTTTTACAATCGATTGATTGGTGTGGTGAAAACCTACTAAGTAATATGTAGCAATTCTTATTATTCTATTACTATACACATGCCAAAGATCTTTACAATGGTTTTTCTTACTTAAAACTAGACTGAAATATACTGATTTTAACGATCAAATATGTATAACCCCACCACCATATTTTCTGTGAAATAATAAATAGACACTAACCCGAATCTCAATGTCGAATTCATGACCATCACTACAGGTAAGTAAGATTGCTTGGCCCGCCGCACACATGTAGAAAGCATCACATCTCTCAGGGTGGGGTACATTGCCAAAGACTCCAGGTGGGCAAATAGGCGCCGGTGTAGTCACTTCTTCACTTTCTGTAGCCGTGGAAGTTGGGGTTGTTGCTTCGTCATCAGCAGGACTTGTTCCAGTGTCGGATCCAAGAGTGCAACCACCTTCTGCTATGGGAACGCAATCCTAAAAAACAATAATTAAGTTTGAGTGATGAAATTTATTTAAGGTTTTGAGCCGATGTCTAAGTATATTTTATTTATTTACTCAATTAATTTAGATATTATTGACAACGGTGAAGGAAACATTGTGAGGAAACCTGCACTTAAAGTTAATATAAGTTTGAAATCGCTAACCCATTTTGGGCAAGCGTGTTGATCAAAGCTCATGCCTTCTTTGTATAAGTAGAGGCTTTTGGCCTGCAGTGGGACAGTTATAGGCTGGTAGTATTGGTTATAATTTATAACACCTTTATAGATTAACATTAAAGGCGATGTTATAATGAATTTATAAAATACGTTATAAATTTAACCAATATAGAGTAAAACACTTGTTTCCCCCATATTTTTGTACGCAGCTGAGACATGGACACTACGAGAAGTGTAAAGGAAAAAGATAGATGCTCTAGAAATGTGGTGTTGGAGAAGAATGCTTGGCATTTCTTGGACAGAATTCCGCACTAAAGTCTCCATACTCCAAGAACTCAGTATCAGGCAGCGCCTATCAGCAAGAGTACAGTCTCGCATACTGAAATTCTTTGGCCATGTTGAGACATGGCCAAAGAATTTAAGGCGGAATAACGACTCCATTGAGCGCATGGTATTGCAGGGCAGAGTGGACGGTATCAGGCTACGCGGCAGGTCACCGATGAGGTGGACCGACCAAATTACATCTGCGGTTGGAGTTTCAGTAAATGAATGCGTCCAACTATTATCTAACAGAGCCAAATGGAGAGAGATCGTGAGGTGAGTGACAAGAACACCAGCGATTGGACAAAATTCATCGTGACCACGACCGCTCAGTCAAGAGCGAAACGAAAAAGAGTAAAAGAAAAATGGACAATATAAACATCCTATACGACACCATTTTTGCGACACTCTATTGCATTGCATTTTAAAGTAACAAATAGACACTTACCCGAATCTCAATGTCGAATTCATGACCATCACTACAGGTAAGTAAGATTGGTTGGCCCGCCGCACACATGTAGAAAGCATCACATCTCTCAGGGTGGGGTACATTGCCAAAGACTCCAGGTGGGCAAATAGGCGCCGGTGTAGTCACTTCTTCACTTTCCGTAGTCGTTTCAACCGATGTAGTGGTCGTTTCGATTGGCGCAGGTGTTGTTTCGACTGGCGCGGTTGTCGTTTCGACCTTCGCGGTTGTCGTTTCGACTGGCGCAGTTGTCGTTTCGACTAGCAGTGGTGTAGTTACGATTGGCGCTGAAGTTGTTTTGGTGATTTTTCCAAATGTACATCCGCCTTCTGCAATTTCTACACAGGTCTGGAATACAAATTAAATTTAAATTTCAAGTTACCATTTAAACATATAGCTAAAAAAAATAACATGATGTTAGTTCGACTTTAGAAATAATCACAGTACGGATGCAAAACCGCATGTCAATTATATCAGTCACGCTCCGACAAAATAATTATTTTTTAATAAAGTCACAATATAATATCACTTTTCAAGCAGTCTGGTTAAGTAAGAAACAGTTATTTTAATTTCATCTCAGATTCGATGCTGTTTAAAAAACCGTGTCTGAAAAAAATCAACTCACCCCCAATTCAGAATTAAACTCATATCCCTCATTGCAATCTAATGGTATGGCAACACCACCATGACACATATAGTAGGCATCACACCTATCTGGATGCACCACGTTGCCATACACTCCTTCAGGACATAATTCTGTCTCTTCTAAACCTTCTGTAGTCGGCGTTGCTGTACTTTCATACGTTGAATCTGTGGTTTCACCTATCGTATCTGTAGTTACACCTGTCGAATCCGTGGTATCGACTGTTGTGTCTGTAGTTTCATACGTTGAATCTGTAGTTTCATACGTCGAATCTGTGGTGTCACCTGTCGTATCTGTAGTTACACCTGTCGAATCCGCAGTATCGACTGTTGTGTCTGTAGTTTCATACGTTGAATCTGTGGTTTCACCTGTCGAATCTGTAGTTTCATACGTCGAATCTGTGGTTTCATACGTCGAATCTGTTGTTTCATACGCCGAATCTGTAGTTTCACCTGTCGAATCTGTTGTTTCACCTGTCGAATCCGTGGTTTCACCTGTTGTGTCTGTAGTTTCATAAGTCGAATCTGTAGTTATACCTGTCAAATCTGTAGTGTCGTATGTCGAATCTGTTGTACTATATTCAGGTTCTGCAGTTGTAGTAAGTTCCGTGTCGTCAAAAGTTGGATCTATCGTGGTCGATGTATAGTCTGTAGTTTCACCTGATTCTGGATAATCAGTTGTTACTGCAGGTTCTGTTACCTCGCCAGAATAATCCACTCTTGTTGTAAGGTCAGGATAACCAGTTGTACTGTATGTTGATTCTGTGGTTTCTGCTGATGACCCGGTTGTGACATCGTAATTGCCTGATGTTGTTAGTGATGGATCTTCTGTTGTGGGTGAATCTGTAGTTTCATAAGTACCTGTGGTTTCATAAGTACCTGTGGTTTCATAAGTACCCGTGGTTTCGTAAGAAGCCGTACTTTCATAAGTACCTGTAGTTTCATAAGTACCTGTGGTTTCATAAGAATCAGTAGTTTCTCCTGATCCAAGAGTTGTTGCCTGTTCTGTCGTTGAATCAGTTTCAGTGTATAAATCGTCTACAGTTGTAGAATCATTGGCTGGTCCTTCTGTAGTCTGATAGTCTTCTGTTGTAGATGACTCTTCTGAGCCCTCATCAGAAGTTACTCCTTGGTCAGTAGTGGGTCTATCGTCGTCAATAATTATGTCATCTTCCGTTGTTGTTGAGTGTCCATTTTCTGTTGTCAACTCTGTGCTTTCTTCTGATGGTCCAGTAGTTGTTTCTGCAGCTGGTGTGGTTTGCGATCCGAGCGTGCAACCTCCTTCTGCTATGGCTACGCAGGTCTGTAAATATTCATAAGTATCAAGACATTGATTGTACAATAAATATTGTTACATAGGTAGGCATATCAAATGTTTCAACATAAATAAAAGAATGAATTTGATATGAAAGAACTTGTTATTTCCGGTTATATAGTAACGCCATTCATTATAAGACATTAATTTTAACTTTTTATCTAAGGCTGTTTTAAACACACACACACTGTGGTAATAATGTCTATGGATGGGGGTTAAAAAAATTTAGCCGATGGCCCTATTTTTAAAACACATCAGTTCAGCCGAAAGACATGCATTTCGCATTCAGTAGACTCCACAATACGAGTTGAGCTCCATTGGTGTAATTGCTGTAAGTGCGAGGATAAAACAAATGAATAAGTCTACTAATATTATAAATGCGAAAGTAACTCTCCCTGTCCTGAGAAGGACATAGGATAGTTTTTATCCCGGAAATCATCCTTAAGGGGGTAGAAGATTCTATTATGGTAAACTAATAATTTATCCAGTGAGGCGGCCCACACACCTACAATATTATTGCGTGATATATAAAAGTTGGCTATTCGAAGTACGCAGACGAAGTCGCGGGCAACAGCTAGTCTTTTCTTTTTATCTTTACATAGTATATAACAAAGTCACTCCCGCTGTTTGTACGCTTAGATCTTTTAAACTACGCAACGGATTTTAATGCAGTTTTGTAGTAGTACATGCATATTATATTAGAGAAAAGCCGAGAAATTCAAAGATTTGTAATGTGATGTCGTAACAAACATATTTTTTTGCGCTTACATTGTAAAAGCTAGCTTCACCTTCCGATATAGTTTAAATTAATGTACTATAGAATTGTATGTCTGCCAAAGATCGATAAAAAAGTTTGCAATGGTATAAGTTTATCTCCTAAGGATAACCCACAGTAACCATTTTTCTATATTACATATTACAAAAAAATTATGGGTTATTTACCAAGCTATTTTAAATAATACAGTATTATTCATGGTGATAAAAATGGCGCTTTACAGCATATCATTAAAATGAATAGGTATCTTAGCAGTTATCGCAAAATAAAAACTAACGCGCGCTAAAATAAATTTAAGCGGGTGGGCCTCACACCGATGACGGGATGCTACGAAAGAAATAAATTGTAGTTCTAAAAACCAAAAAACTTGTATGGTAAATTGAACTAAAAAGTCGCTAATCCTGAAGATCTTGGTAAGGCTAAGGGGACAAACTATTTAAACGCGCCCGCTAGAATTCATTACTTGTAAATTTTAATATTTGTTTAACGTTCAAAAGTGCCGCTTATTGGCCTAGTTGAATAAATGTTTTTGACTTTGACTTTGACTAAATTATTGCATTGTCATCGGTCCTTGATAAGTGTGCAAAGTTTCAAATCAATCCCACGTTTTGAAGGGGGTGAAAATCACGTTCAAAGATTCCGTTACATTGATACATAGATACATACCAAGCTAATAAAAGCGTGTTAAAAACGTGGTACATATAATATCTATGCTCTACTACACGTGCGAAGTCGGGATGGAATACTAGTAATATTATAAATTCGAAAGTAACTCTGTCTCTTTTAACGCTTGAACCGCTGAACTGATTTAGATGAAATTTGGTATGGTGAGTGAGAGAGGAGTTTTTTTCCCGGTATCCCGATCCCAAGGGATACCCATAACTTGGGACGATAAAACACTTTATGCGTAGGCAAAACCGCGGGCAGAAGCTAGTAAATAATACAAAAAAAGTTTAAACTCACCTTCACATTAGGATCAAACTCAAATCCTTCACTACAGAACAATTGTATAGCACTCCCACCGGCACACATATAGAATGAGTCACACCTCTCCGGGTGGGCAACATTGCCCCACTGCCCGGGTGGGCAAATTGGTGCTGGGGTGGTTGGTGGAGTTGGTTCCGTGGTTGTAGCAGGCCCGAGAGTGCAACCGCCCACGGCAATTGCGACACAGGACTGAAAGAAATATAATGTGATAATCTAAATGGTCAGGGGTAATGACTAATTTTGAACCTTGTTTCATCTGGACCAGACATAGTTTAAGTTATTTCTATTTTAAAATTACTTCAATAATCTCATAATACAACGAGCTGAAATTATTTTTCTAATGACTTATGTTTTACAACTAATAAATGGTTTAGTAGGCGGTTCGGCCGATGAGTTTCGCCCGATCCGATCGCAACAGGAATTTCATTATTAATATTTTTGAGTGGTGTTTCGGACTATAGTTTTTTTTAAGCATATTTTGTACAGTCAGAAAGAAAAACCTTAGGTATAGTTATATTATTTAAGTAAAAGTCAGGCAATTTTTGGAAAAAGACAAAGCTTAATATACCATTACAAAAATCAACAGTAAACATGATCAGTCAATCAGTCTTATATATGCACATACGGCACCCATCGATATTTTTTGCAAGTGCCATAAGTCGAATACTTTATTATTTTAAATTTTATTTGAAATTTGGCACCTACGGATCAGTAAGTACTAGTGTTGGGACGTTTATTTTATGAGGACGTCAAAATCAAAAATACAATTAAAATCAGTTGAGAGTTTATTGACATTATAAAAATATAACTTCCTCTTCTGCTTTTTAGTTACATGTTGAACATTTCACAGTCATGATTCTGGCCTCCTGGTAGTTTGGGTATAAATGCTTATAATGTTCAACATCTAACTAAAAAACTGGCCAAGTGCGAGTCGGACTCGCGCACGAAGGGTTCCGCACCATTATCGCAAAAAACGGCAAAAAAACACGTTTGTTGTATGGGAGCCCCCCTTAAATATTAATTTTATTCTGTTTTTAGTATTTGTTGTTATAGTGTGAATCTGTGAAAATTTCAACTGTCTAGCTATCACGGTTCATGAGATACAGCCTGGTGACAGACGGACAGACAGACAGACAGACAGACAGACGGATCGTGAAGTCTCAGTAATAGGGTCCCGTTTTTACCCTTTGGGTACGGAACCCTAAAAAGCAAAAGACGAAATTATATTTGTATCATGTTATTAAACTCTCTACCGATTTTATGTTTCTGACGTTACGCTGTCTCTAAAAAAAGATTCGTCCGAAACACCACTTAAAAGTATTATAATGAAATTCCTGTTTCGACCGGATCGGGAGAAACTCATCGGCCGAAGCGCCTACTAAGCCCATAAACGATTAGATTTGATATGACCTATGATACACTCACATTTCTCCACTCAATTTAAATAAAGAATCTGGTAATCCGTGGTCAAATTAACCATATGGTTAAAAAGTTTTTTATAAATTAGGCTCTATGTCACCATCATTATAATATCATCGAAAAACGTGTTGCTAAATATAGGCCTCTTCCAAGTGTTGCCACATTGGCGTCTTGCATCCAGCGAATGACCGCAAAATTAACCAGATCATAGGTCCACCTAGTGGGACGCCTTCCAACCCAGCGTCTTCCAGTTCGCGGTCGCCATTCCAGAACTCGAGCCCATCGACCATCCGTTCTGCGGGCAATGTGCCGTGCCCACTGACACTTTAGTTTCGCAATTCGTCGGGTTTTGTCGCCCACCCTACGTAAAATCATTCAAAACTCACCCTGGTATCAGGATCAAATTCAAATCCGTCACTACAGTACAGTTGTATGGGTACGTCACCAGCACACATATAGAAGGAATGACACAGTTCTGGGTGAGCCACGTTTCCAAACACACCCGAAGAACAGATTGGAGGTGGCGTCACTTCTGTAGTGACATCTTCAGCCGTGGTCGTTTCTGCTAAACCAGGGGCTGTGGGATCTTTATCTGGACTTTCAGAGGTTGAAGTACCAAGCGTGCAGCCTCCTTCGGCGATGAGGACGCATTCCTGAAAAAAAATGCTTTTTTGTGAGATTTGACTTGAGCATACATACATACATGATCTGTTCATTCACGAATCAACATTATTTCAGGTGAAAGACATCCACTGCTGAACGTAAGCCTCCCCAAAGTGTTGCCATATTGACCGGCCCCGAGACGCAACGCATCCAGCGGCTTCCTGCAATCTTAACTAGGTCATCGATCCACCTAGTCCATTCACGAATGGGCAAAACATATTATCTGGGTCTCTCCAAAAACATTTAGCTCGATTCTCAGCTGTTCTCATCCGGCTGCTATCAGCCACTCTGCCCAAAAGATCTTCTCCCCAGTCCCCACACATATAAGTAATAAAATAAAATAAAAATAAATCATTAAACTGAAAGAGGTCCACTGCTGGACATATTCCGTCCCCAAGCGTCGCCATATTAATCGGTCCTGTGCGTCTCACATCCATCGGGTTCCTGCAGCTTTAACTAGGTCATTGGTCACCAAGCGACCTTCATTAATGTACCTTTACTTTTAATTGGTCTTGCCAAGGGATGCTGCGCAACAAGCTTGTTACCGGGTATTTGAGGTCAGTTAGGCAGTCGCTCAATGTAAAATACTGGCACTTCGCTAAATCCGGTTAGACTAGAAGGCAACTATAACATATTTGGAATAAAGCAGGCAGATTGATAGAATTAATTGATTTAAATAAGATTTATAAAGGATATCTTACCTTAGTTTCTGGGTCAAATTCAAATCCATCTGCGCAGGTAAGTGGCAGAGGTGTGCCACTTAGACACAATAAGTACATATTGCAATGTTCAGGGTGGGGAACATTACCAAAGGTGCCCAGAGGACATGGGTTGATCGGTTCTTCCGTTGTAGTCCCTTCTTCGACAGTCGTAGACAACACAGTTGTTGTTTCTGAATCTCCTGGAATTGTAACAACAGTTGTGGAATCTGTTTCTCCTGCAGGAGCCGTTGGAAGCACTGTTGTTGTTTCAGATTCTTCTGGAGTTGTTACGACTGTTGTATCTGATTCTCCTGAAGCCCCATCTACTGTAGTGAGTTCAGAGTCCTCCGGAGTTGTCTGTCCAGAAGATGAATCTGTTGTTGTCGGTTCAGATTCTTCTGGGACGGTAACAACTGTTGTTGATACAGTTGTATCAGTTTCTCCTACAGACGTAGATTCTGTTGTTGGGTCAGTTTCTCCTGTTGCCGTAGATTCAGTTGTCGGGTTAGTTTCTTCTGCAGTCGTAGATTCAGTTGTCGGGTCAGTGTCTTCCACGGTCGTAGGTACTTCTGTAGGGTCAGTTTCTCCTGGAGTAGGTGATTCTTCTGGAATCATAGAAACTGTCGTTGTTTCGGCCTCATTGTTCTCCGTAGTCGTCTGCGCTGGTGAAGTCGACTGGAGACTTTCGGAGGTCGTTTCAGGTTCGTTAGAAGTCGTGCCTTGGTTATATGAGCAGCCACCTTCAGCTATTAGGACGCACGTCTGAAAAAGATTGAAATTGCTTTTAGACAAATCTGTTTAAATTAAAAGATTACACACTGTTTTCTAGAATGAATAGGTGGTACCTGTACTTTATTATGACAAAGTATCGTAAAGTTTTTATTTTTCCGCATAGACAATATTCAGTATCCAACCATCTGGTGAGATAGTGGTAAAGCGCGAGCCTAGCAAAAAAAAAGGTTTTAAAACACATGATATTAAGATTGATTGAATTACTCTGATAAAGTTTTCATGAAAAATAGTTAGTTAATTAAATTAATAAAAAGAAGATAAAGTAGAGAAAGACGAGAAATAGAAATACATTAACTGATCTTGCGGCACTAGACAAAGCGCTATTGTATTAGCGGTGGTAATTGTAAAAGTCTCAAGAATGAAAGGGATTGATCACGTAGTATTTTGGTAGCTCTTGTTCTTGTTATTTCTCTCTGTATTATATCCTACTTTCTGTGCAAATAAAGAATTATTCTATTCTATTCTTGGCAATCCCATAGATTTTCGAAATTTTACCAATTGTGTGACGCTTTTGTTGATAGTCTGTCATTTTTCTAATCCCTCTAATCTTCATGCTTTTAGTTCCCGAACGCCAAAGGATTAGGTAGAAATACACCTAGTCATACATACATTTCACTTGCATTATGTTTAAGTAAATGTGGCGATAATGAAGCCAAGTCAAATTCAAAGTAAAATCTATTTATTTCAACTAGGCCACTAAGCGGTACTTTGAAACGTCAACAAATAAAACGTAAAAGTATTATTACAGGTAACCCATGAAAGATGAGGCTACTGTAGCCACTCTAAAACCTGGTTGAACTAATTGACCCCTATTTCTAGTAACGTAATTATGTCTGTCGCCGTTTTAATGATGATGTTTAAGTTAAAACCTTATGATAACCAAACGCCAAACCATTTGAAAATCAAATCCAAGTTCGACTGTCATGCACAAAAAAATTAGACGCCAAAATCGCAATTTTTTTTAACGTACTATATATCTGTGTGGTGACGCTTGGGGGAGGCCTATGTCGAGCAATGGACGTTTTTCGGCTGAAATGATGATGATGACTTTATATCTCACCTTCAACGCAGGATCAAACTCAAATCCTTCACTGCAGAACAGTTGTATCGCTTGCCCACCCGCACACATGAAGAAAGAGTTGCAGTTCTCAGGGTGGGGTACGTTGCCCCACGCGCCTGGGGGACACAGGGCGTCGATGGGGTCTTGTGTGGTTGGCGCAACGGTCGTGGTGGTAGAGTTGTAGGTGCAACCACCTTCCGCAATGGGGACGCATGTCTGAAAAGTTTTGGTGGTTATGTTCTTGTTCTATTTCATTATTCCCAGTTTAGGTGCTCTATGATTTTGCATCTCGGATCATTAGGTTTGTATAGTGTCTATTAGGTGGCAAAAGTAGCTACAATCATATCTTCGATTGATTAACATTAATTTTTCGTCTTGTTAGGCCACAAAATATCAAAATAACTTTGACTGAACCAGGACCAAAACTTATTTTTTTTATAAAATTATTATGTTTAGGCACAAACAAACTTTAAATCATTCACGACTAAGTTCAAATTTCATTGCTTTCTATTTTTTCAATACAGTCACAATAACAAGTTTTTATATAAATAAAATTTTTAATAATTAAAAATTGCATTTATTGAGAATCAGACGTGTATACAGATTTTTAGCTCAATCAAACACTGGCAAGTGGGTAAATGTAATATTCAAGACTAGATTACAGAGACCGGCACAGGTGACAGTAAATAAAATCTTGTCAAAATACTCACAGCAAGTTCCGGATCAAACTCGAAGCCGTCACTGCAAAACAGTTGAATGGCGTTTCCAGCCGCGCACATATAGAATGAGTCACATCTATACTCATGAGGAACATTGCCCCACATTCCAATAGGACACAGTTCTTCTGGTGGTGTCACAGCCTCTGTGGTAGTAAGGGTAGGGTCTGCAGTTGTGACAGAGAAGTCTGTAGTCGCGGCATCGTCTGGAGTTGATTCTGTGCTGTCACCTAGGGTACAGCCGCCTGGAGCGATGACGACGCAGGTCTGAAAAAAATATTGTAAATTTAATAATGGCACTTTTTGAAAGAAGGTATGGGGGGGCGTTAGGTAGATTAAACCGTGTACTTCTTTCACGTTGCATGCAATCATGACGTGTTAAAACCATCATGGTTCCTCTGTGAGAGAGAGAGATAGGGCTATACAGGACGAAGAGCACTATATATTTTTCACAGCGGAATAAAGATGGCGTTGAAGATTTTTGTGAAGGGAGACAAACACTATCGAAAGGAAATAAATATTAAGACTTACGAAGATTAATGAAACAAAAATACGTTGTATGCGACTCTAACTACGATAAAAAGGATTTAAACCAGCATAGACACACAAAACTAAAATAATCGATATTATGGACCTTTTCAATCATAAAGATTGAAAAAGTCCATAATGCTTGGGATTGAATATCTTCACAATGGTGTGTGTTGTGTGTCTGTGCTGGTTTACGCACTCATAATACATTCCTTTGTTTAAAACTCAAGGGATACGAGTATACATAACTAACAATAGGTAAACTCACCTTAAGTTCAGAATCAAACTCGAATCCTCCAGCACATTGCAACTCTACAGCAACCCCACTCACACACAAGTAGAATGTATTACACAATTCTGGATGTGCGACATTTCCATAAGTGCCTGGGGGACATGGGTTGTCATCTTCTGTTGTCGGCTCTTCTGTAGTAACCGTCGTTTCAAGTTCTGTTGTAGAATAATTTGGATACCCTGTCGTATCTGTTGTTTCTGTTGAATAATCTTCTGTTGTCGGCTCATCAGTTGAAGAATGATCAACTGTTGTTGTGTCGTAATCTAATGTCGATGATACCGTTGTCGAATCAGTTGTGTAATCATAATCACCTTCTGTTGTATGGTCATTTTCCGTTGTGGTATAATCATTTTCTGTTGTCGGATCATCATCCGTTGAAGGATAATCTGTTGTCGAATAATCCGCAGTAGACTCGTCTGTTGTCGGGTAATCCGTGGGTTCTTCAGTGGTAGGTTCCAAAGTTGAAGGCTCCTCCTGTGTGGTTAATAATAATTATTAATTTTCATATTTTTTTTTAATGATTGTATTTATTGTTATTTTTTAATGTACTAGAAAAACAGTTTAATAAACGACATAATAATAATAAGTTATTCTTGCACCAATGTTTTAATAGCCCCGTACCAACCGAGTATTGTCCTTGGGTGAACTTCTACACAGATATAATCGTCGGTTGCTGTGTCCACATTTAATTAAATTAAATATAATATATCAGGGTGTCAACAAGTTGGCATCGGTACCTGAACGCCTTACCGGACCCCAGGACCTCGAGATTGTCAAATCAATCATCATCAATCATCAATCAATACATATAATAAATCTGTAGAAAAGTAATTTTTGTACATCGAAAATATTTCCAAAAAAAATACCCAGGGTGGTTATCAATTTATTTATCAATAATAATTGATAAATAAATTGATAACCAACAGTATCTATTTCCAGCAATTTTGGAATTTTTGTCTGTTTATCTGTTTGTCTGTTTATTTGTGCACGCATCACGTGAAATGTACGAAACCAATGTAGATAACTTTTATACATAAAAATTGTGCGTAACTTGAAGAATTACTAAGTTTTTGTTTCATCGCAATCGGTTCGCTCTATCAAAAGTTAGATGAATTTAAAGTGTTCAAGAAGTAAAATTATCACAAAACGCAATTCAGATACTCGGGCAGTTGAACTCGATATTCGATAGATGGCGTTGTGCATTTGAAGTAATTTTCTGAATGGCGGTGTTAAAATTCTCCGCGAAAGAATAATGACTACAGAAAAAGATTTGGTAGATTGACTAGGTTGGTAAGTAGGGTGAGCAGAAGGGTTAGTAGGGTAGGGTCGGCAGACAAATGACGGGAGCGAAGCCGCGGGCACAGCTAGTACATAATATAATAATTACAAAAATTTATTAAAACAATTTGTGACAAAAATAATTAGTCAATCTCTTTGTTAGTCAAAATACCACATAACTTATCTTAGTAACAAGTAAAATTTAAAAAATTATATAAAAACGTGTCCAGGGGGGACACGTTTTTATTTCATGCTACATAGTTTATCTAGTTGTAGAGACGCTTCGACCAAAATCTATTGAACACGTAATTATGACACGATATCTTGCGAAAACACCCCGATTCAAACGCCCATAACTTAAGAACGGCTGAACCGATTTTCATCAAATATAGTTAAGAATACTCTCGATAAAGACATCAAACAAAAAACTAAATCAAAACCGGTTCATCTGTTTAGGAGATATGATGCCATAGACAGATACACATACACAAAGGTACACACATCAAACTTATAACCCCTCTCTTTTTCCGTCGGCGGTTAAATATATACAATAAATAAAGATAGTTCCATTTTTAAATAGGGTTGATGTGTCATTGTCAAGTCTTGAGTTATTAGAAAGTCTGTAGGTATGTATGTAGTGGTATGATCCTGTGTTGTAAAATATTGAGTCTAGTGTTGTAGGTGTAACTTTTATTTTGAGACTCAAGTGTTGTGTTGTTTCCAATCGCTATTACTACGTTTTCGATGATAGAATGTAACTTGTCTGACCTCAGGAAAGATATTTAACTAACAACAGTCTTTATGTAATCGACACGCTAAGAAAAAGCGTCGTAACTTCTTCTGAAGTAGGCTCATATTATTATTATTGTATAGTAAGGTCAAGAGTTATTAGTTCTAGTATTGTTGGTTCACGGGTTGTTAGCTCTAAGTTTGTATGCCCATTATTTTGCTAGGTCTTGTGTTGTGGACTCTAATGTTTGGTTCTAAAGTTGTCATAAGTTCGAATGTAATATGATTTGGTGTGGTAGGCTCTAGTGTTTTTTGGTTTAGTGGTGTTGGCTCTACTATAGAAGGCTCACAAGTTGTTGTCTCTAATATTGTGAGCTTAAGTGTTGCTCGCTCTAGTGTTTTTGATGCACGTGTTGTTGGCTCTATTATGTCATCATCAACAGCCCATTAGTGTTCCCACTCCTGGGACACAGTTCTCCTCCATGCAAGAGAGGTAATAGGCCTTAATCTACCACGCGGGCCCAATGCGGGTTGGTGGATGTCACATGTCTTCGAATTTTTGGTTCTAGGACATGCCAGTTTCCTCACGATGTTTTTCTTCACCGTTAGTACTCTATTGTTAAGTAGGGTCATATTAACCTGTTGGGTAATGTGATATGCTTTATAATGCCATTAACTCATAAGTTGGTAGGTTTGAGTCTATAATTTTTGGTAGTGTTGGCTCTAATGTAGTGGGTTTAAATAAACAGATCATGAAAATAAAATACAACAAATCAAAATAAAATGTAATGTAATTAATGTCTTAGTGTGGTGTCATGTTCTGAAGTCATAATTAAAATAATTCCCAGTTTTTAAAAATGCGGTCTATAATGCGACCAAGTGTGGTAGACTCATCAGTGTTTTGCTCTAGTGTGGTAGTCTCATCAGTATTTGGCTCAAGTGTGGTGGTCTCATCAGTATTTGGTTCAACTGTGGTGGTCTTATCAGTGTTTGGCTCAAATGTGGTGGTATCATCAGTGTTAGGCTCGAGTGTGGTAGTCTCATCAGCGTTTGGCTCAAGTGTGGTGGTCTCATCAGTGATTGGCTCAACTGTGGTGGTCTCATCAGTATTTGGCTCAACTGTGTTGGTCTCATCAGTGTTTAGATCAAGTGTGGTGGTCTCATCAGTGTTTGGATCACGTGTGGTGGTCTCATCAGTGTTTGGCTCAAGTGTGGTGGTGTCATCAGTGTTTGGATCTGGTGTGGTGGTCTCATCAGTGATTGGCTCAACTGTGGTGGTCTCATCAGTATTTGGCTCAACTGTGTTGGTCTCATCAGTGTTTGGCTCAAGTGTGGTGGTCTCATCAGTGTTTGGATCACGTGTGGTGGTCTCATCAGTGTTTGGCCCAAGTGTGGTGTTATCATCAGTGTTAGGCTCAAGTGTGGTGGTCTCATCAGTGTTTGGCTCAAGTGTGGTATAATCATCAGTGTTAGGCTCAAGTGTGGTGGTCTCATCAGTGTAAGGCTCGTTTGTGGTGGTCTCATCAGTGATTGGCTCAACTGTGGTGGTCTCATCAGTATTTGGCTCAACTGTGTTGGTCTCATCAGTGTTTGGATCACGTGTGGTGGTCTCATCAGTGTTTGGCTCAAGTGTGGTGGTGTCATCAGTGTTTGGATCTGGTGTGGTGGTCTCATCAGTGATTGACTCAACTGTGGTGGTCTCATCAGTATTTGGCTCAACTGTGTTGGTCTCATCAGTGTTTGGCTCAAGTGTGGTGGTCTCATCAGTGTTTGGATCACGTGTGGTGGTCTCATCAGTGTTTGGCTCAAGTGTGGTGTTATCATCAGTGTTAGGCTCAAGTGTGGTGGTCTCATCAGTGTTTGGATCA
The DNA here is from genome assembly GCA_948252205.1 of Orthosia incerta. Taxonomy (NCBI): domain Eukaryota; kingdom Metazoa; phylum Arthropoda; class Insecta; order Lepidoptera; family Noctuidae; genus Orthosia; species Orthosia incerta. The sequence goes on from OX411765.1 coordinate 20,960,226, forward strand.
AGTGTGGTGGTCTCATCAGTGTTTGGCTCAAGTGTGGTGGTCTCATCAGTATTTGGTTCAGGTGTCGTGGTCTCATCAGTGTTAGGCTCGAGTGAGGTGGTCTCATCAGTGTTTGGCTCAAGTGTGGTGGTCTCATCAGTGTTTGGATCAAGTGTGGTGGTCTCATCAGTGTTTGGCTCAAGTGTGGTATAATCATCAGTGTTAGGCTCAAGTGTGGTGGTCTCATCAGTGTAAGGCTCGTTTGTGGTGGTCTCATCAGTGATTGGCTCAACTGTGGTGGTCTCATCAGTATTTGGCGCAACTGTGTTGGTCTCATCAGTGTTTGGATCAAGTGTGGTGGTCTCATCAGTGTTTGGATCACGTGTGGTGGTCTCATCAGTGTTTGGCTCAAGTGTGGTGGTGTCATCAGTGTTTGGATCTGGTGTGGTGGTCTCATCAGTGATTGACTCAACTGTGGTGGTCTCATCAGTATTTGGCTCAACTGTGTTGGTCTCATCAGTGTTTGGCTCAAGTGTGGTGGTCTCATCAGTGTTTGGATCACGTGTGGTGGTCTCTTCAGTGTTTGGCTCAAGTGTGGTGTTATCATCAGTGTTAGGCTCAAGTGTGGTGGTCTCATCAGTATTTGGTTCAACTGTGGTGGTCTCATCAGTATTTGGTTCAGGTGTCGTGGTCTCATCAGTGTTTGGCTCAAGTGTGGTGGTCTCATCAGTGATTGGCTCAACTGTGGTGGTCTCATCAGTATTTGGCTCAAGTGTGGTGGTCTCATCAGTATTTGGCTCAACTGTCGTGGTCTCATCAGTGTTTGGCTCAAGTGTGGTGGTCTCGTCAGTGTTTGGATCAAGTGTGGTAGTCTCATCAGTATTTGGCACAAATGTGGTGGTCTCATCAGTGTTTGGATCAAGTGTGGTAGTCTCATCAGTGTTTGGCTCATGTGGGGTGCTATCATCAATGTCTGGGTCAAATGTGGTGGTCTCACCAGTGTTTGGCTCAATCGTAGTGGTCTCTTCAGTGTTCGGCTCAAGTGTAGTAGTTTCATCAGTGTTTGGCTCATGTGTGGTGGTCTCATCAGTATTTGGCTCAAGTGTGGTAGTCCCATCAGTGTTTGGCTCAAGTGTGGTGGTCTCATCAGTGATTGGCTCAACTGTGGTGGTCTCATCAGTATTTGGCTCAACTGTGGTAGTCTCATCAGTGTTTGGCTCAAGTGTGGTGGTCTCGTCAGTGTTTGGATCAAGTGTGGTAGTCTCATCAGTATTTGGCACAAATGTGGTGGTCTCATCAGTGTTTGGATCAAGTGTGGTAGTCTCATCAGTGTTTGGCTCAAGTGTGGTGGTCTTATCAGTGTTTGGCTCATGTGGGGTGCTATCATCAATGTCTGGGTCAAATGTGGTGGTCTCACCAGTGTTTGGCTCAATCGTAGTGGTCTCTTCAGTGTTCGGCTCAAGTGTAGTAGTTTCATCAGTGTTTGGCTCATGTGTGGTGGTCTCATCAGTATTTGGCTCAAGTGTGGTGGTCCCATCAGTGTTTGGCTCACCTGTAGTGGTCTCATAAGTAGTTGGCTCAAGTGTGGTGGTCTCATCAGTGTTTGGTTCAAGTTTGGTGGTGTCATCAGTGTTTGGCTCTGGTGTGGTGGTCTCATCAGTGTTTGGCTCAAGTGTGGTAGGCTCATAAGTAATTGGTTCTGCAGTTGTGGGTTCATAAGTGTTTACCTCAGTCGTGGGCTCCAATGTTGTAGGCTCCAGTATCGTAGTCCTCGTGTAGTCCGGCAGCGTTGCATCCACCGCTGTCGTTGACGTGACATCTGCTGTTGTAGGAACCTGTGTTGTAGAATAAATATTAGTAGTAGATTCAGTAGATATCGGACCATATGAAGTCGTTGGTTTATATGTTGTTATGGTAGGTACCTCTGCAGTTATTGTTGTGGATTCTGTTACTGTGGTTGGATCGTCGGCTGTTATTGTGGTAGGTTCCTCTGTTGTAACAGTGGTGGAATCAATGGGATTCTCTGTTGTGACAGAAGTGGGTTCTGTGGGTTCTTCTGTTGTGACTATTGTAGGTTCCTCAGCTGTAACCGTGGTGGATTCTGTAACTGTGGTAGCATCCTCGATAGTATCCTCGGTTGTAACGGTGGTAGGTTCTGTAGGTTCCTCTGTTGTTACCGTGGTAGGTTCTGTGGTTTCCTCAGTTGTAACTGTGGTAGGTTCTGTGGGTTCCTCAGTTGTGACTGTTGTAGGTTCCTCAGCTGTAACCGTGGTGGATTCTGTTACAGTGGTAGCATCCTCGGTAGTATCCTCGTTTGTAACGGTGGTAGGTTCTGTAGGTTCTTCTGTTGTGATAGTGGTGGGTTCTGTGGGTACTTCAATTGTAACAGTAGTAGGTTCCACAGTTGTAACCGTGGTGGTTTCGGTAACTGTGGTAGGATCCACAGTTGTAATGGTGCTTGAATCTGTAGTTTCCTCTGCTGTTACCGTGGTAGATTCTGTGGGATCCTCTGTTGTGACAGTGGTGGATTCTGTCACTGTGGTAGGATCCTCAGTGGTAACAGTGGTGGGTTCTGTGGGTTCATCTGTTATAACAGTAGTTGTTTCTGTGGGTTCCTCAGTTGTAACTGTGGCAGGTTCTGTGGGTTCCTCAGTTGTATCTATGGCAGGTTCTGTGGTAGGATCCACAGTTGTAACGGTGCTTGAATCTGTAGGTTCCTCTGTTGTTACCGTGGTAGATTCTTTGGAATCCTCTGTTGTGACAGTGGTGGATTCTGTGGGTTCCTCTGTTGTTACCGTGGCAGGTTCTGTGGGTTCCTCAGTTGTATCTGTGGCAGGTTCTGTGGTAGGATCCACAGTTGTAACGGTGCTTGAATCTGTAGGTTCCTCTGTTGTTACCGTGGTAGATTCTGTGGGATCCTCTGTCGTGACCGTGGTGGATTCTGTCACTGTGGTAGGATCCTCAGTTGTAACTGTGGTGGGTTCTGTGGGTTCCTCTGTTGTTACCGTGGTAGGTTCTGTGGGTTCCTCAGTTGTATCTGTGGTAGGTTCTGTGGGTGCCTGTGTTGTAACAGTAGTTGTTTCTGTGGGTTCCTCAGTTGTAACTGTGGCAGGTTCTGTGGGTTCCTCAGTTGTATCTGTGGCAGGTTCTGTGGTAGGATCCATAGTTGTAACGGTGCTTGAATCTGTAGGTTCCTCTGTTGTTACCGTGGTAGATTCTGTGGGATCCTCTGTCGTGACCGTGGTGGATTCTGTCACTGTGGTAGGATCCTCAGTTGTAACTGTGGTGGGTTCTGTGGGTTCATCTGTTATAACAGTAGTTGTTTCTGTGGGTTCCTCCGTTGTAACTGTGGCAGGTTCTGTGGGTTCCTTAGTTGTATCTGTGGCAGGTTCTGTGGTAGGATCCACAGTTGTAACGGTGCTTGAATCTGTAGGTTCCTCTGTTGTTACCGTGGTAGATTCTGTGGGATCCTCTGTCGTGACCGTGGTGGATTCTGTCACTGTGTTAGGATCCTCAGTAACTGTGGTGGGTTCTGTGGGTTCCTCTGTTGTTACCGTGGCAGGTTCTGTGGGTTCCTCAGTTGTATCTGTGGCAGGTACTGTGGTAGGATCCACAGTTGTAACGGTGCTTGAATCTGTAGGTTCCTCTGTTGTGTCTGTGGCAGGTTCTGTGGGTTCCTCTGTCGTGACAGTGGTGGATTCTGTTACTGTGGTAGGATCCTCAGTGGTAACAGTGGTGGGTTCTGTGGGTTCATCTGTTACAACAATAGTTGTTTCTGTGGGTTCCTCAGTTGTAACTGTGGCAGGTTCTGTGGGTTCCTCAGTTGTATCTGTGGTAGGTTCTGTGGGTTCCCCTTTGGTGGTGGATTCTGTTACTGTGGTAGGATCCTCAGTCATAACTGTGGAGGTTTCTGTGGGTTCATCTATTGTAACAGTAGTTGTTTCTGTTGGTTCCTCTGTTGTGACATAAGTAGGATCCTCAGTTGTTACTGTGGTAGGTTCTGCGGGTTCCTGTATTGTAAAGGTCGTGGATTCTGTGAGTTCTTCTGTTGTGACAATAGTAGGTTCCTCTGTTGTAATAGTGGTTGATTCTGTTACTGTGCTTGGATCTTCAGTGGTTACCGTGGTAGGTTCTGTGGGCCCCTCTGTTGTGACAGTAGTAGTTTCTGTGGGTGCCTGTGTTGTGACAGTAGAAGGTTCCTCAGTTGTAACCGTAGTGGATTCTGTCACTGTTGTAGGATCCGTAGTTGTAACTGTGGTGGGTTCTGTGAGTTCCTCTGTTGGTACCGTGGTAATTTCTTTGGGTTCCTCTGTTGTAACTGTTGTTGATTCAGTAACTGTGGTTGGATCATTAGTGGTTACCGTGGTAGGTTCTGTGGGTTCCTCTGTTGTAACAGTTGTTGATTCTGTATCTGTGGTTGGATCATCAGTGGTTACCGTGGTAGGTTCTGTGGGCCCCTCTGTTATGACAGTAGGTGATTCTGTGGGTTCCTCTGTCGTAACGGTAGTAGATCCCTCAATTGTAACTGTGGTGGTTTCAGTTACTGTGGTAGGAACCTCAGTTGTAACCGTGGTAGGTTCAGAGGGTTCCTCTGTTGTGACAGTAGTAGGTGCCTCAGTTGTTACTGTGGTTGGTTCTGTGGGTTCCTCTGTTGTGACAGTAGTAGGATCTGTGATTTCCTCCGTTGTGAACGTAGTAGAATCCTCAGTTGTAACTGTAGTGGCTTCAGTGGGTTCCTCCGTGGTTACCGTGGTGGGTTCTATGGGCCCATCTGTTGTGACAGTAGTAGATTCTGTGGGTTCCTGTGTTGTGACAGTTATAGGTTCCTCAGTTGTAACTGGGGTGGATTCTGTCACTGTGGTAGGATCCGTAGTTGTAACTGTAGTAGGTTCTATGGGTCCCTCTGCTGTGACAGTGGTGTATTCTGTGGGTTCCTCTGTCGTGACGGTAGTATGTTCCTCAGGTGTAACAGTGGTGGTTTCAGTTACTGTGGTAGGATCCTCAGTTGTAACTGTGGTAGGTTCAGTGGGATCCTCTGTTGTGACAGTAGTAGATGCCTCTGTTGTAATAGTGGTTGATTCTGTTCCTGTGGTTGGATCTTCAGTGGTTATCGTGGTAGTTTCTGTAGGTACCTCTGTTGTGATAGTAGGAGGTTCTGTGGGTTCCTCTGTTATGTCAGTGGTGGTTTTAGTTACTGTGGTAGGATCCTCTGTTGTAACCGTGGTAGGATCAGTGGGTTCCTCTGTTGTAACAGTAGTAGGTGCCTCAGTTGTTACTGTTGTTGGTTCTGTGGGTTCCTCTGTTGTGACAGTAGTAGGATCTGTGGTTTCCTCTGTTGTGAACGTAGTAAGATCCTCAGTTGTAATCGTGGTGGGTTCAGTGGGTTCCTCCGTGGTTACTATGGTTGGTTCTGTGGGCCTGTTTGTTGTGACAGTAGTAGATTCTGTGGGTTCCTGTGTTGTGACAGTTAAAGGTTCCTCAGTTGTAACCGTGGTAGATTCTGTCACTGTGGTAGGATCCGTAGTTGTAACTGTAGTGGGTTCTGTGGGTGCCTCTGTTGTGATAGTAGTAGGTTCCTCAGTTGTAATAGTGGTGGTTTCAGTTGCTGTGGTAAGATCCTCAGTTGTAACTATGGTAGGTTCTGTGGGTTCCTCTGTTGTGAAGATAGTAGTTTCCTCAGTTGTTACAGTAGTGGTTTCTGTTACTACGGTAGACTCTGTAGGTTCCTCTGTTGTGACAGTAGAAGGTTCTGTGGGTTCTTCTGTTGTGACAGTAGAAGGTTCTGTGGGTTCTTCTGTTGTGATGGTAGTAGGTTCCTCAGTTGTAACAGTGGTGGTGTCAGTTACTGTGGTAGGATCCTTAGTTGTAACTGTGGTAGGTTCAGTGAGTTCCTCCGTTGTGACCGTAAAAGGTTCCGTAGTTGTAACTATGGTAGTAGTTGGTTCTGTGGGTTTTTCTGATGTGACAGTAGTAGGATCTGTGGTTTCCTCTGTTGTGACAGTAACAGGTTCCTCAGTTGTAACTGTGGTAGATTCCGTGGATTCCTCCGTTGTAACAGTGGTAGATTCTGTTACTGTGGTAGGTACCTCAGTTGTAACTGTGGTGGGTTCTGAGGGTGCCTCCGTGGTAACAGTTGTGGGTTCTGTGGGTTCATCTGTTATGACAGTAGTAGATTCTGTGATTTCCTCTGTTGTTACCGTGGTAAGTTCTGTGGGTTCCTCTGTTGTAACAGTTGTTGATTCTGTATCTGTGGTTGGATCATCAGTGGTTACCGTGGTAGGTTCTGTGGGCCCCTCTGTTATGACAGTAGGTGATTCTGTGGGTTCCTCTGTCGTAACGGTAGTAGATCCCTCAATTGTAACTGTGGTGGTTTCAGTTACTGTGGTAGGAACCTCAGTTGTAACCGTGGTAGGTTCAGAGGGTTCCTCTGTTGTGACAGTAGTAGGTGCCTCAGTTGTTACTGTGGTTGGTTCTGTGGGTTCCTCTGTTGTGACAGTAGTAGGATCTGTGATTTCCTCCGTTGTGAACGTAGTAGGATCCTCAGTTGTAACTGTAGTGGCTTCAGTGGGTTCCTCCGTGGTTACCGTGGTGGGTTCTATGGGCCCATCTGTTGTGACAGTAGTAGATTCTGTGGGTTCCTGTGTTGTGACAGTTATAGGTTCCTCAGTTGTAACTGGGGTGGATTCTGTCACTGTGGTAGGATCCGTAGTTGTAACTGTAGTAGGTTCTATGGGTCCCTCTGCTGTGACAGTGGTGTATTCTGTGGGTTCCTCTGTCGTGACGGTAGTATGTTCCTCAGGTGTAACAGTGGTGGTTTCAGTTACTGTGGTAGGATCCTCAGTTGTAACTGTGGTAGGTTCAGTGGGTTCCTCTGTTGTGACAGTAGTAGATGCCTCTGTTGTAATAGTGGTTGATTCTGTTCCTGTGGTTGGATCTTCAGTGGTTATCGTGGTAGGTTCTGTAGGTACCTCTGTTGTGATAGTAGGAGGTTCTGTGGGTTCCTCTGTTATGTCAGTGGTGGTTTTAGTTACTGTGGTAGGATCCTCTGTTGTAACCGTGGTAGGATCAGTGGGTTCCTCTGTTGTAACAGTAGTAGGTGCCTCAGTTGTTACTGTTGTTGGTTCTGTGGGTTCCTCTGTTGTGACAGTAGTAGGATCTGTGGTTTCCTCTGTTGTGAACGTAGTAAGATCCTCAGTTGTAACTGTGGTGGGTTCAGTGGGTTCCTCCGTGGTTACTATAGTTGGTTCTGTGGGCCTGTTTGTTGTGACAGTAGTAGATTCTGTGGGTTCCTGTGTTGTGACAGTTAAAGGTTCCTCAGTTGTAACCGTGGTAGATTCTGTCACTGTGGTAGGATCCGTAGTTGTAACTGTAGTGGGTTCTGTGGGTGCCTCTGTTGTGATAGTAGTAGACTCTATGGGTTCCTCTTCTGTGACAGTGGTGTATTCTGTGGTTTCCTCTGTCGTGACGGTAGTAGGTTCCTCAGTTGTAATAGTGGTGGTTTCAGTTGCTGTGGTAGGATCCTCAGTTGTAACCGTGGTAGGTTCAGTGGGTTCCACCGTTGTGACAGTAGTAGGTGCCTCAGTTGTTACTGTGGTGGGTTCTGTGGGTTCCTCTGTTGTGATAGTAGTAGGTTCCTCTGTTGTATCAGTAGTAGTTTCCTCTGTTATAATAGTGGTTGATTCTGTTTCTGTGGTTGGATCATCAGTGGTTACCGTGGTAGGTTCTGTAGGTTCCTCTGTTGTGACAGTAGAAGGTTCTGTGGGTTCTTCTGTTGTGACAGTAGAAGGTTCTGTGGGTTCTTCTGTTGTAATGGTAGTAGGTTCCTCAGTTGTAACAGTGGTAGATTCTGTTACTGTGGTAGGTTCCTCCGTTATAACTGTGGTGGGTTCTGTGGATTTCTCCGTGGTTACCGTGGTAGGTACTGTTGGCACCTCTATTGTGACAGTAGTAGATTCTGTGGGTTCCTGAGTTGTGACAGCAGTAGGTTCCTCAGTTGTAACCGTGGTGGATTCTGTTACTGTGGTAGGATCCTCTGTTGTGACTGTGGTGGGTTCAGTGGGTTCCTCTGTTGTGATAGTAGTAGGTTCTGTTGGTTCCTCTGTTTTGACAGTAGTAGGTTCCTCTGTTGTAGTAGTGGTTAATTCTGGTAGTGTGGTAGGTCCCTCAGTTGTATCTGTTGTTGGCTCATATGTGGTAGAGGGCTCTTCAGTTGTTGTAATTGGTGTCTGTGTCGTTATTGAAGTGGGTTCCTCAGTTGTTGTTAGTGTAGTCGGCTCCTGTGTTGTAATTGTTGTTGGCTCATATGTTGTTGTGGGTGCCGGTGTTGTTGTTGTCACCTCAGGTGTAGTGGTTACCTCAGTTATTGTAGTGAGTACCTCTGTTGTCGTTGGCAATTCTGTAGTTGTAGTAGGTACTTCCGTGGATGTTGTTGTAGGAGCTTGAGTAGTCGTTGTCACGTTACATTGCACCATGAAAGGCCAACTGCAGAACTGAAACAAAACAGAAGAGACATAAAAGCTTAGATAATAACTTTAAAACGTTTGCGTTTCATAATTGAAAAGTCAGTCTACCCAAGACCACGGTCGTTGCAACACGGCCAAAACGTCGGGTGAAATAGGTTAATAAATAATCGAAATCATAGCGTTAAATACCCGTGATATATTGTTTTTCATAAAAGCTTAGACACGTGCATAGTGATATATTAGTCAGTCTGCCCATGATATTTTTATTTCTGCAATGACTTATATTATCGCGTTGCGTTTGATTTTTCTAGTAGTACTCGTTTAAATGACACGGAGAATAAAATTAATAAGAAAACTCGCATGTCTGTATATGCATCAAACATCCGATCCGCTTTTCCTTTGCTGGTAGGCAAAGGCAATTAAAAGGTCGATAAAACAGTAGAAATTAAAATGTATATCATACCTGTAAATTAAAATCGAACCAGGTGCCAGGCGCGCAGCTCATCTCGACTTTGTTCCCATTCACACAACTATAGAATTTCCCACAATCTGTCTCATGAGGCAACAGATGATGTACGCTGAAGTCTTCTGGACAACCGTTAGGCAGGAAACCAGGAGCTGTTGTTGTTGGTGGATTAGTTGTTGTGATTGGTGCCTGTGTCGTTGTCGTTGTTGGCTCTCCAGTTGTTGTGGTAGATGCCTGAGTCGTTGTTGTAGTCGTAGGCTCCTCTGTTGTTGTTGTCGTAGGCTCCTCTGTTGTTGTTATTGTAGTAGGCTCTTCTGTTGTGGTAGTCACGGGTGCCTGTGTTGTTGTTGTCGTTGTTGTAGGCTCTTCCGTTGTGGTAGTCGTGGGTGCCTCTGTTGTTGTTGTCGTTGTTGTTGGTGTAGGCTCTTCAGTTGTTGTAGTCGTGGGTGCCTCTGTTGTTGTCGTTGTAGGTACTTCCGTGGTTATAGTCGTGGGTGCCTCTGTTGTTGTTATTGTAGGCTCCTCAGTAGTTGTTGCAGGTTCCTCCGTTATTGAAGTAGTTGTGGGCACTTCTGTCGTTGTTGATGTGGTTGTAGACGGAGTTGTTGTTACAGCGCCTGGTGTGCAGTCTACCATGTGAGGTAGATCACAACCCTAGAACAATAATTATGATGATTTTTTAATAATCTTTTAAAATTAAAGGACATTAAGTGTCCCTTACAGAGAAGAGCGTTAGCATGTACAATAAACAGCGCATTTGCAATTTGATTTTTTAAACTTTGATAAAAAAATCTCTCTAACCAAAGGTATTATATACATATATTATACATCAAAAAAAAATCAAAATCATTTATTTGCTGGAATATGGGTACATGAGATATTACAAACAAAAAAGTTCTTATTGCCATACTTTACCTCAACAGGCGTGCAAATATATATTAAATATATATTAAATACTAATACATGCAAATGTCAAATGTTATTTTATTTATTCGTCATTAATTATTAATTATCCATTTCAAATTTTAAAATTTGTAGTCATCTAGTTAGTACATATTTATTACATTTTTTCATTTAAATAATCATTTACATTATAATAAGCTTTATTGATTAGATACGTCTTCAATTTATTTTTAAATGACATAAAATTCTCAGCGGCCTTTATATTCCTTGGTAATTTGTTATAAATTTTAGGGCCCATACAAAATGCACTCTTGTCAAACATAGCCGTCCTATGGCTTATTGCACGAAGTGTACTTGCCAGCCTGGTACTTTTTAACGTTTCATATTTATTAATATTATTTCTAATGTCTAATGCTAGTTCATAAATATACAGTGATGGGAATGTCAATATTTTTAAATTTATAAAATGTGGTTTACACGTATCTGTAGGTTTTAGGGTACATATTGCACGGATACATTTCTTTTGGGCTTTGAAGACAGTTTCTCTATCAGTGGCATTCCTCCAAAACATTATACCATACCTTAGCGTCGAACCAACGTAAGCGTGGTAAGCAGATAGAAGAGCACTTTGGTTGACAACTTTACGTAGCATATACAAGGCATATGAATACCGACTTAGTTTAGTGCAGACTTGTTCGATATGTGTCCTCCATCTCATGTCTGAGTCTATGTGTAGTCCAAGGAATTTTGTAGAGTTGATTTTTTCTATATTTATTTGTTCATATTGTATATTAACAGTATTGGATTTTGAATTTTTTGTTTTAAATATTAACCAACGCAAAATTAATATTATTTTGTACTGTAACTGTGAACATATGAAGGCCTATAAAATACGGTGACGTACCATCGATACATGGTGGACATCCCACTCATACGTACTAAACGATTTGGGAATAATTTTATTGTGCGTACAGCTAAAGAGTGGAATTCCCTGCTAGTCTGTGTTTCATGGTACCTACAACTTTCTCTAGGTTTTAGGTACCAGGAAACACAGACCCCAGCTCTTTAAATCAATTTTTAAACTAGGTTACTTCTAGGCAAGCGTGCTTCACCGTCAATTACATAATCGCTTATCATCAGGGGATATAATGGTCAAACGCGAGCCGAAAAGTACGTACCTGTCCTTCAAAAGAAAACAGTGTCCCAGGAGCACAAGACATCAGAACTTTACGTCCATTGCTACAACTGTAAAACTTAGCACAGTTCGTCTCGTGAGGCAACAACAGGTGTATGCTAAAGTCTGCTGGACAACCGTTTGGCAAGAAATCTATTGACAAGTCTGTTGTTGTTGGGCCAAATGTTGTTGGCGCATCAGTTGATGTCGTTGTTGACGCATCAGTTGTTGTTGTTGGCGCATCAGTTGATGTCGTTGTTGACGCATCAGTTGTTGTTGTTGGCGCATCAGTTGTCGTTGTTGTTGGCGCATCAGTTGTCGTTGTTGTTGTTGTTGGCACATCGGTTGCTGAGGTAGTTGCTGGCGCATCAGTTGACGTGGGTGCCTGTGTTGTTCCAGGGAAGCAGGTTACCTCGGAAGGCCAGTCACATATCTAGCAAACAGACAAATGATGTTATTATATTCCAAAATTAGGCTTTATTATACATATGATCGTTTGTTATAACTATATTTATAAAAGGTAAACTATGGATATACTGAAATGATTACAAATATTCTGGCACCAATAACTTTATAAAACTTACATCGTATTAAGACGTGTGCCCTGCATACAAACTTACTTAAAACTACGTAACTACTATATTCTAGGTTCTTAAATAGAAACCACCCACAATCGAGTGGAGATTACGGTAATGACAATAAATAACAAGCTATGTCCATCAATTTTATAAAAGGAAGCCGAGTCAAGGTTAATTCGAGTGGTGTAAATTACTTGCTAAGTTCGATTTTCATCAGTAAAATTGCATGATTTACTATTTTTTATGATAATTACCTGCAATTCATAGCGTTAGCAGGTAAAATATTCAGTTTAAAAATTAAATTTGCAATTTAATTTTTAAAACTTTGATGAAAAACCCTCTAACCAAAGGTATACTCAAACATTAACCGACGTTAAATTAATATAAGTTTGTAGTGAAAACCACGCTACTCTGCACTTTGCCTGATCCGCAACCTAAACGGTATTGTAACTGTGAACATATTAAGGCCTATAAAATAAGGTGACGTGCCATCGATACATGGTGGCCTCCCACTCATACGTACAAAACAATTTGGGAATACTTTCATTGTGCGTACAGCTAAAGAGTGGAATTCTCTGCTGAAATCTGTTTCATGGTACCAAAAACCTAGATAGAGGTCTGTAAATCAAGAGTAACTAGGTAACTTCTAGGTAAGAGTGCTTCACCGTTAACCACATCATCGCTTATCATCAGGTGATTTAGTGGTCAGACGTGAGCCTATGATCCATAAAAAATATAAAAAAGGTACGTACCTGTCCTTCAAAAGAAAACAGTGTCCCGGGAGCACAAGACATCAGAATTTTACGTCCATTGCTACAACTGTAAAATTTAGCACAGTTCGTCTCGTGAGGCAACAACAGGTGTATGCTAAAGTCTGCTGGACAACCGTTTGGCAAGAATACTATTGACGACCCTGTTGTTGTTGGGCCAACTGTTGTTGTTGTTGGCGCATCAGTTGCTGAAGTTGCTGTCGGGGCAACAGTTGTTGTCGTTATTGGTGCATTAGTGGTTGTTGTCGTTATTGGTGCATTAGTGGTTGTTGTTGTTGGTGCTTGTGTTGTTGTAGTTCCTTGGAAACAGGTTACTGCAGCTGGCCAGTTGCATATCTAGAAACAAAATATTTTGGTTTAATATGGGATAAAAAGAATATTTAACATAAATCGTGGATGTACAACAACATAAAATTGCACTCGTGATGCGCCAAATTGTTATGGAGAGCATTCCAGATTTTCATTATTCCAAGGTTATATTTTAGTCCAGTAGAAGTCGAACCTATTGCCATCAACTTGACAAAAATGCTGACTTAAAATAATACCACTTTGCTCGACCCAGGCATCGAACCTCATACTTGGCAATAGCGCTTGCGGTGACTAGATCAACAAGAAAGAAAGAAACATAGATACATTACCTGCATCTGATAGTCAAATAACGTTCCTGCCCCACAAGGCATTTCAATTTTACGACCATTGCTACATTGGTAATATCTGGCACAATCCGTTTCGTGGGGCAACAGATAATGTACGCTGAAGTCTGCGGGACAACCATTTGGCAAGAATTGTGTTGTTCTTGATGCTGTTGGCGCCGTTGTTGTTGTTTGTGGTCGTGATGGCGTTGGACATTGTACTGCGAACGGCCAGTTGCATACCTGCAAATGAAATCGGTTTTATTTAATAGTTACCTACAATTTGATTAATTCAGGGTTTCAATTTTGTAAACGTAAAAAGTTTAGCTGGATACAGACCAACAGCTAAGCTAAGCTAGTTTAAGCTTGGCTCGCATATCTAAGTTATTTTTTCTCCTCTGTACACTCCGCACACTATTTAAACAAAGCTGTGTAATTTTTAGGAGTAAAAGAATGAAAAAGTATTTATTGCCGCAGAAACTGGCATGTATGCCTATTAATTATGAATAATAAAACCCAAAAAAGAAACTATATATTTTGATTTGAACTAAACCGTGAAATAGAATACTAGATTAATTAATATTATTAATTAATTTTGAATAGGCGAAAAAAAGCTATTTGCAAGCGTCAGTAGGTCTCTATGGAGAAGAACGTGTAAGAAACTCCACGGAGACTCTTTTCTATCAATATATTTGTAATTACAAGTACTTGATTACAGCTGGAAAATTAAACATAATTATGTAAGAACTATGTAAAAACATCTAAAATAAAACGAACAACCCCAAAATACAACAATAAATACAACAAGCTGTGACCAATCCCAATCCTCCATATTATAAATATAGAACAACAAAATTAACCTCAGGTATGAGCTAAAATAAATTTGCATAGCATAGCTGTTGGTCTACAACGGCCTCTCCTTTGCCTTTTGGGTGACTTTAAGCTTGAGTTGACTTTGAGCTCCTCTGTAAGCTATTATCGTTCAAGGAATCAGTATTGAGCTATAATCGCCAAATGCGTGCACTTCAATATAGCTCCATATTAATTCCCTGAACGATCAAACTATCGGTTAGCAAAAAGTCGCTAGTGCACGCTAGCTGTTAGCTTGGTAGCTGTTACTTGTTGAGTAAGTACGAGTTCAAAATGGTCTGAATTACTACTTATGATAGACTAGTTTCTGCTAGTCTGTCATAATTCAGAAGCCAGTGGCTTCGCCCGCGTGAAAGTCGGCAGTAGTCCCAAGGGAACTGTATTTTTTTACGGGATATTAAGAAGCCTATGTGCTATTCCTGACTATAATCATCTCTGTGCCAAATTGCCCGCCATTTGAGCGTGAAGATGTAACAAACATACTACCTTACTTGTTGTTGTTGTTAACTTACTTGTAAATTGGCGTCGAACAGCGTACCCGAATCGCAGGTCATCTCAATCTTCTCTCCATTGTTGCAGCTGTAGTACTTGCCGCAGTCAGTCTCGTGAGGCAGCAGGAGATGCACGTTGAAGTCATCGGGGCAGCCATTAGGCAGGAACTGGGCTGAGGAGGCAGCTATCAATGTAAGAAGGGTGATAGCTTTGTACATATCTGTGGAGAGAGAGAGAAAACATTATCTATACTAATCTATATATAAAAAAGAGAAAACAGTACCGATTTGATTGACAATTTCAGACAGAATCTTTAGTTTGATACAGCGGGTAATCCTGTAAAGTTTGGTAGCGATCGGAGCATTTTTTTGAACTATGAACGCGGGCGAAGCTGCGGGCAGAAGCTAGTATACTATGTATATACTATTTGTAGCCGTACAAATATTTTTTCTTATACAAGAGCTTTTATAGTGCACAATAAAAGATATTCTATTCTATTTTATAATTAATATAATATATAATATTAGAAATGCGAAAGTAACTGAGTCTGTCTGTCTGTTATCATTATCACGCTTAAACCACTGAACCGATTTAGATTTAATTTGGTTTGGAGATAGTTTGATATCCTGGGATGGACATAGGATAGTTTTTATCCCGGAAAATCATCCTTAAGAGGGGGTGGGGGTGGAAGTTTGTAGGGTGAGCTAATATCTAATTTCTCAAGGTGGCCCCACACACCTACAATATTATCGTGCGATATAAAAAATAGGCTAAAAAGTATCAACGATACGAAGGTGAAGTCGCGCGCAGCCGCTAGTCACATAATAAAGAGATGAAAAACATTACGACACGGTTGGCTCAGTGGTTAAGCGATCGGCTGCTGCGTTGCGTATCGCGGGTTCGATTCCCGCACGGATCAAATATTTGTATGGCCTACGGATGGTTGTTCCGGATACTGGTGTTTTTGTATGTGAGTTCATATGTTTGTAAACGCAATCTTGATACTGGAGATATTCCTTGTGTGCACAAAGTTAAAAAAAACGTATCTCACCACGCCTGTGTTCATAATGTAATATAGTAAAACCAGGATAGTTGCCCCAGGGGTATAGTTGCCCTAGGGGTATAGTTGCCCTGAGGGTATAGTTACTCCAGGGCTATAGTTACCCCGATTGTAATTACTCTAGTTTCTTGACACCGGCAACTCTCGCATATGATTTACAGTTGATAAACAGCATTGATTTTTATTATTGCGCGGTTTTAACCCCGTCGGAAAAAGAGGGGTGTTATGTGTGTATCTGTGTGTCTGTCTGTGGCATCATAGCTCCTAAACGAATAAGCGATTTTGAATCACTGTTTTTTGTTTTGAAGGTGACTTTGTCGAGAGTGTTCTCAGCTATGGTTGAATAAAATCGGTGCAGCTGTTCAAAAGTTATCAGCATCTTACTCTTTGAATCTGGTTTTTTACGCAAGATATCATGTCATTATTACTTGTGTGTCTACTACTTGGTATATTATATGCAGTTTAAAAAGCATGAAATAAAAATTAAATTACAAATTTTAAAAAAACCCGACACAAAAACCTCTAAAAAGCAAAAATTCAACCTCGTACTCGCATCGGGGAACCGCTAAGTAAATAAGATAAACTCCTGTAAGCGTTGGCGTGTGATTATCGTCTATAGCTCAAATTATGATTTTGTCAGATAGTGACACTCTAGCGGCAGAATAATCATATAATCTGAATCTATTAATCAATCTAATAGCAGATATGCATTTCAAGTAATTGGATTTTAGTAATCGGAAGAAAATACAATATGTTAGCTTTATCGCTAATCATGTTCAAATTCTGTGAATTTATCTACAAGGAAATCTGGGCCTCTAGTTAACTGACATTCTACCAATGACATCGTCATAGAGTGCGCGCAAGATAAGTCTGCGCGCGGCCAAAATCGGAACTAATCATTTGTCATTTTTGTCAGGTGTCAAGAGAGTGTGTTGTATTCCGTGTTTTTATTCGTTTTCGAAGTAAATAATCGCCATCATTATGCCAAAAGTAATTTAAAGTGCGGGCAGAGATGTTTTCTTGATGTGAACAAGACAATAACAGGCCTACGGTACCTTTTTACAAAGATAAAGCCCGCGTTGCTTATTTGACAGTAACTTTTAGGGATACCAGTAAACTAAAATTTCCCTAAATTTTCGTACTACCGGTGCCGCTTCTTCAAAAATTATTGAAGAAGAAATAAAAAAAGAATTGTAATTGAAATGGACGGTATTAGCCACTGCAGGGCCATTGTTAGACCAAATTTAACAGTAGGTACTACTAAGTATTCAATAAAAGATTTGCAATAATTTCAAGCTTTTATCATCATATTTCATGCAACTAGAAAAAGCTAGTAATATGCTTAACTTAAATTACTTTAAGTTTCGAGTAATGAAAAATTACTATTGATTAAATGAAGGAAAAAAGATGAGTTATGCTGGCAACATTAAGCACGCCACCCGTCGCGCGCAGACTTATCTTGCGCGCACTTTAGTAGTAGATTGGAATGTCAAAAACGTCAAGCTCTATCATTTCCCGTAATTAATCCTTTAGATTTTGGCATTTCGGCAATCCATCGCTGACATCGGATGCTACTTATCTAGAGCCTCTAAGTGATCAGACGCCGTGTTATGTATCAATGCCATTATTATTTCGTTGTGTGAGAATGATGCAGCTATACAGGACCACGTGGTCCTATTGCAAACAGCGCTAGATGTTGCGATATGCATCGATTTGTTATTGAATTGTGTGTAAAATTAACATTTTGTAGAATTGATTATAATAAAAATCATATGTTCTTTTTTAATCAACTCTCTTAAGCACAAAATTATGGAATATTGGGCTCTTAATTCAAATTACAAAGATTATTTGAACGGATTGTTTAAAATTTATTCCAATAGATGGCGTGCTTTCAAACTTCTGAGGCATCCACTCGATTTTTTTAATTTGTGAATAACTGTTTATTCATTTTGGTACAATTACTCTGAAAAAAACGTGCAAAAAATACTATAAAACAAATCGTCACTATATACAGGGTTACTGGTTAAGTCGACCTAGATCCATTAAGATGTTATAGTTCCCATCATTTCTGACTAATTTGACTATGTAACACCCCAGCCTAAACCTAACCGTTTTTGAGATATTGAAATTAGAAGGTTTTTTAAAAAAATATGCCAATTTCTTAAGAATTGGCATTTTTTTTGTCTTCTATGGCCTTATTTTTTTTCTAATTCCGATTTTTGAGTACTAGAGAAGTTCGTTTATTATTCTTAATGCAAAAAGTCCAAATATCTGAATAGTCACGAACCGAGAAAACCCTTATACTTGCAAGGTGCTGCTAACACCATCTATAGCCGTGGTACGGAACCGAACGCAATCGAAGTGCTTATAAAAATAATTATGTTAATCAGACGAAAAACGCTAGTTACGTTGGTTTCTTTATATGGGATGAGGCATCTGTAATACTAGTGATATATTATCTGTGACAGAACGAATAGTACTATCCCTTTTGCATAACGGAATCATGATGGCTTTGGCTCGTCATAGTAATAGTACCTGGGTCCAATACCCGGGTCGAGCTAAACATTACGCCTGTAATCATAAATGATTTGTTTGCGGATGAATGGACGAAGATTTTATTCGCACTTCAGAATTATTCTGAGTGGTTCTGAAAGTGTTGTTAACTTCTCTGTTTTAAATTTCACTTCGAATGTATCTTTGTTTTTTTTTTTGGATATTTTAACATGCAAATAAATTATATTTTTTATCGATAATGTTTGTAATTGGTGTTCAACCGTTGAAATGAAATTAAAACTAAAACAATTATTTATTAGTCACGTAAAAAAATGATGGGTAGATAATCGAACGTCTTTTTATCAATATTGAAATCATAAAGTCACGGTTAAATTGCATCGATTACGACAAAATTTAATTATCATTAGTTTTGATTTTATCTGTAAAATTATTTGCAGTAACAACGCAGTACTGATTACACCTAATTCTTTCAAATTTCGTTTAATAACGCGTAATATGTACGGTCATGCGCCATCGATACATGGTGGACATCCCACCCATACGCTCATAGCGTTTTGCTAATACTTTCATTGTGCGCACAGCTAAGATATTGTAAACTCTATCTTCTATAAGATCCGGCTCGAAGGACCAAAAAGCTGTAGAGTCCAGCAGCTGAGGTGCGATGTGTACCGGGATTTAAAATGTGTTATGTGGAAGAAAACACCGACATGTGTGTATTCACCAAGCAGCTTTATTGAACTGAAGTAATTGCGGTAATGCGCAAGTAATAATGAATAAAAGTAAATACATGTGATCGCGGGCGTCAGCATAAAATTGTCGAGCGTGCTCGTACACACGGGTATATCTTAAACCATAGAATTGTGATGGGATTTATTATATCTGAAATAATCTGTTCACAATATATCGAGCATTTATAATCGCGAGATTAAATACTAACTTCGGTTTCTGCAATAATCGGGTGACAACTAAAATATTAACTGGAAAATCATCATCATCATTGGCTTTTTCATGTTCCCAAAGCTGGGCCAGAGGTCTCCTTTCTGTGAGAGAGGGAATGCCTTAATTCACCATGGTTATACATTTGAAAGAGAGTTACCGCGGCACTGGCACAAGCAACTGAAGGAACACGGGTCGACTTTAGTCAGTGAACGTCTGAGACGCCCTCCCGCTTCACCCAGACCGGGAGAAGTCGTTGGATGATTGCCCAGCACAAAACAAAATAAAAGGCCCAGTGTGGGTTGGCACTGGACAATATAAAATTTAAATACATACATAAAATTCTTCAACAACAACACTGAAAATCCTTCAACCGAATTTCTCCTTGACACCTCATTGGTCATTGATGAAATAATACAAATAAATGATCACAAATGCACTATTTCAAATTTACTCCAGACCATTGCTTGCCAATATAAAACATAAACAGTGAAGAACGTCAAATTCAAACAGTAAATTAATAATGAAAATTAATAATTTTGATCAAGCATGACAAATGATGTTGTTTTATAAATTAGACATTGTTTTAATTTACCATAATTGACTAAAAAATTATAACATTGAATATTTGCATTTATTTATAAGCATTAAATGCTTTGATGTCATAATCGTGGTGGCTCAGTGATAAAGACCTCGCCTATCGTGGGTTCTAATCCGGGCAATTACCAATGTGAATTTTTCAATACATATGAACTTTCTAAGTTTATCTTGGACATCGCTGAAAACATCGTTAGGAAACCGGACTTGTATGTAATACTAGCTGACCCCCGCGGCTTCTCTCCCGTGAACTGACTATCTATCTACCTACCTACCCTACAAACAAACAAACAAACAAACTCTTGAGCTTTATAATATTAGTATAGATGTTGATAAAACTCCTTCGCAAATGAATTTTGATTACCATAAAAAAGGTTTTAGTGTGTCAATCAAAAAATTCAAAAAAAAAAAACAAAATTTTTGAACTTTTAAAGAGGAACAATTCTCTCATACAAGATATTTTCGTAACTTAAACCGTATACGCAGCGCACGCAACAGAAGCTCTCAAAAAGGAATATTTTGCCCGTTTTTGCAACATTTTACATTTATACTCCGCTCCTACTGGTCGTAGCGTGATGTTATATATATAACATTCTGCGATAAATGGACTATCCAACACAAAAAGATTTTTTCAATTCCAACCAGTAGTGCCTGAGATTAGAACTTTCAAACTAACAAACTCTTCAGCTTTATAATATTACTAGCTGACCCTCGCGGCTTCGATCCCGTCAACTGGCTACCTACCTACCTACCTCCTACCTACCTACCCAATTTTTTGTATTTCCCATATTCCATTTCCCAATTTTTTGTATATCTACCCTACCCACCTACCCTATCTACCCTACCTACTCTACTCTACCTACCCTACCCCATCTACCCTACCTACCCTACCTACTCTACTCTACCTACCCTACCCTATCTACCCTACCTACCCTTACTACTATTCGAATGTAACCTGTAAACTTTTGTTTCTACCGGCGGCGGCGGCGATCTAATTGAAATTTAGAACATAAAAGCTGCTATTGTGAGTCAATCTTAAAAAAGATAGACATATGCTGTCGCAGATTTTTTTTAGAACTTTTAAAGAAGAACAATTCCATCATACATTATATTTGCGTAACTTTAACCGTTTACGCAGCGCACGCAACGGAAGCTCTCATAAAGGAATATTATTTTCCGTTTATGCATTTTTAATTTATGCTCCGCTCCTATTAGTTGTAGCGTGATGTTATAAAGCCTATAACCTTCTGCGATAAATGGACTATTCAACACAAAATGATTTTTTCAATTCCAACCAGTAGCTCCTGCGATTAGAACTTTCAAACTAACAAACTCTTCAGCTTTATAATATTATTATAGTATAGATAAATAAGTTTGAAATCGCCAACTCGCATTGAGCAAGCGTGGTGATTAAAGTCTTCTCGGTATGAGACAGTAACAGACTGCTATCCTTAAGTATACGTAATGCGTTTATCATCAATTGTTAGCCTCACAAATGGTGAAATAAGTTGGAGAGTTAATTATTTGATCATTTGTTAGACTAAAAATTGATGAATAGACGCGTTTTATTGAAATTTTAAATCACTGGTTAGCATATTTAACCATTTGTTGGGTAAAGTACGGATAAAAAAATTGGGCCTTATTAAAGTTAAGAGGTAAATCCCGCTAAGTAATATCTTTTTTGTTTACTAAACGTATTAAATTTTAATCACAGGCAACTCCCAGTTGTCTGGCATTTTGCTGAACTGGACCTTTTTGGTGCAGCCACGGGGTACACTATGTATGTAATTGTTTTAAAATTAAGTTTCCGTTTATTTTTACCTACATTAGGTGTATCTATGTGTGCCAAATAAACTAGTTTTCTTTCTTTCTTTCTTTCACATTTTGAAAAACGCAGTGATTTAGATTTTTGAAAAATTTTGAAATGTAACACAAGTTTATTAAAAAAAAAATTGCTCGCTTCCGCAGTTCCGGTGATTATAACAAAAAAAAAACAGGAAAACAACATTATACCAATCCATCGCTTCCAGTACAGATTCCAAAGTACTAATAATTATCTAATAATTATATTTAATAATAAACACTATTAATCACCACCTACCTTAAAATTAAAAAAATCTCAGATCACAATTATAATTAATCCAGAATAAAAACATCACTTTTGCCTAATAGGCTTCACTATCAAAAAACTGTTATTTTTCGCACTGCTAATTACTTTAGGATGTTTATTTACTCGTTTATGTAAATCAATTAAAATAAAAACGCTGGTATCGGTGAATATATCAGGCTACTTTAATACTATCGCTCAATCTGATCGCGTCACCGGAAAACATATCTGTTGTCAAGTTTTACATGTTCACTTAATATATTTTAGGCTGATTAGACACTGAGTTCTTTTTTGTTTCTGATTCGGGCATAGGATTCTTTTTAATCAGTAGAAAAAAATGTTTATTTCAATTACATAAAGCTTTAACAAACTTGATTAGGAGATCACAAGAATATGCTCGTGTTTAGGAGACTCCGTTCTTCCACTTGACATTATATCGGGTGTCCCAAAAAGGACGCAAGATTTCAATTTGCCGCCAGTTTTGTATTTTAGTGCTGGCAACCCTGAAAAAAAAACATTTGACAGCTGAATGTTTAGGATTTGTAAAAATGGCGGGTTATACGAAAGATCAACGCGTTTTTATTATTGAACAATATTTGAAAAGTAATGAAAGTTTGGCGGGTACGGTTCGAAAATTCCGTGCAAAATATGGTCGGAATATTGGCTTGAGTTCATCAACTGTGAAGAGACTGGTTGCAAAATTCAGGGAGAGTGGATCAATTAATGATGTTCATTCCACTGGTCGTCCAAAAACAAGCCGTTCAAATGGCAATATTGAATCTGTGCGTCAGAATGTCCGTGAACATCCAGGAACATCCATTAGGCATCGTGGACAAGAATTGCAAATTTCAAGAAGCTCTCTCCAGCGTATTCTCACTAAAGATCTGCATCTCCATGCTTACAAAGTTCAAATAACACAAGAACTGAAGCCCCGTGATCATGGACAGCGAAGAGAGTTCGTTGAATGGATTATCGACCGCCAAAACAGGGATGCAGATTTTTCAAACAAAATCATCTTTAGCGACGAAGCACATTTTCATCTCGATGGCTTTGTTAATCGTCAGAATTGCCGCATTTGGGGCTCAGAGAACCCACATGTGATTGTTCAAAAACAAATGCATCCACAACGTGTCACTGTTTGGTGCGGGTTTTGGGCTGAAGGCATTATTGGACCATATTTTTTTCAAAATGAGGCCGGTCAAGCGGTTACTGTTAATGGGGCTCGATATCGCAACATGATAACAAGGTTTTTTTTAGCCGAATTAGAGGATATCGATGTGGAAGCAATGTGGTTTCAACAAGACGGGGCCACTTGCCACACAGCCGGAGAAACGATGCAATTACTGCATGAAACTTTTCCTAGTCGTGTGATCTCTCGATTCGGTGATCAGAATTGGCCCCCTAGATCTTGCGATTTAACGCCTTTAGATTTCTTTTTATGGGGTTATTTAAAGTCTAAAGTCTATGCCAATAAGCCTACAACTATTCACGCTTTAAAACAGGAAATTCGACGCTGCATCGGGGAAATTCAGCCGCATCTATGCAAAATGGTCATAGAAAACTTTGACAAAAGAGTGCGTATGTGCCAGCAAAGCCTAGGAGGACATTTGCCTGACGTGTTATTCCACAAATAACCCTATTTTATGTACTTCAAGATTTTATATACAAATATATTATAACGAAAAAATAAAAGTGCTTTTCTTCAATTTCAAATCTTGCGTCCTTTTTGGGACACCCTTTACAATTGAAAACAGAATAATAAAATAAAAGAAAAGAAAATACAACAACAAAAATTAAAAAAACCCACTACATATTTTTATTTCATACTACATAATGTATTTAGTAGAAGACACACTCCGATCGAGAATCTATTGAACACGTAATTATGACACGATGTCTTGCGGAAACAGCCCGATTCAAACAGTAAGTGGGCCATAGTTTTTGAACGGTTGAACCGATTTTCATAAAACATAGCTAAAAACACTCTCAATAAAGTCCTTTCAAACAAAAAAACGAAATCAAAATCGGTTCATCCGTTTAGGAGCTATGATGCCACAGACAGATACACAAACACACAGAAACACCGTCGGGGGTTAATGATAGATGACACCAATGATTTTGCTAGCTTTCAGAGGTACGGAGGTCTCAATTATTTTGCCACACTGTTGATATTAGTTCTTGTATTGTATTATGTCTTTATCTACTGAATAAATACAATTTCTTCTCGCACCCACCGGACTACCGCAGCCTTAACCAGGTCATTGCTCCACCTAGAAGGAGGCCTTCCATCGCTGCGTCTGCCGGTACGCGCAGAACTTTTCAGTCCTAACGGCAGTCCGTTCTGCGAGCAATGTGTTTGGCAATTCTTCGGGCTATGTCGGAAACCTTGGTTCTCTTGCAGATGTCTTCATTTCTGCACGCAAGGAAACTCAAAGCACAGCTCTCTCCATTGCCCTTTGGGTGACTTTAAACCTTCTGAATAGGCCCATTGTGAGCGACCACGTTTTTTGTCTATATTAATAAAATTCGCAGGGCTAAAGCTTTGCGATAATCGCCAGGTCGCCATAAGCCGTAAGAAGCTTTTGACATCAATTAGAACTCAGGCTCTCTCGCGGCTTTACTTGCGCTTAAAGACTTCGATTTCATAAACCAGCCCATAGGGAAGCGGAAAATGAAAAATATTTGATCTTATTATAAATGTGAAAGTTTGGGTAGACGTGTGTGTGAATCACGCTAGAACGGCTGAACGGATCTGGATGATATTTGGCACTGAGATTGATTATAGTATGAAATAGCACTTAGGATACTTTTCATCCCGGTATGTTTCTTTGGGATAAGAAAAACTTTTCACGTGGGCGAAGCTGGTACTTCATAAAATCCTGATAGCTTCGACCTGAAGTTCTTTAAATCTAGAGTGAACAGTTTACTTCTAGGCAAGCGTGCTTCACCGTCAACCACATCATCGCTTACCATTAGGTGAAATAGAGGTCAAAAGCAAACCACAAACAAAAAAAAATAAACGCGATTCGTACTAAACATACAATCAAAACTCCTTTAAAATAATTTGCCCTAAATTTTCCATTTCCACATACATATTTTATCAAGTCTCTCTCTAAATCCGATATCGTTCAATTCATGGAAAATGACGATCATACCGACATCGTCATTCAAATTTGGAATGACGACATAAAGACTTACGTCAAAGTCATTAATCAACAAATTTCTGCCAATCGCCGAGTTCCAGTTGTTAATTGGTTCGTTTCAAATTGAATTAAGCACTCTGATTGGTTGTCTACTTAAGCCTATTTAGCTGTGAGAGTGCCTCCCTCCATTGTTTTTTTCAAATACCTTTTCTGTTAATTTTATTTTCAACAAGTTTGTTTGTGAGCAACAATACTTTGCAATATTAAAGTTTTTCTAAATATTATAAAGCAATGTCACTGTTCGCGTCTGTCGACGTCACTAATAAAAAGAGCAATAAAAAAAAATAGTTCTTTTTGAATAGTTTTCTTTTGTTTTTCTATGATCGCACTTTATCTCATTATAATCTTTCATTCTTCATATTATCATAATTATTTTTTCACATTTTTTTGCAATGTCACGACAAACAAACTTCTATGAAAATTTTCAGCAAAATCAGACACTGGGCAGCACAGTAATCTGTGCTGGGCAGTGAAGCAAATTTAAATTGCAAGATTATTTTGTTTATAAACACCGCCAACCTAACTTTGTAAGTAT
Organism: Orthosia incerta; assembly: GCA_948252205.1. Lineage (NCBI taxonomy): Eukaryota > Metazoa > Arthropoda > Insecta > Lepidoptera > Noctuidae > Orthosia > Orthosia incerta. The sequence goes on from OX411765.1 coordinate 20,985,504, forward strand.
ATTCGGCAAGGCAAAGGGTTTGTCCCCATGAAAGAGTATGACAAATCTATATGTGTAAAAGAGAAAATATGTATGTATGTTCCTTATAGACTCCGAAACGGCTGGACCGATTTTAATGAAATTTTCAGATAATCCTATAAAGTTTGGTGGCGATCGGAGCATTTTTTTTAACTTTGATCGCGGGCGAAGCTAGTACTCCTTAAATAATTAAGTATTGCCAAAAAATATTGGACACTTTCATTGAAGAGTCCAATAATTTTTGGCAACACTTATTATTTAAAGAGAATTGGTCATACTCTTTCATGGGATGGGGTTGGACCCCATTTGCCTTGTCGAATTCACTTACGCAATTAGACTACGGGATAGGTAAAACTAAATAAAATCTAGTATAAACCCACGTCACTAATTTAATGCAGGTTATAATGTGGGTTTACTAATAATTTTCCAATTTAGACATTACGTTAACGAATCCAGTAGAAACATAATATTTTATCTATGATATAGATAGTTATCGTCTGATCATTTCTAACAGTTCTAATAATTGATAACAATATGAATAAATTATAAAAAAAAGTATTTATATCTATGTCCATGGTTTTCCATATTTAAGATTTCTTTATTTACATAGATACAATTATATACCGTGTATAAAACACTTAATTAACAAAGACTACAAATATATACATTTAAACCAAAAACTACTCACTACCTAAACCTAAAAATATACTTAACTAAAATATGGCGTCAAAAAACTCCTCCACATCGTTGTCCACTGGTAATGTACCCAAAAGGCGGGCAGCATTGCCACGTTGTATGACAATGCTTAATCTCTGACCAAGGTAAAAGACAGCCCTTAGGTCAGGCGAAGTGTCAACTAGGCGTTTGGAGAGATCTTTAAACAAAGCGTGAGCACTCGGACCCCACGGACCAAGAGTTTCAACCCCAAACGGCTCAAAAATATAACTTTTTCATATATATGGGGCTTATAACATAACTGTCGAAATTTGAGTGTACCGATAGACGCACCTCTCTACCTCACCCTTCGAGGAATTAAATACAGGCGTGATGTTATCTTGTTATTGTATTTATGTATTAAAAAATTCGTCCACATCGATGTCAACGGGACAAGTGCCCAGAACGCTGGTAGCATTGCCACGTTGGATGGCAGCCCTCTGGTCACGTGAAGAGTCGACGAGCTTTGTGCTAATTTCTCGTAAAACTCGATGCGCACTCGGACCCCATGGACCTAATGTTTCAACCCCGAACGGCTCGAACATATAACTTCCAATAAGGTTGTTATATTTGCGCCGTTTGAGGTTTTCTGCACCAGCAGCAGCCGTCCCAGCACAGCCCGCCGTGCTAAGAAGATTGGATGGCGCAAGGGTGTCGACACATGTTGCATCCCACACCAAAGGCCTACCCACCTTCCAAGGCATTATGGTCATCCCGTCTGGTCTCTTCCCATCGTCGCGTGCCAAGCCATTGGCTTCTAAAACAGCTGGCACCCCGGCGGTGACAAGAGCCCGACGTATGATGTCATTAATGCATATGAAATATGAATCAGCATTGCCATCCAACGTGGCAATGCTGCCAGCGTTCTGGGCACTTTTCCCGTTGACATCGATGTGGACGAATTTTTTGATGCACAATGAGCTCTTTTCCATCTCCCTTTTGTATTTGTATATAGGTTTGTTTTTTTTTTAAAGATAACCTATTTATGTATCATCATTATCGAATAAAGAGATGGAAAGATGACCTAAAAGGATGAAGGAGATTCGCTCGTGACAGAGATGAGTGGAATAAACTATGAGATAGTGGCCAAGCGCGAGCCGATATAATATTTAAAAAAAACTAGGGGAGGCCTATGTCAAATAAGGACAACCTGAACAACAAACTCGTTGCTGAGTATTACTTATGTACTCAATTGAATTAAGTTTTTTTATATTGTGTATTTAAGTTAAAATTGAATTGATTTTCGGTCAGTGAATAAAGGCTGTTATTATTATATCATCATTTCAGCCGAAAGATGTCTACTGCTGGACATAGGTCTCGCCAGGCGTCGCCGTCGCCACATTGACCGACACCGTGCGTCTCGCATCCAGCTCATTCCCGCAACCTTAACCAGCTCAGCCACGGTTTCTTTATATGGGATGAGGCATCTGTATGCTAGTATTATATTATCTGTGACCAGGTCATCGGTCCACCTAGTGGCAACACTCATCGTATTCCGGTGCGTTATTTATGTATACCTACAAATATTTATTAGTACGATTTTCTCCCCAACCGCTAAATCAATTTTGATCAAATCGTACGAAAAAGTAGCTTATGTATCTTTTCCTCAAGAATATTTTGTAACATTGGTCGACGTTATAATGATAGCATAATCCTTTAAGAAAAAGATTACAAAATACTGATAATTGATATTATTTTTTTAATAAACATTTCTGTGTTAACAGAAAAGGCACTGAAGATTTATTAGAAAGATTAGGACCAGTGAAATAGATTTAAATTAAGATTTTATAAAATCCGACTTAAAGATAAGTGAGCAGATGTGGCTCAGTGGTTACAGCCCCGACTTAAACGAGTCGTAGATCGTGTGTTCGAACCCAGCCAGTCGCATTACTTTGTGTAATTTATTTCATCACCACTGCTCTCAAAACGGTGAACACAAACATCGTGAGGAAACCGGCATGTCCTAGAACTAAAAATTCAAAGACTCGTGACATCTACCAATCCGCACCAGGCCCGCGTACCGGTACCTTATAGTTGGACAGAGGTCGGCAAGTAATTTCAAATGGGGTTCGGATGTTGAATTTTTTTATCGAGGTCCAGAAAAATAAAACTCCTAACTCCTCCACAATTAGGTAGATATTCTTAAAAATTGATACGTGAAATTACACCTGCGGTCTTGAGCAAGTTTATTACAGTTTGGTTCGCGCGGGGCGCGGGGCACAGCCAATGCGAAGAGTGTCTTCTAAGCGGGGTCTGTTAATCTCAAAAATAGTGCATAAATTGAATATGTAGGTAAGTTCATCATCATCTTTCTGTCCCTGTCCCATGTTTCTTGGGCGTAACACGTTTTCTTCTTTCATACCGTCCCCCGTCACGCCATCACTGACTCCCTTTTCCTTCATATCACTCCTCAGACAATCCATCCATCTTTTCTTTGGCCATCCCCTACCTCTCCATTCATTCACAATTATATTCATAACTCTTTTAGTAACATGCGTTTCATCCCTCCTCATCACATGACCAGGACAAACAGTTCACTTTCAACTTTTCTGTCACTGGTGCCAGTTTCAAACTTCCTCTAATATACCCATTTCTCACTTTATCCATTCTCGTTTCTCCGCACATTCATCTCAATATTACCATCTCTTCTACATGCAATCATTATCAGCCCTACATTCTTATCCATACAGTACGACAGGTCTAATCACGGACTTGTAAATGTTCCTAATAATCTTAAACTTGAGGGGCATCCGTGGGTCGTAAATTGTTCCAGTGACCTGTCGCCATTAAATCCATCCCGAGTTGATCCGGTGCGTTACGTCTCGGTCTACCTCGCCATCCCCTTAGACAAGCGACTCTAGTTACCGCAACTCGGAGCACATCGGAATGGGTGTTCCAGCGAGAGGCAGCTATAGGCTTGGAACTGGAGAGTCATGTCTTAGAACAAAAAAATTGGAGACATGCGATATCTACCAACCCGCACTGGGCACGTGTGGAAGATTTTGGTCCATTCCCTTCCACAGAAAGTAAGCCCGTGTGTGTGGAAACATTAGAGACTAATTATTAAGGGATTCATTACTTCATCATTGTAACTTTTTCCAAACTTTGATAGGGTCAGCTTCCAATCTAACTGGATGTATAAATGAATGAATAAATGATGTATTTATTTGCATGAACATAGGTATAGCTAGCTTAAGATCTATCGGTTTCACTATATTCGGCATTTCAGCCGTGCAAATATTTGGAGTTTACTCTTGGCTATACTTATAGCATGCAGTACACATTTAGTACCTAACTAGCAATAAAATACTAATAATAATTTCATAATTATGGCTAAAGTATATTTTTATAATTAAAGTAACTTGATCTGGCTCGCGAGGTTGTCGACATGTGTGAATACAGCAGTCATCGTGCCGATAGTCGTGACGGCCAATGGCAGAATAGCCAAGAGCCTCGACGAACATCTGAGGAGGCTCTGTTTGGGCAGCTGGATCAAGGGCTTGATCTAGAGATTTGTCTAGTTTGACGCTTGCACAGTTTCATATATCCATTGCTTCCTTTTTAAGCTCTATTAAGTTGTCTTTAGTTAGCCTGCTCGAATCATTCATAAAACTAAAACAAATTTCATTTGTTTTTGGGACCCTAGTCAGCAATGGTTACCGCTTGCCAAAACAAAGTAACAAAAATGTTAGGGATTGATAAATTTTGTCTGTATATTGTTACTAACACTATGAATAATTATGTAAATTTAAATTAAGTATACTATGAGCAGTGGTGGCCCAGTAGTATTGGCCGCGACTTACAAGTTGTAGGTCGTGGGTTCGAGCCCAGGCAGGCGCTTTACTTTGTGTAAATTATTTCATCACCACTGCTCTCAAAACGGTGAAGGAAAACATCGTGAGGAAACCGGCATGTCCTAGAACCAAAAATTCGAAGACATGTGACATCCACCAACCCGCACTGGGCCCGCGTGATGGATTACGGCCCATTCCCTCTCACAGAGAGGAGGCCTGTGTCCCAGCAGTGGGAACATTAATAGGCTGATGATGTGTGATGTGATACTATGAGCCTTGTCGCTTTCAATAAATGGATTAATAGCAATAAAAAAGTGACATATCATGTAGCGCAATCGTGCAACATGCAAAGCTCTTGAATGATGCATTATTTGATTGACTGCAGAAAAAAAACATGCCGCTGCATGAATTTTCAAAGTGATAAAATTTATAGTCATGGTGACAACTCGAATAAAAACAGCTATTACTGGGATTTTTAACCGACGAAAAGGAGGTGGTTAAAATATGTTATGTTCAATTATTTCTGTGTATGTTGATCAATTTATCCATCAATTGTGGACCGATAATTTTAAGTTTTATCATGTATTGTGGGTATACTGTCCTCTAAAAATAAATTTCTATATGACACAGGTTTACTGTAAGAGAACCCAATTATGGTTTAAGCTCTCGTTTGTATATAAGCTGTCCTACTGTATTTGTATATTATGAATGTTTTGTGTATAATGTAGAATATAAATTCATTCATTCATTTATTTTATTTCCAAAATACTTAACCTATTTTACAATTGGTTTTAGCCACACAACAAAAACCTCACAGGGCTTAACTGTGTGATGGCGAGCCGTTTATATAAAAAATATAAAGGTACTTTGTTAAAAATAAGCCTTTTCCTTAAGTTGGCCGTCAATCATCACTACACAGAATTTGATCCTTATTAGCGACACTTTCGAATAGTGTAATAATACTGGACACGTTCTTTTTTCAAAATCAGCGGGTTCGATTCCTGGCTAGGAATATAGATTCAAAAAAAAAATACAGTGATGCAGTTTTCATCCAAATCCGCTTCGTGAATCCTTTGAGTGTTTTTCGCTATTCGCCATTGTTTCGGATTTGGCCATCCACGCTCACTTGAAAAACTCAACCTGCATAATATGAATATGATTTTTAAAGTTAGGTTTAGTTAAGTTAGGATTATAATATTGGTTCTTACCTAGTTTGATGAACGCCAGCTCCCTTTTGGGAAGACAGAGAACGGAGCGTTTGCCTCGATCCCTGCACTATAGTCTTTCTGCCTGAAAAAAATAATAGGTACATTATAGATCATGACTTTTTTTGTATACTAAGGTAATGTATTTACTTAGATAAAAATATTTACAGTTTATAAAATACTATAGCTACGTACAAATACACTTAAATCAAAAACTACTAACTAACTAAGTCTAAAAATTATCTAAAATATGGCATCTAAAAACTGCTCCCCATCGTTGTCCACTGATATTGTGCACTGGCAGCATTGCCACGTTGTATGGCAATGCTTAACCTCTGAACAAAGTAAAAGCCAGCCCTCGGGTCAATTGTAGTGTCAACTAGGCGTTTGGAAAGATCTTTAAATAAAGCGTGAGCACGCGGACCCCACGGGCTAAGAGTTTTAACCCCAAACGGCTCGAAAATATAACTACCGATGAGGTTATTACATTTCCGCCGCTTGAGGTTCTCTGCACTTCCAGCACAGAAAGATGGGATGGCGCAAGAGTATCGGAACAAGTAGCGTCCCACACTAAAGGCCTGCCTATCTTCCACGCAAACAAAGACATCCCGTCCGGTCTTTTGCCATATACTTTTGTTTTTTGTATACATTGCGAAGCGTATCTAATAGTCAATATGTCTGATGCGCAAGTTGTTCCTATAAAAATACCTATCAACTACTACCTAGGTATTGTAGTAATTCCGCCTAGCCCGTTCCATCATCGGACTACAAGACAAAAGGCGCATCGCCATCGGTACATGGTAGACATATCCCCATGGCCGCCGGGAGGAGGGTTCAAGGAGGTGCACTTGTACCCTCCTGGCTTTCAAATAAAGTATACAAAAATAAAATAAATCCTGATACAGGGAACCTAGACAAAGTTAAAAAAGAATCGAGCTCGTTTCGCTCGCTCTGGATCTTATTTTTTTAGTTCTCAAGCTATGCTGCGTACGTCGAGAAAGTTTTTTTGGGACAATTCCACCGCACTATTCCCAAACCACTGCAACTCCTCAAAGCCAGAATCAACAGTGGTGACCACCTGAAAAGCGCCGAGGTAATGAAGCTCAACGAAATCCCGGAGAATGAATTTGAGAAAGTTTGTTCTACCTGTGTACGAATGGGCCAAAGAAAACTATTCGAAGCCGGTTGCTGAATTTAAACCCCTGCGCGCGGCGCCTATGGACCCATACGGGAATACTTTCACTGTGGGTACAGCTAAGGAGTGAAATTGTGTGTTTCCTGATAGCTACAACCTGGGTATCTAATAGGTTACTTTTAGGCAAGTGTGAAAGAAAGAAAAGAAAGAAAAAGTGCTTATTCACCACAAAAACGACATACAAAATTTTCGACATCTTAAATTAAACCCAATATTAGTAAGTATTTAAATTAAATTATTATGTTTTGCTTCATCGTAGTCGTCGACGATCATCGCTTACCATCAGGTGGTCAAATGCAAGCCTATCAACAAAAACTTTGTCAACAACTTCAAATTCTGTAGACCGAATTCGTCAGTTGATAAACTATATAAAAAATCTTTTGCTGATAAACACTACGTGAGTCTAACACGAAGAAGATTTGTTTGTACTTTATCTAAGTCTATTAATAGCTCCCAAGTCACCTTATAATAACTTCAAAGCCTTGATAAAGTCATAAAACCTCACTTTGTCGCCCGCCTTAGTGAAAACAATTCTTAGAACTTACCATTATCTGATAAAGGAACAATTTAGTAGTCTTAAGTAACTTTTAGTGATAAACAATTTTGTTAAACATAACATTTTTATTAATATTCCATTTGATAGCACTGATTTTTCCTGGAAAATTACGATAAAGAAAGGTATTGACAGTGACAAAGATAGGACGTTATGTATATTTGGAGGTAAAGGTTAAATTTCAATGTTAGTTACAGCATTTATTGCGGAAGAGGAAATAATTGATTTTTTTATGGTATGCTCGCGCTTGACCACTATCTCACCTGATGGTAAGCGATGATGCGGTCCACTATCTCACCTGATGGTAAGCGATGATGCGTATGAACGCGGGCCTATAAATATAAAAAAAACGGCAAAAAAATCACGTTTGTTGTAAGGGGGGCTCCCTTAATTTATTTTAATTTAATTATAATTATTTTTTAAAGTGAATATACAACTAAATATTCTGTGAATATTTCAAGCGTCTACCTGTTGCCGTTATTAATATCGAGCAAAAAACGGCGTTAAAATCACGTTTGTTGTATGGGAACCCCCCTTAAATATTAATTTTATTCTGTTTTTAGTATTTGTTGTTATAGCGGCAATAGAAATACATCATCTGTGAAAATTTCAACTGTCTAGCTATCACGGTTCATGAGATACAGCCTGGTGACAGACGGACAGACAGACAGACAGATCGTGAAGTCTTAGTAATAGGGTCCCGTTTTTACCCTTTGGGTACGGTACCTTAAAGAATACTCAGGTAACGTCATTGTTCATGTTATAATACTGTGCAACAAAACAAAGTCAAAACCTTCTGGTCACGGTCATTACTATCAGTTTATGAACTAACGGTAGATAGTGTTTAACTTAGATAATATAAATCTATTACAATAAATGTACATTACTCGTCATGGTATAGATTTACGATATGAAACGGTGAATAGATTTCATTTGTCATAGATGTGAATCAGGTAGACCTATGTATGTGTTTACCTAATGTATGAATCTTAAATGAATACCTACAGTTATCGTCGTCGAAGCGAGCAGTAGTGTGCAGAGTAGAGGAGGTTCTATTTTTACCCGACTGCCGAAGGAGGGTAATGTGTTTATCAGTCGTATAGTTTTTAAGTTTTGTTTTTTGTTTTTCATTTTTTATATTGTGTGCTCTAATGGCTTGTGACAAATAAATGTATTTTCTTTCTTTCTTTTTTCTTTTCTTCAGTCTATGTATGTATGTTTGTTCCTATGTGACGTTCCAGAGACCGAACGCGTTGTCCGATTTTGATGGTTCTTACGTCAATCGATTCGTCATAACCCTGCGAGTGTCACTGGTTTACATTAAAATTGGAAAATATAAAAATGGCGGATTTTGGGCGCCATATTGTGAGGGCCTAAATTTTTTTTCTTCCAAACCCATAGTGTGGGGTATCAAAATAAAGGGTTTTAAGAGGTGATATCAAAAATATATAGTACTTATGTGTTTGAATGTACCTAATTCTAAAAAAAAAACACTAAAAGTTATAAATAAAAAAGTTAATTAAAAAAATCTTTTTTACAAAATTTACAACCGACTTCCAAACAAAAACACTACAAAGTGAAAAATAACTTCAATTTCGGCAGTCGGTGTTCCTGTTTTCATTTCTTCATTTTTTGACACCGACTTCCGAATTCGGTTTGGAATTCGGTTGTAGTTTTTGTAAAAAAGATTTTTATTTTTTCGATTTTTAGTTGTGGTACTTAATGGACCAGTTCTATATTCTAGGTACAATAACGCCCAAAGTCAAGCCAGAATAGATTCACCTAATAACATGAAACTTAAATAAACAAAACCGGTGGAATGAGAGTATACCAGGGTGAAATGTTCACACCTGCGTACCCCTTTAAAGCGTACCAGTGTGATGTTATGTCATAAAATGGTGTAAACAATAAACAGACATGCGATATATCCCGAGTGATTTGCCGTCATTAATTGAAGAGTTCTGATGTATAACTCCGAAGTTCGAGAAGAAATGGGACCACATGACAAACACCAGCTTTTGAATAAAAAAAGAATCATCAAAATCGGTTCACCCACTAAAAAGTTCTGAGGTAACACACATATTAAAAAATACAATCGAATTGATAACATCCTCCTTTTTGCGAAGTCGGTTAAAAATAAAAAAACCCGACTGCTTAAAAAGCGAACTAAAAAGATGTAACAAGAAGAAAATCATGCTGTGCAGTCGGAGGATACATCTGGTTTTTGTCAGCCAGCTCGCGAATATGTATCCTCCGAATGCACAGCATGATTTCCTTCTTGTTTACATCCTTTTAGTTCGCTTTATAAGCAGTCTTGTTTTTTGATTTTTTTAATTAACTTTATTTATTTACTATTTGGTTTATCATCCAATGACTTCTCCCGCTCTGTGTGAAGTGGCTGGGCGTTTTTACTGACCGTATTCCTTCAGTTGCTTGAGCCAGGGCCGCGGTAACCTTTTTTCAAATTTATCCGCAACCCAGAGAGTCAAGTTTTTTTACTTGTAACAAAATATCGAGCATTCGCCGTTAATACGTGTTGGAAATGCGGTTGAAAACGGCGAATGTTCGATGTTCTGCTACAAGATATCATTTGTCATAGATGAGGTCTATTTATTGACCGAGAGAGCGCTAAGCGGGAGCGAGGCGTTTCCGTTTCATCTTGGGCAAAATATCTTTCTTATGTCCGGCAGATGTCCGGCTGTTCTTCTCTACAGGTCGCATTTCTCAACCAATTCTCGTGATTTTTTGTGAGCAGGTTCGTTAATTATATAGATGTTTTTTGAAGATTTAGTTATTTGAAATTTTGGAGCTCGTGGCTAAATAATAACAGCCGCACGGGTCGATCATCAAGGTTAAGCAACGCTTAACGAGGTCGGTCCGTTGATGGGTGACCATTCCCACATACCGAGTTTCCTCCGTGCCTCGGAAAGCACGTTAAGCCGTTGGTCCCGGCTGTTATTTGAAGATCTTTGACAGTCGTTACGGGTAGTCAGAAGCTTGAGATCTGACACCAGTCTTGCCAAGGGGTACCGTGTTACCCAGTTACTGGGTTGTGGAGGTCAGATAGGCAGTCGCTTCATGTAAAAACACTGGCACTTAGCTGAATCCGGTAAGACTGGAAGCCGACCCCAATATAGTTGGGAAAAAAGGCTAGGCAGATGATGAGTTATTTGAAATTTTAAAACAGAGTCGAAAAAGACAGACTTGCGAGGTCTACAGCCTACAGAGCCACTAGTTTAATCTATGTGTCGATTCACGTACAATTTATGAATATTAAATTGTTACCTACAGTGACAATAAAAAACATGAAAAGAGGCCGGGAAAACAAAGTGTAAAGACAATAGACATAGCCCAAAAAATTATACAACATAAGCGGCAGTGGGTCGAGCACATTGCTCTCAGAACGGATGGTCGATGGGGCTGAAAGGATCTATAGTGGAGAGCGTGTACCGAAAGATGTTGAAATGCCTCCCACAATTTGGACCGATAATCTGGTAAAGACCACGAGAGACCGCTGGACGCAAAAAGCACAAGATCTGACTGTGTGGCTACGCTTTGGAGGAGCATGTTACGTCCAACAGTGGATATCACACTAATATCATAGATATATAGATATAGATATAGATATATAGATTGTGAGTGTGTGTTTGTGTTTGTATATTTGTTACTTCTTCACGCTCAAACGGCTGGACGGATCTGGATGAAATTTGGCACAGAAATACATTATAGTCTGAAATAGAACATTGGATACTTTTTTTCCCGGGAATATGTTCCTTTGGGATAATATTCGACATTCACAGCCGCAGGAACAAGCTAGTCTAGCAGAGATTTCAATGATATATGCAAGGAATATGATTTTGATCCAGTCACAATCAGTGTGAATTCGGCCAGAAGGTGCTTAAGCCTCAAATTTTTCAAATAGCGGAATATTATATTGTAATTTGTTTCTGTTTTTTTTTAATTAACTATTTTCTTTCCCGTCAGTCATATAATTGCAAACCATGTATTTATATTCTATCTTACTTTAATTAAAGCGGTGAGATTTTTGTTTTTGTGCTAACACCATAAATTAATATCATAAGTCTATACGTGAGGATTTGTAATTGGCTTTCTGTTGACTATGATTTTCTTTTTTGTCTGTATTTATTAGCTGTAAGTCCTCCATGTACTAAAATAAATAAATCATACTTAATATTATAAAAGCGAAAGGTTGTAAGTGTGTTTGTATGTTTGTTACTCTTTCACGCAAAAAACCACTGAACAGATCTGGATAAAATTTGGCAGAGAGATAGATTATAGTCTGGAATAGCACTTAGAATACTTTTTATTCAGGGCATATGTATCCTTGGGATAATTATCGACATTAACGCGGGCGAAGCCGCGTGCAGTAGCTAGTTACTTAATAAATAAAAGGATGATGTAATCAGATGGTTAGAGCTTCTAAACGCCGATACATTTGTGAAAATGTCCTTAATTCTTCACCGGCTGACATATGGAAGTTTCTCAAATCAATTGGAATCACGCAATCATCCTCTCATACTGTATCATCTCATATGTCTCTGAATGATTTGAATAATCACTTTTCATCGTCTACTATGCTCACGGCTGCTGTTAAGTATAATACTATACGTGACATTACTTCCATGCCAATTGTACCTCCCGAATCTTTTTCTTTTTCCCCGGTGACCGACGCTGAGATCCTCAAAACGTTCAATGCAATTAAGTCCAAGGCTGTCGGCTGTGATGGAGTGACCAGATCCATGTTATCCCTCATTTTTAAAAGTATCCTTTCTATTATCACACACATCATCAACTTCTCTCTGCAGGCTGGTGAGTTTCCTACAACCTGGCGTAAGGCATTCATATTCGTAAAAATTTACAACCCCACCTTACCTAATCACTACAGACCAATCTCCATTCTCCCTTTCCTATCAAAGATCTTGGAAGCAGTTGCTCTGAACCAAATATCCTCCTTCGTGTCCCGCAATAACCTATTGTCCCCTTTCCAATCTGGTTTTCGGCCCGGCCATAGTACAGCCACAGCCTTGCTTAAAGTTACTGAAGACGTCAGGACCGGCTTGGAGGGTTCGAGGTTGACGGTGTTGGTTTTAATAGATTTCTCCAATGCATTTAATACCGTCGATCACGACATTCTCCTGGCCATCCTGTCTCAAATTGGGGTTTCTTCGTTGGCACGGGATTGGTTTTCATCATATCTTCGTGGTCGCCAGCAGGCGGTACGTGCTGATCAGAAATTCTCCGATTGGTGCGCTCTAGAAACAGGCGTTCCACAAGGCGGTATACTCTATCCACTCTTATTTTCTTTATTTATTAACTCTATTACTACTATCCTCAAATGCTCCTACCATCTGTATGCTGATGACCTGCAGCTCTACGCGCAATCTGACATTCTCAATCTGGATAACTGCATCTCACTGTTGAATGCTGACCTTCAAGCAATCGCTGACTGGTCTAACAGATTTGGGGTTACTGTCAATGTAGGTAAATGTCAGGCTATCCTTATTGGTAGTTCGTATTTTCTACGAACCTTGGACACTGGCCTTCTGAAGCCGCTTATTTTGGCAATACCGTTATCCCTCTCTCGCCTCACGTTAAATACTTAGGCCTATTCATTGATGACAAGTTAAGCTGGAATAAGCAGGTCGCTCAGATTAGCGAGAGAGTCACATTCTCACTGCGGTCTCTCTATAGATTCAAACATTTTCTTCCGTCTAGCACTAAAACTACCTTGGTTCAAGCTCTTGTATTGCCTATAATCGACTATGCTGATGTTTGTTACTCTGATCTATCCCAAGAACTTCTTAACAAAATGGATCGACTTCTTAACAACTGTATTCGCTTTATTTTCGGGCTTCGAAAATATGATCACATTTCTTCCTTCCGTTCTCAGCTTAAATAGCTGCCTATCCGTCAGAGGAGATTCCTAAGATCCCTCTGCATGCTCTTCAACATCATGAACGATCCTTGTACTCCTGATTATTTAAAACAATATTTTAAAGTGTTGGGCAGTTCTCACGATCTTAACCTTCGAGCTTCCAAAAACTTACTTCTCCATATTCCTTCTCACCGCACTGGGTTTCTATCTAATTCTTACACTGTCTCTACTATAAAACTCTGGAACGTCCTTCCCCTTGACATAAAAAAGGCTGAGAGTAAATTTTCATTCAAGCGTAGGTTACGGAACTATTACTTGTCCTTTCTTACATAGCTCGGTCTTCGTCATAGTTATTATATTTAAATTTCTGTCTCATTTAGAATAGGATATTTATTATAATATTTATTAGTCTATTGTTTTAAAAATTATTTATGTATTTTATTAGTTAGATAGTTTATTAATATCCGCCTTAATTATTGTTCATATATATATTTTTTGTACCCCTACCACTGTTGTGTTCTTTTTTAACCCAAAGGTTGACTGGTAGAGAATGCCTTGCTGCATTAAGTCCGCCTATGTATCACCATTGTACATAAAGTTTAAATAAATAAATAAATGATGGCACTCGGAAGCCCGAAAGTTTGACTAAAAGCTGTACTAAAAGGGTATGGTGTTAGCCTTAATGGGTTGAAGAGCTCAAAAAGAGAGTCGCTCTCTATGGTCTGGTCGCTCCATATAAAACTGGTATTCAGCTCTATCTGGATAAATTGCCAACCAATCCTACTACAACAAAGTGTTCTTCATGATACTTCTTTGGATATAATTCAGTCTTCTTCATCATCGACATCAACCTATTAATAGCAGTCAACTGCTACACATACGTTTTTCCAATCGCACACCATTCAACTCAATCCTCGATAGCACTTATTCAACAAAATAAGTGAATAATAAAATTGATAACTCGACTTTTGAATAACTTCAAAAAAATGGACGCTCCTATTAGTAAATGCAAAAGATAATCTATTGATTTCACAGGAAAGTATTGACGCAGTGACGATGACTTATTTATAAAAATATCTTATTGTGTAAGAAGATAAGATTTTCTTTAATCTTCTTGCGCTTGAGGGGCGAAGTCCGACAAAGCCTCACATGGTTGGGAAAATCCGCAAGTGCTTTTGTTTAAAAAATCCAGCCGACTGCAAGGAGAGGTGTGTTTTTCGCGCGTATATTGTATGTATGTCATATCCTTTATTAACTCATATCTTTTAAACCACTAAACGGATTTATATGATTTAGACATCTTTAGTTCCGTCTTGACCGCCCATGCGTTTTTAGATAATTCATGTTTCCCAATTATTTTTTTCTTCCAAACCTATAGAGTGGGGTATCAAAATGAAGGGATTTAAGAGGTGATTACAAAAATATAAAAAACTTATACGTTTAAAATTTATTCAATAAATGTTTTTACTAACAAGTTGCAAATAAAAACGTAAATATAAAATATCATAAAACAAAAAACCCGACTGCTGAAAAAGCAAACTAAAAAGATGTAAATAAGAAGAAATCATTCTCTGCAGTTGGAGGATACATAAATGTTTTTGGGCTGCCAACTCGCGAATAATAATATGTATCTATCCTCCGACTGCAGAGCTTGATACAAAATCAAATTTCTTCTTGTTTACATCTTTTTAGTTTTCGCTTTTTCAGCAGTCGGTTTTTAGGGTTCCGTACCCAACGGGTAAAAACGGGACCCTATTACTAAGACTCTGCGATCCGTCTGTCTGTCTGTCTGTCTGTCACCAGGCTGTATCTCATGAACCGTGATAGCTAGACAGTTGAAATTTTCACAGATGATCTATTTCTGTTTCCGCTATAAAAACAAAATAAAATAACATAAATATTTAAGTATACAACAAACGTGTTTTTTTGCCGTTTTTTTCAATAATGGTACGGAACCCATCGTGCGCGAGTCCGACTCGCACTTGGGCAGTTTTTTTTTTTGTTCACCATAACACAGATCTATAGAAAAATAGAGCAGCTTAGTTCTTATACCAGGCACAAACTAAAGCATCCTTACATACTGCTTTAACTTTGTTTACGTTCATACATACACCTAGTCTTACACGCACGCCGGTTATAAGTACTGCGCACCTGGCCTATAGAAAGAATAATATTTTTTGTGGCATACCATTATGTGGAAAGGCCCTGTAATTTCCATTTAAAGAACAGCAAAGGTGCTCGGGTGAACTTCTTTACAAAGACTTATTCTAGAATTACTGAAAACTGCTTACAAAAACCGCTTTTAGGCCCGGACTCCACCAAAGCGGAGACGAGACGAGCCGAGAGGAGATGTTTTTAAAACAACCAATAGAATTGGAGATGTTTCTTAAATAACCAATAGCATTTCGTTATTCACACATCTCGTCTCCGCTCAGATGGATTTACCGCACATTTCCGCTTTGGTGGAGTCCGGGCCTTATAGCGGGCATACTTTCAAGCTTAGGAGCTTTAACACCAAAGATATGCTTGCGAGGGACGTGTGCGAGAGATGCGGGCGTGGGATGTGAGCCAGGAATGTGTGCTACACAGCTTCGCTATACACTGTTTAACAAATCAGGTGCGCATCCTCACGCCGCTTGGCTACCTCGCACATCTTTGGTAAAAAGCATTCTTACGGCCCAATACCAATGCTGTATAGAATGTGCATGAAGATTCTACACACGTTAGCTGTACATTTCATTTGATTGAACACGCATCTGTGCGTGGTATAGTCGTGACAATGGAACTGCGCCACAGTCCCCATAGAACATACCTATCACTTCGCATCACAAACAAACAATGACACATAAATAAAATCAATCTGATGGCAAGATTAGATCGAAATCCTTAAGTAATTGTACATAATTAGGTAAAATTA
The DNA here is from genome assembly GCA_948252205.1 of Orthosia incerta. NCBI lineage: Eukaryota > Metazoa > Arthropoda > Insecta > Lepidoptera > Noctuidae > Orthosia > Orthosia incerta. The sequence goes on from OX411765.1 coordinate 21,001,796, forward strand.
TTATATGCGTCTCAGTAATGTATTCAGGAATTCACTATCTTTTAAAAGACTAATGTGATGGTAGATAGGTAGCGTGTTAAGACACGGTTTTGCCATTTTGCGGTGATCTGATGGACAGGGCGTCTTGATAAGGGTTGGACTGGAAAGCACATGGATAAAGAGTACCTAGTATCTACACGGTTACACGTTTTGCAGCAAACGGACAAAACGTGATCATTTTAGTTAATACTTTGGACTTTAGTGAACTGCGCATTCACTTAACCTTTGTTTAAATATAATTATTTGTATAAGACAAGACAAAGATATTTTATTTCAAGTAGGCCACCAAGCGGCACTTTTGAACGTTACATTTTACAAATAATAATAGTTGATTTTACCGTGCATTCTGAAAGTAGCTTGTAATGGAGAAGAATGCACAAGAAACTCCATACTTACTCTTTTAAAAAAATAAACTTTTATAAAATTTTGGTACCTTACCTTGATGAATGAAATTGAGTTTATACAATACAAATATATTTATACAGTCTTCAGAAGGTCCAACAATAATGTTCTGCATATCACTTGTTTTTGCGCCCTAGTGGCTGTGGAGCAGGACTAGCATTTAGCCAAGCATTTTTATCAGTGATGTAATCCCCCAACTTATAATATGCCAGCCTGCATAGTGTGCGTTTTATACAAGTTTTAAATTTCGTCTCATTCAGTTCAAGAATGTGTGGAGGAATTTTATTGTAACATTTTGTACAGTACCCCATGAAAGATGAGGCTACTTTAGCCAGTCTGAAACCTGGTTGAACTAATTGGTCCCTATTTCTAGTAACTATCTGCTGTATCTACTGTGTTCAACAAAAACAATAATTTGAGTTTAGTAATCTGCGATACTAGAGTCATCGTAGATAGGACGCCTTACATGATGTGTGTAAAGTTAGTCATACTACACAGGCCCCCATACCGGCGGACTCTGCCCCACTACTTGAGAAAAGCGACCGAAGCGAGCTCGAAAATAATAGCTTGGGAATGATTAAGTTTTTTGAAATTTCATACATAACTTAAACATAGTTTGTTGACGTATACAGAATAGCAAGTGTTCAGAACGCAAGAACGAGCGAAGCGAGCTTAAGACACAAATACATTTTAAAGTTAATTTAAATATTTATGATTTTGTGTGTTTTACACGTATTTGTGTAGTGTATTTAGTTAGTAAGAATTCAAATGTTTTTTAGTATTTGTTGTGCGCTTTTGTTAACTGTCCTAATTTTGTAAATCTCTCTTTAGCTCTGAGGTTTGCTGTTATAGAACCCATTTATGGGTTAAGCTCGCCTTTGTACATAAGTTTTCCTTTTGTATTTCTATTTTTTATTTTGTGTACAATAAAGAATATGAATATGATTAGGGTAAACTTTTTACCGAATTGAACATATTTGCAATGCCCAATATTAAGTTTTAAAGCTGCTGTAATTGTTAATAAATTAATGATATACTTAAGTTGTTTTATTTTATTTTATATCGTTTGCTCAAAACTAACAATAAACTATGTATGATGATAACGGTGTGAGTTGCACATTTATATCATGTGCTTGTTTAATAAGTATAAGATCTAATGTTTGACTGTGATAAATAAAGGTTAAAATCTTGCATTTCCCGAAAAATCATATACCTAGGTTTGATGAAACTGTATTATTCATGGCAATTTCATTGAGTGATGAATAAAAGTTTTATCTTCATCTCTTGCATCTGCCCGACCGAGCTATATTTCCCATGGCGAGGTAAAAATATTGGTCAGTCAACAAGGTGGTAGCGAATTTAAATCTCCACTCGTGGTGGCTTTTGCAGTTATAAATAAATCTGCCTAGCCTATTTTTCAACTACATATGTTAGGGTCCATGTCCGGTATTGTACATGGAGTGGCGACCAGATGTCCACAACCCAGTAACGGCGCAATACAATACCCCTTGGCAAGACTGGTTTCAGATGTTCTGGATTCTGACTACCGTAACTACTGTCACAGATCTACCAACGGCAGCCGGGACCATCAGCTAAACGTGGTGTCAGATGCACGGTATAGTCTCGACTCTCGGTATGTAATGAATGGTCACCCATCCACGTACTAACCTTGGCAAGTGTTGCTAAAGTGCGACCCGAGTGGCTGTTATCATTTAGCCACTAGCTTCTGCAATTATCTAATCTATTTTATTACTAGCTTCTGCTAGAGCAGTAGTGGCCCAGTGGTATCGGCCGCGACGTCGTGGGTTCGAGCCCAGGTAGGCGCTTTACTTTGTGTAAATGATTTCATCACCACTGCTCTCAAAACGGTGAAGGAAAACATCGTGAGGAAACCGGCATGTCCTAGAACTAAAAATTCGAAGACATGTGACATCCACCAACCCGCACTGGGCCCGCGTGGTGGATTACGGCCCATTCCCTCTCACAGAGAGGAGGCCTGTATCCCAGCAGTGGGAACATTAATAGGCTGATGATATGATGATGATGATGTGATGATGTGACAAGCTTCTGCCAGCGGCCTCGCTCGCGTGAATGTCGAAAATTATCCCAAGGGAACATATATCAGCGACAAAAAGTATCATATGTGCTATCCCAATTGAAAAAAAAACAATTTGAATTTTGAACCCATTGTCAAAGAGCAAAATTCCAGATATTTCCACTCACGTAAGTACTACTATCAAAAGTACAAAAAATAAATTAATTGAAAATCATTGTATGTTCTTTACGATAGCATCTGTTAATCCAATTACTAATAAGCAGTAGATGACTATTTGATAATTAAATAAAATAATTATTATCTTTTCGATCTTAATCTATTATTTTTATTGATTCTGAGAAGAATTTTTGTTGAAGATAGCACTGAATAGAGGTGCGACTATTGTATGACAGACATTGGTCAATGAGGGTTACCGTATTTTTGTGTCCACCAGTTGGCACCACTGTCGAGTAAGGTCCTTAAATATAACTGTTAAACGTTTTTATTACGCGCATGGAAGCAAATTTGAATTACATTAATTATGAGCCCCGCCTGTACGCGATAAACTCAAAAATTACTGAACGGATTTTCATGCGGTTTTCACCAATAGAAAGAGAGAGAAACGAGGAAGGCTTCTGTGTACAATTTGTCACGAGCGAAGCCGGGTCGGGTCGCTAGTATATAATTTAATATTATAAAGAGGAAAGATTTGTTTGTAATAGATAAACTCAAAAATTATTTAACCAATTTAGAAAATTGTTTCACCAGTAGAAAGCTTACACACAACATTATTCTTCTGTGTGATATAGGCTCTTTTACTATCCCGAAAACGGGCCCGGTGGTGGGCCACGGGAGCGAAGCCGCGGGAAGAAGCTAGTGTATGATAATGTTGTTTAAAATATTATTTAAGGTAGATAATAAGTAACAAAATAATTCAACACGGATAATGCACAATTCCCATTACATTTATCGTCTTAGGCTACGACTCTACGACGGTAAGGATATGAACTAGTATTCTCAGACAGATCTGGGGTACTACCATGAGCTCTTAGAGCAAGGTTTCCGGTGTGGGTAAGGGTAGCTGACTTGTATAAATCTTTCACAAAATTAATAAAAAAATAGAGGTTTTTATCAATGTACTCAATTAAAGCGCCATCCCTAAATCAATTTAAATAAACACAAATATCAATTAGAATACATTAAAATAAGAAGATAAGTACACCGTCGGCTCTTTTGCATACCAAACGAAATTAAATATCAGATCGATCAGCCATGATTGTCTATCTAAGAACGGTAAAAACATTAATTTCGTTGAGTGCTAATAAATTGATAAACATCAATTTTAAATGATTTCTATCTGTTGTTATAAAATGTGGTGTAAATTAATATTTTTTGTATGTATCAGTACTGTGACAAAGACTTAATATGCAGTGCATCCGTGTTTCTTGACGTCAGTAATTAGAAACTCGACAAAAGATCGATTCTGGTAATGTACGGTACTTTCCCGCAGTGACAATACCACCCATGCGCACTAAACATTTTGCGAATACTTTCATTGTGCGTACAGCACATCATCTGCCTTGCCTTTTCCCAACTATATTGGGGATCCAGTCTCCTTTACATGGAGCGTCTGCCTATCTGACCTCCACAACCCAGTAACTGGGTAACACGGTACCCCTTCGCAAGACTGGGGTCAGATCACAAGCTCCTGACTACCAACCAACCAACGGCTTAACGTGCTTTCCGAGGCACGAACCGACCTCGTCAAGCGTTGCTTAACCTTGAAGATCGACCCGTGCGGGAGTTATTATTTAGCCACGAGCTACTCCCCAGTTTCATTGTGGGTACAATCCCACCGCACTATTCCTAAACCACTGCAACTCCTGAAAGCCAGAATCAACAGTGGCGACCACCAGAAAAGCGCCAAGGCAGTGAAGCTCGAAGCTCATTGTGGGTACAGCAAAGAAATGGAATTCCCTGCTGGAGTCTGTGTACCCCGATGGCTACAACCTGGGAGTCTAGTGAATAGGTTACTTCTAGGCAACCGTGCTTCACCGTCAACCAAATGATCGCTTACCGTCAGGTGAGATACCCAGTGGTTTACCGCGAGCCTATCGAAAATAACAAAAAAATAATTCGTTCTTTTGGAAATCTTGGAGATATTAGATACCGGTCTATCAGGATTCAAAGATCACGATTGTGACATGATAGTGCGTCTTCGTATTAAATCCGATCAGAATTCGATATAAAAGTAATACGGTATGAACAGAACAAATACAAAATTGACTGAATTGGGGCGTAAGGAATTCGGTATCCCAATAATTATTGTCGGGGTTTATGGGTAGAGGTCAATAAAAGACTGTTTTATAAGGGTTTCAATAATACAGTTTAATTACCCTTAAAGTGTGTTTCAGTAATATTTTGTTAGACATGTGTGCCCTAGCAAGACTGACGCGTTTGTGTTATGTGATCATTGGTTGATTTGTGACGCGATTGTGCTGTGTTGTGTGGACAGAGACAGACATAGAATATTGTAGTTTTAGCTAAATTCCAAACGTCCTATACCTAAACCATTAATTCATATGTTTGAATAGTTCGTCTGCTAGATAGCGTAAATAACGCAATAAATTTATTTGAATTGGAAAATTGAAAGACATTGGTGACAACCAACATTGTGTGTTATACAAATACCCGGTAGAATCATAATCTTCTTCATTTCAGTCGAAATACGTCCACTGCTGGACATAGGCCTCCCCCAAGTGTCACCAGATTGACCGGGCCCGTGCCTCTCGTATCCAGCGGATTGCCACATCCTTCACCAGGTCTCCGGTCAACCTAGCGGGAAGCCTTCCAACGCAACGTCTTCCGGACTGTGGTCGCCATTCCAGAACTTTTCAGCCCCATCGACCATCTGTTCTGCGAGTTAAGTTTCACAATTCTTCGGTCTATGTCGGTCCACCCATAGGCGGAACTGGATATTCTCATTCCTGACGCAATCACGCAAGGAAACGCCGAGCATAGCCGTCTCCATTACGCTTTGGTTTCCCGCAGGTCTTTGTCCTCCTCATTCAAACAGTACGCTTTGCTACGGCTACTTCGAACCGTAAACTCGAATTGGGATCGGATTCAGTGCCCCATCAAGCAAGAGAGTATGTTCATACGAACGAATGAGCCGTCTCTATTTGTAAGGGTTCAAAGCCGATAATGGTAAGTTATAACTGTAAAAGGCCCTCGATAAAGGTCAATAAATAACAAGCTATTTGATGAATCTAGGTGGAGTCGAGTTGAGAGATATTAATGGAATACGGGTTAGACTGCTAAATGTACTGTGATTGTCTGTCTCTCTCTGTATGTCCTGCTCTAAATCCTTCTGACGCCAGAGTGAGTAGTCCGTCGTCCTTTGACTGGGCCACTGTCAAAGCCAAAGTCAAGTCATTTATTTCAATTAGACCACTCTGCGACATTTTTGAGTGTCAAAAATTAAAAGTTAATAAAACAGTAATCATTGATTCTACTGGCAATTTTCCACTCGCAAAGATAGTTTGTTATGGAGAAGAAGGGACAAGGAACTTCACACAGCGTTAGTTCCAGCCCTTGATCAGGGTAGATCGAGATCAGCGAGATTGTCTTTCAGCGCCCTTTGGTCAACGCTTTCACTAAAAATGTCTGTAATCCAGTTTCCAGGATTTATCCAGAAGCCATCCAGAAGCCGATTTTTCTGCGTCACCCTACGGATTTTTAAAAAATACTGCTCCCGCGCATCCCAAAAGGCGCCATAAAAAGTTTATTTTTCGCTGAAAATTGGTTTACGTTTTTGGCTTTTTGGCGCCCTTTGTCATCTGACGCCTAGAGCGACCGCTCCTCTCGCTCTACCCTAGGGCCTATACTGATTCCACACTCACTCTTTTATATCATCGGGACGTTCAAAGAACCGAACAGAACATCCCAGAGAAGCCAGCTTTGGACAGACGATATCAATAAATGTGAGACCCAGGGTTGCCTTTTTACCGCAAAAAAGAGCCTATTCCACCCGACTCCATTTTTCCGTGGCGTTACCGTGCTGAAAACGGACCATCTCGACTTTCTTGGTGTTACGTTAACATCGGCCCTCAATTTTGCTCCATTCATTGAGGCAAAGGCTCAGTTGGCTGCAAAAATGTTGGGGATCCTTGCAAAGGTGAGACGGTACTTCACGCCTGACAAAACAGCTGCTCATCTTGTTTATAGCGCAAGTTCGGGCATGCATGGAGTACTGCTCTCCTACTGCTGTACTGCTGGCCCTTTGTGCCTATTGGCTTTGTTTGTTTTGTCTCCTGCTTGATATGGAGGGAAGTGGAAATTTATATTATTGTTTCCTACTCCTCCGTTATTCTTTTCTGATTAATTTCGTTGCGGGATCCAAGACCGTACCGTATGGTGACGGACGTAAAGAATTTCACCATCCCATATCATCCCGTGGGTGTCGTAAGAGGCGACTAAGGGAAACACCAGAGAATGGGCAGCAGCGTTCTCTGGGCACTTTATCAACAAACTGCGATCGCCAACCCGCCTGCCAAGCGTGGCGATTACGGCAAACCCCCCCAAACCATGATAAGCACAACAAGAAAACGGCCCCGAGTGCCCGGCAGCCCGTCTACCCTCGACTACGGTAGCGGTCGAGGCGATGGCGTGGCAAGGGGTGCAAAGAATCCCCGGAGTGGACCCGGCTACCCCAATAAACACCGACGACTGGACCTGGCAACGTATAACACGCGAACACTCCGGACCGACGAGAAGATAGCCGAACTCGAGGAAGAATTGAGCAGGTTGCGATGGAGTGTTATAGGGTTATCTGAAGTCCGAAGAGAGGGGGAGGACTCGATAATCCTCAAATCCGGTAACCTGCTCTATTTCCGAGAGGGTGACCGGCAGTCCCAAGGTGGTGTCGGGTTTATCGTCCACAAGTCCCTTGTGAACAACGTGGTGAAGATCGAGAGTGTGTCGACCAGGGTGGCGTACCTTATACTCAGAATATCCGCAAGATATTCGCTGAAGGTCATACAGGTCTACGCCCCAACCTCGGCACACCCCGACGACGAGGTAGAGACCATGTATGAGGATATCTCTAAAGCCATGCATGGTTTCAAAACTCACTTCACCGTTGTCATGGGGGACTTCAACGCAAAACTGGGCAAACGAGACGAGGATGAGCTGCAAGTGGGGCAATTTGGAGTTGGACGTCGGAACCACCGGGGTCACCTACTGGCCAGTTTTATGGAGAAGGAAGGCCTCTATATGATGAACTCCTTCTTCAGAAAACGTGAGCACAGGAAGTGGACATGGCAAAGCCCCGATGGTGTAACTAAAAATGAGATCGACTTCATCATGTCGACCAAGAAGCAAGTGTTCAATGATGTCTCTGTGATCAATTCGGTGAAAACCGGGAGCGATCACCGCATGGTAAGAGGCACATTGAACATTAATATCAAGCTTGAAAGGTCTCGACTGATGAAGTCCACGCTCCGTCCAGCACAGATCCAGATCCAAAACCCCGAAACCTTTCAGCTCGAACTCCAGAATCGTTTCGAGTGCCTAGGGAGCTCCGTGGACGATTACAGCGATGGGTTCGTGGAAGCTGTCCATACGGTCGGGTCAAAGTTTTTCAAGACCCGCCGTACAGATAGAAACAAAAAGCTCTCTGATCCAACTCTAAAGCTAATGAAGGAGAGGCGTGAGATGATCCTGCAGTCTTCAGACGATGCGGTGAAATACCGGCAGCTAAATAGACGGATCTCAAAGTCCTTGAAAAGCGACCTCCGCCGCTTTAATACTGAAAGTATTAAAGATGCAATTGAGCGGAATAAGGGCTCCAAGGTCTTTGCAAGGGATCTGTCTATTGGGCAGAGCCAGCTCACAAAACTGAAGACCGATGATGGCAGGATCGTTTCCACCAAACCGGAGCTTCTGAGGGAGATCGAGAGATTCTATGGGCAGTTGTACACGTCAACCAGTAAACCCATTGCGAATCTAGCAAACGACCCAAGAGCTAGATTGACCCGACACTATACCGAAGATATCCCGGATGTCAGCCTGTACGAGATTAGGATGGCTCTAAAACAGCTTAAAAACAACAAGGCTTCGGGTGATGACGGAATCACTGCTGAACTCCTGAAGGCGGGTGGAAAACCGGTCCTTAAGGCCCTTCAGAAGCTGTTTGATTCCGTCATACTCGAGGGCAAAACGCCACAGGCATGGTGCAGGGGTGTGGTGGTACTCTTCTTCAAGAAGGGCGACAATGCCCGGCTGAAGAACTATAGGCCCATCTCACTTCTTAGCCATGTCTACAAGTTGTTTTCAAGAGTCATCACGAATCGTCTCGCGCGCAGGTTTGACGACTTCCAGCCTCCCGAACAAGCCGGATTCCGAAAAGGCTTTAGCACCGTAGATCACATACATACGCTGCGGCAGGTTATACAGAAGACCGAAGAGTACAACCTGCCTCTCTGTTTAGCGTTTGTGGACTACGAGAAAGCCTTCGATTCGATCGAGACTTGGGCTGTACTGCAGTCTCTCCAACGGTGCCAGATCGACTACCGGTACATTGAGGTGTTGAAGTGTCTGTACAGAAACGCCACCATGTCAGTCCGTCTTCAGGATCAGACCTCGGAACCAGTCCTTCTCCAGCGTGGCGTGAGACAGGGAGACGTCATTTCTCCGAAACTGTTCACTGCTGCGCTGGAGGATGTATTCAAGGTTCTGGACTGGAGCGGCCTAGGCATCAACGTTAATGGCGAGTACATCACTCACCTTCGGTTTGCCGACGACATAGTGGTCATGGCTGAGACCATGGAGAGCCTCAGTACAATGCTCGATGACCTCAGTAGAGCTTCCGAAAGAGTGGGTCTGAAAATGAACATGGACAAAACCAAGGTGATGTTGAATGCCCATGTCACACCCATTCCTATCAAGGTTGGAGACTCTACACTCGAAGTTGTGGACAACTATGTCTACCTGGGACAAACGATCCAGTTGGGTAGGGCCAATTTCGAGAAAGAGGTCAACCGTCGAATCCGACTCGGCTGGGCAGCGTTCGGGAAGTTGCGCGGTGTCTTCTCGTCCAACTTACCACAGTGTCTCAAGACAAAAGTCTATGACCAGTGTGTGTTGCCAGTGATGACATATGGCTCTGAGACGTGGTCGCTAACAATGGGCCTTATCAGAAAGCTTACAGTCACTCAAAGGGCAATGGAGAGGGCTATGCTCGGCGTTTCCTTGCGTGATCGAATCAGAAATGTTGAGATCCGTAAGAGAACCAGGGTTACCGACATAGCCCGAAGAATTGCCAAACTTAAGTGGCAGTGGGCAGGGCACATTGCTCGCAGAACGGATGGCCGATGGGGCAGAAAGGTTCTGGAGTGGCGACCGCGAACCGGAAGACGTTGCGTTGGAAGGCCTCCCACCAGGTGGACCGATGACCTGGTGAAGGTTGCAGGAATTCGCTGGTTGCGGGACGCACGGGACCGGTCAATGTGGCGACGCTTGGGGGAGGCCTATGTCCAGCAGTGGACGTCTTTCGGCTGATATGATGATGATGATGATGAGTGGTTTGGGAATAGTGCGGTGGGATTGCTCTCACCTCTGCGACGGATCTGCCAAATATCAATTTGTTGCACTTGATACGGTTGACAACCGGGCCGGGCTTATCGGCAACGATGCACTGGTCGCCTCAAAGTTCCAGAGCCTTGAACATCGACGCCGAGTGGCCAGTCTGTCGGTTTTTAATCGATTACATTTCGGGGAGTGTGCGATGGGACTACACTATTTGATTCCGCTTAGTCCTTTCCATCATCGGACTATAAGACGTACGGCAATGCGCCACCGGTACATGGTGGACAACCCACCCATACTGACAAAGCGTTTTGCGAATACTTTCACTGTGCGCACAGCTAAGGGGTGGAATTCCCTGGCGTAGTCTTTGTTTCCTGATAGCTACACCCTTGGGATCTTTAAGTCAACAGTTAATAGGTTACTTCTAGGCAAGCGTGCTTCACCGTCGACCACACCATCGCTTACCATCAGTCGTTATCGTTAAATAATAAAATAAAAATAAATTATGTACCACTACTTCGGCCCCGTTATGTCGTTCTCGTTGACCTGTGATGTTGGTAGTCTTAGTGGCCTATACATACACTCACTACACGTCTAATTTAGGTTTTAGACAAAAAAAATGCACAACTCCAAATAAAGATTCATTGCCCTTAACTTAATAAAATATCATTTTATTAGACAAACGAGTCACTTCCACAGTGGGTACTTTATTTCACCCAATTGACTACCGACTTACTCAGTCATCAAGTAAATACAATATTTAATTATATATATACACACGAATATAATAAGCTAAAGAGGTTGTTTGTTCGTTTGTTTGAAACTTGCAATCCCTAGCACACGTATTTGAATTACATGATTTTATATGATAGTAGCTATTGCCTGCGACTTCGCCTGCATAACATTAGTACTTAAAATATTTATATCGCGTGATAATATTGTAGGTGGATGGGCCGCCATACTTGAGAAATTCTTAGTTCACCAAACAAACTGCCACCCTCTTTCCATCCCCTTAAGGATGATTTCCGGGATAAAAACTATCCTATATCCAGTTTGTATTCCCTTGGCATGATAATCACTTTTTACGCGGGCGAAGCCGCGGGCAGAAGTCAGTTATTTATATTTAGGGATTAAGTTCGGATTTTAGTACAGAATAATACGTTGTACGTAGCGTGCCATTAATAGTTTGAGGTAGATAACGTTATGGTATCGTTAATAGTTATTAGGTTTAACGTTGAAAAATTGTAAAAAAGCATTATTGACTCATTTTTTATCCGACTGCCGAAGGAGGGTAATGCGTTTATCAGTTTATGTATGTATGTATTGTTTGTATGTATGTTTGTTCCTATGTGGCGTTCTAGAGAACGAACGCGTTGGCCGATTTTGATGGTTCTTCCGTCAATCGATTCGTCTTAACCCTGCGAGTGTTACTAGCTACATTGAAATTGGAAAATATAAAAATGGCGGATTTTGGGCGCCATATTGTGGAGGCCCTTTTTTTTTCTTCTAAACCTATCGTGTGGGGTATCAAAATAAAGGGTTTTAAGAGGTTATTTCAAAAATATATAATACTCATATGTTTAAATGTACGTAATTCTAAAAAAAACACTAAAAAGATATAAATAAAAAAAGTTAATTAAAAAATAAAAACACCCGACTGCTTAAAAAGCGAACTAAAATGTTGTTAACAAGAAGAAAATTATGCTGTGCTGTCGCAGGATACATCTCTTTTTGGTCAGCCAGCTCGCGAACATGTATCCTCCGACTGCATAGCATAATTTATAGGAAGGGCTATATAACATCACGCTCTCCTAGCAACTCCTGGGAGTCGAGCAAATGGGAGAATATAAAACTCAGCAAGAACTCTAAACAAAAACGAAGTACCAGCGAAGGCGGGTGAAACCGTGGCTCACGGATAGTTATTCAATAAAAGACCAATCATTACTTATCAGGTCGACTAAAAATTTATTATATAAGTAATATACATACATAGGTACTTAGTATGTTTTTCCCCGTAATTTTATTGGTTGTAATAAATAAATAAAAATAATCTTTAAATTTTATACTGATTTGTCATTTAGTTCATATCTAATTTTGATAATGCCTAATTCATAACCTATGCATTAGAATATAAAGCATCTTACTAATATTATCAATGCAAATATGGATGGATAGATGTATGTATGTTACTCAATCATGCCAGAACGGCTGAACGGATCTGGATGAAATTTGTTACTGAGATAGATTATAGTCTGGAATAGCACAGCTTTTATTACCTCGGTATAATATTCCCTCGTGATATCAAAACACGCGCAGACGATTGGCTACAAAACTCGTTGTGTTATTACGTAGGCTGGAACATAGTCGTTTGATTTATGGACACCACGCCACACCGCGACACTTAAGGCCGTACCCTGACCAAAAAATCAGCATGCGATATGAGCATTCCTATTGGCCTAGAGGCACTGGTGGCGCATGAATTACGGTAGTGAATACGCCCAGATTTTAGAATTAAATCTTTATAAAATCGAATATTGGTCTTTTGAAAAAAATAAAACTTACAAAATGTTCGTTATCAAATTGTCTATCCATTAGTGTTAGTATAAAAAATGATTAATGAATACTTTACGAGGAGAGGCATGCTATCAATAATTATTTCACATTTTTATGGTTTTTTTGGCAGGAGATTAGTGACACATACATCTTTAAAAAAAAAAGTGTACTACAATTTTAGAATCAACATTATGTAGAAATTTAATGTATTTTTATTAATTGATATTTATTTTTAAATAAACAGTAGATAGCTCTTAAAAACTGCACAAAATTCGACCAGCGCGTCGTTTTGCTCGGGGACGCGCCTTAAGTGTGTTTTCGTCTTGACACTACTATACTACGTATAGGTATAATAAACTGAAATATATTTTTGTCGACTTATAGGACGCATTGTAGACAGTTGTCTCTTGGTCGGTCAGCTCCTTAGGCCGCATATAGAAGAAATAATTGCGTTAAATAAATATTAAAATTTGACTAAGTATTGAAATTATTTTGTCACTGTTGTCCATATGTCCCATCACTATACGATTGGTAGATTCATGGTATTTATTGGTAGATTCATTTCCTTGAAATAGAACTGATAGCACTGATACACCGTTGTATGGATTTGAGGACCTGGGGATGCCACGGGTAAGAATTCAAGTTCCCGTGTCACACGCGTATCCGTTAGGAGTCTTAATTCGTCACCCCATTTTCTTCATTCTGTTCCTATCAATAAATAAATAAAATAAATTACAATCAGGTGCATTAAGAGTTAATACGGTGTAACATGGCCGGTCTTATCGCTAAAAAGTGACATTGAAGAATAGATTCTGTTTTCGTTGCAATAAAGCTTCTACCTCAACTTAGTATAACATTTTTTTTCCTTTTTAGGGTTCCGTACCCAAAGTGTAAACACGGGACCCTATTACTAAGACTTCGCGGTCCGTCTGTCTGTCTGTCTTTCACCAGGCTGTATCTCATAAACCGTGATAGCTAGACAGTTGAAATTTTTACAGATGATATATTTCTGTTGCCGCTATAACAACAAATACTAAAAACAGAATAAAATAAATATTTAAGAGGGGCTCCCATACAACAAACGTGTTTTTTTTGCCGTTTTTTGCGATAATAGTACGGAACCCATCGTGCGCGAGTCCGACTCGCACTTGGCTGGTTTTTTAATACAGCAGAAGAACGTAGACACGAATGACGTAGCGATATAGCCAAGCCATTGCTACGCAACGTTACTGATACGTAGCGTGCTACGAAACTCATTACGCTACGATTTCGTAGCATTACAGCTACGCGGCCTACATAGGGCCATGTGTAGCGCTACTATAGCTAATGCCTGAGCAATAGCGGTCACTGACCCGCTGGCTTATTACGTATCTTTTGCAAGAGCAAAACTATAGCGATTTTTGCGCAATAATTGCTCTTGGATGCAGAAGTTTTAAAGTTGTTGGCGGTTTTTTTTAGAAAGTGCTTTTGACAAACAGCGACCGATTTGCAAACGATTGTGTAGGACCAACTGTTAGGGACCTTTCTAGGACACTTTAAACTAAAGATCAGTGGACTGTATAAACTGATGTAATGTAGGTACAATAATATAAGTAACAATAAAATAAATGAAACGCGCGTGTGTCTTCGTCGGAGCTCAGTAGTGAAGTGGCGGGCATGGCCCCGCGTCCCGCGCGACCGCTACCCCCGCTGCCTCCAACCGTCGCCTGCGCCGCCGGCCGTAGTTCGTTGAAAGCGCCCGAACACCAACCCTACCTAAACTGCAGCCGACTTTTATGACATAAAGCGTTTGATCGCTATCGTTTTGCTCTTGCAAAAGATACGTACTAAGCCTGCCGGCTACGTTTATTAACATTCTTAATTTAAACAAGCATAAATAAACTCACAAATTAAAAGTGTTTGTAAAGGAGTTCAAATAGTTCTAATTTGTTTGCGGGCTGATGGACTAGGCCGAAAAAAGTGTAAAAATGAATTAAACGATACGAAAAACCGACACCTTTTGCAGTGATTTTTGAGGCACAACATTTTTTCAATCGATACTGCTTGCCGTCAATTTAGAGAATATGCAAAAATATATATAATTTTAACGTTTAGATATCCTTTTTTATTTATATCAACAATCACTTCTGCGTGATAATTTTGCGAGGCACAGCGTTCTGCATGCAGGATAGTACAAGCGAAGATCCGCACAAAAAGAAGACGCCGAGGAGAGAGCCGCAGGTGCACAAAGAAAATCGAAGACGTGCGAGCGCGCGCTGACTAGACCTACAGTACCTACGCTAGCAGCCGATTTTGTGTGTTTACACTAAGTATCAGCTGCCTCTCTCTTTTTTCTCTGTTTCTTTCTTTTTCTAACATCACGGCTTTAATCCCCGAAGGGTTGTGCAGAGGTGGACCTTTGGAACACCTACATTTTGCCAGATATATTTAAGTCATGTAATAAGGGGCGACCCTACTGCCATCAAACGGACCTACCATCGGACATCTAGACGCACTGCAAGTTACCATCCTTACCTGGTTGCCATGCCACCAATTCGCACCAAGTGCTTCCAAACATCCTTCATAGTGCGCACAGCGAATGAGTGGAACTCACTACCTGCGTCTGTGTTTCCGAACGCATTTAACCAGAATCTCTTCAAAGTTAGAGTGAGCAGGCGTCTTCTGGGTAAGCTCATCGTCGACTCTGTCTCTGTCACCTCTGACCTAGACTAGATTCAAGAGCAAACCCAACAAAAATAGTAAAAACGGTCCAAATACCGAAAAAATTCAAGTCCAAAATGAACGGGATTGAATGTGCCACCGAAAATTCGCGTAGTTTTTAGGATTCCGTACGTCCTAATGATAAAACAGAACTCTTAGGCCGAAAAACTTTCTGCCTAAGAGTCACTCCAGTCACCACTCACTCCAGCACACTCTAGTGTCTGAGTGTACATTTCTCCGCAGAAAAAATAGGCCTGCTATTTTAACGTAGGTTGGTTTATTAGCACCCCGTATATAGCAGTCGACAGTAAGTCTGCCATATCACAGTTAATTCTGATATCACTCAGTAATGCTTGAATCTTATGCTGTGATTACATTTATAGTACAGTCAGACACATCAAGTAGGTATCGATATTTCGTATCGTGGTGTATCATGGACATTGCAATTTTTGTTTGTAGTTTTTTTTGATGGTGAAAGCCCGAAATTGGGAATTATCTAAGTTCATTTCGGAATTTTGCCGGAGGGGCTTGGTGGTTCTCGGGTTTTGCCGGTGGCTCCTCTGTTTTATCGTATTTCGGGCTTTTACAGTAACATACATACTAACTTGTTCTTTTTTTAAGTGTATTACTTAATTAAGCTTAAAAATAGTAAAAAATATTTATCATCACGCTTGTGTCAACTGAATTGTTTGTCAGAAGTGTAATAGGCACATCTTATACGGTGGCACAGTGTCACGTGCTGCCGTGCACAGCGAGGCTCAGGGGAGAAACTGGGCCTTAGTATTACTCGTATTAGTTAGATAACGTTTTTGTAACTGAAGGTCTAGCAAGTAAAAGTGACATTAATACTTTCAAAAAAGTCCAAAATGCCAATTGACATGCGTTACCGACATTTTTGACCCTATGATTTCAAATTAAGAAGTCTTTATCTTTTCAATAAACGATGTAAAAACCTTGCTCATTTCTATATTTTGTCGACTGTACCTTATTAAAAATTACGTTTAATAAAAACTAAATCTAATCGTATATCTTTATAATCTCATTTTCTCAGAAACTTCAATAAATACTCTTTGTTTTTAGTAGTCGGTTTTTCAAACAATCGATTGTATTTGACAAATATAACTTGGTCTATCCTTATGGCGCTGCTTGTTTAGGTCAACGTCACTCAAGCGTCAAATTCAGTAGATATATTTTGATTTAGTTCCTATTTTCGCCGCGTAGCAAGTTATGCTGGCATTTAAGTTTTTAGTATCTAGGTATTTTAATAGTATTGGGCTGTGATTTCAGAGGATTTTGTGACCAATAATCCGGTATAAATGTGATAATAAGAATAGGTGTAGTGATTTAAGCAGTATTGCGACATTTGCGACACATTCGTGAAATATGGCTTGAACTGTGTTCTCAAAACTACACAAATTCTCTGGTTTTTAGATTTGGAAATAAAATCAGTTTTTATTTAGAAATAGGAGCTGTTAAGAGAAGCACAGTTTTTATTATGCGAATATTAGATACATTTTGTAAAGCTTTGGCTCCACCAAACTTTTTTCAGGCTACTTAGACAAAACTACGTAATAATGTTTTTGTGAAATCTACTTAACGAAAACTAATTGTATGTTTGCAAAAGATTTATTCCTGCCTCAGGTGTCCAGTGAGTGGCGCGGGCTTCCGGACGGCGAGTAATGGGTAGCTCGCCGCCCGATAAGGACCATGCCCAAGTCGACGGCGCGTAGTGTTCCACGTGCGCCTCAAAGAGATGTCAGCAAAACAGACGGGGTCCGCTAGGGCCGATGCTTGTCTGGGTCGCGGATAAATTTGAAAATAGTTACCGCGGCCCTGGCACAAGCAACTGAAGGAATTCGGGCGGGTTTTAGTCAGTACAAGTCTGACACGCCCTTCCGCTTCACTCGGAGCGGGAGAAGTCATTGGATGATTTCCCAACCCAAAAAAAAATGGTATCCAGTGAGTGCAAGACAGAACGAAAGCGGTGTGAAGATCTGATCATGTTTGAAGGGGAAAACTTGCCCAAAAGTCACGCAAGATGGAGTGGTTTGGATAGAAAAGGAAAATACTTTGCCTTACAATAAGATACAATTAAGTCTAGCAAAAAATAACAAAGTTAAGTCCGAAGGCCTCAATCTAGGGGAAACTCTTAATTATATGAAAGTATAGTTTCTGCCAGCGGCTTCGCCCAAGTGAATATCTAAAAATATCCCAAGAGAACATAATCCCGAGATAAAAATAAGTATCTTATGTGCTATTCCAGACTATAATCTATCTCTGTGCCAAATCTCATCCAGATCCGTTCAGTAGTTTTTGCGTGAAAGAGTAACGAACATACAAACACACTTACAAACTTTCGCCTTTATATATCATCATATATATATCATCAGAATATAATTATACAAATGATAAAACATCCTGTACGTTGTACAGATTTCGCTAACTGATTGACGATTACTCCGTAATTTGATAACGATCAAATTTATAGTGTAGTAGCTAATCGAATTAGGTGGATGACAATCTTTATATCAACAGTGATTGATAGAAATATAGCCTTTATAACATATACCGCCGGGCAGTTGGCACCTAAGCTACATAAGCTACAGCCTGACGAACCGACGGTTGCAAAAAAAATTACCTAATGCATTATTTTGTCTAACACTCAGACAACTACCAAGGCCACACAAATATTTGTTCCGTGCGGGAATCGAACGTAGGACACGCAGCGCTGCACTGCCACTGCGCCAACCGTGCTTTCGAATCAATACATATAATCAATCTGTAGAAAAGTAATTTTTGTACGACGAAAACATTTCCAAAAAAAAAATAGCCCCAACAGAACCTATTGCCGCCATTTTTGGCTTTTTTTGTCTGTTTGTCTGTTTATCCGTTTGTCTGTTTGTCTGTTTATTTGTGCACGCATCACGTAAAATTTACGAAACCAATGTAAATACCATTTGTACATAAAAATTGTGCGTAACTTGAAGAATTGCTTAGTTTTTGTTTCACCGCAATCGGTTCACTCTATCAAAAGTTATATGAATTTTTACAACATACGCAATTCAGATACTCCGACAGTTGAACTCGATATTCGATAGATGGCGTTGTGCATTTGAAGTCATTTTCTGAATGGCGCTGTTAAGATTCTCCGCGAAAGAATGATGACTATAGAAACAAAAATGGTAGGTAGGTAAGTAGGGTAGGCAGGAAGTTAACTAGGGTAAGGTTGGCAGTCAGATGACGGGAGCGAAACTGCAGGAACGGCTAGTGTATAATAATATCTTAAGCTATGTACTTTGCCAGGAGATAGGTTTGAAAGGGCGTTCAAAATAGTTGATAAAAATAGAGATAAATTTGAGATACAGAAATATGGCAAAGAAACAAAATATTGCGCTGACAACAAATAAATTTGGATAATGGCAAGAGGATGATACAATTATAATTATTTTGTACGAGCACAAGTCCAAACCAACGACATCTAGGAACTTAATTACGTATTGTAGAAGATAATTTTAGATCATAATTATGGTTTTACTAAAGTTTATTAAATTACTTATCTGGTGTGGAACCAGAGAGGAAGAACGGAAGGCATCACCCTACGGTGGAACAATATCGGGCCTGCAGTCTCGACATAGATAACGATCGATAACTCGTAACGATCGGTCGATAAGTCCTAACGATCGTTAAATATGGATTTTTGGTAGTCTCGACTTTCAAAGTTATCGATTTTTGACGTTTGTCATCGTTAACTTAACGTATATTTACGATAAGTTAACGATTTATCGGTATTTCCTAGCGAGCATTTTTGACAGCCCGATAAGTATTCGTAACGATCGTTAACATTGGTTTTTTGAGTTTACGCAACAATAAATAAATATTTAGCGTGGGATTTAGTCGTGTTCGAACACAGAAGCGATATAATAATGAGGTGGCAAATTGCACGAAACCGGCGTGAAGGTGAAAATCCTTTGGATTTAGAGGATGGCCAAATTCTCTACCGAAAAAACAAGGAGATGTTGCATGAACTTCGCCCATCTATTCAAAGACGACGGCTTTACGGACTTTCTGTGGATTCTCAAGTGAGTGTCTTTGCGTTGGGTACCTACCGTGCCTAAATAATATTTCTATTATGTTTTTCTAATATCCAAGATGTACATAACATTTTCTTCTTAATAGATACTGACGGCACTCCGATTTTACGCAAGTGGGTGCTACCAAAAACCAGTACCAGTGCTAGCTTGCAGTGGGGCTGCAGCATAAGCCAAGATTCTAAGTAACTTAGGCTATCAATGAAAATCTTTTAAGAAGATATGTCAAATTTCCCATAACCCAAGAAGTACGGTGGGCAGTTAAAGAGAAGTTTAGAAATGCTGCAACACCCTGGGACACCGGAGTATCAATAAACAAATGCTCATTGTTCAGCCAGGAACCTCGTTGTAATATGCTTTGGTGGGCTTAAGTCTGTTGTTAGGTATCTATCCCACCAACGCCAGTTGATGTATGAGCCATACACTGCTGGCCTGATAGTCAATGGATGTGCAGTGATACACAACATGCACATAAAATATAAATTACATGAACCGGAGGTCACTACACCTATGCAAATAGTGGACAATTATGGTAGAGTTCATGATGATGGCCTAGAAGTTACAGGTGCCAAATCAATTGATTTATTTTAAGGTATTCATTTGATATTTTATTATATTATATTTCCTTTATTCAATTAATGTACATACTAATAACATTTTAAAATATTAGCTTATAAATAAAAAAACATATAAAAATAGTAGCCCACCGGTATCGGGTCCAAGCTACCGGTGAATATATTATATTTATTAATTACCTATATTTGCAGAATTTATAATTTTCCCCAGATCTTTATACCTATTTCATTGGAATATCCATTTATTTGACCCAAAGGTGATAGATAATGACTTACAGCATCAAGTCCGCCTTATGTAACACCATTGTATGAATACTCTTAAAATCTTGTTTATGTTATACAGGACTTGTATCGTGCACTGGGCGAGCTGTTGCAGAGTGCTTAAGAAGAAGACTCATTAATACTAGATTTACATAATTTTATTTTATTGACCCTCTGTGATTTAAATAAAAAACATATAAATTCATTTATTATTTTTATTTACAAATGTTGTAAAAGCATCAGCTATTTTATTTGCAGCCTATGGCAGCGTGTGCTTGAGTTGCAGCTCCCAGCATCTGTAAAAAAGTTAGATGTACTAAAAATGTCTCTTAATACCCTATAGCGTGCTTGTGATTCTAATAATAAAAAAGGAAATAGCATAACATAATCAAAATATTTTTTTTTATTTCACATAGGCCTTCATGGGCACTTATGAAACATTGACAAAAGGTGCACAGTTCGGGTTGGTCATTTCCTATGGAGAAGAACCTTCAAGAAACTCCACGGTTACTCTTTTGAAACTTTTTAACGTCCCGGCAGTCGATGCCAAATGTGTACTCTACACCAATTACGGATGTTATACATCTCTCCACCTCAGTCAAAGGCATCATCACACTGCTGATGATGCCTCGGTTGCCAGACTGTATGATTTATTTATTTAATTTTGCTGCCTTAGTTCAAGCTGTAATTAGAATAGTGTATTGTACTAAATATAAATAAAACTGACGTGGATTGTACTTACAATTAAAAAGCAACTTGTGATTTAACGTCATGCACTGCTCGGGCTACTTGATGGATTCGTTTGGGAGTTTGTTGAGTTCCTTGGCAACCTCCTTCTAGCCTTTTTCAAAATTTGCCAGTGTGGAGATATGGACGGGCTTCTAAAGTCGCCAAAAGCGCATCAATCTGCCCCGAAGTACGCCTGAAACATTTAAGATATTCATTAAGTAAACATAAACACAAACTACTTTGGACAAACCCAAAGAATTCAATTTAGTACCAAAAATAGGAAACGAAAATTGTTGTAGGTTGTATTTACCTGACGCTCACGCTGCTGGCACTCGGGCTCGGGCCTGCGCCTTTGTCACTGTTCTCCACCATCAAAATACGGTTCTTTTCCAGTTTTTCTATCAATTCCAATTCTATTTCAATGTCATAATTTGTGTACAAACAAAAAACAAACTTGACATTGACAGTGTGTTTCCCATATTCACGTCTGTGTTGCAAGGAAGCGAACTATTTTCTTCTTTGTTATGCGTATACTTAAAAACGGCATAAGCTGCTTACTCGTATTGATGCAAAAAATTGTTAATATGATAAGGTTTACCTATCTTCTGCACAATTTTCAAAGAAAAATAGTTTTTTTTGAATATCTTGTCTACCAATTTTCCCTAAAATACAAGGATTTTTTTCAACTGCCATAATTTTACAATAAAATCACCGCACTATGAATACGAACATCGTTATCGTACCGACAACGCTAAGTCAAGATAGTGACCGATTTTGCACGATAACTCAGCTGTCGAGACTTGCATTTAACGTTAGCGTCGTTACGGCAAGCGTATTTTATCGGTAAAAGTTAACGATCGTTAGCTCACTTATCGATCGCTAACTAAGTCGAGACTGCAGGCCCACAGGTACAGTTCTCACCATACTTCTCGGCCGCCCTGGGCCTGCAGTCTCGACTTAGTTAGCGATCGATAAGTGAGCTAACGATCGTTAACTTTTACCGATAAAATACGCTTGCCGTAACGACGCTAACGTTAAACGCAAGTCTCGACAGCCGAGTTATCGTGCAAAATCGGTCACTAATTTGACTTAGCGTTGTCGGTACGATAACGATGTTCGTATTCATAGTGCGGTGATTTTATTGTAAAATTATGGCAGTTGAAAAAAATCCTTGTATTTTAGGGAAAATTGGTAGACAAGATATTCAAAAAAAACTATTTTTCTTTGAAAATTTTACAGATGATAGATAAACCTTATCATGTTAACACTTTTTTGCATACAAACGGGTAAGTAGCATATACCGTTTTTAAGAATACGCATAACAAAGAAGAAAATAGTTTGCTTCCTTGCAACACAGACGTTGAAAATGGGAAACGAATTGTCAATGTCAATTTTGTTTTGTACACAAATTATGACATTGAGATAGAATTGATAGAAAAACTGGAAAAGAACCGTATTTTGATGGTGGAGGACAGTGTCAAAGGCGCAGGCCCAAGCCCGAGTGCCAGCAGCGTTTAGCGTCAGGTAAATACAACCTACAACAATTTTCGATTTCAATTTTTGGTACTAAATTGAATACTTTGCGTATTTCCAACGAAGTTCGTGTTTATGTTTACGTAATGAATATCTTAAATGTTTCAGGCGTACTTCGGGGCAGATTGATCCGCTTTTGGCGACTTTAGAAGCCCGACCATATCCCCACACGGGCAAATTTTGAAACAGGCTGGAAGGAGGTTGCCAAGGAATCCATCAAGTAGCCCGAGCAGTGCATGACGTTAAATCACAAGTTGCTTTTTAATTGTAAGTACAATCCACGTCAGTTTTATTTATATTTAGTAAAATACACTATTCTAATTACAGCTTGAACTAAGGCAGCAAAATTAAATAAATAAATCATACAGTCTGGCAACCGAGGCATCATCACTGCTCCTTTGACTGAGGTGGAGAGATGTATGACATCCTTAATTGGTGTAGAGTACACATTTGGCATCGACTGCCCGGACGGTAAAAAGTTTCAAAAGAGTAACCGTGGAGTTTCTTGAAGGTTTTTCTCCATAGGAAATGACCAACCCGAACTGTGCACCTTTTGTCGACGTTTTATAAGTGCCCATGAAGGCCTATGTGAAATAAAAAGAAATATTTTGATATTGTTATGCTATTTCCTTTTTTATTATTAGAATCACAAGCACATTTTTCACAAACACAAGAGACATTTTTAGTAAATCTAACTTTTTTACAGATGCTGGCAGCTGCAATTCAAGTGCAAGCAGACGCTGCCAAGATGCAGGCTGAGGCAGCCAAGGTACAAGCCGAGGCGGGAATGCTATTTGCATAGGCTGCAAATAAAATAGCTGATGCTTTTACAACATTTGTAAATAAAAATATTAAATGAATTTATATGTTTTTTATTTAAATCACAGAGGGTCAAAAAAATAAAATTATGTAAATCTAGTATTAATGGGCTTCTTCTTATACACTCTGCAACAGCTTGCCCAGTGCACGATACAAGTTCTGTATAACAAAAACAAGATTTTAGGAGTATTCATACAATGGTGTTACATAAGGCAGACTTGATGCTGTAAGTCATTATCTATCACCTTTGGGTCAAATAAATGGAGATTCCAATGAAATAGGTATAAAGATCTGGGGAAAATTATATATTCTGCAAATATAGGTAATTAATAAATAGAATATATTCACCGGTAGCTTGGACCCGATACCGGTGGGCTACTATTTTATATGTTTTTTTTTATAAGCTAATATTTTAAAATGTTTTTAGTATGTACATTAATTGAATAAAGGAAATATAATATAATAAAATATTAAATGAATACCTTAAAATAAATCAATTGATTTGGCACCTGTAACTTCTAGGCCATCATCATGAACTCTACCATAATTGTCCACTATTTGCATAGGTGTAGTGACCTCCGGTTCATGTAATTTATATTTTATGTGCATGTTGTGTATCACTGCACATGCATTGACTATTAGGCCAGCAGTGTATGGCTCAAGATGTATGAGCCATACACTGGCGTTGGTGGGATAGATACCTAAAAACAGAATTTAGCACACCAAAGCATATTACAACGACGTTCATGGCTGAACAATGAACATTTGTTTATTGATACTCCGGTGTACCCAGGGTGTTGCAGCATTTCTAAACTTCTCTTTAACTACCCACCGTTCTTCTTGGGTTATGGGAAATTTGACGTATCTTCTTAAAAGGTTTTCATTGATAGCTTAAGTTATAGCATGTATTTTGGCTTATGCTGCATCCCCACTACAAGCTAGCACTGGTAATGGCACTGGTAGTTGGTAGCACCCTCTTGCGTAAAATCGGAGTGCCGTCAGTATCTATTAAAAAGAAAATTTTATGTACATCTTGGCTATTAGAAAAAATTAATAGAAATATTATTTAGGCACGGTAGTTACCCAACGCAAAGACACTCACTTGAATTGATGGGCGAAGTTCATGAAATATGTCCTTGTTTATTCGGTAAATATAGAGAATTTGGCCATCCTCTAAATCCAAAGGGTTTTCACTTTCACGCCGGTTTTGTGCAATTTGCCACCTCATTATTATATCGCGTCTGTGTTGGAGCACGACTAAATACTCTAGAGCTATATTTCTCTAATTATTATTTATTTATTGTTGCGTAAACTCAAAAAACCAATGATAACGATCGTTACGAATACTTATCGGGCTGTCAAAAATGCTCGCTAGGAAATCCGATATCATACCGATAAATCGTTAACTTATCGTAAATATACGTTAAGTTAACGATGACAAACGTCAAAAATCGATAGCTTTGAAAGTCGAGACTACCAAAAATCCATATTTAACGATCGTTAGGACTTATCGACCGATCGTTACGAGTTATCGATCGTTATCTATGTCGAGACTGCAGGCCCGGTGTTAGCTTGCCAATGCGCAAGGCCCAGCGCGCTGCTGTTTTTAATCCCCAAAGGAAAAGGATATTAAGGGGTATTACAAGTTTGACGTTTGTACCTGTGTATTTGTGTCTGTCTGTGGCATCATGGCTCCTAAACGAATGAACCGATTTTGAATTCGTTTTTTTTTTGTTTGAAAGGTGACTTTATCGGGGGTAGCTATGTTTGATGAAAATCGGCTCAGCCGTTCAAAAGTTATAGGCGTTTTGACTTTATTTTCGCAAGATATCGTGTCATAATTACGTGTTCAATAGATTGTCGATCGAAGCGTGTCTACTACTAGATAAATTATGTAGCATGAAATTAAAATGTGTCGGGTGTTTTTTTTTAATTTTACTTGTTGTAGTTATGAGATTTACTACAACGCAGCCATTGTAGCCAACTTCAGGGCGGCCAAGAAGTTTGGCGAGAACTGTAGTTAAGTAACATCAGCTTAAACTAACTGGCTCTTTGTCTGTATTTAGATTTTGAACTGGTTTTTGATTTGAGTATTTGGGTCAAAAATATGACAAACCATACTTCAATGGCAAAATTTGACAGGTTTATAGGCTACAGTGGAAATTGACTAATAGTCAACAATTTTTTTTTGATAAAAATGAAAGAAATAAATATCTCCATAACAATCTAACAAAAAATAATACTGACTACACAAGGTCAGCATCATCAGCCTATTAATGTTCCCACTGCTGGGACACAGGCCTCCTCTCTGTGAGAGGGAATAGGCCGTAATCCACCACGCGGGGCTAGTGGGGTTAATGGATGTCACATGTCTTCGAATTTTTGGTTCTAGGAAATGACGGTTTCCTCGCAATGTTTTCCTTCAGCGTTTTGAGAGCAATGGTGATTAAATAATTTACGCACATTGAGATAATATCACATCACATCATCAGCCTATTAATGTTCCCACTGCTGGGACACAGGCCTCCTCTCTGTGAGAGGGAATGGGCCGTAATCCACCACGCGGACCCAGTGCGGGTTGGTGGATGTCACATGTCTTAGAATTTTTGGTTCTAGGACATGCCGGTTTCCTCACGATGTTTTCCTTCACCGTTTTGAGAGCAGTGGTGATGAAATAATTTACACAAAGTAAAGCGCCTGCCTGGGCTCGAACCCACGACCTACAACTTGTAAGTCACGGCCGATACCACTGGGCCACCACTGCTCTCAATTTGAGATAATATGTAGTACATTATTACCTCAATGTTTACACAAAGTAAAGTGCCTGCCTGGGTTCGAACCCACGACCTACAACTTGTAAGTCGCGGCCGATATCACTGCGCCACAATTGTGCATCAAGGTAAAATCCACTAAATATGCGGATTCCCAAGAAAAAAATCATATAAAATTTGATACGAAAGATAAAATATGCCGATAGACGTGAGATCCGGATCTTTACAATACACAACATTTTTTTAATAAGTGATTGTAATAATTGATATCGCTGTGTTAACAGTTTATCACTGTTATCGCTCATATCACTAATTAGTCATTTTATGCGTACTACGTGGGGAAAACTATATCGAATAGGAGTTGACGTATAAATGATTATGAGGTAATATAATTATAATACCAGACTGTAACTGTCCCACTACAGGGCTCGTGCCGACGCACGAATACTAATCACCACGTTTGCTCAATGCGGGTTGGCGATTTCAGACTAATATTAACTATAATTATTCTCTATGAGTTTCCCTTCATACAGACGCTCCCTATATAAACAGTGCGAGCAATGTACGTCTATATAGCTCAATTTATTTTGTTTTTGTAGTGTTCTAGATAAAGGTCTACAAGACACACTTTTTATTTTTACTTTGTCTCAAATATTCATTGTGTCAATGTCATGCATACCTGTTATTTGCATGGTTACTGAAATGCCGATTTTGTATATTATTTTATTTAAATTGTAAGTGACAGTGCTGTTGGTGTGCTTATTATAAATAAATAAATAAGGCCAGATTTCCTCACGATGTTTTCATTCACATAAATAGGGCTTAACAAGATATCACATGAGTTCGATTTTTAGGGTTCAGTACCCGAAGGGCCCAAACGGAGCCCTATTGTTGTTACTCACGTGTCTGTTCGTCTGTCTATCGTCTGTCACACAATTTTGTTCCGAAGAATTTTTTAACATCCCATTGACCTATGAACTTGAAATTTGGTGATATTGTTTATTATATTACGTATATTATACTAGCAAATACCAATATATTGAAAATTCAGATTTGTTCATTGGTGCGGAACTCTAAATGTGCGAAGTCCGACACGCACTTGGTCAGTTTTTTTTTGTTCTAGGACATGCTGGTTTCCTCACGAGATTTTCGTTCACCGTTTTGAGAGCAGTGGTGATGACTTAGTTACAAAAAAAAAACGCCTGCTTTTATTCGAAACCACGACCTACAACTCGTAAGTCGGTACCGTTAGCACTGGGCCACCACTGCTTCATATTTATACAGAGATCTAGATCGTATAAAACAAAGTCACAAAAAAAAAGTTGCTGTTTCTAAAGTTGAAATCACAACTTACTAGAGCAACAGGTGTTTGTGGTGATAACCCCTTATCATCGAGTTGGTCGTCGGTCTATTCGTAAATCAAAATCTACCTATTGCTTATCGAACTACGTAGGTATAACGTAGCGTAGGAATGACATGAGCGAGGTGAAGTTTGAAGCTCAAGACCGTTCGCGATAGGATTCCTTCTTTTTCATCGCATCGATGATTCCTTTCTTCTTTTTTGGTTCTTAATTTAAATTTTAATCGACTAGCCGGTCGATCATGTGGACATCTCACCGTGATGACTTAAGTGAAGTGTGTTGTCATTCCAACCGATGCCGGATTAATAGCTCAATTCGAGATCACTTTACCTAACAGAATGCCACTACAGTACTCAGCCAGTCCGATAGCCTCGCAAAGTTCTCGCATAGTGCATGTGTTTTTAACACGCTTTCATTAGCTTGTTTAATGGAAAACCAAACTAAAAAGTAGAAAATGATTTTCAATAAATTTTAATTAAGAATAGTGTGATTAACAAAAAATTAAAATGTTGTAAAAGAGCGTGTGGTGCTTGTTGTTATGTTTTAGGGTTCCGAAGTCAACAAGGAACCCTTATAGTTTCGCTCTGTCCATCTGTCGGTCCGCAGCTTAGCTCAGAGAATCTATGTACTATGAAGCTATGATTTGGCATGGATATACATATTAATAATTCCGACAGTGTTGTAAAATAAAATCATGAAAAAATTTTTTTTTCGGTTACCTCCCGTAGACGTAAAGGGGGGATGTTTTTTTTTTTACTCATCTGTCCCATGGTGTTGAGTATCGTTGGATAGGCCATTCAAAAATATTATAGGTTTGTTATAACCATTTATAGATTCAGAGATCCGTTTGCGTAAAATTAAGCTTTAAATTGCAAATTTATGTTAGAGTCAAGTGTCCCCCCCCCCCCACTTCCAGCGAAATGGTTGCTCTTGGCTATGTGAAAAAATTCACTGCAGTAGTAAATATAACAAAAATAAAAGAAAAACTATCACGGATAAGAAGGCCTTACAAGTTTACGAGTAATAGTCGACATATATAAAATGTACTTGGAACAGTAAAAATTTTGTACAAATGCCTTTGAAAAATTACTTAAATAACGTTGTTAGCTGTGTAAAAAACAATAAATATATGCTTATGAACCATGTAAAAATATACAAAAACAAAATCATAACATCCTTAGTAATAATGATTTCTAAATTAATAATGTTTAAGCTCGAATAACGCTTTGGAGTGGCCGGAGTCGTTAAAAGTACTCGTGCGTAGTCCATATGGCGCATGCGCGCGGGGGAGTCTGTTTTGTATTAGTGCAGAAGTATTTTCGACGTTTTGTAATCTAAAGTCAAATTAGATTCGATTTCCAAGCAAATCACTTATTTTCTTTTGTCGATATCCATCTATAAAGTCAAAATTCGACCCGACTACATCACTAATTGAGTAGCGTAAAACTTGCCAGAACGAAATAGTGAGTACCGCAGATTAGAGGTGAATACATAGGAAATTTTTCAAATTCCGAAAGAGAAACAAGGAGCGTGCGCTCAAGGATCCAGGAACGAGCCATACCATTCCCCGTGGGTCTAACGCGCGCTCGTATCAGCTCCTTTAGCAATTCGCACCAGTGGTGTTACTCAAATAGATAATATTTTTCTAACTTCAGTTGCGAAGTTGGATTTTATAACTTCTTCTTCAGTTACCAGTTAGTCCTTCTTTAGTTTAAGTCTAGAGTGAATAGGTTATTCTAGGCAAGCGTGTTTCACCGTAGACCACATCATCGCTTACCATCAGGCGAGATAGTGGTCAAACGCGAGCAAATAGATTAAAAAAAAACATCACCCTATGTGGGCCCGTTTTTAGACGTTGTGTGCCGCTGAAACCGTTTTAATGTTTATTTAACAACAACAAAACCCCTTTCTTAGTCCGCATTAGGCAACTTCGGAACCCTATTACTGCGTGTTGCCCAACACCCACTGGGCCGGTTTTTATTATAATATTTTATTGACAGATACTGGTAAAATTAGGTTCATTTTGCAAATGTCATATAAAGCACCCCACGTTTTTTTTCATTTTTTTTAAACGGTCTATTCTTAATTTATTATTGAAATTTATTTTCTACTTTTTAGTTTGGTATACTATTAAAGGTTGCTTTTAAATTATTATTTTTTGCATAAGTAGCAGGATAGGAGATGGAGGACTACTGAGGACGCTATCTTGTCCCATGCATCGAGGGGCGTATAGGACAGTAAATCAAGGGGACCTATGTTTGTAATAATGTGGACTATTAAGATACCCCTGATTGCTGATTTTATTTGGAAAATATATATGTTACATTAGACTATTTTCTTAATAATTTAATCTAAGAAAATTTTAAGTTTTATTCGTAGAGCATAGTTTAATTAATTTGTAAAGTTACGACTAACACGGACAAAACAACGATAATCGCACCAAAACCGCCGAGCATATTTTAATGAAATTGTCACCATCTCATAGACAATTAAATTATCAAAATTTTGGTATATATTTTTTTTAAAGTCTTAGTATAATAAGAAAAGTACAAAAAAACAACTGAATTTTGGGTCGCGCGTGTGTGAAACGAGTGCACGGTTTGTTCCCTCAAGGTTGTTGGCGACTTTCATCGTCTTAAATACGCTCATCACAAAAAAGGTTTTCGATCGCCAGATGCGTGCGTATCTCGTGGACATAAAGGACGAACAAATCCATACTGCCTCATAAGGATCACGGCAAGATAATTATCTGACTCTTATATGGCCATATCCTAACGCGGTGACCACCTACTGCAGTCTGGTACCGGTAAAAACGAAGGCAAACGAGAGATATAAGTCCTATACGCTGGTCAGACCAGATTCGAACTCTTTGAACATTAAAACCTCAGAAGCCTCGCATGTTGCTGAAAGTAGGAGTTAGTGGAGAAGCATAATCAAGAAGAAAGTGTGAAAACCATTTATTTTATTATTTATTTTACTTTAGTATGTAGCGGCACCAACGCCGTACTTAAGAACTAATGACATGACGTCACACAAAATCCAGCATCGCGCAAGCTAAGTTTTCGGCGCGATTACCCGGACCAGACACAACACCCGTCTGGTCGGAGGATCCTGCCTTTTCTATGGAGGTTTGTGGGACTTTACACCCTGTTCCGCATACCCCCAAACTGGTGACCCTCGAACATGAACGTCAGCACAGTTTTTGTGCAGAGCTATTTTCACCGTGACGTCATCACTTCCGCAAGCGTTCGAGCAGCGAGTCATCAGCCAGCCAGTACCCACGGTATCTACGAGGGTATCCTAATCAACAGCATGCTGCAGACGCGCATTACTGGTCATGACCCTCAACCTGGATCATCACTCCGACCCACTGGAGCCTTCAGCATCATCCAGACGCACTGGGAAATCATCCTCCGACTCACTGGAGCATCATCTCGACTCACTGGAACGTCATCATCCCGACTCACTGAGGCATTATGCAGACGCACCAGGGCATCATCCCGACTCACTGGAACCAATCTTCCACTGGCCTGGCACGCATCACGAAATTATGGACGACTCAACCTCCTATCGACCTCCGGTATCCGGAAGGGAATGACGTCACACAAATCCTGCATCGCGCAAGCAAAGTTTTCGGCGCGATTGAACACATACAACAGTCCGACAATAACCGTTGGGCAGTTGCCCGGACTAGACACAACACCCGTCTGGTCGGAGGATCCTCCCTTTTCTATGAAGGTTTGTGGGACTTTACACCCTGTTCACATGCCTCCGAAAACATAACACGGCCTAATACCAATTACCTACATGTTATAGACAAGTTTTGGACTAAGTATAAAAAAACAAACAACAATGAAATACCTGTAACTACGCGGCAGTCATACGCGCTCATCTCACAATACCACTACAGACAAGATCTTCCATCCAAATCACAATGTTTAGATACCATGATGTGGTAAAAATCCCCAGCGTTGAGGAAACGACGCAAGGCGGAGGAATATGTTTTTGTTCAGCGTTCAAAGTTCACAAACTGATTGGATTGTAATAATGACACTGATGAAGGCCCAAAAATGAGTCAATGACGTTCACAGATATAAATCAGATCAAAAAACTGATTATTTAAAGGAAAACCTATTATTATAATTTTGGTTTTATTAAACGTAATGTAGGTCGAGTAATTATGATTAATGAATTACTTTTACACAAGATATTAATCACGAAACAATTAATCGAAATCAAGTGATTTGATCTCGGAAATATTATTTTTGACATGAAAAAGATAGCATCTTTTTTCCTCCCTGCATTTTTTTCGGCATTCATATCCGTACGTATTAAATGCGATGGCTTGTCTGTTTGTCTATCAATGCACTTAAAATAGTGCTTGAATACTGTAGTGTGCGCAATTTTCTAGGACGTCAGACTTATTTCTACGTTCTTCTATTCACGTCAATTGAAAACTAATTTTGGATCGAGTAGGTAACCAAGTTGTTTGCGATTGTTGTATGCGTTAATAAAGTGTGTTTTGTTGCAGAACCGAGGGAATTTATGATTCAATCAATCTCTTAGCTTTTTACTCAACCGCCGAAGGAGGGTAATGTGTTTATCAGTCCATGTATGTATGATCCTTTAGGGCGTTCTAGAGACCAAAGGCGTTGGCCGATTATGATGATTCTTACGTCAATCGATTCGTCTTAACCTTGCGAGTGTCACTGGCTACATTCAAATTGGGAAAAAATATTGAGAGGTGATTTCAAAAACATATAAAAGTTATGTGTTTTAATGTACCTAATTCGAAAAAAAATTCAACTAGAAAGATATAAATATAAAGAAAAATCAAAAACCCCGACTGCTAAAAAAGCGAACTAAGCAAAAAATCATCTGGTTTTGGTCTGCCAGCTCGCGAATATGTAGGTATCCTCCGACTGCACAGAATAGTTTTGTTCTTGTTTACGTCTTTTTAGTTCGTCTTTTGTTCGTTCTTAAGCAGTCGGGATTTTTGTTTTTTTGGTTCGTTACTATATTGAAGTCTGCACCCCTAGCACAAGTTTCTGACGTTTTCGTATCGTCATCGTGACGTTTTCACCAGACGTTAACGTACTCGATACTGCGTCAATTAACTTGGTAGCACGAGTTCAAAAAATGTCTTGCGACAACTCGGAAGTAGTAATTGAACGATGGTTAATTAAGGCCGAGAACCCAATAGCGTTTGGATTGGTTTGTAGTGAAAGTGCGTTCTGAAAATAGAAGACATAAAACGGGTAACAATGTCTTAAATAATTTAGAGACTAAAACTGTTTTTTTTTTTGTTATAAACAAATGTTAAAACATATTTAACATTTTTATTAATTCTTTTTTTTAATAAGTCATTGAAAATTTCAGTTTATTGGAGTTTTCATTTATGATAAATTGTTCGGTTTCGAACGGTCCCGTACATGACGTTTGACAATTGTCACTTAATGTTTGACGGTTTCCTTCAAATTTCAAAATTATTTTCTCTAATCATTATAAAACCATTAGCACACTGATGCAAACGCGTGTAGATGCGAAATTCTGCCGACGAACTTTCCGAATCTCAGGGATTGGTAAAAGTAGGTACGTCCACACCGAAACTTTAAATACTTTTTTATACTTAATTATTAATTCATTTTTTTAAGTCAACAGGGCCCACAGAATAACTTAAGCTTAATACAGAATATTATATTCATAGTATTAGTAACAATATAAACTTATCAATATACTTGATTTCAACTAAACCATTTTTGAATAATCAAACAAAAGATGAATCTAGTTGCACATTTGCAAGCGTCAGTACTAGTAGGTCCCTATGGAGAAGAACGTGCAAGAAACTCCAAGGGCACTCTTTTCCATGAATACAGTTCAATTACAAGTATTTGGTTACAAGGAAATTACATAGATATGTGAGAACGATGGAAAAAAACTTATACGTATGTTAGTAACACAATAACAAAAAACAACATTTATACACACAAACATTTAACACTTACACACAGGCAACCATCATTGCTTCAGTATTCCAGCTGAAATACTGGAGCACCGATTTTGTACATCACAGCCTGTCAGCAATCATGCCCGGAATGCTAGACATAATAAATATACCTAAATTATTGTTCACCAGAATTTTCCACTGAATCATTCACATTTTACGCATGAAATTAACATATGAATAAATAGATTGCAATAATGGCGGATTTGATCACTTATTTTTTTAATTTTAAATGCCGCGCGGTTGATATGTACTATCGCATTGCTTCTCGGTGTGAGCAGACCCTAAGGTGTAAACGTCTATTGTTGTTTGTTGTCATTTCAAATAATTATTATAATTTACCAATTCAGACGAAAATCTGTAATGTACGATGGTTCTGTGATTTTAGAATTAAGGAATCCAAAAAGAACTTGCTTCACTCAGTTCATCATCATGGTGAACTTCTTAAAAAAGCAAACAAGTAAGTTTATTGCACAGATGCATACAATTATGCAAAATTCGCTTAATCCCATGAGGTCTCATGTAGTAAGAGGCGGGCTTATTACCGTGCACAGCACACAGAGTAAGACTCCGGGTTGCCACTAAGAAATTCCTAATGGAAAAGTCCAAAAACACTGCACGACCAACAATGTTGTATTTAGTTTCAGAATCTTTGTATTTTGTTCTATATCAAGTTCTTTTACCAACAGGAGATGAATAGTAATATTCCGGGTACTAGCTAAAAGCCTTTGTCGTCACCGCAAATATTGCCACTAAGAGAAGACAAGCCATTCCGATCGATTGCACCACCGTCTACAAGACTGCAGCCAAGATTTTTTCAAAGCCCACGTCCAGCTATTCGACTCTTTGTGCAATAATGACATCTAACGAAGGAATTGGGGGAATATTTTGTAACTTACGACGTTAAAAAGTATCTACAAATTCACAACCGTTTAGGTACAAATGCTCTTTATGCTATTTCTAGCATTTGGAGCAGCTATGAGCTAAGGTTAAAATCATAGAAGCTCTGCCAATTCACTATGATTCGAATATGAAAGAACATTATGTAATACAAAGTTTTGTTAATTAAATCTGTATTTTATTTCATCAATGCATTATGTAGGTTCCTACCATCTACAACAGCTACATATTCTATTACTTATTCTTAATGCAGCTGTTGCATGATCAGCCCATAAAGTTTTTACTACTACACCTAGCGGTAGGAACGGCAAGCGTTTCCTGCCAGAGATTACCTTGTACAAATATAGTAAAAAACCATTTTAAAATATTAGTTTAGAATAAAAATTACCTATGTGTGGTGTAATTTTGAATGATAGATTGAAGAACGATGATGAGATGAGAGAGAAGAAGTAATAAGACAACGTTATGGTTTAAATAAAGATGTATTAACTAAAACTGAAAATAGTATGTATGCTTAGATGGTTTGACCATCTTGAGAAGATGAATGAAAGGAAACTAACAAAGGGGTATTTAAAAGGCAGAAGTGAGTGAAGACGCCCGCTGGAGACGCCCCAGAAGGACATACACGGATTTTGTCGGCGACGAAACCCTATCTGCAAGCTAAGTAGCAAGTACATAGGTAAAAATGGGATTCATGCAATACCCAAGTATCTGTAATTGTTAATGATTTCTAGTTAGATAGTTTCCAATTAGAAAATATTACGAGTATTCGTGTATTATATTATTATAGTTATTGTAAGTCTGATAAAGCCAAGTCAGAGGTCTGTGTGGTTCCCAGAGGCAGGCTTAACTAACTCTGATACCAGAGGTGGCCACATCCTCACAAGAAAAGAAAAAGAAGAAGTGTTGTAATGTTATTTCGTTTCTAAGTAGCAAGAGAGTAGTTTTAATATTTTTTTTCAAGTAGATTCATATTAAAATCCTAGTGTTTAATGTAGTTTAATCATTGATGAAGATACCTAGTTTTTAAAGAAATTTTGTTATGAGTTCATAGTGATCATAGTGATGATGATCTTGAAAACATGATTTTTATGTTTATGGAGATATTGCAACGATATTGAACCATTTTATCCGTTTGAAAAATGTTAATCGGTCCATACGTTTACGAGATTCGCTTATCCAATGTAATGAAGGTGTACCAAACTGTTAATGCTATTGTTCTACGAACTTTTTAATTGTTTTAAAATGTGTAATTATTATTGTCGTATGTCAATAAGGGGTGTAAAAATCTAAAATTGTAATGATTATATTTATGTTTAAAAGGTTAATAAGGCTCTTAAAATTTCGGCTAAGTATCTAAAGATGAACGCAAAAAATAGCCTAAAACACGTGCAACAAGATTTTTCAAGTAAAAGCCCGATTTTTATTTCTTTAGTCAAAACGTGGGTCTTGTATGTTGGTCGTCCTCGTACCTACCATCCTACACTACATACGCATTCAGAGGTGCGTGGTGACGTGTGCCACCAGCACAGTCGCCGGACTCAGAGCGTATGGAAAACACGTCAAACAACAGTGGGATACTGTCCCAGGGCGACCGTGGGTACTTACACCACCCTGATGCCTTCCGCAACAGATCTTATTGTGATGTTCTTCAGAAAGGCCAGCGTGCGTGCATGTCATAACCAGCGTGCGTGTAGATGTATGAACGTGAATATAACGCAGCAGGTGGCATTTTGTAGTATCTTCCTACTCACACCCATCCGAAAAAAGCGTAAGTTTATGTATGTATGTTCAGATTAGGTAAATTAGGAAAAACATAGTTTCTGTTTATTTAGGTTTTTATTATCAAATTAATAGCTTAGTTAGTTACTTAGTTAATTCACGGCTACTTTGTGTACATTTATGTACATGTTAGAAATGTAATAAATTAGCTTCTGCCAGCGGCTTCACCCGCGTGTATTATACATATGAACCTTCCTCTTGAATCACTCTATCTATTAAAAATAAACCGCACCAAAATCCGTTGCGTAGTTTTAAAAATCTAAGCATACAAGTAGGAATTTTAAATAAAAATAGCCAACAAGGCTTTCCATGTACGCATACGGAATGATATGACTTAGGATTCGATTAGTCCTATCACAGTCCACTCTCTGGATCGATTTCTCGTCTCATAAAGATTACTCTGGATTCTGGAACATTGGCTGTCAGGTGGCAATTACGATGGAATTCTCTTCTCTTTCTAATAGACTCCATAGTTAGTCTTTATAATAGACCGTTAGTCACGCTGCGGAGGGCTTCTATTTCATTTTTGTCCTAGTTCTCTCTTTCATTGTACATCTGTCTCTGTTTATCATCGACGGACTAGCTAGACTTGTAGAACGGCTTACGGTTTGCTACTTAAAATACTGCAACCATTGCCACAAGACCTGCTGAAGAACATGTTATATTAATACATTTTAGATTTGTATTTTTGGTAATAGGGTAGACAAGAACATTTTAGCTGCCGATAAATGAAAGGGCTTCAGTTGCCTAGAAGCAACTGCCAATGTTGTTTATCCCAAATTCTAACCCATATTCCCAAACTATCTTTGTAAACCGATATAAACTAGTTGCAAAATATATACCTAGGCATACGTACATACTAGTATTATATTAGGGATAATCCCTCATTTATAAAGAATATCGCCGTTTACTTCGATTCTTGAATCTTCAAATGAGTCATGATAGTTATGGAGCACCGCAAGAAAAGCGTAGAGTTGCGGCGAATAACGCGCTAGAGACCGTACTTCATCACGGCTGGAAGACCGCTCTATATGTGGCATCGACCATACAGTGTGGTTAGCATCAATAACTTATAGAAATGATTTATTATAAAAAACTATTACTGTTTGTTTATAAAGAAAATGAAAATTTTACCTACCTCGTTTAACATCTTCTCCTAGCCTCTTTATTAAAATAGGAGGTGAGATATTTAATAGAAAGCATACCTTCCCCTTTTATTCATGATTAAATAGCACATTATTGCAAAAATTACCCAAATAAATACGGAAAATTATTTGACGTGAAATGTCACGCCAAGAAAATGTCAGTAAGATAGTTTTCGACGTGCTTTCGTCACACCTAGCGTAAAACTCGATACTACATGTCAAAATGAAAACTCGTGCTACCGATTCCCATACATTTGGAGCGTTAACGCACCGTAAATACGTCTACTCGATACGAAGGCAATTGTCAAAAACTTGTGCTACCGATTTTTTAGTTCCAAATACGGACACATGGCGCTGATTAATTTTGCATACAAAAATTGTCGGAGTCGATACGTTAACGTAGTCGAACCAATTACGCAGAAACTCGTGCTAGGGGCTCTGCTACCAGTCTAATCGGATACAGCTGTGTTACACGACTTTACATAGACTGCCTACTTAACTCAGCTATTGGGTAACACGGATGTCTCTCGGTAAGACTAAACATTATTATCATTTACAGAATAAAATCAATAATTTGTATGTATTCGAAATAAACAAGGAATGCTGTGTTTTTGTTTACTTTATTGTAACTTAAGATAGCCTCAATCGATTTTTCTACACTTTATTTACTAATCCTGTAGTGTAGACCGACGCGGACGGAGCAAAACACTCGTAATAAAAAAAATATCTCACAGAATGCAGATAAGAGAAGACCTATAAAAATGTAATTTATACCAGAGACTATCAGTGATTGATTGCAGACAAAGTACTTATTTTGACGTCTTTAATCACATTCAAAATGCAATATTTTCCAACAGTATTATAGTAGGAGCATACTTATAATAATACATACAAACATATATACATACATACATAAACTCACGCCTTTTTCCCATGGGGGTAGGCAGAAACTACAGAACGCCACCTGATTACGGCCCATCCCCTCTCACAAAGAGGATGCCTGTGTCCCAGCATTGGGAAATTTAATAGGCTGATGATGATGACACCATGTTAATGGTAGAACGTAAAGGGACCGCCATAGATTTAAGATCATGCTTTTTAAACCTACATTCTGGTAAATAAATGAAATTAGATTTTTTTTCAAGACTAGTGTGAGATTGCTTGGCTTCTAACTACCCGTAAGGACTGTCGAAATTCTACAAACAACAGTGGAGATCAATACGATAAGGCGATATATTATTATACGCCCCAATGTTAACGCAGTACTGGCCGTGCGCCCACTCGTTGCCGAAATAACAATATTGAACCTCCTTTTGAACAGTTTTGTTTGCAAAATATTGTTTGATTTACATATGCTATGTTAGTTATGAAGCGATTCGCGCCATCAATTTTTCTGTGTAAAAATATTTTTAAACATCCAAGTCGTTTTGGAGGAGTATCCAAAAGTAGCGAAAAACTAGCGTGTTGTTAATTATTTTTTTAAAGTAAAACTATTTTTTATACGAAAAAACCATGTGTTATACATGAAACAATAATATTTTTTTTTTTTCAAATCTTTTCACCTAGCCGTTACTTAGAAGAATGCTTTAGAAAGTTACCGTTTTACGGCACTAAAGCGGATGTAGGCTCTTAACGTGCTTGCCGAGGTAGAGAGGAAATTCCGAATGTCTCCAACCCACGGTCCGATCTCGGCAAGCGCTTCTTAACCTTGAAGCTGACCCCAAAATAGTTGAAAAATGGCTAGGTTGATTAATAAAAATATTTGTAGGAAGTAAGATATCACGTTTTCCCACTATCGCAACTGATGTTAAAAAGAAGTTCAAGGTTTAAAACAATGGCTCTAATCAAACAAGGTCCACTTATCTATGTGCGCGGATTTTTAAAGCAAATTGCTATCTAATTTATTATGTTGTATAAATCTATCATAATCTAGTCTCGGTAATGCCGTAATCCTACTAAAACTATTAATCCTAAAAACATGACTGAAATGGCTACAGACTTAAGTATTCTGTCTTTCTTTTTTTTCTGTTCTATACATTCTGTACATAACGTAGTATAAGAATAATTCATCATCATTATCAGCCTTTTTATGTTCCCACTGCTAGGACACTGCGAGAGTGCGAATGGGCCTTAAACCACCACGCGGGCCCGGTGCGGGTTGGTGGATGTCACATGTCTTCGAATTTTTTGTTCTAAGGACCAGGGATTGGCAAATTGATATATGGAGGATGGGAAAAAGTATGAATTTTAAATACGGTCAAAAGCATATGAAGCTTTAAACTGGTTGTACGAGTCTTACCCCTACGGCGATTGTTATAAGAACGGTATAAAGTCCAATGGGTAACGTTCTACGAGCTCAATCATCGGGGGTTTTGGGTTGGGTAAACTTCTCGAATACTTAATTATGAAAATCTTATAAGTTTTCATTAATAAGTTTTCTGTGCTGCACATTCGTGGCTAGACGATTGAGGTGATTTTCCCCCATAGTTCTTCTTAACCAGGTTTTTAGTCTCATGAGGCTGCTTAACAATTGATTTTGTTTGACCGACCAAAATTTTCAACGCTTTTTGTACTCTTTTGAGACATCAACAAATGGCTAGATTTGTTGTGTTGGGTTTATGTTGAATTAGGACTTTGATTTCTTTCCATTTGGCTAGGTACTTATTGTTTAATCTCTAGGGAGGGGGCAACTGCCCCTACCTGCCCCCCTTGGCAACGCCCTTGGGCGTTAACGATTGTAGAAAGAGATCGTATACGAAACGTTTGTAACTTGGCTAGGGGAGCTGGGCTTTAGGTAGGTACGCCGTAAATAATAAAAGTATTCTATCAAATTTATTATTATAATTGACTACAATGGCAACCTTGGCAACTTACTACAATAATATTTAATATGTGACATTGAAGGCCGCGTTGTCTGATAAAAAGCGCCTGCGAAAATAATCATATAACACAAGTAAACATTATACTTTCAGGTAGCAAAATTGTAAACCAAAACATACCTTGGCCCAGAGTGTTACACTAAGGAAAAATGTATGGGAAATATACTGAAATCGGTAATATGTAATATGTTGTTCCTTGTCAGTATATATTTATTATATTAATGTCAATAAATAAGTAGGTTTAAGGTTACACTAGTCGAAAATTCTTCCATACAAACGTAGTCTAGGGATTATTCCACTGTTTGACGATGTACGTTCAAAATAAAAAGTGATATCAATTTGTTTCATCATTATCTAGCCCTGTATGGAAACAAAAAAGTAAAAAAATAAAATATCTGAAAGTTATGAGCGTCGAAAGTTCCACATTTCGACACTAATGTAAACGCATTTTTGGGTGCGAATAAATACCATAAGAAGACGGCAAATTGCAAAACGGCCTCCATACAGGGATAGATTAGTAGTTCAACAATGCATATAATTTTATTTTGAACAGATAGATTTAGTAGTTTTTTAATGATATCTAGACTGCCAAAGGTCTGTTTATTAAATTTCGCACGCTCGGTTTCGTCCTAAATCATTATCCATTTCGCTACAAATTTGCAAAAGTGTGTATTCGTACGCGAACTAGCTTCCTACTGCTCATCACAGCATCTATCTCTTCCGCACGTGTTGTCGGTTGATATACAATGCATTTTAACCCCGCGCACAAAATAGTTCGTGCCGTCGACTAATACATTACAGACAAGGGTTAATTAACAGATAAGGGTACACCCTT
Source organism: Orthosia incerta (assembly GCA_948252205.1). NCBI lineage: Eukaryota > Metazoa > Arthropoda > Insecta > Lepidoptera > Noctuidae > Orthosia > Orthosia incerta. The sequence goes on from OX411765.1 coordinate 21,042,794, forward strand.
ATCTGTTAATTTGATTATTTGAGGTGGAATAGAGTTGGAGGACATAATTTGGAATATATAGGTGTTAGAGAATCCTACTTCCTACTATAATATTATAAACGTAAAGTTTTTGAGGATGGATGGATATTTATAACTCTTTTACGCAAAAATTACTGAACCGATTTTGATGAAACTTTACAGAAATATAGGTTGAATATCAGAATAATACGTAGTCAACTGTATATCTAACTAATATTATAAATGTGAAAGTTTGGATGGATGTGTGTGGATGTATGCTTGTTACTCAATCACGCCAGAACGGCTAAACGGATCTGGATAAATTTGGCATAGAGATAGATTATAGTCAAGAATAGCATATAGCACACAGCGGGAATATTATCCCTAGGGATAATTTTCGATTTACACGCGGGCGGATCTGCAGGCGGCAGCTAAAATGATAAATTTGAACGTTTGCGAGGATGTTTGTAACTCATTCACGCAAAAATTACTGAACAAGTTTTAAGGTATATAACTGTAATAAAACTTTGCAGTTATATACCTTAAACATCAGAATAACACTTACGCTATTTTTATTAAGATATTTATCAAGCACTAAAATAAAATAAATAAATAAAACAAAGGGAGTATGGAACGATTGTAGCAGGTGGCGTTCTGTAGTCTCTGCCTACCCCCATGGGAAAAAGGCGTGAGTTTATGTATGTATGTATTAAATTCACGTGGGCGGAGCCGTAAGTGCAAGCTAGTTACAAATTATAAATGTATTGCTTTTCATACCACAGTTTCTTCTAATCACTATGAAAAAAAAACTTCACTCACCGCTATCAAAGTTCACTGAGTTCTAAATTCACTAGGTTTTTCACTAACAATTATTTAAGTTGTAAAACAACATATTTTTTGTGTTTGTAGGTATTTCTCCGTCACACTATGAAACACTAATCGTTGGCATCTGATAATGTCTTAATACATATGTTATTAATTAATCTATCTACAGTTCGTTGACAAAGATACGCTCGTTTTTGTTAATTATTATTTATTATCGCTAATACAGTGTGTTGGTTTTTTCCAACGATTATTTTCCATTGCTTGTCCCAAAAATATTTGACTTTAGAGGTATTTTCTTATTAACACGCTTTTATTAGCTTGGTATGTAACTATGTATCAATGTAACGGAATCTTTGAACGTGATTTTCACCCACTTCAAAACGTCGGATTGATTTGAAACTTTGCACACCTATCAAGGACCGATGACAATGCAATAATTTAGTCAAAGTCAAAGTACTTTTGAAAGTCAAACAAAAATTAATATTTACAAGTAATAAAAGTTGATTCTACCGTGCGCGTTTAAATTGTTTGTCCCATTAGCCTTACCAAGATCTTCAGGATTAGCGACTTTTTAGTTCAATTAACCATTGAAGCGTGTTTTTTAGTTAATAGAACAACAAATTAATTTAAGACTGATTTGTATCTATACTTTATAAAAGATAGCTTTTTCTCTGCGTCAGCTGTCAGTATCAATACAGTAACAATAGCGCTTGACAGGCTAACAATAACGTAAACGTCAGTTTGACATATGTCTCAGAGATCAATCTATCTTTTATGAAGTATAGTTCAATAACATTTTTATTTAGTTTTTCCTTATCCAATTTTTATTTGGTATTTTGGCCTCGTACTGTAATTTACCCAACACGTAGGATTGGAGAGGTCTAAATGTCTAGCAGTGGACTGCTGTAGGCTGATGATGTTAGAATAGAATAGAAACTTTGATTTGATCACAGTTCTTGATTAAAGGCTCCTCAATCACGTGTTCTAATAAAAACAACTTTTTTACAAAAAATATACCGTCTTCCAAATAGGAAAACTACAAAGTGAAAAATAACTTTATTTATGGAAGTCGGTGTCTTTCAAAGGTACCATTTTTTTGCGTTATGGACACCGACTTCCAAAAATAAAGTTATTTTTCACTTTGTAGTTTTCTTATTTGGAAGTCGGTATATTTTTTGTGAAAAAGTTATTTTATTTTTCACATTTTAGTTGTACCTACCTAATAGGCAAGTTGTTTTGTAAGTTTCCTATAACGCCAGAATAGATTACCCGAATATCATGAAACTTGAACAAAACTGATCAAATGAGAGATCTGCTTACCCCTTAAGAGCATACTGGCGTGATGTTATGTTATGAAATGGTATAAACAATAAACAGACATGCGATTGCAGCAGTCCCGAGAGATTTGCCGTTATTTATTGTAGAGTTCTGTTGTATATCTTCGAAGTTCTTCATCAGATCTTCACCGAATTTAAATGGGACCAATTTCAAAACATACTCTTTCAAACAAAAAAATAATTTCTAAAATCGGTCCACAATTGACGGAGATATAGGTGAACATACATAAAAAAACATACAAGAAGTCGAACATAGAACCTCCTCCTTTTTCGAAAGTCGGTTAAAAAGGTGAGAAGCAAAGATAGGTATTTGCTGTATTATCGTCCGATATTTGTTTACTCAATGTATCATTTACCTACTTCCTACAAAAAAAATTGCTGCTGTATCAATAAAAGGCGAATCGATCAAGAAAATAAATACGAGCTATTATTGAAAACATCATAAAACATAGATTATAAGCTAAGACTGGTGATAAAAGCTATAGTTGGCTCCAGTGGACGTGAAAATTATTTGTAAACATTATCAATCGGTGAATCAAAATCAAAATCATTTATTTTTATTTTACATAGGCCTACATGGGCACTTATAAAACGTCGACAAAACGTGCACGGTTCGAGTTAGTCGTTTCCTATGGAGAAGAACCGGCAAGAAACTCCATGGTTACTCTTTTTAAAAAAAAATGTGTTTACAATATTTCAATGTTACAGCATTAGTACTTGGATATTATACAGCATTAGGACAACGTAGGCCCGACAATAAGTCGAACGAAATTAAAAAAAAAAACAAACAAAAAAAAAATGTTAAACGAAATAAAAAGTTAACAAATGTTAACAATCATCTAGAAATCTAGAAAGCCTACAATGTTCACACATTCACAATCGGTAAAAGAATCTACACAATAAAAAAAATAATAAAAAAAAAACAGCAATAGAGAAAGGATTACTTTTTTAACATTATTTCAGCTGCAAGACCTCCTAAAGTAGTCTTGTTAGGCGCAGCGATTGGCTGAATGAATTTTCGTCAGCCAATCGAGTCACTTGACTTCCGTTTCGCGTTTCATTTTGACGTAACAAGACGATGACATTTTTATTAATGTTTTTTTTTTTATTATAGATAGTCTCGCGCTTGACCACTATCTCACCTGATGGTAAGCGATGATGTGGTCGACGGTGAAGCACGCTTGCCTAGAAGTAACCTTTTCACTCTTGACATAAAGACCTCGAGGTTGTAGCTATCGGGAAACACAGACTCCGACAGGGAATTCCACTCCATAGCTGTACGCATAAATAAAGTATTTTCAAAACGTTTAGCGTTTAGCGTTGGTCCACAAACCAAAGTACACACAGTCGAAATAACTGTGCACCTCGCCAAAATGCGACACCATCCCCGCCTACCCGCGTTCCCTTCGTGCGCCAATACCAAGAGTCGAAAGACAGAATGACGTGACAGCGCCAGGTGCACACTTATTTGACCAAGGTACCACTGTGGTACCTGAGTAGTTCTTGTATCTAGTGTGACGCTATGTCCCGTAGTAGTCCGTGACACCCTTAAACGAGACATAGCTTGTCCTGCAACACACTCTGGCAACCAAAGTTCAAATTTACAGGGAATTATCCACTCTACACTTTTGCCAATTAAGGCGCCTCCCCCAGCAAAACACCGCGCTAATCGTTTTTATGCAGTTTTTAAGAGCTATCTACTCTTTATTTAAAAATAAATATCAATTAATAAAAATAAATAAAATTTCTACATAATGTTGATTCTAAAATAGTAGTACACTTTTTTTTTTAAAGATGTGTATGTATCACTAATCTCCTTCTAACAACACCATAAAAATGAGAAATAATTATTGATAGCATGCATCTCCTCGTAAAGTGTTCATTAATTTTGTTTTGTACTAACACTAATGCATAGACAATTTGATAACGAACATTTTGTAAGTTTTATTTTTTTCAAAAGACTAATATTCAATTTCATAAAGATTTTATTCTAAAATCTGGGCGTATTCACTACTGTAATTCATGCGCCAACAGTGCCGCTAGGCCAATAGGAATGCTCAAATCTGCTGTGTCTGTCTACTTTAAAATACTTCCAGGCGCGTTCTTACAAACTTTTTTTGGATCAATGAAATATATAAAGACTTACCTTTCTAGAAATTCTTGTCACTGTATCACCAATTATTTTATTTTAATCACTTCTGTTACACTGGTATCACTACTTTTCTTGAAATAACACTTTCACTAGTGCAATCATCAAATTCTGTATCCAAGAAAAAATAATTTGGAGATAAAAAGTAGAAAAGATAAAAACAGATCTCTCTTTGGTCCTATATGTCTGTAATCACTGGAGGATTTTGTAACTAAGTCGTCAACTGATATTATGCGAATATTTTTCTTTCAAAAGCTTATTTTTAACTTAGAACAATGTTTGCTATCCACAGAGAGAAGCTATTACATAGGAAAGAAAATGACAAATGCATTAACATAGTCCTAGAATACGTATAGTACGAATAAATGTAAAAAATAAAGAGTTTAGATAAAATCTAATCCATTTTTATTGCAGTATTATATGGGGTATTATAGAAATGGACGATATCGATAACAATGAAGATTATTCGTAACATACAGATTTAGTTGTGACTTAAATTGTCCGTTAATCGTAATTAATCGTTTGTTTCATGGAATTGAGACGTAATTGTGAGTTTTTTCTTTTTTTTTTACTATATGATCATCATCATCATCTGCCTAGCCTTTTTCCCAACTATATTGGGGTCGGCTTCCAGTCTTACCGGATTCAGCTAAGTACCAGTGTTTTACATGGAGCGACTGCCTATCTGACCTCCACAATCCAGTAACTGGGTAACACGGTACCCCTTGGCAAGACTGGTGTCAGATCTCAAGCTTTTTTTTTACAATAGTAGGTATATTACACGAAATTGTATGCTACTTAGTGCGTGGTTATGAAACTTCTTTTATTAACTAAAAACAAAAAAAAACCGGCCATGTCCGAGTCAGACTCGCTCACGAAGGGTTCTGTACCATTATCGCAAAAAATGGCAAAAAAAAACACGTTTGTTGTGTGGGAGCCCCACTTAAATATTTATTTTATTCTGTTTTTAGTATTTGTTGTTATAGCGGCAACAGAAATACATCATCTGTGAAAATTTCAGCCGTCTAGCTATCACAGTTCATGAGATACAGCCTGGTGACTGACGGACAGACAGACAGACTGACAGACAGACAGACAGACAGACGGATCGCGGAGTCTTAGTAATAGGGTCCCGTTTTTACCCTTTGGGTACGGAACCCTAAAAAACAAAGACATGTGACAACTCACAACATGCACTGCGCCAGCGTGGTGGATTACCGCCACTCCGTCTCACAGAGAGGACAAATTTCTGAGTTGAGTATTTGGTAAAGAAATATGTTCTTTACCAAATACTCAACTCTAATACCAAACCATACTATAATACCAAAATTTGGACAGATTTTTAGGCTAAAGTAGAGTATAACGAAAAATACTTAATTCAGATACCAGGGTAAGTCGCAGCAGTGAAGACATTATAGGCAGATTATGACAGTGTTTACTTTCTAGGTTCTACATAAGAAATCCAGGTAGTTCTGTAATTTAATAGAAATAAATTATGCATTAAAAATCTTTTCTTTTTTTAAAACAAGGTTTTTTCGTATTCTTCATAGAAAACCCTTTCATTTGATACCCATATGCATGTGCTGAGATAGGAGCATTTTGGTCTCGCACGGGGTTTTTATTTTTATTATTGTCACAGATAATATAATACTATTATTGTTTAATTTTATGCTTTTTCTCGTGTCTCCTGTGCCAGTCACAAATAAATAGTTTTTCTTTCTTTTTCTTCTTTCATATCAGGGCAGTGTAAAAAAAAAAAGTAGTCCGCCATGTTGGGCCGTCCGCCATATTGGATTTAAAATGACGTCACTTAGCTTACCATGCATTTTCATCCAAACTAAACGTGTATGCAAAATAAGAATAACTGCTTTAAAATTCAGTTGCAAGATTTGACCCAAACACACTTACATAAATACATACATTGCACTTCCATAAAATCTAGATGCAGACGTACATTATACCCTGAGGCGTTTTTTTTGTTCTGTGATTATACCCATGGCACCTACCAAAGGACAAACAAATCCCTTACCACAGAGTGTATAATCAGTACGTTCAGACAGATACTTTATAAATAAAACTAGCTTCTGCCAGCGGCTTCGCCCGTGTGAATGTCGACAATTATCCCGAAGGAATATTATTATGTTCCCTCGGGATACTTTTTATCCCAGGAATATGTTCTTGGGATAAAAAGTATCCTATGTGCTATTCCCGACTACAATCTATCTCTGTGCCAAATTTCATCCAGATCCGTCCAGCCGTTTGAGCGTGACGAAGTAACAAACATACAAACACACTCACAACTTTCGCCTTTATAATATTTGTGTGATTAGTGTGATTTAAACAATTAGTTTATTTAAGAATTACAATTTGTGAACACCTTTTATTAAGAAATCGGTAGGTAGATACTTCCATAGGCGTGTTGTGAATTTTTTATTAAACATACAAAAAATAGTCCTATGTAATGGGTACGTAATTTCCTAGAGTCGTGGCCTGCTCTTAGAATTCACACTGCATGATGTGGCCAACCATTACAAGTTATGGTTGTATTGTATTACCGTTTTGCAAATACCCACTGCCCACATCATGGTCTGGCCAGATCAATGAATAATTGACGTTTGACGATATGAACAGCTAAACGCACGGCTACTTCATGATTTGGTCAATTATTTGTGATCATATCTTGAAATAGTTAAATTATCCACCGTTTAGAGGCGCTGATATAGTTGTTTTTGTGACGCATCACATGATTGAGGTGGACAATTATTCCGATAAAAAAAGTAAAGTCAAAAAATCTAAAAACCTAACTGCCTAAAAAACTTTTTAAGCAGTCGGGTTTTTTGATTTTTTGAATTAACTTTTTTTTTGTCATTTATAGTTGTCGAATTTGTTCAGTAGGCCTCTGTTGACAGCGCAATTTTGTGCATCTTTTGAGGGTGCTAAAGCTTCTAAAGATATTGTCTCACCAAAAAGGAAAACATAGGGGCACAGTATATTTCTTTCTTTACTAGTCTATGGAATGTACTTTAAATTGGTCCAATTTTGGAGGAGGAAATAGGCGAGAGCCAAACCTCGAATTATGGCTTTTTCTTAGGATATTGTCAGATGTCTGCGTTCGCATTTCCTTTTAAGTTCCTAAGTCAGGCAAAACTCCTTAATAGGATTTAGGGAATCGAAGCCACGCTCAGGACTCAGAAGTGGCACTTTTAACCACTAGACCAACGTGGCAACCCTAACATACAAGTAGCTATTAGTTCACCCATATTAATCCCACGAATCCCACATGACTAATTGATAAACAATCTCTACCAGAATCAGAGTTTCTTTGTCAACTACCAGTGATGTCATTGTTACAAAGTTAGTGCGAAGTCCAAGATTAGATTTTGATTACAGGAAATCTCTTCTTTGAATCTTAACTAGACGATCGTATCATAACAGGAGTGTTGCTGGAGAGTTTGTTGCTTCACTTCTTCTGCCGATGGTAAGCTTTAATGTGGCTGAAGATGGAGCACGCTTCCCTGGAACCTATTCACTAAGACCCCCAGGTTGTAGCTAATACACTACAGAGAAATCCATTCCTTAGCTGTATGCACAAGAAAGAATTCCCAAGAGGTTTAGCGCGTATGGGTAGGATGAAGTGGAATGTAAACTTTGAGGTTCAAAAATTTGGTTCTAAGTTTGGTGCCCAGGTCATGCAGTCCGCCCCCCCCCCCGGTGGGTTCCCGCATTGTCGATGCGGGGGGGCTCAGTAACCGTGGCTTGGTCACCCACGGTGAAGCGAAGAGGAACCCGAGGAGGGGCCGCTCGTCAGGGCTTTTGCCGATTAAGCCGACGACGTAGCGGCCAACTAGTAGGTTGCGGTGCCGCTTGGCAACAGGCGACATCGCAACTGAGGCGGGCCGCGATGTCTTATGGAGATTCCCAGGTCCCATACGATATCGCGGCTGAGGGTTTGAGGCCGCGGCGGGAGAGGAGTGCCGGTATTGTATCATCATATATCATCATCATAACAGCCGAGAGTCTATATTTGTGTCCCGTTGATGACAATGGGCACGTACCCTATTGCATGGGATCTAAACATAACTGAAGAATTGGGGGCGTTCTAAATGCATCTACCTACCCCTCCAGAAAATACAGGCGTAATTTTCATTTTGTCCTCCTACTTTGGCGCCACATTCCTCGAAGTCTGACGTGATAAGTTATATCAGCTTAGTGCAACAAATGATAAGGGTATTACGTCAACTGATTTAATAAGAATGCACACGTTTAGCGAAAGTCGCAGGTAAGTATCAAAACATGTGTGGGGGAACGCGACTGTGATTAAGAAAACTTCATCTGCCTAGCCTTTATAACCGACTTTCCATAAAGGAGGAGGTTCTATGATCGACTTCATCACAAATATGTTGTCCGTCTCAGGATGCAGTTGAACTCCAGTATTTTATATGAACTTATACTGGTTATCTGACCTCTACAACTAAAAGTAGGTAACACGATATTTCTTCGAAAGACTTCGGACAAAATTTTGGGCTTCGGAGTACCCCGTAACGACTGCCAAAATCTATAAAAGAATCAAAAACATTGTGAGAAATCCTTGATTGATTGAATATTTTGAAATAAGCGAAACTCACTCAAGCGTGCTCGTTATTTCTGTATAAGATAACGAATTTACTCTTCATCATGTTTCTGTCCCCAATTGCGTATATATTTGGGTTCGATGCAGTATGTTCTTCTACTTTTACCATCCTTCTCCATCCATCGTGTTTTTAGCCTCGCCAATTCGTCGTTTTTGGCCAATCACACACAATATTATGTCGCGAAGAAAGATTGAGTAAGTCTTCAATATACTCATACCCACACATGACTTTCCTCGCGAAATGTCTCTCATTTCTCCGCAACACAAACCTAGCCAATTTTCGGAGGAAAAGATGCTTGCGAACCTTGTCTTATTGCGATGTGAGTCCGAGTTCCAGCATTATACTATGCGATGGGTTGTTATTCGTATGAAAAATAAATAAAACACAATACTATACATTTTTCTAAACGTATATTTATTAGAAACATAGCAACAATACCCTTATTTACTCTACAGTAATTACAAATGGCGGTGGATCACTTACAGGGCCGTCTGAACCGTACGGTGTGCTTGGAAGCAATTTAGGGCGCATGGGGGCAATTAGGGTGCATGAAAGCAATTCAGGCGCGTAGGAGCACTTAGGGTGCATGGAAGCAAAATAGTTTGTATGAGAGCAACGAATGTATTTAGGAGCAATCAAGGTTTTTGGGACGCAACCCGCAGCCTAATTGCGTAAGTGAATTCGGCAAAGGAAACGAGTCGATTCTTTCAAAGAATCAGAATCATTTCTTTTAACTTTTTCGGTATTGTGAAACTAATTTGGAAAGAGTTCAAACGGGTTTTACGCTTGTCAAATATACTTGACATTTGCATTGCACAATACCAATAGTAAAGTTTTATCTCGATTCTTCCGCTTTCGTTCATTATTTACAATCAATTCTACGTCCAAATATTGGTAATGGAAAGGAGCATAACCTTTCCGTTTCAAGAGTGTAATATGCAATACGTAAAGTCATTTTGGAAAAGAAACGACTTGTTTGCTTTGCCGAATTCACTTACGCAATTAGGCTGCCGGGCGCATGATATTTACACCAAGGAAAGGGGAGATGTGTAAGGGAGTAAGCTTGATGAATGGGGGAAAATCGGTCGCATACGAGCATCCCAATGTCATGGGGGCTAATCGGGTACATATAAGCAACTGGGGTGGCAAGATACAGGGTGCAACTCTAGGCATTGCACGCATTTGATCTGTCATTACATTTGCATTTACAAGCATGTTAATATTTTGATACAAAATTGATTCTGTTTCTGAAGATTGATAACTGTTCGTCCAGTTTTTTTCCCATATTGACTCAAAAAAATGGAATATGAAGTTATCAATATATTTTGTTGTCCGCGCAAAAAAATGTTAAACTACACTTGCAACACTAACCGACGGCCCTGAATTTTACAATTTATTTCATATTTCTTTTCTAATATCGCACTAGGCAAGCTGCAGGCTATTGTAACGTATTGACTGCCTTGTGCGTTTGATATACCTACTTGTTGTTTAAAATTGTGAAGCGAGAATTTCTTTTCACAATTATTTAATTAAATATAAGACAGAACCTTATCGATCTCAGTTTTGGGCATCTAAACAAGATGTTCGAAATGCCAAAATTTAAGGGATTGATTACGTGTCATTTCGAAAGGCATTCCCATACATTTTTGACTTTTCTCCAATCGTTATCGCCTTATCCTGCCTTTGAATAAACTGTAGGCAATAGACAAAGTGGCTCTATAAGCGATAACAATTCTCAAAAATGTATGGCAAGGATCTCCAAATAGCGGACCGCGGTCCGGATCCGGACCGCCCGCGCCGACCTATTTTGTGTGGCCCATAAGTAAACAGTACAATATAATTTATTCCAATACGTAATTTAATCATTTATCCTGAGCTTTGTATTTAATGCCGTCGATACGACAACAGATAAGTTCGGTGTGACTGACATTGGCATGGCCACCATCAGGGATTTTAATTTTGATAACACTAAAAGTCAACGATCAGAAGTCGAAATTTGTCGCCAAAAATCAGAATTTGTCGGTCACTGGTTCAAAAGTTATAAGGGTTTATAGGTGTTCGATCTGGAGAGCATCTCCCCAGCTTAGCCCAATTTGAATCTCAAAAGCTAGGGCACCTAGCGAAGATCTGTTTTTTCCCAAATTTAGTCGCTAATTAGTCGCCAGTCGTCGCGGTGGGGAAAGGCGGGTAGACTTAGGGCCGATTTCACCAATGAAACTAATCGCGATTAGTTTAACTAAACTCAGTTTATGCAAATACAGCGTTCTGATTGGTAGTTTCTTATCGGTCTCAACCAATCAGAACGTTGTATTTGCTTAAACTGAGTTTATTTGAACTAAGCGCGATTAGTGAACATTGGTGAAATCGGCCCTTACCGATTAACATCTCCAAGATTTAATGACAATAGCCTACACCAACTTAAGTTCAAACTTCGAACGGTTAGTTTAAGAAATAAAATGTAATTTTCACATTAATATTTGAAAAAAAAACTTGATACTTACTTTTGTTGATTAATAAACGGTTGGCATAAGAAAGATTTCTTAAAAACCACATTATGTAAAGCCATCTCACTTGATTAAATAATGTGAAGAAATTCTCGCTTCAAGTCAATTAATGAGATCATAGTTTTATTATAATTGCACTACATATCAACAGGGGTATAGGCAGTAACCATTTACAGTGCAACTATTTTCTTAATGTCCCTCGGCAGTCATCGCATTTCCGAATACAAACGAATGCTAATTTCCATGTCCATCAATTTTATTAGATTTATCGTGTATAATAATTTGAATTCAGAACTTAGTACTTTATTGTGCAAACATACTGGTTATATCTAAGGTACTGAATGATTTGTATATTGCTGTGGAAGAGCCGAGTCTCCTAACACAGGGATTACTTGCTTAAAAGGAGGTTCCAAACACCAACGAATGTAAAACTTTTTGCTTCAGAAATAAAGACATTGTATTTGTATTTTGTATTGTTGTTTTGATTTGATTGCCGTGTGTACTATATAGAGCTGTAAAACTTTTTAACCGCAGCAGCTATCCGCCCGTTTTTTAAATAAATTACATTAAATTCAAAGAGTATTAACAACTCTATATAATTCGAAGTTGATTAAGAGCGTCCGGTCTGCACCAAGTCAAGTGCAAAGGGCAACTGATAGAAATCCGACGACTGACGAAACACGAAGTTTGCCGAGGGACATGAAGAAAATAGTTGTACTGTACATGGGTTGTATTCTTTGCATTGGTACATAAATTAAAATGAATGTTGTTCTAAAGTAATAATAATATTTGGTTAAAATGATTAAAATAAAATTTTACAATTGCCAACAAATACATAATAATATAAAATAATAATAATTCTAAAAATAAATTCTTACACTAATATTTTTAACTCACATAAACACAGCCTCACCCCTCTACCCAATAGACAAGCGTGTAAAATATAGATAGAGCTTGAGTTCAACCACAGTAAAAATATACAAACAGTATAGAAACTACCTACAAACGGCACACTCACACAAACATACGCACCGACGAGACCATTAAGGTTACACTAGTCGAAAATTCTTCTATACAAACGTAGTCTAAGGATTATTCCACTGTTTGACGATAAACGTTCAAAATAAAAAGTGATATCAATTTGTCTCATCATTATCTAGCCCTGTATGGAAGCGAAAAAGTAAAAAAAGAAAATATTTGAACGTTATGAGCGTCGAAAGTTCCACATTTTGACACTAATTTTAACGAATAAATACCATAAGAAACCGGAAAATTGCAAAACGGCCTCCATACAGGGATAGATTAATAGTTCAACAATGCATATAATTTTATTTTGAACAGATAGATTTAGTCCTTTTTTCATGATATCTAGACTGCCAAAGGTCTGTTTATAAAATTTCGCGCGCTCGGTTTCGTCCCAAATCATTATCCATTTCGCTACAAATTTGCAAAAGTGTGTATTCGTACGCGAACTAGCTTCCTACTGCTCATCGCAGCATCTATATCTTCCGCACGTGTTGTCGGTTGATATAAAATGCATTTTAACCCCGCGCACAGAATAGTTCGTGCCGTTGACTAGTGTACTCTTAAGGCACTTCTGCAGTGCTGTCAGTAGTGCGAGCCGCTTAGGGTTCTCGTTAATGCGCATATTTGTGTGAGTGTGCCGTTTCGAGCGTGAATAGATAGTTGCCATACTGTTTATATATTTATTCTGTGGTACAAATGAGAATTTCAAGACTTGGAAAACGAATACGGTATCTGCATGTGAGACCACAAAATCTACACGCAGTCTTGCCTGTTCGAGTTTATGAATAAGAGTGAATTACAGCGGTCTTGAATGCAATCATCACATCAAAATAGAGTTCTCATTGTTTGTCTTCATTGTTATACAATATTGGGATGGCATTGTCTACTCCTTCAGGGTAAAAGCGTAAAGCTCATCGAATAAGGGATTAGGGCCGATTTCGCCAATGAAACTAACCGCGATTAGTTCAACTCAACTCAGTTTATGCAAATAAACGCTGAATTCGTATAAACTAAGTATAGTTGAATTAATAGTAGTTTCATTGGTGAAATCGGCCCGTAACCAAGCAAAATAACATTGGTAGTTTTTTTTTCTTTGTTATATCTGCCAGGTCGTGGTGCAAATGGGCCTCATATTCAGCGGTGGACATATATGGCTATTGTTGGTATACAATTAAATATTACATAGCCAATTCTAAAAAACTTAAAGTTTTATTACATGAACACAATACAATTTGCTTACCTAAATTATAATGTTTATAATAATATAATTTTTTCATCAAAATATACAAATAAATATATTACAACAGATTTTTAGAAACTGTGAGATAATTCCATTATTTTTCAATTAAACTTACGCTCAGTTTGTGGAACAGAAACTAGCACAAACTTAATGTGACAAATTGTCAACTGCTGTAATTGATTGAATAATTTTTTAACATCCAATCGTGTCACTTTGACTTGCATTTCATTTTAGGTCGTAACAATAATTTTGTTGCAGACACCTTATTTAATTATTTATCCAGTCAATAATACAATTAACTTATTACTAAGCGACGTCTCGTGTCCAATTAATACATAAAATTTTCCAATACATTGTCTATATTTTACAGTTTCTAAAAATCAATTGCAAAAAAATACTGACTTTTTATCACCTAATTGCAATCACAAATCACACATTAAACACTAATATTTTGTACATAACAATATCAAAGTAAACACAGCGATATATAGACATAAAATAACTCTAAGTATAAGCCAACTATATTATAAATTAACATAAGGGGTACCGAATAGGTGAAATAGGGGGGCTTTTTAAGGTGTTATCTACTAAAGATACCTGTGTATACTCTGTTCTCAGAAGATTTTTCAACCTCGAATCTTTTCTACATAAACATTTTTAGATTGGATTTTTAGTAGGTTCATAGACCACAAAAATAACTAGCAAATCTGCTTCTATAGGCACCTCGTTTAAAGTATTGAAGTGATTTCACTTTGAGCGACAAATTGTTGAGCAACAGTTGGACAACAGTGGCGCCATAGTTGCGCAACAGAAGCGTCACTATTGCTGTAATGAACACTATAATTGCTTTGACATTAGCGCTATTTAATTATTTTATGTTTGTCCTGGCACTGGAACACATTGCAGCAATTACACCAATGGAGCACAACCTTATAATAGAGTAACTATAAGTCCTGGTTCACACGACTTTTTCTTTTCTTATTTCAGCGAAGTCCAAGATAAACTTAGAAAGTACATATGCATTGAAAAAGTCAAATTAATAACTTGCACGGATTCGAACCCACGTCCTCAACCACTAGAGCTGAATTCTCAGCCACTGGGTCACCACACACTACACGCTACATTTACGCAACACTAAAAATACGATAATTACGCCACAGTTGACTGACTCTAGCGCAACAGTGGCTAAACAACAGTATATCGCCCAAATTGAAAGCACTCTTTTCATATTAGGATTTTCTTATCTTTACACACACATTTTGTACAGTTATCACACCGCCATTTTTCTAAACGAAATACTTGCAAACATATTTTTTACACAACTTTAGGCCAATCCTGATTTATGTGATTTTACGAAATGAAGATTTGGTAAAAATTGAATTGACATTTTTTATTTAACGGTCGGGTAAAAAAAATAAGCACTCTACATGATCACAATCATATTTTTACTAAAAAGTTAGTTTTAATATATTTGCCTGCAGTGGCTACTATTAAACTAATGTACCAAATCTTATATTTCCCTTTGTAGTAATTTGCGTCTATTTGCCATTTTAAACAATTTCGTTTAAATGCTTTTTTTTGTTTTATAACTTCATACAATTTTGTAGGTTCTCGTTAACTGAGACTGTGTTATGCACTTTTATCGTCATGTCTTTTTCTTGTTAGGTGAATAGAAATCTATCTAGAACTTATCAGCTTAGCTTAAGCTTCACTTCTAAGCAGAGTGTTTCCGGCATCACTGGGCATTCACAGAAAGGTCTTAAGCGCCATGTAATACGCGTTGCTTGCGTTCTAGTCAAAACACTTTGATTGCAGCGGCCGCGGCAGTGGCGGAGTGATTTGACTCGTAAGCCACGAATATATCACAGCGCTAAGGACATTCTTTTCGAAAAATTCCAGTGTCACAGAATCGCTCTATTCGCCACTGTGCAGAGATACTCAATAACTTTTCCCTAGAGCCTGCATTGGTCTTCTACAAAATCGCTTCTACGTGCTTATCTCTTATGAAACTGACACTACATAATATCTGTTATGATCCCAACTGAAAATAAATCACCTTGGCGCTGTCTTTAGTAGCTGTAAGTGTGTGTAAGACTTTACAGTTAAACCGTGCGAGTAAACTTTTCTGAAATTGAACTATTTGATATGGCGATTTTCTTATTTCTCGTGAGATGAAGTTATTCTCATAGCCGGGACCCACAACATAACTCTCTTGGCTTGACTTTTACCGAAATTGCATGAAGATATTTTACACTGCCATATGTCGGAAAATGTTGAAGGTCCTACCTTTAACATTTTTGGCCTCAAGTCCTCCACTAGTTTCTGGTAAACATACATAATAATATGCTAGCCGTTCCAATCGGTTGGAAATTATATCCACGTGTGTTTACATTATTCGAAAGTATGTCAGGCGGATTCTAAGCAGTTTCCAACCCTGCAACCAACTTTGATGACCAACTTTAAACCTACCAATACTAGAGATTTCTGTTTACCCCAATAAAGAGACTGATGATAAATAAATTGTTTTATTGGCGACTCCGTATTAGGTAACACTTGTAGCCCGCAACATCGCGCCATGTTGCGATATGTTGAGCGATTTCTTGTAACTTAGCATTTTTATAACGTACTGTTGAGCGATTGTTCGGCAACTTAGGGGCAATGATTACTTGCTCAGTGACTACATATCTTTAAGCCACAGAGTTTAAATAAATGGAGTTTTTATTCGGAAGAGAAATCACAAGTGACTGTGACCGAAAATTTGATAAAAATGCAGTTACGTTGTGTTTGCATGTGGGCATCATCGCTTACCATCAAGTGAGATAGTGTTCAAACGCGAACATATCGTAAATAGAAAAATTAATAAATAAAAATCGACGCAAACAGCCTTCAAATTTATTACAATTATTTTAGCAGCCGGTACTGTCTCCCTGCAAGGCAATCTCCATTTATTGAAAACTCTGTGTCTATAAACAATTGATTCAAAACTGATGCGTCCTTAACAATAAATTTGTACCAAACTATATTATTTTTCAGTGACTATAAACAGAACTTGCTACATCTACTTCATTCTCTCATTTTCATTGCTATAGTTTCTCCAGAACATCGTGAAAGCGGTACAAAGCATTTTAAGTTACATTTTTGGGTATAATCACATTGTTGCTTTTAAAATTGATTTTGGTAGTAAAAACGCAGCGTTTTTGTGAAGATTTTAACCGATTTTCAACCTTAAAGACTCCGTTAGTGTTAATTAAGTACAGCTAACCACACATCACTGATTTTACGTAACAATAACGCGGTTAAATGTTAGTACAGCGCTTCCTGGACTGAACCCCGCTTACTATCAGATATATTTAATATAACCTTTGAGCAATTTTTGATTTCCCATAGAGAAAACTATTTATATCTCCATTCTAGATTTCATGGAGATCTTATAAAACACATTACTTCTCTGTGACACAGTCGGTTAAATCACATCAAAAACGCTACGTTTCCACTACATCAGCACTGCATTTAATAATATCATACAAATTACAAAACTCTCATCCAAACCAAACATTTACACAAAGCAAACACACTAACAACTAATAATCGCCACATTTACCTGCGTCGCAACTGCGTGAAAACTGCGTGGCGACTGCGGGGCGACAGCGTGGCAACTTTTCATCGTCGGTCGTTATTGTTGCGATATGCGTCTCTATGCTAGTACCTATAGTAATTAGGTTTAAAAGGGCCCACTTTGTTTAAGCCTAAGTATTTCGCTTGTTCGTCGGTTAGCTCCGTGAGATGTGCGTCGAATGTGGGTAGATGGAGGCTCGCGACGTATTCGTCCATTTTCTTAGGTAGTAGGTATACGTCAGCCTGCAACAGAAATTTATATTTTTTTATGAAAACATCCTTTGTTTTGTTGATTTTCAAAACGCTTGACATCTAAAAACCATTATTTAAAAACAATTTTTTATTATAAAACACTCCAACACACCGTAACGTTTTGCTACCAACATGACCTACCCAGCCTATACGCAGCTATGTTAGGGTCGGCGACCAAACCTCAACAACCCAGTAACTGGGTAACACGATACTTATTGGTAAGATACTAATTAGTGAAATTAAATATTAGCTTGTAATTCGACAAACAATGTGAACTCGTGAACGATGAACCTGTAAAATACACATATATAATATCATGCCTGTGTTCCACAAAAGGGGTAGGCAGTGAATAATACACTCAAATTTTGCCACATATGATGGAGTCCCATGTAATAGACATCGAGAATTCTAAAGTCTCCGCCAGATAACGAAAAAATAAAAGTCATTGACCCGAATTGTAAACAAGTGCGAGTCGGACTCGCGCACGAAGGGTTCCGTACCATTACCGCAAAAAACGACAAAAAGATCACGTTTGTTGTATGGCAGCCCCACTTAAATATTTATTTTATTCAGTTTTTAGTATTTGTTGTTATAGTAGCAACAGAAATACCTACAGCATCTGTGAAAATTTCAACTGCCTAGCTATCACGGTTTATGAGATACAGCCTGGTGATAGACGGACAGACAGACAGACAGACGGACCATGGAGTCTTAGTAATAGGGTCCCGGTTTTACCCTTTGGGTACGGAACCCTAAAAAGAAAAGTCGTTGATCCGACTTGTACCAAAAAGTATACGTATATAATTACGTAACTTGAAAGCATGATTTTTTTGTTAATGGATATATTTTGATAATTTTAAAAGATACAGACTTACAACCAATTTATCCGTATAAATCATGTAAATCGGTCCACGCGTTTATTAGATACTAGCTGTTCCCCGCGGCTTCGCTCCCGTAGACCACCCCACAGGACCCGTTTTCATGATTAAAAATAGCCTATTTTACTCAGGAATAATGTAGCTTTCTATTGGTGAAAGAATTTTTTAAATTGGTCGAGTAGTTTCGGAGCCTATCCGGTACAAACAAACAATAAAATCTTTCCTCTTTATAATATTATTAGGTATAAATAAACTCATTACTGAATGCCAAATGAAAGGGTCAAGAACGCCCCCTTACCGCGATACGTTTGTTTGATCGTGTTAGCGACACTGCCTTTACATTTTATCGTATCGTTTTGAAATATTGGTAGACATTGGTAGACAGGTGTTAACGACTTTTGTTTTTTTGTTATCTGGCGGCGCCTTTAGACACTGAGCTGCTACTAAAAAATTTTCAAAGGCAAAATTCAAACCTTTGCTTCAAAACACTTACTTTCTTTAAAAAAAACATCAACTTTAAATTTAGTTTCAATAAAGTTGACCTCAGTTTGACGGGTAAATATTCACGTAAAGTAAGTTTCACAGGAATCTGTACTTTACAAACAAGGCCTTTAGGTTACTTTTTCAAAATCACATAAAATGGTAACTGATTTGTGAACGTAGACTGTTACATACTAACAAGTGACGCTAAAAGCTTGTAGTATGACAAACGAGGGCCGTGTCGTGTCGTGACCTAAAAACACTTTTACAGAAACAGCGCATTCACACATAAAGAATGAATCGTATTGGCGGATCGTGATTTTTGACGCATATTGTAGCGAAACATTGTTTCAGCAACATGTTTTTGTAAACAATGTTTACTAATAGTTGTTACAACTTTATTTTCGTACAAAGAACCATGAGACCAATCCATGCCAAATTATAGCTTTCTAGTACTAAGAGTCTCTGAGCTAAGCTGCTGACGGACAGACGGACATGGCGAAACTATAAGGGTTCCTTGTTGATCTATAGTTTGTAACATTTTATAAAGCACCGGCGCCAACGTCGAAGATGGAATATGGTATTGACATTGATTGTCAATTTCATATTGACCGTCAATTTGACATTTGTTAATTTGCTGGCACTGCCATATTGGAGATCCCAATGTTATCTTAAGCTTTAAACTAAGTAAACCGTATAATGCATCAAAAATCACATGAATCCATCCAAAACAATAATCACGAATCGTCGTGACGAATGTATGTGTAAACTGTACGTCGTGAACCTAGAAACACTTACAAAAATTTACTAACGTACAACAACAACAACATTGACACCCATCTATTGTCATCCACGCGACTTACCTGTTGTTCCTTCACTCTTCCAGCCTCTTCCTGCAAGACAAAATCTTCTAAAGCAGGTATCTACAGTCTACTTAAGTTTTTACATTCTTGCCTACTATCTCCTCATGTATATTTTAATTAAAACCCTTCTACCATCGGACATCTAGACGCACTGCAAGTTACCATCCTCACCTAGTTGCTATTCCACCAATTCGCACCAAGCGCTTCCAAACATCCTTCATAATGCGCACTGCAAAAGAGTGGAACTCACTGCCTGCGTCTGTGTTTCCGAACGCATATAACCCGAATCTCTTCAAAGTTAGAGTGAACAGGCTTCTTCTGGGTAAGCTCACTCCATCGTCGACTTACTAGAGTCAAGAGCAAAACCATCTCGAATAAAAAAAAAAAAAAAAAAAAAACGTTCAATACCACTTAACTATAGCAAATCAGTCATATAAAGCTCATATAAATATCTCTTTCTGTCCTAATTAAGAAATATTGTCAACAAGACCTCTCTTATATCTTAGCTCTTAAGCAATTTTCCAGCATTATTTTGGCATATTAAAGCATTTTCGGGTTATTCCCTAAACTTTTCCTCATTCTTAGCATCTACTTTTCCTCCCATTCCTTCGCTAACCAGGGTTATTACCCCGCATTCCGTACTCCGAAGTTCTTTCACCGCAATCCGCTGTACTCCGGAGTCCTTTCACCACGTACCCAATCATTTCTTACTCCCATCACCCCCCTTATGCCCAACTATAGCCTCATGCCCGCTAATTCTCGTCAACCTCTCTCCCCTCACCTTGTACCGGTGGTGCGGCGCGTTATAGAGCTCGATGAGCGCCAGAGCTTGCGTGGCGGCCGTCACGGACACCACGAAGGAGGGCAGGGATGAGCAGCAGAGGTTGGCGAGCCGGCCTTCTGCTAGCAGGACTATGCGCTTGCCGTGCGGCCAGATTATGTGGTCTACCTGTGAGGGACAAGAAACATGTGGTTAGAGCGAATCTATCAAAAAAGACGCCGAAATAATGAAGTTCGGTAGGTGCCAGAGGAATGGACAAAGGTGCACAAGATGCCATAGGTACCTTCTGCGACCTGTCGAAGGCGTTTGATTGCGTAAATCATAAAACATTGCTTCTGAAACTTGAGTATTACGGAGTAGGCCAACCAGCGATAAGTTTAGTAAAATCTTATTTGAATGTTTGACAGAAATTAGTTCAAATAAACGGTGTCAATTCGTCGAGTATTAACGTGAAAATGGGAGTAACTCAGGGCTCAATTTTAGGTCCTTTCTTATTTTTAGTGTACATGATATACCCCATTTATTGCAAAACAAACTCAACATGGTGTTATTTATCGATGACACTTCTTATATTTTTAAGATAAATAGACCTAGTAACATTATAAACGTAAATAACGACCTACTGCACTTGCACGTCTATCTCGGCGTTACTGCACCATGTTGCATGCTACACGTTCTATTATATTACCTGACTCCGCACTCTCTTCCACAACAAATCCGGCGTGCGTAGTGCGTGGACGTCTATCTCGGTGTTGCTGTACCATGTTGCATGCTACACATCCTCTCTATAATATTACCTGACTCCGCACTCTCTCCCACAACAGGTCCGGCGTGCGCAGTGAGTGGACGTCTATCTCGGTGTTGCTGTACCATGTTGCATGCTACACATCCTCTCTATAATATTACCTGACTCCGCACTCTCTCCCACAACAGGTCCGGCGTGCGCAGTGAGTGGACGTCTATCTCGGTGTTGCTGTACCATGTTGCATGCTACACATCCTCTCTATAATATTACCTGACTCCGCACTCTCTCCCACAACAGGTCCGGCGTGCGCAGTGAGTGGACGTCTATCTCGGTGTTGCTGTACCATGTTGCATGCTACACATCCTCTCTATAATATTACCTGACTCCGCACTCTCTCCCACAACAGGTCCGGCGTGCGCAGTGAGTGGACGTCTATCTCGGTGTTGCTGTACCATGTTGCATGCTACACATCCTCTCTATAATATTACCTGACTCCGCACTCTCTCCCACAACAGGTCCGGCGTGCGCAGTGAGTGGACGTCTATCTCGGTGTTGCTGTACCATGTTGCATGCTACACATCCTCTCTATAATATTACCTGACTCCGCACTCTCTCCCACAACAGGTCCGGCGTGCGCAGTGAGTGGACGTCTATCTCGGTGTTGCTGTACCATGTTGCATGCTACACATCCTCTCTATAATATTACCTGACTCCGCACTCTCTCCCACAACAGGTCCGGCGTGCGCAGTGAGTGGACGTCTATCTCGGTGTTGCTGTACCATGTTGCATGCTACACATCCTCTCTATAATATTACCTGACTCCGCACTCTCTCCCACAACAGGTCCGGCGTGCGCAGTGAGTGGACGTCTATCTCGGTGTTGCTGTACCATGTTGCATGCTACACATCCTCTCTATAATATTACCTGACTCCGCACTCTCTCCCACAACAGGTCCGGCGTGCGCAGTGAGTGGACGTCTATCTCGGTGTTGCTGTACCATGTTGCATGCTACACATCCTCTCTATAATATTACCTGACTCCGCACTCTCTCCCACAACAGGTCCGGCGTGCGCAGTGAGTGGACGTCTATCTCGGTGTTGCTGTACCATGTTGCATGCTACACATCCTCTCTATAATATTACCTGACTCCGCACTCTCTCCCACAACAGGTCCGGCGTGCGCAGTGAGTGGACGTCTATCTCGGTGTTGCTGTACCATGTTGCATGCTACACATCCTCTCTATAATATTACCTGACTCCGCACTCTCTCCCACAACAGGTCCGGCGTGCGCAGTGAGTGGACGTCTATCTCGGTGTTGCTGTACCATGTTGCATGCTACACATCCTCTCTATAATATTACCTGACTCCGCACTCTCTCCCACAACAGGTCCGGCGTGCGCAGTGAGTGGACGTCTATCTCGGTGTTGCTGTACCATGTTGCATGCTACACATCCTCTCTATAATATTACCTGACTCCGCACTCTCTCCCACAACAGGTCCGGCGTGCGCAGTGAGTGGACGTCTATCTCGGTGTTGCTGTACCATGTTGCATGCTACACATCCTCTCTATAATATTACCTGACTCCGCACTCTCTCCCACAACAGGTCCGGCGTGCGCAGTGAGTGGACGTCTATCTCGGTGTTGCTGTACCATGTTGCATGCTACACATCCTCTCTATAATATTACCTGACTCCGCACTCTCTCCCACAACAGGTCCGGCGTGCGCAGTGAGTGGACGTCTATCTCGGTGTTGCTGTGTCCCATGTTGCACACGACGCAGCCATTCTTCATCCGTTCCATGTGCTCGCGAGTGACGACGCCTTTGTTGCCTGTCGCTGTTATTACGATGTCTACTTGACGTATCACCTGAAAAAGACATGAATGACACATTGTTTGAAACCAAATCGTTTTGTTGCAACACTGAGTCAACCAACTGTCATCGATTGTCGACAGTTATGAGTTGACAGTTGACAGGTGTCATTAATAGTCTAGAAAATTTCGTGTGAACCTGTGCAACGCGAAAAATAGGGGTCTCGAGTGATAGTATTGTAATTGTGAATTAATCCAGACATCTTTGTTGAAAAGTGCGCTTGCCAATCGTGATTGGCTTTGTGCTTTGATATTTGTGTATATTTCGCGTGCAGCGAGGTATTTTGTGTCGACCACGTGCCTGGTGTACGCCGGAATCTCCGGTCCAGAAGCCGTCGGCTATCCCTCATCTTATCCTAGTATTATATATATTTTCCCGCTAACACCTCGACCGGATGCTCTCCTCATAAACACCACGAGGATACCGGTAAGTACCACGTTTATGTACCACTTCCCACCTGTCAGACAGGAACCAGTATTTCTTTCCAATAAGGGGCAGACCCCAAGCTTTCCACTGCTGCGCATCGCAGTTTCGTGGGTACAGGATCTGATAGGATCCAGGAGTCGCAGCGTCGCTAATGGGCCCCGACGTACAACATGATGTGGAGTATTAATGACTTTAACGTTGTTAAGAACCAATGCTTGTCCAAATTAGACGACTTACCCGATTCTGGAGTAAAGTAAAGCTGAAAAATACTCTTGACGAATTTTACCAATGAAACTAAATATAAACAAAAAAACTATATATAATTTCATGGTGATGACACTGCTGACAGATCCTGTACTCGGTTTAGTTGAAAATCACCCTGAGTCTAATCTTCGAGCGAAAACTTTTTTCTCTTGCATTTCTATGAGGTTAAGCTGCAATATCTTTTATCAATAGTTTTAATCCTATACTATTTTAAACGAGCAAAATGTATATGTCGCTTCAAGGCTGGCCGCTAGATGCAAACCTTCGGGAAGTCAGGATGTATTCCCTTAGGTTAAGACATCGTGTGTGGGCAGGTAGGTGGGTCAATCGTAAAAATGAAATCACACAAATTATTCGATACACTGAGTATGTTCAAATAGACACAAGTTACATTCTTGCTTACTAATATTACGGATCGATACTGATTCTACAACGCCTTTGCTCTAAGGCTGTCAGTACTCAACTGCCATAATCTGCCGTCTCTATCGCGCAAGCGGATAGAAAAAAAAGCGCGCCAAAGCGTAGTTATTCTTGCTTTGCCGCCAGATGGCGTGCTTGCGATTTATTTTGACGTCCGTACTATTGACTGTGACTATAATAATATTTATGTATTCACATTCTCGAATACGCCTCTAACGATTTCGATAAAATTTGCAACAAAGCAGTTTTCGGGGACGCAAAATCGATCAAGCTAGGTCTCATATATGGGCAAATACGTTTTCTCGATTTTCACCCGAGCAGAACTCGGTCGCCCAAGTACTAATGATTGTATTCCTTACCTCATTTATTTTGACAACTCTAAAGCCATCCATGGCAGCTTGCAGCGCGCATATGGGGTCGATTTCTGTCACGTAAACCTGAAATAACACGCGTATTACATTCAATTCTAATCACGTTTTAATAGCTACTGTTTTTTTTGTTGCAAGCGCGAATACTGAATCTGGGGTCCTTGGTACCCAAGTGAATCCCATGGAATCCATACTATTCTGTCTGTAACTTTTCACGCTTAAACTGCTGGACCTATTTAGATGAAATTTGGTATGAGAATACTTTGTGACCCTGGTAAGGATAGGTTTTATCCCGAAAATTATCCTTAAGGGGTGGAGGAAAGTGGAAGATTGTATGGTGAACCCATAATGTCTCAATTGAGACGGCCAACACACCTACAACCATCATCATCAGCATCATATCAGCCGAAAGACGTCCACAGCTGGACATAGGCCTCCCCCAAGCGTTGCCACATTGACCGGTCCCGTCTTAAGTGGTAGTGGGCAAGGCACATTGCTCGCAGAACGGATAGGCGATGGGGCCGAAAAGTTCAGGAGTTGTGACTGCGAACTGGATGACGATGCGTTGGAAGACCTCCCACAGCGATGACCTGGTGAAGGTGGTTGCGATACACCTACAATATTATTGCGGAATATTGAGGATTGCGCAATTATCGGTCGGCTAAAAATATTATGCTACGCAGACTAAATCGCGGGCAAAAGCTAGTATTATTATATTTTCTACTAAGAAAATATCATTAGTAAAGAGAATACACAAGACAACTTGCGAACAGTGGGGTCTTATTTAGACTCCAGCTTACATTTTCGGGAAATACAGTCATAGTATGAACTATTTTATTCAGATTTAAAAATATGATTACCGTTACATTATCAACTTTCTTTTCATGTTCTAGGTAACCATAAATCATAAGTCATTTATTTCGGAACAACATACAGTGTGTAAGAATTTTGTAAAAAAAAAAAACAAACGATTAAAACATTCCAATCGATAAAAAAGAATTTAAAAAAAAATGTCAATTATATAAAAAAATAAAACTAATAATATATCGCATATAGAATAACAAATTCAAAATTATAATAATCTACATTCCATTTACAAAAATCAATAATAAATATAGAAGGTGACAGATGAAAAATTTTAATAAAAAAAATCTAAGTGTGATAAAAGATCAGATCAATATCGATCGATGAGTATGTAAGGATCGTAGCAGATGGCGTTCTGTAGTGTCTGCATACATTCATGGGCAAAAGGCGTGAGTTTATGTATGTATGTATAAAAAGATCAGTGATATGTTATCCAATTTTTTGATAAAATAATAATAATATAGTCAACGATAACAGAAAAAAAAACTCAACGATAACAGTATCCATTTCATCATCATCATAGCTGAAAGACGTCCACTGCTGGACAGACCTCTCACAAGCGTCGCCACATTGACCGGTCCCGTTCGTCTCGAAGTTTCTAATTATTTATTTATTTAAACTTCATGCACAAAGGTACAATGGCGGAATTAATGCCTTAGGCATTCTCTACCAGTCAATCAATTATTGGTTGCCAAATTAAAATATCAGTAATACTCACCACACAGCCCAACGCTTTCAACGCTTGACAGCAGCCCTTCCCGACTTCTCCATACCCGCACACTACAGACTGTTTGCCGCCAAACATGAGATCTGTACTGCGTTTTAAAGCGTCGATTATGCTTTCTCTGAAATAGAAAAAGTTCGATGTTATTTTTACACTACAGTTTTTCATAAAAGTCGAAGGCCAAAAGTCAAAGTCAAAACCGCGAGAGAGTAAGTCAAAAGACAAAGTCAACTAAATAAATTGTAGTTCTAAAAACTAAAAAACACGCTTTAATGGTAAATTGAACTAAAAAGTCGCTAATCCTGAAGATCTTGGTAAGGCAAAACAAACAACAAACACACAAACAAACTATTTAAACGCGCCCGGTAGAACCAACTTTCATTATATGTAAATTTTAATTTTTGTTTGACGTACAAAAGTGCCGCTTATTGGCCTAGTTGAATAAACATATTTGACTTTGGCTTTCGACTTTGACTTTGACTAAATTATTGCATTGTCATCGGTCCTTGAAACGTGGGATTGATTTGAAACTTTGCACACTTATGCAAAGTTTCAAATCAATCCCACGTTTTGAAGGGGATGAAAATCACGTTCAAAGATTCCGTTACATTGATACATACCAAGCTAATAAAAGCGTTTTAAAAAGAGACAACAGTTAAAGTCAAGAGTTAAATGTCAAAGTCAAGTGTCAAATGTCAAAGTCAATAGTCAAAATCTAGAATCAAATGTCAAAGTCAAGAGTCAAAATCAAGACTCATGAGTTAAATTTCAAAATCGAGGGCCAAAGTCAATATACAAAGTCAGGAGTCAAAGTCACAGGAAAAATTACTAAGAAAATATGACTCACCGACACGAGTATAGGTTGTCGAACTTGGTCTTGGTGACGCTATCGTTGACGTTCATGGCTGGCACGCATAGCTTGCCGGCTTTGGAGAGCTGATACAAACGGTGGACGCCTGTAACGCTTTCCTCTACTATTCCTGGAAGAATCAAAGAAGACATGGTGTAATTTATACGAAAATTCAGGGTTCATAAGAGTATTTTAAAAGCTCGTCGTAGCTAAATCAACAATAGTTTACCAGATGAATAGAATAGAATAGAGTCTGGCAAACGAAAGTAGAGCTAAACAAGCGCGGCAAATTTAAAAAATATCAGCATAGCAACCCCAAAAACTAGTATGCAATACCTGGAATAACCTAATTTGATACTTTAGAATTATTTATATTACTTCGTCTGAATATAAATACTATAATACCTACCTAAATACATTTAGCTAATACTTTAGATATATCAATCTGAATTAAAAAAACCAGCCAAGTGTGAGTCGGACTCGCGCACAAAGGGTTCCGTACCATTATCGCGAAAAACGGATAAAAAATCACGTTTGTTGTTTTTTTTTTGTATTTTTTATTATAGCGGCAACAGAAATACATCATCTGTGAAAATTTCAACTGTCTAGCTATCACGGTTCATGAGATACAGCCTGGTGACAGACGGACAGACAGACAGACAGACAGACGGATCGCGGAGTCTCAGTAATAGGGTCCCGTTTTTACCCTTTGGGTACGGAACCCTAAAAAGCAACAGTATTCTATAATCATTTTGGTTTATTCACTATCAATCAAAATCTAAATCTAAGACATCCATGTGGATAGATTCGTAAGAGTCACAGGAATCATTGTTTTCTACATTAATAATATATTATTAATAATGAAACTTTTTAAATTATTAAATAGAGAAAATGTTTTTACAAAAAGATTTTGTTCTCGCCGTTTCATTGGCGCTTCTCTATTTTAGGTATAGTTTTTATCTACCCGCTTTTTACTTTATATTTTGAATTTTCGCTGCTTGGTTTTTGTACTGAGGTAAGAATACGACCGACACCGCCGCCGCGTGGTCGTGTCAGTACCGCTCCGATTGGTTTATCCACAATTTTGGTTTAAAACCGCCCTTTGAGGTTTTTTCGTGCCGTGCACAACCCTCATATCGTCCTCACCATAAAAAGACCGAGAAGAGCGCATCAATGTCGCAGCAGCTTCAGCACTTGGAGCGAGGCCCTGAGCTGGACTGCCCACCGTGTTGCTAAGGTTGGTCAATTTTCTTTCCTTAGTTGCGAAATCAGCAGCCTTTCTCAGTCTTGTGTTCTTTCCCCCTTTCTTAATTAAATAAAACCTATGGAGATACAACCACTAGCCAGTTAGTACCCACCCGCGCCATCAAAGATAAATAGTGATTACGAATTAAAACAAAGTATTAACTTAGTAGCGTCATACGGAAAATTGGGGTTGACATTAGTATAGCATTGCCATATAAAAAGTTTGCAAATTATTCGAGTGTCTCCTTTCATTTGCCAGACTCTAGAAATACTCATCATACTTATCATTATAGAGATATATATATCAAGTATAAAGAGATAAATAAACCTTTTGCAAACTATATTTCACAATTTTATCGCCAGAGCACGGAACAGTTTATAAATAAGGAGAATTGGGGCTTACGGTAGACTACTGTTAGAAGACGCAATAAGCAACTTTAAGGCCAACAGTAGGCCACCAGTAGATCAATAGTACAACACCAATAGCTTACACCATAGGTAGACCACGAGTAGATTATCAGCAGGCAGTCAGTCGCACCAGCCGACCACCAGTAGACTGTAGTATTATTCCTCCAGTGTAGACTATTTGTAGAGCACGAGAAAGCCACTACTGAACGTCAGCTAGATCATGAGTAGGTTATCAGTAGGTCATGAGTAGACCACGAGTAGACATTCTTTTAATATGTTTGAAGCATGAGATGTGTGGCATCCCTTCCATCATCAAGGATCAAATTGGGCTGTGGGGTTACAGCACCGGCCGATGCACCACCAGAAATTCATGTACCATCGTGAGACCACAGGCAGACTATCAATAGATCAGGAGACCACCAGTAGACCACTAACTAGTATATCTGCTGTATACCATCATTAGGACTCTGGAAGATCATAAGTAGACTGCTCTAGTAGAACAAAAATAGACCGTCAGTAGAACATCAGTAGGCCACCATTAGGTCAATAGTAAACCACTAGAAGAGCACAGAAGAAACTAATAAACCGGTGTCCTTCTCACCCTTAATATGTTTGAAGGCAGCAGCATGTTTCTTCAGCATGAGATGTGTGGCATCCCCTCCATCATCGAGGATCATGTTAGGGGTCCAGGTGGCTGTGGGAGTACAGCACTGGTCGATGCACCACCAAAATGCTTCCTCGCTTTCTCCGCGCCAGGCGAAGATCGCGTATCCTGGAAAAGGAGAGTCAGAAGCTTCAGTTAAGGATGTTTAGAAAAAAACACTGTGCTGGTTTCAGTTTCCAACAGGAGAATTCATTTTTCATAGATAATTTTATATGACAGGTCCCGGAGTCCGTAATTTTATCTTTAGGCTGGTCGGTGTTTGAAAGATTTCTAGATCACACTATGTGTTAATCTTTAGATAAATATCATCATAAATCGGTTTAGCCCTGATGGTACTACAACCAAAAGAACGCATGGTCACTATGACGAGTACTACTTTTAATGTGATTAGGCGAGCAAAAATAATACAGGGCATGGCGCATAAACACACGTTGCCAACTGTATTTCGACAGGCGCTTGCATATTACATTGCGAAAGAGCTCTCACAAAGAACTCATTCAGTATTTATTTATACCATTCTCATCCAGATGCTATCAGCCACCCTGGGAAGACCGTCGCGCTCACCAAAAAAAACACGTTTTCTAGTGAAATTATATAGTCTAAAAGTGAGTATTTTTCTACGCCATAGTGTGACAAACAGACGGCACGGCCTCCTGATGGTATGTGGTCACTTCCCGCGTTGTCTACCCTTCTCAACTTTTGTCCGTATTTTATTTAGTTATCTACTCACCAGCATGTGCTAACGCAGCGGCGACTTCGTTCTGCGTGCTGTAGATATTGCAAGCGGCCCAGCGCACAGTGGCGCCAAGAGCGGCCAGTGTCTCGATGAGAACCGCTGTTTGAGCGTTAATGTGTGTGCAGCCTACGATCTGGGGAACGAAATGTTGTAAGATATCAGAGGTGTTTATAGTACACGTACACAATTTCAGCAGTTATTTTAAGGCCCCAACTTCTTCGTGGTTGCGATGATTCCTAGTAAATTCAGAGCCGTGGACAGCGTTAGGATTAGCCACGTAAAGGTCTTTCAGAGAACAGGTGTTTGTGCACAGAGACACGACAAGAAGTGAGTCATTATTTGGGACATGGCACCGCAATCACTTTGTTGCTCATTGGATTACGAAGTTTTACCTGCAGCGGCCCACCGGGCTTCGTAATCGACTTAGAGATTTCAAGGTGTGCCTGCCATGGCATTTGGTGGCCCGCAGAGAACATGAAGCGGACCTATTGAAAGTTTAACCTGCAAAGCGTATACATACATAACATCACGCCTGTATTACGCAAAGATTTAGGCAGAGGAGCACCTACAGTACTCCCCCAGTTATGTTTAAGTAATAAAAAGCGAGCATATTGCCATCAACCGGACTCCAGACTGTTACTGAACCCCCCGGGCTCAGTAGCAGTGGCTTGGTCACCCACGGTGAAGCGAACAAGGAACCCGAGGAGGGGCTACTCGTCAGGGCTTTTGCCGATTAAGCCGACGACGTAGCGGCCAACAAGTAGGTTTAGGTGCCATTTAGTAGTAGGCGACATCGCAAATGAGGCGGGCCGCGATTTCGTATGGAGCGTCTCAGTCCTATACGATATCGCGGCTGAGGGTTAGGGGCCGCGGCGGGAGAGGAGTGCCGGTATTGCCGCGCCGCTCTCCCTAGCTTCCGCGGCCTGGACGGGGTCGCCACCATGTGATGGCGGACGCGATGGAGCCGCAGGGGAGGTCCCTATCCCCAACAGAGGACACCGTGGAGTTATAACTGCGCTATCTACCCCTTCCCTGTGTCCTGTAGCGCAGTATGCATAAGCATTAATTCTCAAGGCAAAAAGAAGCTACTGCTGAGAAATTACAGATGGAAAAACCCCAATAACACTTTGCCCGACCCAGGAATCGTACCCAGGACCTCATGTTCAGTATTAGCGCTTGCAACCACAACACCAACGAGGTGGTCGTAACCGATATCAATTCTGTGCAATCTGGTTTCATCAAATGACCACATACATACGCACGGTCGATTTGTCTACATAAACTATACATTGAGTTTAACTGCACTAGTATACAAGTTGGTTCAAGCTGACCTCATTAACCCGTTTTCACAAGGTTTCAAACGTTTACGTGAATTGCTTCGAGCGCCTGCTTAACTCCAAAAGCATTGCATTCGCGAAAACCATTTACTTCTAATACGAGAAGTTCTTTTTGACGTGAATATGTCTTTAAAGTTGCTTCCATAGTGGAAGGCAATTCAAAAAACCAGCCAAGTGCGAGTCGGACTCGCGCACGAAGGGTTCCGTACCACTATCGCAAAAAACGGCAAAAAAATCACGTTAGTTTTATGGGAGCCCCACTTAAATATATATTTTATTCTGGTTTCAGTATTTGTTGTTGTAGCGGCAACAGAAATACGTCATCTGTGAAAATTTCAACTGACTAGCTATCTCGGTTTATAAGATACAGCCTGGTGACAGACGGACAGACAGACAGACAGACGGAACGCGGAGTCTTAGTAATAGGGTCCCGTTTTTACCCTTTGGGTACGGAACCCTAAAAACGAATGGTATAGTCCTCGCCAAACTTCTTGACCGCCCTGAAGTTGGTTTACCGGATGAGCGAGGCATGACACGGTGCTGTTTTTGTTACTTTTTTGCTACTAAAAATAGAATAAAATAAATATTTAAGTGGGGGCTCCAATACAACAAACGTGATTTTTTGACGTTTTTTTTGCGATAATGGTACGGAACCTTTCATGCGCGAGTCCGACTCGCGCTTGGCCGGTTTTTTATTTATTTTTGACTAGCTTCTAGCCGCGGTTTCGCCCGCGTAAAAAGTGTTTTAGCATCCCAAGAGAATACTAACTATCCTGTCCTTCCCAGGCTCTCAAACTATCTCCATGGCAAATTTCATCTAAATCGGTTCCGTAGATCCAGAGTTTACCCCCTACAACCTCACAAACTTTACCTCTTTATAATATTAGTGTAGATAATATGGATAGGCTCGCGTTTGACCACAATCTCGCCTGATAGTGACCGATGATGTAATCGACGCGACGACTGAATATATTACTTCTAGTCACTCTGGATAATCTGGAGGAGCTCGTGGCTAAATAATAACAGCCGCACGGGTCGATCATCAAGGTTAAGCAACGCTTGACGAGCTCGGTCCGTGGATGGGTGACCATTTCAACATACCGAGTTTCCTCCGTGCCTCGGAAAGCACGTTAAGCCGTTGGTCCCGGCTGTTATTTGAAGATCTTTGACAGTCGTTACGGGTAGTCAGAAGCTTGAGATCTGACACCAGTCTTGCCAAGGGGTACCGTGTTTACCCAGTTACTGGGTTGTGGAGGTCAGATAGGCAGTCGCCCCATGTAAAACACTGGTACTTAGCTGAATCCGGTAAGACTGGAAGCCGACCCCAATATAGTTGGGAAAAAGGCTAGGCAGATGAGTCACTCTGGATAATAATGCAACCTGAATATTTGCTTAATCAATATGGTTGTTCACATAAGTACACTATACTCCGCTCACTTCAGTAATCTGCCATTAGATGCAATTTTGTGGTGGCGCGAGAGTACCTACTGTATAGAGAACTTCTGACCAAAAAACCATAACTAGATCCAGCGGTTTAGAACCTGCCGTGTCTGTTAGCGAATGAATTTAACAAATTTCAAGTCTACTTCTTTCTAATAGCTCTCTCACTGCTGAGAATCGTGACTCCATTTCAACTTGCCAACGGTTTCTCTCCATCTGTCACGATCAGTGGCGCTGAACGGTATCGCCAGATGCACCGATATTTGTTCCAACCGCCGCCGCCGCCGTTTGGGGCTTTGGCTTCAATCACGGACACACATCCATACACATTTACAAACACTTACACACACACAAACACTCGCATATAACACACACACATTTATAAACACACACACACCCATGCACTCAAAAATAAACATTATTGTAGAATTAAATGAATACTAGTACAAGAAAATCTAATACTACAGTAATTTAGTATTACTGTAGTATTTGATTTTCTTGTACTAGTTTCTCATTTTAACATTTTTTAAGGGACAGGGATTGTTATTCCTTAATACAGGTTATTCTGCAACCCAGCTAGGGAAGCAGAACTTCACCAACCTAATTGTAATGGATATAGTACAAATTTGTACGTACCAACACGTCTTATGGTCAAATTTGTACGTACGTACAAATTTTACCATAAGACGTTTATTTATTTATTTAAACTTAATGCACAAAGGTACATTCTAATGGTGGGCTTAATGCCTTGTGCATTTTCTATAAATCAAGGATGGTGAAGAGATAACATGGCAGGTGCATTGTTTAAAACGTAGCAGCAAATACTTTTACAGGTAAAACAAAATTGTTTACAATACACATACATGTTTTATATAAAACATATACATATTTAATAAAGTAATGAAATGAGTGAGGTTCGGAGACCAGACGAAAAAATAGAGGAATATGAAGATTTTGTGCTGTACCATTCGCATGCAACAAATGGAAGAAACGGAGTTGGCTTTCTAATAAAAAAGCCATGGAAAAACAAAATTTTGAGCTTCAAGACATTCTCAGACAGAGTAGCAGCCATGGAAATTCAAATTTCAGATGAAACCGTTTGGTCTTTTGTCCAAACTTACGCACCAACAGAGAGCCAAGTCAGAAGACGTAGAAATCTTCTACTAAACTGTTGAAAACGCCTTAGACTTCGTAAACACAAAAAATCTGATACTTATGGGTGATTTTAACGCACAGATAGGTATGGTCAGAGTAGGTGAAGAAACAGTAATTGGTAAATTCTCTGATGGGAAAAGAAGCAACAATGGCCAAAAGTTGTTAGAATCGCTC
Organism: Orthosia incerta; assembly: GCA_948252205.1. Classification (NCBI taxonomy): domain Eukaryota; kingdom Metazoa; phylum Arthropoda; class Insecta; order Lepidoptera; family Noctuidae; genus Orthosia; species Orthosia incerta. The sequence continues at coordinate 21,077,063 of OX411765.1, forward strand.
TGGAAAATAATCTTATGCTTATTAATAGTATGTTTAAACGAAAAACCCAAAAGAGATGGACATGGAGATCACCAAACGGAAAACACTTTAATGAAATTGATTACATTCTAACAAACCAACCAACTTTTATCCATAGTTTTAATATATTGAACAACCAAAACTTTGAAACAGATCATCGTATGTTAAGATGCAAAATAGAAATAAATGCACAATGGAAAAGAAAATTTATCAAAAACAATCATAAGCATACAAAGAACCTACCAATATTATCCAGGGCTGACGGTTTGCATTGGGAAAATAGCTTTATAGAAGCAGTAAACATATCAACTAAAGTCCAGGATCAATATAACGATTTCGAATTGAAAATGAAGGATCTATTAAAACAATTACCGAAAATGGACGAAAACTGAAAACAATTTACGGCACACATCAAAACTCTCTTCGAATATAGGAAACAATTATATAGAGAAATACGAACAAAATCAGTAAAAGAAAAAATTACAGAAATAAGTAAAGAAATAAACAAAAACATATCCAAAGAGAGAAAAATGCGTAGACAAGAAGTCTTAGAAAGACATTTAGAAAAGTCAGGTGCTATAAGAAAAGCGTACAAGGAGCTCAGAAACAAAAAAGAGTGGACGGAGAGCCTAAAAAACAAAGCAGGGAATATAATAAGTAAGAGACCAGGGATAATAAAAGAAGCTTCTAATTATTACAGGGACCTCTATGCATCTGGGGAAAGTCAAGACTCGCCGAGGCACACGCTTCAGTTTTCAGAGTGTCGTTCTACTCCTGATATACTTAAAAGTGAAATCGAACAGGCAATAGGCTCTCAAAAATCAGATAAAACCCCCGGTGAAGACAGCATAACGAATGAAGTATTAAAGTCCCTCTCTGAACCATTACAGGCCCCACTTCAAGTACTATTCAATAATATACTTGAAACAGGAGAAATTCCCCAGCAGTGGTTTAACTCAACCATCATACTACTACATAAAAAGGGTGACAGAAAGGATCTAGGAAACTACCGGCCTATCAGTCTAATGTCGAACATGTACAAAATTTTCTCCAAAATACTTTTAAATAGACTCTCAGTACCATTAGATAAGCAACAACCGTACGAACAGGCGGGTTTAAGAAAGGGCTATTCGACATGAGACCACATACATGTTGTTACACAAGTAATAGAGAAGATTAAAGAGTACAGGAAAACTTTATATATATGCTTTATTGACTACAAAAAGGCCTTTGATTCTATAAAGCATGGTGCGATCTGGCATTCTCTCTTGCAACAAGGCGTAGAAAAGAAGTATATCACTCTACTCCACAATATTTACTCCAACAGCTGTGCAAAGGTGAGGCTAGAAAGAGAAGGGGATCAATTCCCCATCGAGAAGGGCGTTCGGCAAGGTGACCCCCTTTCGCCTAAAGTATTTTCTGCTGTTCTAGAGTCAATATTTAGAAACTTAGACTGGGAGGGCAGAGGTCTTAAAGTCGACAGGGATTATCTCAGCCATCTTCGTTTTGCTGACGACATCGTACTTTTTGCCGAAAACCCTACCGACCTGGAAATCCGGTTAAAGGAATTAACACGTGAAAGCAAAAACGTAGGCTTAACACTCAACACCGAAAAAACCAAGATCCTCACTAACGGGGGCAGAAAAATAATTTCAATTGACGGTAACAGCATAGAGTATGTAGAAGAGTACATTTACTTAGGACAAATGGTTTCATTTAACGAATGTGCCAGCAACGAAATTCGAAGACGCATATCTTTGGCATGGAAGAGGTATTGGAGCTATAAAGAAATCATGAAGAATAAACAAATTAAAATACATTTAAAGAAAAAACTCTACGAAGTAGCAAATCTTCCATGCTTAACGTACGGCTGCCAGACCTGGTCATTAAAGAAACACGACGAAAACGTACTTGCCATATGTCAAAGAAAAATGGAACGCAGCATGATGGGAATAAAGCAGAAAGAAAGAATCTTCAACAAAATTATCAGACAGAAGACAAAATTAGTTGACGTCGTAAAGAGAATAAGGCTACTTAAGTGGAACTGGGCTGGTCATGTCTGCAGGTTAGAGAATGGTCGATGGACCAAAAAAGTAACTGAGTGGATACCAAGAGACCAAAGCAGAAGTAGAGGTCGGCCCAGGAAAAGGTGGGAAGACATATTTTGGGAGAAAGGTGGACCTGGTTGGATGACTAAAGCTAGGGATAGGAATCAATGGAAGGAAATGGGGGAGGCCTACGCCAAAGAGGCGACTACTGCTTAATGGCGTGATATACACTCGTTCAAACATTTAAATTAATTAAGGAAAAAACAAAATTTAGCAAATAGAATAGAATCTAGTGTAAGTAATTATAGGAAATATTTATGTAAAGTAGTAGAATAAAGGCTTTTTTTACTTTATTTTATAATGAAATGAGTTATCGAGATAACCCGCTGATAATAAAACCGCAATATCCGCTTGAAAGCATACCGACTGGTGGCCGTCCTGATTTCGAGAGGAAGCGCATTCCAAAGAAGAATACGAAAGGAAGAATGACGAAGAATGTTCCATTTTGTTAATACGTGTGTGGGCAATTTGGCCAAATTATCACACTACACGTTCAGGCAGGTTGAGAACAGTTGTTTTACCTATATGTAACTCATAACACACTATGTAGAAGTCTAAATACTAAACGAAGCGCATACAACAGTAACACAAAATATCATAGAGCCTAGAGCTACACAAATATCAGCTTATTGACCAATCAATCAAACCACTCAAGTCGTTCAGTCGATCAATCATTCTGTCGATCTTTCAATCTGATGTCTGAAAATATGTCGGGTTTTTGATTAACTACAACATAGAAAAATGGAATGAAAAAAGAAAATTGTGGGATATAATTTTAACTCAAAATACCGCCCACACCACACAGGATGTCTTCACCGAAGGCAAAACATCTTGATTTCCTAATGGTTTGCATCCATCGGCCATCACTGATGCGACAAATATATATGAGAGCAGTGGTGACCCAGTGGGAAGGGCCCCGATTTACGTGTCGTAGGTCGTGGGTACGAACCACAGACGTAAATCTAACTAGATAACGCAAGTCCCTCCATCTGTATGAAAACCAAGCGAGTCACTTTTTCACACACAATTTAAAAACAAATTTACTTACCAATAAAAGAAGACATTACCAATGCCTCGGCCAACTTTTTCTGTGGGATGGAATGTGGGATAATAAGGTATTTTCCTAGATTTCGGTGGATTTCCGGTGCCGATAATGCTAAATTAAACCACTGAAAATCAGCGCCGTGCAGTGGGTCCCCCACGGCACAGCATTATGCTGAGTGGAAGCCTTCTTGCCACAACCACGACATGCATCTGCTTTTATTTATACTCGCATTTTTTTTTTGTCTTTTTTACTTTTCTAACATAATTTAAGAACTACTAGCACTATTGTAAGGGTTTAGTTTTCAAAATCTGTAACCACTGTTCTTGTTCACGAAATGTAATGTTTGTATGTCGTTTTGTGGCAATTAAATATTTTTTCTTTCTTCTAAACGAAAATCTCCAAGTACGATCATCGACCGAAATTTTACTCCGTTTTTTGACACGCAAAGTACATACAATTGCGTCATCTAGGTAGATTTATATCTGTGGTTCGAGCCCAGGCATCAGGCGCTTTACTTTGTGTAAATTATTTTCATTACATTATTTCATTCATTATTTTTAGAGCAGTGTCTAAAAATGATGAAGGAAATAATCGTGAGGAAACCAGCATGTCTTAGAATAAGATGCGAAGACATGTGACATCTACCAACCCGCACTAGGCCCGCGTGTTGGATTAAAGTCCATTTCCTTTCTCACAGAGAGGAGGCCTGAGTCCCAGCAGTGGGAACATTAAAAGGCGGAAGATGACGATGATGTATTAATAAATACCTTGGCATCTTTCAACGGTTTATCCTCCTTAGCCCTGGCCCGAAGCGCCATGATGCCAGGCATTTCCTGCTCAGCGATCTCGATCTCCCGTCTGCCGAAAGCATGCTGTTCGATGTTCCTGACACAGTAGGCCGGGTTAGGAGTGCCAGCTGCGATGGCCTTCTCATGTGGCTGGACTCCTTCGTCTTCGTCTGATGATGACCCTGGAACAAAGGAAGGTGGAGTTTAGAGAGGTTGAAAGTGGTGGAATTTCGAGAATGGGTTCTTCTGTCATATTAAAGAATGTTTTTAGGGTTTTTAGCTAGGTGCTATTAAATGCTTTCTTATGCAAGAAATATTTATTTTAACCGCTAATGTCGAACCAACCGAAATAACCGCTGATGGCGAAGAAATTTATTTATTTTGTAAAAAAGGGGTAAAATAAATCTATTTTTTTCGGCAACCTAAATTGCTTAACCTTTTTAAAAGATTATAGCAAGCGTACTCGTGCGATAATATCATTAATTGCTTCTAGCTTCATATGTTTAAAAGACTGTCTACTCGACAGCATAAAACATGCAATGAATACTGTTGAATTGCAAAATGAACGCGTACTTTGAGTTTCCAATATAATAACACTATCAGGGTGCAGGGCCCCAATTCTTTAAATAAGCTAGGTACCAGATAGGTAACGAGAAGACCTGGACGAAAACAACGAGAAATGGTTTGAGGTAGTGCAAAAAATAGTAGGTAAGTAAACCTAAAATCTTAAAATTCATTGGGTCTACGATTTCAAATTAACAAAATTGTCTCATTGATTTTAATTAGAATCTCAGAAGAAATCCCTCGAATGTACATAAAGAAACTCCCCAAACGAGAGAGGTTTATTTAGCAAGCGCTTAGTATTTAATTATTTCTATTTTAGATGTATCCAGACTAACTAGGCAGAAAATTGTCTCTTTTGTGTCTTCATTTTGGGGCCAATATAGCTTGGTGTTAGGGACAAACCCCGATGGCACGACGCAATTTAAATGGTGTCGATAGGCGATATCGCACACGTATTTTCTAAGAAAACTCCAATTTAAAATCGGTCACATTGCGTCCAAATGAACGGACCTACTTGCAGTTTTGCTTGTGTAAAAATCGCTCGCTTAGAGAGCAGTGGTGGCCCAGTGGTAACGGCCGCGAGTCCGCGACTCTAAAGTTGTAAGTCATGTGTTCGAACCCAGGCAGGCGCTATACTTTGTTTAAATTATTTCATCACCACTGCTCTCAAAACGGTGAAGAAAAAAAACCCTTGAGGAAACCGGCATGTCCTAGAGCCAAAAATTCTGAGACATGTGGCATCCACCAACCCGCACTGGGGCCCCCGCGTGGTATATTACGGCCTATTCTCTCTCACAGAGGGGAGGCCCCAGTGGCAGTGGGAACATTAAAAGGCTGATGATGATGAAAAATCGCTTATCAATATAACATAAATCAAATCGAGTCGAGCCACCACGAAGGTCGCTTACGCATTTAGTCTGGATACATAGGTACATATTAGAAAGACCCTTTTGGTCGTTTTTGCAATAAACATTTCTTTCTTATAATAATAACTTACAAACATCACTCCCAGACACGATGGAGAATCTCTTCTTGGATAACACCTTCGATTTCTTCAACTCGTTTATGGTCTCCATTTTAATCATAAATAACACTGACTTTATAACGGACTGAAGGTTTAAGTCTAAAGGTGCACTGTGATTGGTAGTGTTAATAGATCAAGTAATTTTTTTATCGTTTTCCTGTGTCGGTGTAAGCTGTTGGTCTTACTAGATGTGATTAAATATTATTTACCAGTTAACTTTGTAACCAAGGTTTGGATCGAATAGTTGAACCGTACGGCTTTTATTAAACGTTACGGATATACACTATAAAATTTTATAGTGTGCCGGTCAAGGCACATTAATGCAGGGTCGAATTAAAATCTATCGATAATGTAGTGCACATATTTCTATCGAGGTAACAAAAAACAAAAAAATGACGACTGTATTCGGTCTAATACGTGCAGTATTAGACCGAATACAGTCGTCATTTTTAGAAGTCGATTCTAACTTAGTAAGTATTTTGCAGCACAGTATCCTACCCCTCAAACCCGCTGTCACGTGAATTCGCGGATAAAACGGAATTCGCCACCACCATCATCCAAAAATTTGCTGAAGCCCACGAACACAGAATGTTGAGGTTATCCAGCTGCTAGACATTACAGACTTAGTGCGTAGACTATAAAGAACTAAACCTTTTGAATTAGTGTAGTGTAAAATGAATGAATAATAGTGACAACGCTGTGCTACACATTTAACACATGAACATAGTGTTTTTAAATTATATCAGACTCTATGAAAGTGCTACGGACTTGTGTAAAGTTGCAAATGGACACTATTCTTAGTTTTAACTCTAATCTATCACGTAACATATTAAGTTAAATTGCTTATTAGACTTTTAGGCTAGATCGTAATTAATTATTAAGAATAAAGTATTTTTTTTTTAAAGTTTATTCGCTACTGCGTCGTGACTGCCTTCGTGTTGGGTGCTATCTTCATGTTTAAACCTACCTGGAGCTATCTTAGTGCGATATGCAGTGGCGTACCTATGTAACCAAACGCCACGGGGCAAAAATTATATTAGGGATATTATTTAAATATGCAAAACCCATCATCATCCGTATCACCCACTGCAGGATAAAAAGCAAAGCAAGGCTAAGTTGTACTTAGTAGAAAGTAGTTCTAATGTAGCAGTCGTTCATGGAGGCTGAGGGGCTCATTAGGGGGCCCCGGGGCACTGACCCACCCAGCCCTACCGTACGTACGCCACTGTCAATATGCCTTGAAAGGTCTGCTGATTATCCTTTTTCTTTTCTCAATCTCAATTGATGTAACTAGCTTTACGTAAATTAGTTTATCGCAAATTGTTTCAATTAAGGGTACACTAGTCGACGGCACGAACTATTTTGTGCGCGGGGTTAAAATGCATTTTATATCAACCGACAACACGTGCGGAAGAGATAGATGCTGTGATGAGCTTTAGGAAGCTAGTTCGCGTACGAATACACACTTTTGCAAATTTGTAGCGAAATGGATAATGATTTAGGACGAAACCGAGCGCGCGAAATTTTATAAACAGACCTTTGGCAGTCTAGATATTATGAAAAAACTACTAAATCTATCTGTTCAAAATAAAACTTATTTGCATTTTTGAACTACTAATTTATCCCTGTATGGAGGCCGTTTTGCAATTTTCCGTCTTCTTATGGTATTTATTTGCGCCCAAAAATGCGTTAAAATTAGTGACGAAATGTGGAACTTTCGACGCTCATAACTTTTAAACATTTTCTTTTTTTACTTTTTCGCTTCCATACAGGGCTAGATAATGATGAGACAAATTGATATCACTTTTTATTTTGAACTTGCATCGTCAAACAGTGGAATAATCCCAAAACTACGTTTGTATGGAAGAATTTTCGACTAGTGTAACCTTAAGAAGCAGAATTCTTTATAACATAAGCCTAACGAGGATGATCGGTGTCTGAGATTAAATGCTCAGGTCCGAAGAAGCCTTAATTTGTCTGATGGGTAGGCTAGCCCACAATTGGCTACTGCTTAGTCAATTATTTCAGACTTACAGAAACGCAAAAAGGTCGAAGGTCAAAAAAAACTGGCCTAAATTGTCGAAAATCATAAGCAAATAGTGAGCAAGCGTGGTAATTCGCTCATATATATTCTGTACGAAAAGGCCTTTATACAGGTAAACAAGAAATAAGTTAGAGTGAACAGACTTCTTCTGGGTAAGCTCACTCCATCGTCGACTCTGTCTCTGTCACCTATGACCTAGACTAGAGTCAAGAGCAAACCCAATACAAATAAAAAAAAAAAGTTTAAAAAAAAAAGAACGACTTCGAAAAAAAACACTACAAAGTGAAAAATACCTTCAATTTCGGAAGGTATTCCTGTCTTTGTTTCTTCGTTTTTTGACACCGGCTTCTGCATCACTGCCTTATATCCCGACCCCCACATCCCACTATCTGGGTAACACCGGTACCCCTAGCAAGACTAGTGACGATTTCCTAGCATCTGACTACCCGTAACGACTGTCAAGATCTTCAAATAATAGGCGGAACCAACAGCTTGTTGAGGCACGGGGAGATTCTCGGTATGTTAATAATTAAATTCCCATCCAAAATTTGGCCTTAGCAAGCCTTGCAAACTTGAAGATCGACCTGTGCGATTATTTTTAGGGTTCCGTACCCAAAGGGTAAAAACGGGACTCTATTACTAAGACTCCGCCGACTCCGCGGTCCGTCTGTCTGTCTGTCACCAGTCTGTGTCTCATGAACCGTGATAGCTGGACAGTTGAAATTTTCACAGATGATGTATCTCTGTTGCCGCTATAACAACAACTACTAAAAATAGAATAAAATAAATATTTAAGTGGGGCTCCCATACAACAAACGCGATTTTTAAGCCGTTTTTTGCGATAATGGTACGGAACCCTTCGTGCGTGAGTCCGACTAGCACTTGGCTGGTTTTTAATGACACTGCACTTTTTGGCTAATATGGAACCGTTGTTGGAAAGTATTTGGTGTCATCGCGCGGTTATGAGTTACCAGCTTAGCAGCATAGGCTGCAGACAGTGAATTTGGCAGGGTAAAGGTTATGATTCCATTTTGTTTAATTGTAGGACCCTTTTTGCCGTTTTTTGCGACAATGGTACGGAACCCTACATGCGCGAGTCAGACTCGCACTTGGCCGGTTTTTTACAAAACCACGAGCCCCTTTCCAACCCCATAAGAAACACATTACGTATAAATAACGCATAAGTATTATTGATTTATAGTTTAGTTACATACGTCAGGCTATTCTTGGCCGACATCTGACCTTGGGGAAAGTATAATGTGTATAATCGCGACCAACTTAGCGTCATGGATACAAGAAATGTGACGTAATATCTGTATTACGTCTTTTATTGCTATATGAATTATGTATAGCGTTACCACGGACATCAATTTGTTCTGCCCTTAACCCAATTTATTAGGGGATCGACGCAGTAAGTCTTTTTCTGCTATTACATAGATCTACAGAGACCTCGTCGGCAGTACTATGTTCAGGGAAGTGCATCTTCAACAAACAGTCTCGGATAGGATAGGATTCTTGCCCATTCATACCAAGATAGTGATAACTTTAGACACTCATGCAGAAGAGCTCAAGAACTGAAGAAGAAGGTGACTTATATTATCATCGTTAACTTTGATGTATGAAACTTAATAACATTTATTTGAACTTATAAGTTGACGATATAAGTATAACTGAGTGTGAGTGTGTGTGTGTGTGAGTGTGTAACAGTCTGTGTCTGTCTGTCTGACTGACTGACTAAATTAAAGGACTGTAAGGCTAAGCACGCACTGCGATTTTTATTCGCGCGATTTTTTTTCCACGCGAATTTTTTGGTACTATTTGAGCGCGATTTTTTTCCGCAGTGCGTGCAGCTTCATACATTTCCGCCCATTCTGTGACATATGCACGCTGCAGCGAATAAAAATCGCAGTGCGTGTTAAGCCTAAAGGAGGAGCCGTGGGCGGAAACTATAGTATGCCTATAATTTATTGCCAACCGTACCTTTCAAACTAAAACATAGCAATACCTCTGGGAATAATACTTCTTCGACTGAAATCTTGTTTGTCCCATCTAAATTGTGTTCAACAAAAAAGTTTAAGGAACTAATCTTGGGGAAGCACTTAAAGTAGGTAATGATCTCCCTTTCTAACGAGCGGAATAATCCATTAAAGCTACGAGAAAATAAAATGTGTGTTGGACTAAGCAGTTTTAAGCTGGGAATTCACTAGACGGACTCTCCTGTGGACATGCTAGTGGGCCATCGTCGCAACTCTGTGACGCTCAGTGACGGTCAAACAATGAACTGAAATATGCGTCAATAGATCTGTGTACGACGATCACACGCTAAACAAAAAATAGTAGGACAAACTGACAGTAGCGAGGTATGGCGGACAGGGCTGGAAGTATGTCTGTAGGCAAGGGAAATTCCTCGCTTTATGCTTAGCTAAATCGAAAAGTATTTCAGAAATGTCTTGTTATCTAAATTCAGAAGATCTGTTTCGTAAATTGTTACAGTATTAGTGCAAGAAGTATTAAAAAAAAATATCAAGATGTAGTTACAGAAGTGCGGCAGACTGAGAAAATTATTGATGGATTTTTCATTTAATTTATTCATAACAAAGCCCTACAAGAACAATATAAAATTACGTGTTAAATGTAGAACAAGGCAAAAAAGCAACTGTGAAACCCTGATGCCCAAACTAGGCAATTGCCTGTATCTTGGCAATCAGTGTCGCTCCAGGTAAACAATACCAGTCTTATTAATAAAAATGGCGTATTACCACCTTACTCCGAAGTTACTCTTAGACTAGCTAATCCCGGAGTAACTAAGGATTAACATAGGCTTAGCAATGTTATTAATAAACATGGAATAACCTCGGACTAACTATTCATTTGTTACTCTTGGATTTACGCGTAAGCTATGGCAACCCAGTTCAATTTAAAAGTAAAAAGAGTGAACCAGTGAATGAAACCAAGAAATTTGATGACATAAAGTAGAAAAAGAAAGAAAAATAGCGGACAAAGTGACATCTGTCATACTTAAATCGCCTAAAATAAAATATTATAAATGCGGAAGGAACTCTGTCTGTCTGTCTATTACCATTTCACGCTTAAACCGCTGAACTGATTTTGGGTGGTGTTATTATTTTATTTTATTACATAATTACCTCAATGAGTTAGTATGGGACCCTGGAAAGGACATACGAGTTTTTCGCCCGAAAACCATCCTTAGGGGGAAAGGGGAAAAGGGGGGGGGGGGAAGGTAGAAATTTGTAAGTAGAACTAATAATTTCTCAACTAAGGCGGCCCTCACATCCACAATATTATTAGTCCGACATTAAACATAGGCTATTAGGAGTACTAATGCTACGCAGACGAAGTCACAGGCAACAGCTAGTATTTAATATTCGTAGTGCTTTGATACATCTGATGACGAGTGCATCTCTCATACTAATGTTAAACACATCTTCATGCCAATTCCTGAAATAGTGTTTCCTGTCTAGTACAATATATTTATATTAAACTAAAAATTTTCATCACCAAATCACAACGAACAAAATGTCAATCAAAAATAATAAATGTAGTCGCCATGGATACACTCTTAATCCAACCTTACTCCGACCTTAAACTAGCTAGCACCATGGAATAACTTTTAGTCCATGACTAGGGTCAGATTAGTATAATCTCTCCTTATTCCGTGTTTATTAATACGGAAATTTGTTAGTACCAACCTAATGCTTGGAATAAAGTTAATCCTACCTTAGTCCACGCTTATTAATAAGACGGTACAAGTATATATATATAACAGAGCAAGGAATGCATGTACAAAATTAAAAACAAAAAATTAAACAATCTAAATTTAAATTCAAAATATAAAAACTCAAAATCAAAGGTTCAAGAGTAAATGGATAACATTGTGTAGGCTAGAAGGGGAGTGGCTAGTGAGATGGCACTTAAGAGTGTGTTATGCTCTCTCAAATGTCACTCCGATGATGATGGTGGCACATGTTATGCAACATTCGGTTCCCTTCATGATGATTGAGCCGAGTGGTGCCAATCCATGCGTCATGTTCGTGAAACTTTTTGCTTGTTTATATACGAGTACTATTTAGGTAATAATGTCAACAATATATGAATCACACACACAGTTTTTCCGGGTCAAAATTCAACTTGATGACGCACGAGATGAAAACTTGAAAAACAATCACCTACAAAAGCGCACGGCAGGCTTGCATGGGTATTTCGTACAGCTAATAAGATTTTCGTGTTTTGGGATATTTTAGGTTTTAATTTGTTTTTAATATGATAGATAATCCCTTTCCGAATGCTGGTCAACAAAAAAGACGCATGAACAAAAGTCCATACCAACGAAATGAAGATTCATAAATGGGCAGGAGACGTGACTCGGCTTGATAGAGTGCGAAATGAGCACATATATAAATAATTTATCTGATGAACGGAAAGTCCACTGTATCAATATTATTATCCGATCAAAGTGCAGAAATTCCTTGCTTCACCCTGTAAACTTATTAATAACTAGATTTTGTCCGCGGCTTCGCTCCCGTGGACCACCCCACAGGACCCGTTTTCGGGATAAAAAAGTATATGCCTATGTCACTCAGGAATAATGTAGCTTTCTATTGGTGAAAGAATTTTTCAAATCGGTCCAGTCGTTTCGGAGCCTATTCGGTACAAACAAACAAACAAACAAAAAAATCTTTCCTCTTTATAATATTAGTACAGATATTACCTATCTAAACTAATGCTATAAAAAGGTAAAATAATTTGTTTTCTAAGAGAAAATTTCTGCAAAAACCGAAGTGGTTACGAAATTTTATAGAATAGAAAATTTATTTGCTAGAAACATAGAGTTTACAATAATAACAACAGCCGCACGGGTCGATCATCAAGGTTAAGCAACGCTTGACGAGGTCGGTCCGTGGATGGGTGACCATTTCAACATACCGAGTTTCCTCCGTGCCTCGGAAAGCACGTTAAGCCGTTGGTCCCGGCTGTTATTTGAAAATCTTTGACAGTCGTTACGGGTAGTCAGAAGCTTGAGATCTGACACCAGTCTTGCCAAGGGGTACCGTGTTACCCAGTTACTGGGTTGTGGAGGTCAGATAGGCAGTCGCTCCATGTAAAATACTGGTACTTAGCTGAATCCGGTAAGACTGGAAGCCGACCCCAATATAGTTGGGAAAAGGCTAGGGAGATGATGATGAAACATGGAGTTTACAGAGGTGTTCATTTCATAACATTGCATAGTGCTACATGTCTCATCGTTATAACGGCATGCAAAATCAAATTCCAATTTAATTAAATTCTTACATAAATTTTCAATTACATTACATTATTAATATTAAAATTTAAATATTATCTCAATCATTATTTATCTATATAATACACACTTCCATTTTAACCATATCATTAAATAAAACAATACATTTAACATATTATCACTTAAATTAAATAATTACTTAAGCCTGTATTTTGATGCCAGATCAAGAGAAAAAAATACAGGGACATTTTACAAAAAAATCGTGAATCGAGTAAAAACATTACTGCAACCACTGCCGCAGGCTTATTACGTATCTTTTGCAAGAGCAAAACGATAGCGATCAAACGCTTTATGTCATAAAAGTCGGCATTACCTGCAGTGTAGGTATGGTAGGTCCTACACAATCGTTTGCTAATCGCTCGCTGTTTGTCAAATATACCTATTTAAAAAAAATACCGCCAACAACTCTAAAACTTCTGTATGGAAGAGCAATTATTTAATTATCATGATATAGGAAAAAGAGTTCCTTGTTTACCTTTTGAAAAAGAAGCCTATATATTAATGGTTTCTTTGGTACACTAGAGCAAAACCGTACAAAAACCTTTGTAACAAAAAAAATATACCTTTGTAACCGACAAAATAACTGTAGCGGCACCAACGCCGCCACTTACGAACTAATGACATGATGTCACACAAGCCCTGCATCGCGCAAGCAAAGTTTTCGGCGCGATTTGAACACATACAACAGTCCGACAATAACCGTTGGGCCAGTTGCTCAGACCAGACACAACACCCGTCTGGTCGGAAGATCCTCTCTTTTCTATGGAGGTTTGTGGGACTTTACACCCTGTTCCGCATACCTTCAAATAACGAACAATAAAGCAAAAAAGAAAAAAAAATCTTTTAGTCTAGTATTTTGAGTTTGCGACAAACAAACAAACATGCAAAATAATTACCTTAAGCGTAGAATTATTACAGCTGGGTTGATCATCGTTGATAGTAATTGTTTGGCGCCGCATAAAAATGCTAGACTAAAAGATAATTATATTTATTTTTTGCTTTCTAGTTCGTTATTTCGTCGGTTAATTTTTTTGTTAAAAGGTCTTTTCTCGCTTTTTTAAATCCTTTATTTTTTTCAATCTTTAGGGGTGGATATTGTTTGTAAAATTTAAATGAGACCGACTTTGGAGACCGACTCTATCCGATAAAAAAATAATTTTTGAAATCGGACCATTCTACAAAAAGTTATGCGTGGTCATACATAAAAATAACGAACTAAGAATACGAACTCTTACTCGTTACTCTTCGAATTGAGAACCTCCTCCTTTTTTTCATCGGTTAAAAAAGCTAGCTTTAGATACATAAATTAAGGGTACACTAGTCGACGGCACGAACTATTTTGTGCGCGGGGTTAAAATACATTTTATATCAACCAACAAGACGTGTGGAAGAGATAGATGCTGTGATGAGCAGTAGGAAGCTAGTTCGCGTACGGATACACACTTTTGTAAATTTGTAGCGAAATGGATAATGATTTAGGACGAAACCGAGCGAGCGAAATTTTATAAACAGACCTTTGGGTGTCTAGATATCATGAAAAAACTACTAAATCTATCTGTTCAAAATAAAATCATTTGCATTGTTCAACTACTAATCTATCCCTGTATGGAGGCCGTTTTGCAATTTTCCGTCTTCTTATGGTATTTATTCACGCCCAAAAATGCGTTAAAATTAGTGTCGAAATGTGGAACTTTCGACGCTCATAACTTTCAAATATTTTCTTTTTTTACTTTTTTGCTTCCATACAGGGCTAGATAATGATGAGACAAATTGATATCACTTTTTATTTTGAACGTACATCGTCAAACAGTGTAATAATCCCTAGACTACGTTTGTATGGAAGAATTTTCGACTAGTGTAACCTTAATTAATTGTTGATCCGCAAGGAAACTAATAAACCAAGGCTTATAGGTTGTAGTGACCGGTCATAATGGCCGTAATGATGCATACATAAAATAAATTGTTAATTGCCCATATAACACTAGAAAAATAAGGTCAATACAAGGATAAAAAAATAAACGAGAAGTCTAGAATTCTAGACCCAAACTGGTTTGAGTACCTTCAGTCTAGTCACAGAGCTAGGAGGCTTTTCGGCGGCTGATTTTAGAGTCGGCATAGAGTTTCCAGCATAAAAAATGTTGAAAATGCCACCGCGTGTTTGCTAGGCTCGTGACAATTCTGACTATGAAAATAGGTATATGGAGCTGGTGGAAGACGTTGCAAATCCCTTAGACTGCCTTTCGCACAACGACTTTATCCACCGCGAACTGAACATAAAGGTCAGACTGTCCACGACCTGCCTTCACAGAATTTTGGAGTTCTTTGGTCACATTGCCAGAAAGGATGGACATAAACTGGAACAGGTGATGGTTACTGGCAAGATTGAAGGGAGACATCCTAGAGGTCGCAATCCAATAAGGTCAGACCCAGTCCGCAAATCGTTGAACACCAAACTGTACGATGCAAAAGACAGGCATAAATGGCGAAAATAAGTGAAGGAAAAGTTGTAGCCACGCCACGACGACAGGAGAATCACGACCCTCAGTAATATGAGAAACACGACTTGAAGAGAGGGGGAGGGGAATAGGTACTACGATTTTTTTTAATCCAAATTTACTGTTATTTTATATACAGCATAGCACTACATTCACTGCTTTACACAAAATTTAAGATTTGTATTTTTGTATGTAACGAATAAACTTAAAAACTACTGGACCGATTTCAAAAATTCTTTCACCGTTGGGAAGCTACACTATCCCTGGGTGACATAGGCTACTTTTAATCCCTGTAATCCCACGGGAACGGGAACTACGCGGGTGAAACCGCGAGGCGTCCGCTAGTAATATTATAAATATAAATTGTGTCGATGTTTGTTTTACGACTGGATTAAAGTTTGGATGAAAGGTGGCACATGGTTAGATCAAGACCTGGATTAGACATAGGATATCTCGGCATGGCATTCCCGTGGGTAGAGTTACCATTCAACCGGATATGTCCGTACATTTGGTGCCCAGTCTGGACTTCGTCCGATCTTCTAATTTGTCCGGCTTTTTTGCTTGAATGCCAAAACCTTATCGTTTTGTTGCAATACTCGTACAAACGAAATGACAGTAGATTATTAAACATCTTTAAATCATAGACGACTACTCCTTTGCTACTCATATATTTAATTGAGTCTACAACTGGTCAATTTTTTTTTTCCTTTTTTACTTGAAAACATTTACAAAAACTTAGTCAGAAAATGAAAAATGTCCGGATAATTTCTAAAAAGTCTGAAATTTTGTCAGCTGTTTACAATTATCTAAATGGCAAAGTACCCGTAGGATAATATTCGACTTGCACGCGAGCGAAGCCGCTGACAAAACCAAGATGGAAAAAAGAAAGAAAGAAAAATAGTTTATTTGCGCCAGGCACGATGCATACCATAAAAAAAGAATCAGTAACATAAATATGAATACAACAAAGTATGCGTCACAACCAGGGGTTGAAAGCGGTAAAGGTATAAGGGTATGGTACTGGTATAGAATTACGATACAGCTTCGATTTAAATTAGAACCAACCAACCAATAACCACATAAAACGGTCATCGCTCAGCATAATGCTGGGACTCACGTGCAAGTCAGAGCCACAGCGCTGGCTTTCAGCGATAGCCGGTGTCGACTGGATGACCCTGAACGCGAATAAATATAACATTAGGTGCAAGTGACGGATCGAAAACTTTTATTAATAAATAAATCTTTTTTTAAACAAGTTTTTTTCGTATTCTTCTCAGCAAACCCTTTCATTTGATACCCATATGATGGCAGTGCACAAAAAATAACTAGCCCGCCATCTTGGGCCGTCCGCCATTTTGGATTAAGAATGACGTCACTAACCATGCATTGTCATCCAAACTAAACGTGTATGCAAAATTTCATCTTTATCGATGGAGGATAATTGCTTTAAAACACGGTAGAATCAACTTTTACTACTTGTAAATTTTAATTCACATATGTATGACGTTCAAAAGTGTCGCTCACTGGCCTAATTGAAATAAATATATTTGACATTGACTTTAAAATTCAGTTGCAAGATTTGACCCGAACACACTTACATATATACATTGCAAGTTAAATAAAAAAAAGTAAAAAAAAAAAAAAAAAAGTAAACATAAGTAATGGCGCCTTTAGTCGCTGCCGTTAATTCCGTACTCTATGGTTCTAGTAAAACATAGATAAATGTTGGAAATATGGTGTATTGCATCCACGCCGCGCGCCGGTTTGTCGGTAATTGTGCGCCCTAGTTGTCGACAATTGAACCGTGATCCCCAGTCCGACCACAATCGTACTCTTATTACTCAAAAAGTACAAGGCTCAAATTCCTGGGATAAGTGGCACAATAAAACACAGTTAAAATAACCATTTTGTGCCATAGTAAAATCTCCGTTCCATGTCGTGGTCGGGTCAGGAGTCACAACACGTTATGTGGAGTGTTTTGACTGCATGAATCCCGGTCCTAAAGCACGCTGTAGTTTCTCAGCCTGTTACTAAAAACATTCTGATGGAAAAGCCGAATAACTGGAACATGGCCGGGAACATGGACATATATTCAGTTGTCGCACTTACGGTAACTAGACTCTAAGAAGCTGTCTTATAGACGATAATATGTGTATGGAGTTGTAGGATATTCAGTAAGAATTTGCGTATAGAAAACAACACAGAAATACAAATACCTATTCTGCCACCAAGAAGCTTTGTCGTACACAGGTACGGTTTGTCTGATTTAACACCACAAATTGCTAGTAATAATACCAGCCTGTAACTGTGCCATTTCAGAGGAAAGGCTTCTTCTCATACAGAGAAGGCATTGATCACCACGCTTCTTCAAGACAGGTTGGCGATTTCAGACTTATATTAACTAATAACTCTAGGTTTCCTCACGGTTTCATCGTTGTCAGCAATATCCAAGGTAAACTTAGAAAATACATACAACTTGAAAAGTACTTGCCCGGAATTGAATTAGAGATGAAATTGATATCCGGTAACCGAATATATAGCCCGAATACCGGATATTCGGGCTATCCGGCCGGATACCGGCTAGCAAGTGCCTATCCGGCCGGATACCGTATAGCAAGTGTCTACCGGCCGGATACCCGATAGCAAGCGCCTATCCGGCTGGAAACCGACTTTAAAAAGAAAATCAAAACTAGATAATTACATTATTTATATCACTTAACAAATACGAGTGAGATAGCGATCACAAAATTTTCATTCTACATTTTAGAAAATTAATTAGGACTCATACTGCACTAAGAGCAAATTATATTGGATTAATACTAATACAAAAGCGGTTTCGCTTGTCTTCATAAACAATGCCAGTTCGAGAAAATTACATTAATTCTTTTTAGAATTATAATGTTACTTCAAAAAACAAAAGATCGTGTTTGCAATCAATTCGAACACTCAATGAAACAATTGCCAACTTCACTCATAAACAAAATGCTCGCTTTTTGCGATGCACCAAACGACAAGCTTGATATCCGCTATCCGGCCAAACAGCTATCCGTTTAATCTCTAATTTGAACCCACGACCACAAGCATGCGTGTATTAACCATTGTGCCACCACAATAATTGTTAATTAGTACCAAAAAAAATTACAGTCGCTTATAAACTAGATGTACCTACACAAATCGTAACAGCAAAAAAATCTTTGTTACAAAAAAATACAACCGACTTCCAAAAAAAAACAATATAAAGTGAAAAATAACTTGAATTTCGGAAGTCGGTGTTCCTGTTTTTGTTTGTTCGTTGTTTGAAACCGACATGCTAAATTGAAGTTATTTTTCTCTTTGTAGTGTTTTCTTTGGAAGTCGGTTAAATTTTCTTTGTAATTTTTTTTTCTCTTTTTATTGTGGTACCTAATGAAAGAGAGAAAGAAAAAATATTTAATTGCCACAAAACGACAATGGTAAGTTCTATATTGCACAAAGGTAGGCCAGAATAGATAACCTGAATAACACAAAAAACTTGAACATAACCGGTGAAATGAGAGTGTACCATGGTGAACTGTAGACATCTGCGTACCCCTTTAGAGCGTACCGGCGTGATGTTATGTTATGAAATGGCGTAAACAATAAACAAACATACGATTGCAGCAATCCCTAGAGAAATTAAATGGGACCAAAAGACAAGCACCAGCTTTCAAATAAAAAAAGAATCATCAAAATCGGTTCACCTAGTAAAAAGTATTGAGGTGACAGACATAAAAAAATACAGCCGAATTGAGAACCTCCTTCTTTTTGAAGTCGGTTTAAAACCAAGAGCCAACTGTACAAAAATAAAATTAAATTGCAAACATGAGTGACACAATTTATATTACCCGAGAGTGACCTATGACAGTAATAACATGACATAGCAAAAAATATAGCAAAACCTCAACTTGTCCTATTAAAATAAAATGATCTTTTTTTTTTAAGACAAAACTAGAAATACACATACATTGAGTAACTTAAGAAATAAAAACAAGGACAAAACCTAAGTGCACGACAAAATTAGTGTTCCGTACTATCATGTGTATTCTTATCGTTCTACGGTTTTCCAAATATTAATAACCAGCCCAAAATAAAATAATATAATATAATAATAATATTAAACCACTGCAAGCAAAATCAAATCAGGTATTTGCGAAATATGGGTAATTTTCAGGGTGAAATTTTTATAAAAGTTCTTTATACCATAATAATATCCTACCATGGCAGGTGTACAAAATATTACAATAAAATGAATAAAATATACATTATTAATTACAATTGCATCATCTATACATTACATCATCATTAGTGTTCCCACTGCTGGGACACAGGCCTCCTCTCTGTGAGAGGGAGTGGGGCATAATCCACCACGCGGGCCCAATGCGGGTAATTACACAAAGTAAAGCGCCTACCTGGGCCTGAACCCACGACCTACAACTTGTAAGTAGCGACTATACGACTGGGCCACCACTGCTCGTATTATTATAATAGGGTAGTTTACTGAAAAAATATTTTTTGTCTGTCAGGAAATATTGGAGACGTATTTTCTTTAGAAACTTTAACATAAAGTGACGACTATACAGGGTGTTTGGAAGGGAGCTGTACATACGCCTAGGGTAGAAACTAGGGATAGTCTGCTACCTACCCCCGCCCATTATATTGACCTTGGCCTCAAGGTTTTTTTTAATTTATTTTTAATTTTTATTTGACTTTTTTGTGATTTTTTGACTAAAACTACCTGTAGCTCAAAATCTATCCATGGGACCGGTCGGCTAATGGTCTTGTTTTAATCGTTAGAGTCTTAGGGTCCTGCAAAAAATTATTTTACACCAGAAAATTGTGGAGAAGAAAAGTTATGGGGCCTGAAGTACCATAGAATTAATTAATAACTTTAAAACTAAAAGTGATAATTACACTTTTAGCATATCGTTAGAAAGGGCATGGACTGAGGATGTTTTAAAAAAATCAGAAGAACTCCAACCCTGTTAGTTTTTTTTTAAACCCCATAGAAAGTTGCCCTTAAAATTATTTCTTTACCTTACTACGGTACTTCAGGCCCCATAACTTTTCTTCTCCACAATTTTCTGGTGTAAAATATTTTTTTGCAGGACCCTAAGACTCTAACGATTAAAACAAGACCATTAGCCGACCGGTCCCATGGATAGATTTTGAGCTACAGGTAGTTTTAGTCAAAAAATCATAAAAAAGTCAAATAAAAAATAATAATAAATTAAAAAAAAACCTTGAGGCCAAGGTCAATATAATGGGCGGGGGTAGGTAGCAGACTATCCCTAGTTTCTACCCTAGGCGTATGTACAGCTCCCTTCCAAACACCCTGTATAATGCGTTGAATAATTGTGAAACGTCACGCCGCTAGTACACTTTACACTGCCTTAGTGACGTCACAAGCCTGAACATTGATGCGCTTCAACTTTGTTAATTTTTATTGATTTGGTAAAGCAAAATATACGTGTCCAATAATATCTATACTATATTATTTATTATTAATGTTATAAAGCTGAAGAGTTTGTTTGTTTGTTTGAACGCGCTTATCTCAGGGACTACTGGTTGAAATTGAAAAAATATTTTTGTGTTGGATAGTCCATTTATCGAGGAAGGCTATAGGCTATATAACATCACGCTACGACCAATAAGAGCGGAGCATAAATGAAAAATGTTGCAAAAACGTGCAAAATTATTCCTTTTTGAGAGCGTTAACGGTACAATCATGTATGTAGGGTAGGTAGGGTAGATGGGTAAGTAGGTAGCCAGTTAACGGTAGCGAAGCCGCGTGGGACAGCTAGTTATTTGATAATCAGACTGACAGACTAAATATAACTATCATTTGTCTACCCAGGAAACATCCCTATTTACCCCTCAAGGAGGATCTTTAGCATGCACCAAAATGCATTAGCGAAAAAGCAAAACTGATGAGGAAAGAACGATAACAAATAACTTGCAGAGAATATACTAATGTTGTGTTAAACATGTTCTAAGAATTGGTAGTCCAAAACTAAGTTGACAGACAAATAAGGAAAATTGTTATTGAGGTTAGCAATGCCATCTCAGACATAATAAAGATTAGGAACCTACTGAACAACTATAGAACGCTGATAAGAACTGAGTTGTCAAGGTGTGAGCTTTTTATGCGACTACGGCGAAGCCAAAAGGAAGGGTTATGATTTTAGCAGACTATGTATGTATGTTCCTCCGTAGCGCCTTAACTATTAATCCGAATTCAATTAATAAGGTTTTTAAGGCAATCGATTCGTTATTATGGTGCGGCTATAATAGCCTAAACAAAATAAAACACTGCAAAGCGAAAATTAAGGTTACACTAGTCGACGGCACGAACTATTTTGTGCGCGGGGTTAAAATGCATTTTATATCAACCGACAACACGTGCGGAAGATATAGATGCTGTGATGAGCAGTAGGAAGCTAGTTCGCGTACGAATACACACTTTTGCAAATTTGTAGCGAAATGGATAATGATTTAGGACGAAACCGAGCGCGCGAAGTTTTATAATCAGACCTTTGGGAGTCTGGATATCATCAAAAACGACAAAACGTATCTGTTCAAAATTAAATTATTTGCATTGTTGAACTACTAATCTATCCCCTGTATGGAGGCCGTTTTTCAATTTTCCGTCTTCTTATGGCATTTATTTGCGACCAAAAATGCGTTAAAAATAGTGTCGAAATGTGGAACTTTCGACGCTCATAACTTTCAAATATTTTCTTTTTTTACTTTTTTGCTTCCATACAGGGCTAGATAATGATGAGACAAATTGATATCAGTTTTTATTTTGAACGTACATAGTCAGACAGTGGCATAATCCCTAGACTACGTTTGTATGGAAGAATTTTCGACTAGTGTAACCTTAACTTTCTTTTCCGAAGTCGGTGTCTTTGATACCTGAGGAGCTCGTGGCAAAATAATAACAGCCGCACTGGTCGATCATCAAGGTTAAGCAACGCTTGACGAGGTCGGTCCGTGGATGGGTGACCATTTCAACGTACAGAGTTTCCTCCGTGCCTCGGAATGCACCTTAAGCTGTTGGTCCCGGCTGTCATTTGAAGATCTTTGACAGTCGTTACGGGTAGTCAGAAGCTTGAGATCTGACACCAGTCTTTCCAAAGCGTACCGTGTTACCCAGTTACTGGGTTGTGGAGGTCAGATAGGCAGTCGCTCCATGTAAAACACTGGTACTCAGCTGAATCCGGTAAGACTGGAAGCCGACCCCAATATAGATGGGAAAAGGCTAGGCAGATTGATTGGTGTCTTTGGTACCTATTGTTTGCCGTGTTTTTTTTTTTTGGAAATCAGTTTGTTTTATTGTTAAAAGTTTTTTATTTATAGCTTTTTAGTTTTTATAGGTTACGTTCCTCCAATTGCCACAAAAATATATATATTGCCACATATATAGCCAAAGTACATCTCATGACGATTCCAATAAGCCCATACACGACTAGGATGCATTGTTTTATTTCGGAGTTCCAGTGCCTACCTGCCGGCTTCATCATCAGATTAGTTCAATGGTACCATTTTCATCAGTACTATTTATTTATAAGTATTTGCTTCATCACAGGCGTTTAGCTATTCGAGATAACTCATACCCCATGACCACCAGATCTTAATCAAATTTAAATATAGGACCACATGAGAAGCACCAGAAGCCTTATTGCGTAAGTGAATTTCGCAAGGTAAAGGGTATGAAAAATCGACCAATTACTTAGACGGAAGTCTACATCGCGTCTTTCGTGTCGCATGTGATTGGTCGATTGTTCATATTCATAAAAAAATATCAACAAAATCGGTTCACCAAGTAAAAGGTGCTGAGATAACCCACATAAAAAACTGTCGAATTGAGAACCTCCTCTTGTTTGAAATCGGTTAAAAAAAATACCGAAATGGCAGTTAGCAATCGCAACTAATAATAAATAAACTATTTATAACCAAACAATAATATCAATGAAGAACTTCGGAGTTTGGACTGCCGCAGCCGTTAAAAATATTTGTGGACGCACTTTGATCAACAGCTGTATGGAAAATACCGTGCATTGACGTCGTTGCAAAAAGTTTAAGTTAGGGCAGATTCACATTGGTCCAGTCGTCCAGTATAGCAATACAGTGAAACTGAATTGGCCACCACAGGACCTCATTGCTAAGTAGCTGCGCAGTTCGATCTTCGAGGTTAGGGCAACGCTTGGCAATACTGTTTTCCGTGGATGGGTAAATGATAAATGATTTTATTTCTTTAAGTTGGTTTGTACAAACACTTTTACATGTTGATCGTATTTTATAAAACTAGATTAGGTCGGCGTTTCCTATCTGACTACTCCGAGAAGAAAGGCCGAAACAAACTCAGAGATCACAGTCTCTTTTAAAGTCCAGACTTAATCTTGGTTAGATCATGTGAAGACCATGTAGACTGATGTCTGAAATGGTCTTTTGAGGAAAGAACCAGCCAGATTGAGTGGACCTGTCCAGTCAGTGCACGCATTTGTCAATAACCGTGCAGCTCAACTCAGAATTTAAGGAGCTCAACGATTCGACGAACAATACCAAAGAAAGGACATTCGGGTAGGCCGCATAAATTACTCAAACTGCCAGAAAAAAACTTACATAGATAAATTAAAAACAAAAAATATCGCCATCGCTAAAAAACTGCAAAACTTTGTCTAGATACTCGAATATCAACAGTTTCACTAGCGTCCAGCACTGTCCTAAATCACTGACTCAATGTGAACCAGCCTTTATTTCTATATTTATATTAATTGATTGAACATCGTGATATGGAACCGATCGGATAATTAAGGATTTATTTGAATTTCCTTGTAATCAATATTACAACAGTCATTCTTTTTAATTGTTTTTCTAAGGCGCAAAACAACAGATGTGTTGCTGGGGAGTTTGTTGCGTCACTTCTTCAACATAACATCACGCCAGTATGCCTCGAAAGGTTAGATAGAGGTCCACCTATAGTATGTACACCCACATTACGATCGCCAGTTATGTGTAAGCCTCATGTAATTGGGGGGAAAACATAAAAAACGGCCAAATGCGAATCGGACTCGCGCACGAAGGGTTCCGTACGTATCGCACAGTAGATCATGATTGACTGTGCCAAAGCAAAAAGGTCTATGTTGCTTTAGCACAGTCAATCATGATCTACTGTATTCCGGTGTGGGGGGTGCATCTAAAGTTAAATTCCTGGAGGTGGAACGTGCTCAAAGGATACTTCTGAAAGTTATGTTTTTTAAAAAGCTTAGATTTCCAACAGCTACTCTTTACTCAATAGCAGACATATTGACCATTCGTAAATTGTATATCCTGCATGCCACTCTAAAAAAACATAAGTCGCTTACAGTTGATCCCACACTATTGAAAAATGACGAAATGACATAGTAGCTAAAACACATGCATGTAGAACATACTTCGCTAGACACCAATATTCAAACCAGTCTTCGCATTTAAATAATTCTATTAATAAAATTCTTAAAATATATACAAAAACTACCTTGAAATGTAAACAGATGGTGACAGAGTGGATAAAAACTCTGAATTATATAGATACTGAAAATATGATTGTTCATATTATTAAGTAATGTTTTGTATGTAATATGAATAATGAGAGTATGTATAAAACATTAAATAAATAAATATATATCTCGTTATATATTTGCTCACACACATTCACGAACACGCGCACACACACGCACACCCTAACTCACACTCACACTTCCACACACACGTGCACACCATTGCATGCGCACTCACATACATTTAGTAAATTGTTCTATTAACACAATCAAATAGATTTAATATATAAGTTATTGTGATACATAAATGTAATCAAGTTATGGGAGAGCGGCCTCTCCTGGCACAGGTGTTTTCACACTTAAGGGTACACTAGTCGACGGCACGAACTATTTTGTGCGCGGGTTTAAAATGCCTGCTATCTCATCCGACAACTCGTGCGAAAGACATAGATGCTGTGATGAGCAGTAAGAAGCTAGTTCGCGTACCAATTAGCACTTTTGCAAGTTTGTAGCGAAATGGATGTCTGTCTGTTACCTTCACATTCTCACATCTAAACTGCTGAAAGGATTTTAACAAAACTTGGCATATTCTTTATCCCGGTTAATGTTCCAGGATAAAGGATACTTTTTATCTCGGGAGTATTCCCTTGGAATACATATACGTGGGTGAAGTCACTAGCAGGAGCAAGTCCATATTCATTATTATAAATGCAACGGTAACTCTGTAACATCTTCACGAGTAAACCGCTAAACCAATCATCATCTGCCTAGCCTTTTCCCAACTATATTGGGGTCGGCTTCCAGTCTTACCGGATTCAGCTAAGTACCAGTGTTTTACATGGAGCGACTGCCTATCTGACCTCCACAACCCAGTAACTGGGTAAACACGGTACCCCTTGGCAAGACTGGTGTCAGATCTCAAGCTTCTGACTACCCGTAACGACTGTCACAGATCTTCAAATGACCGCCGGGACCAACGGCATAACGTGCTTAAAACCGCTAAACCAATCTGAACCTAAAATGAAAAATCTGAAAAGCATCATATTGCTTACTAAACATATTGGTTTGATGGTAAGATATATTTTTTTTTTCAATATAAAACTCCAAACGCTGTTTTAACAGTTGCTATTTACTTATTAATTAATAATTATAAAGAGGAAAGATTTTTTGTTGGTTTGTTTGTACCGAATAGGCTCCGCAACTACTGGACCGATTTAAAAAGTTCTTTCACCAATAGAAAGCTACATTATTCCTGAGTGACATAGGCTATTTATTAATCCCGAAAACGGGTCCTGTGGGTTGGTGCACGGGAGCGAAGCCGCGGGCAACAGCTAGTTTTTAATAAATTTGTAATATATATAAATATATTGGACCTTGGAGAAGGACATAGCAAACTTCTGATCCCGGGATGACGTTTGCTCAATTTTTTTTTTGTGTATTATTGTTAGGCTTGCGCTTGACTACTCTCTCACATGATGACAAGCGGTGATGTGGTCGACGGTGAAGGAAGCTTAATTAGAAGTTACCTATTCAATTTTGACTTAAAATTTCTTGGGGAAGCACATACTCCGGCAGGGAATTCCAATCCTTAGCTGTACGCACAATGGGAGTATCCTTCCCAATAGTAGAGAGTAGGGAGTAGTTTTCCCTTTAGATGGACCGATGACCTGGTTAAGGCTGCGGGCAACCGCAGGATGCGAAACGCACATGACTGATCGATGTAGCTACACTAAAGTCTGTATTTTATCTCAGAAACAAAACTGACACATGCAAATGTCAAATTACTTCTTTTAGGGCTTATTAGGCCTCCTGAGGTATGTTATATACAACTCGTGTAGTCTCAAATACTGTAATAGGTCTGAAAAGAGTTATATAATAATACTAACTGTCCCACGCGGCTTCGCTCCCGTCAACTGGCTACCTACCTACCCATCTTCTACCCTACCGACCCTACCCTACCTACACATCCTACCTACCCTACACTACCTATCCCTACCTACCCTACATACATGATTGTTGCGTAACTTAAACCGTTTACGCAGCGCACGCAACGGAAGCTCTCAAAAAGGAATATATTTTTCCCGTTTTTGCAACATTTTTCATTTGTGCTCCGCTCCTATTGGTCGTAGCGTGATTTTATACAGCCAAAAAAAAATTTTTTTTTTTCTCCTCCACAAAAAGATTTTTTCAATTCCAACCAGTAGTTCCTGAGGTTATCGCGTTCAAACAAACTCTTCAGCTTTATAATATTAGTATAGATAACATATCTCAGGAGGCCGAAAGAAGTAATTTGACATTTGCATGTGCCAATTGTCTCTGAGATAAAAAAACAGACTTTAGGAAGGTCTATAGGTCAGCAGTGGATGTCTTTCGGCTACAATGATGATGATGATGATGACGTTCCCTTAGAATAATTGGCGACTTCAACGCGGGCAAAGCCGCTGGCAGAATCAAGTTATTACTTAAGTAAATCTAAACACTGCTTTAAACGGTAGGCATCACAATGTCAAGCACCTCATACATACGTCTAATCTAAATACGACTTTTTCCTCATCCAACACTATTCTTAGAGATCCGTACAACACGGTCAAAATTATTGGGCACCTTGCTGGAATGCGACTCTACTCGTGCCTGCGCGGCGCATCGCGTTCGCCTCGTGCGGTAATAGCGAGAGTCTAACGTCAGGGTGACGTCAGATATGTCTCATCCCATACAAAGAAACCTTGCCGAAGTTTTATACTGAGTATTCTGATTATTTTTTGTACATCGATCGCGTTCGGTTCCGTTCTGATCTGTTCCACCGACATATATGGTGATCAATCTATCGCCGTGGAACGGAACCGAAGGCGATCGATTTACAAAAAAATAATCGGTATAATCAGATGAAAAACGCTAGTTACGTCGGCACGGTTTCTTTGTACGGGATGAGGCATCTGTATGCTAGTATTATATTATCTGTGGTGACGTGAACAGCGCCTGGTACAATGTTATTTTGACCGAGTAGTACCTTTGGAAAAATCGTACCAGATATGGTATGGAGAGTATGTCTATCCATCTGTCAGTTATCTAGGGGACCACAATAGATCCCAATGAATCGGTGTCCGAGTTATTTCTCGGCTCCTCCATAAGATAAGATAAGATCCGTCTATCACACAAGATTTCTTTCGAAATTATTCGTAATACGGATTTAAAAACCGGCCAAGTGCGAGTCGAAAACGCGCACGAAGGGTTCCGTACCATTATCGCAAAAACAGCAAAAAAAATCACGTTTGTTGTATAGGAGCCAAACTTAAATATTTTTATTATTTGTTGTTATAGCGGTAACAGAAATAAATAATCTGTGAAAATTTAATTCGTCCAGTTATCACTGTTTATGAGATACAGCCTGGTGACAGACGGCCAGACAGACAGACAGACGGATCGCGGCGTCTTAGTAATAGGGTCCCGTTTTTACCCTTTGGGTACGGAACCCTAAAAACGGGTAGTTAACATCGAATAAAAGTTTTCGAAAGTGTAGGTATTGGGAAAGTTTGAAAAGCCAAAATAAAAATAAATAAAAAAGACATTTCCAACCAGCTTTCGGAACTTTTTTCGTATCGGTACCTCGTTGTAAACACTTTTTAAGGCTAAAAGTTATTACGTCTCCAGGTTGTTGCCCCAGCAAAAAACTGTTATTGTAATAAAATATACCAAATTATTAGCTGTTAAAAAGTACCGTTGATAAAAACCTGAATCAAAATTGTTACTAAGGAGTCGATTACCCAAAAATAATAAAAAAGAAATTGCAACTTTACACATGTTTATTTTTCGCACATAAAAATCAAACTTTACGACCGAATACCATTGTGTATAAAACATTAAATTCTGAAACAATTTTAATGGTCATACCTACGGAACACTATCCGCGCGTGTACGACTTTTCTTAGCCAGTTTTTGTTCTAATATAAAAAGTATAGACTATATTATTAATAATTTTCTACGGAACTTTTTTCTATGTAGGATATAAACTTGTGTACGGCTTAAGTAGAACTGGATTTCCTTCGAAAGGTATATAAATGCCGGTTGGGGAGATATTCAGGCAGTGCTCAGAGTAACTTTGCAAGATGAAATCGTTCGCAGTGTTCTGTGTTGTCTTGGTGGCTGGGATTCATGCCGCAGTGAGTATTTTATTTATTTTTATTTTTAAGGGCCTACATACGCTTTAGTGCCGTAAAACGGTAACTTTCTAAAGCATACTCCTTAGTAACGGCTAGGTTAAAAGGTTTGAAAAAAAATATATATTTATTAATAAAAAATAAAAATAAACTATTTATTGCCACATGCATTCATAAAATTTTTACATAGTAAATAACGATCAATCTTTTTGAGGCAAGATTATGTGCGCTATCGAGTTATGTACAAAGTTTTGAACACAAGGTTTTTTCGTGTAACTAATAGTTTTGCTTTAAAAAAATTATTAACAACACGATATTTTTCGCAACTTTTGGAAACTGCTCCAAAACGACTTGGATGTTTAAAAATATTTTATACAGAAAAATTGTTGGCTAGAACTAACATAGCATAATATGTAAATCAAATAATATTTTGCAAACAAAACTGATCAAAAGGAGGTTCAATATTGATATTTTGGCATCGAGCGGGCGCACGGCCTGTACTGCGTTAACATTGGGGTGTATGTATATAGCGCCATAAGTAGCTCAAGAGGAAATGCAGGCAGAGACCTGCTACTGAATTTACTTAGTAAAAAGTCCATAATTCGAGGTTTAGCTCTAGTTTCCTCCTCCAGTATTGGAAAAATTTAAAGGATATTCCATAAATTAAATAAAAAAGACATACATTGTGCTTCCATGTTTTTCTTTTTTCATTTATAGTTGTCAAATTTGTACACTAGGCCTCTGTCGACAGCGCAATTTTGAGCATTTTTGACTTCAAAAAGGAGGAGGTTATCAATTCGACCGTATTTTTTTCTGTTTGATACCTCAGAACTTTTTACTAGGTTTTTTGACGATTCTTTTTTTATTTGAAAGCTTGTGTTTGTCATGTGGTCCCATTTAATTTCTCTCGGGTCAAAGTCAAAGCACTTTATTTCAAGTAGGCCAGTTACAGGCACTTTTGAATTGTCAAAAAATTGCAGCAATCGCATGTCTGTTTATTGTTTACACCATTTCATAACATAAAATCACACTGGTACGCTCTAAAAGGGTACGCAGGTATGAACAGTTCACCCTGGTATACTCTCATTCCACTGGTTTTGTTCAAGTTTCATGTTATTGAGTTAATTTATTCTGGCATCACTTTGGGCATTATAGGTAGGTGTACGCCCGGTTGATTTTTAGGGTAAAAACGGGACCCTATTACTAAGACTCCACGATCCGTCTGTCTGTCTGTCTGTACGTCTGTCACTAGATTGTATCTCATGAACCGTGATAGCTAGACTTCACAGATGATGTATTTCTGTTGCCCCTATAACAACAAATACTAAAAACAGAATAAAATAAACATTTAAGTGGGGCTCCCAAACAACAAACGTGATTTTCTTGCCAGTTTTTGAGATAGACACGGAACCCTTACCGTGCACGAGTCCGACTCGCACTGGGCCAGTTATTTTTTTCATACAATGTATGCACACAAATACTCGTCCTGCTGTCTTGCGTTCACGGCACCGGCGCTGCACTGCACACTTGGTGTATAAATTGTATGAAAATTATAACCGGACGTGCGCAGTAGGTACGACACCCGCACCGCTGCGGAGCCGCAGCAATCCGAAACGAAACATCTAATTTGAAAGAGCCCTTAGCGCTGCTACTGGAAACGTCCTATATTAAAAATCTAGTAACACTTAACCCGATTTTGGCAACGGACGAATGATCTCATCAAAATCTTCATTGATATTTTATATAACACACTTATATTATAAAGGTGAAGGTTTGTGAGTGTGTGTGTGTTTGTATGTTTACAATGCATGTCCTCGAAAAGAGCGTTTTCCAAGCAGCCAAACTGTGCGGAAAGTGTCACATTTTTTACTAGTGCTTTTTACTTTCCTGTACTTTTTTAATTTTTAACTCCAACTTCAGCCCGCCGCATAGAGTTTTTATTATTTGAGAAAAGTTTTAAAAATTAGTTAAGTACTGATTATCATTCATATAAAAGGTAAAACAAAACTATTACTTTATTTAAGGCGTTTTTAATTACTCTAGATTTAAATTTTGATCAATAAATTAATTTTAAATATTCATTAAATATGTTTGGCAGAATTAATATTTGGTCGTGCCTTTTTGCGTTACGACGTGACAGCTATTTGCACATGTGCAGTAGATATGCCCGAGGAACTATGAACGATTAGTTAATCTGTGGAAATGCTGAGCGCCCTTGAATAAGCGCCATTTTATTAATTTCTTGCTTGGTTCAGATATATTTTTTTATTCGTTCGCACAATGCATAGTAAAATTGTTGTATGATACACGTGCGTAAGATGATTTCCGACTCGCGTCGATTTATCCACTCACTTGCTTCGCTCGCTCGTAAATAAAAACACCCCTCATCGGAAATCACCTACTTTCCGCACTTGTAGCATAAATAACTATTGTTACTTATTCAAACGGCTAGACGAATCTGGATGAAATATGGCACAGAGATCGATTATAGTCAGGAATATCACATAGGATACTTTTTATTACATTTTTTTATTTTTATTTATTAATTTTAGACTTTCACGCGGGCGAAACCGTTGGCAGAAGCTATTTATTTTAATAAACGGACCCCAAATGAAAGTAATTGGTATACTTACTTAGTAAGTTTTTAGTACGGGTTGGTGGCTGTCACAACTCTTAGATTTATTAAGGTTTAAGACATTAGACAGCCCGGAGTTTGGACTTGTGCTCGGTTGATGGCTATAGGCTTGCTCGCCCCCCTATTACATGAAACAGGGTTGGACAAAATCGAATAAAGTACGATTTTATCAAAAAAAACATAATTAATCATGTTTTTAGGGTTCCGTACCCAAAGGGTAAAAACGGGACCCTATTACTGAGACTTCACGATCCGTCTGTCTGTCTGTCTGTCCGTCTGTCACCAGGCTGTATCTCATGAACCGTGATAGCTAGACAGTTGAAATTTTCACAGATGATGTATTTCTATTGCCGCTATAACAACAAATACTAAAAACAGAATAAATTTAATATTTAAGGGGGGCTCCCATACAACAAACGTGATTTTTTTGCCGTTTTTTGCTCGATATTAATAACGGCAACAGGTAGACGCTTGAAATATTCACAGAATATTTAGTTGTATATTCACTTCAAAAAACAATAATTATTAAATTAAAATAAAATAAATGAAGGGGGGCTCCCATACAACAAACGTGATTTGTGTGCCGTTTTTTGCGATAATAGTGCGGAACCCTTAGAGCGCGAGTCCGACTCGCACTTGGCCAGTTTTTTTTCAATTTATCATAAAGTTTAACTCTATTTTTAGATATGCCCAGTGCTTAAGCAATTGTTTGAAAGAAAGAAAGAAGGAAAGAAAGAAAACTAGTTTATTTGGCACACACAGATACACACAATGTTACCTACATTGTGTGTATCTGTAAATAAAAGGGAACTTAATTTTAAAACAATTACATACATAGTAACTGTGAGTTGCCTGACGCTGGTTTTCAACTGAACCTTACGTTGAAGTGTACGGATGTGAATTTTCAGTTTTGGAGCGATATCTTCTTCAGCGGCTGTGAAAAGAACGTTTTCCACCTTTGGAATTGTTCATAGTAAATTAAAAAACCGACTGGAAATTGAAAAGGCTTGAAAACTAGTATTTCTCAGATATAAAAGGCCCTAGTCTTTCAACATATAATCTCTAAATCTGTTTTTTATGTTGATTTATATGAAAGAAAGTAAAAATTAAATACATTTGATCAAATGATTGATTTATATTGCAAAAATCACTTGATTTAAATCATGATTCACTCGATTGACTGCCGAACTAAATGCGGGTGCAACATGGCTGTACCTCTGCACAGCTTACTGATACGGATACAGGCGTAATGTTATGTATTGTGATTACAATATCCCTCGACCACAAGAGTTGGTCATAATATTATTTTTATTAGTAACATTGAATGAGATTTTTTTATGACGTTAATAAATATCACAATAAACAATGCACATAATAAAACAATATCCGTTATAGTGACATTGTTAAATCTGAAGAAAAATAATTTAGTTTTTAGAGTTCCTTACCCAAAGAAGCGGTAACTGAACACGCCCTCGCATTCGATTTTCACTGTTTTTAATGCGATCGTCTTTTTTAAATTAAAAGAAATGAGCGATTACGTTGTGGGGTCATTATGCAAGTCTAGTATATTTTTGATTCTTTATTTGTTTGAACGCGCTAATCTCTGAAACTAACCGCCGGATTAGAAAACTATTTTTGTATATGATAGCCACATTCATGAGGAAGG
Source organism: Orthosia incerta (assembly GCA_948252205.1). Classification (NCBI taxonomy): domain Eukaryota; kingdom Metazoa; phylum Arthropoda; class Insecta; order Lepidoptera; family Noctuidae; genus Orthosia; species Orthosia incerta. Next base: position 21,110,484 of record OX411765.1, read on the forward strand.
CTATAGGCTATATATAACATTACGCTAAAGTTCTTGGTTAGCCTTAAATATTGATATTTATAAAGGAGTTAAGTCGGAAAAAAATACTTTTAAACTAGGTACATGATTTATCTGGTAGTACACACGTTTCGATCGAGAATACATTGAATACACGTTATTAAAACACGATTATTTTGCGAAAAAACCCAGCCTCGAAGAGTTTTTTTGCTAAATAAAACTTTGGCCCACACTAGGATTTTCTTCCTGTATCGTGGGTGCGATTACAAAAAACAAATGCGCATAACCATTGAATGGCTGAACCGATTTTCATCAAACAGATAAGAACACTGCCAACAAATTCATCCAAACAAAAAAACTAAATAGTGTACAATTTTAGAGTTTTAGAGTTAGGTAAAACTAATTATTTAATAATAATAATAATACATAGAATAGCTAAGTTCATAATTAATAACATGTATTTGTTTGCATAACTCGCAAAATGTACTGAACAATTAAAGTGCGAACCAAAAAACAAAAACAAAGTCGTTCACACCAGTATCTACCAATGTATTCCAATATTTCAAAACGACACGAAAAAAATATAAAGGCAGTGTCGCTAGCACGATCAAAACAGACACATCGCGGTAAGGGGCGTCCCGCGTCCGTGATCTACATTACGCATTCAATGAGTTAATATCTCACAAACGCGTGGACCGATTTACATGATTTAAGCGGATAAAATGTTTCTACGCCTATACCTTTCATTTGAGACCAAATTATCAAAATATCTCCATAAACAAAAATTCATGTTTTTGGTTCAAGTTGGATCAATGACTTATTTTTTGTTAAATCTGGTTTTCACTTTTATTATGTTTGCGATTTCAGCATAGATGCCGTCGTAAAACCACAGAAAATTAATGATGAGTACGATCACTCCTTTTTAGGTTGTGCATTTATTCTGTCTCTTATTGTATAATCACACTACTACACTAATATTGTAAATGCGAGTTTGCGAGTGTGTGTGTGCTTGTTTGCTACTTCTTCACGCTCAAACATGTAAAAGTGTTTTTACAAACCAACTTACAGAAATAAAATCATTTATCAAACGGCTGGACGGAACTGGATGAAATTTGGCACAGATATAGATTTTAGTCAGGCAGGAATAATACATGATACTTTTTATCCTGGGAATATGTTCCCTAGGGATACTTTTCGACTTTCACGCGGGCGAAGCTGCTGGAAAAAGCTAGTAATATACTAATATTACAAATGCGAAAGTAACTCTGTCTATCTGTTACCTTTTCACGCTTAAACCGCTGAACCGATTTAGATGAATGAATGAGATAGTTTGAGACCCTGCGATGGACATAGGATAGTGTTTATCTCGGAAATCATCGTTTAGGGGGAAGACAGGGGGGTAAAAGTTTGTGTAGTGTTTTTTTGTGAGTGTTCCTTTTCTCAAGTAAGGCGGCCCACACACCTACAATATTATGGTGCGATATAAAAAAATAGGCTTTTCAAAGTATTAATGCTACGCAGACGAAGTCGCGGGCAACAGCTAGTTGTATAATAAATAATGGTACGATCACCAATAAATGTTCATCCTCTAACCTTTGCCCAGAAATTGAAAAAAAAAACATATAACCCTAATCACCTTTCCTTGTTTCAGAATGTGGTTCTCCCTCCAACCCAAGAAGAAAAGGCCCGCCAGATAGCGTCCGAATGCATTAAAGAAACCGGCGTGAAAACCGAAGTCCTACAAGAAGCGAAGAATGGCCACATAACTGAAGACGAAGGCTTGAAGAAATTCACCTTTTGCTTCTTCAAGAAAGCGGAAATCGTCGACAGTGAAGGAAAACTAAACATTGAAACAGCAATCGCTAAACTCCCACCTGGCGTTGACAAGGATGAGGCCAAGAAAGTTCTAGAAGACTGCAAATCGAAAACGGGCAAGACCTTGGAAGACACCGTGTTTGAAATCTTCAAGTGTTACCATAAGGGTACAAAGACCCATATCACTTTAGGAGGAATTTAAGCAGTTATTTCAGCATTGAAACACGATATTTTAGTTGTAATGTCTCACTACCTTGCCCGGTGAAAATGGGAACTAACGCCGCTATCTTGTTTTTCAATTCGTCACCATGACAGATGTCAACGTCATTTAAACGTCAAAAAATCCTTGTGGCGTTTTGAAATGACTTAACTTTTCGCATTTCGTTAGTTCCAATATAAAGCCACCGAGTAAGATTGAGTTGTCGCATTGTTAACTTTTTTATGTATGGCTGTTACGTTAAGAACCAAGTTGTCATAATTTTTATGTCCTATAGTAGACAATCAATTATTAAGATCGTCTAGAGAATTTATGAATGTTTATATCATCGTTACAACATATTTTGCTCTGAATGTTACCAACTAAATTAATGTCGTTATTTATCATAAATTATTAAATATTAACGTCTAAAGTATATTTTTTTCTTCATCCTCAAATGCCTATTACAGCCGGTTCGGCTTCCAATCTCACCAGCAACCTAATTGCGTAAGTGAATTCGGCAGGGTAAAGGGTATAACTCAATGAAAGAGTATGACAAATTCGCTTTAAATTGGAATTGGCAAAAAATATTGGATTGTCCCAATATAGTTATTTTCTGTTAGATTCTGGCTTTCAGGAGTTGCAGTGGTTTGGGAATAGTGCGGTAGCATTGTCCCAACTTATTATATCTATCAACATAACCTAAGATATAAACCGGTTGGTTTAAAAAAACATGTATTATTATTATTTATTATAACAACGCACCTTTGCAATACCATTTCAGAAATATTAATCAAATCAAACTGCTTATCAGCTGGCATGCGTACTACTTTCACGCCTCAGTGGCTAAATCAGTGACCATGAAAACGATAAGGCAGTGCAAATAAATTCTTAATAACTTCTACAGCTCTGGAAATAAAATTATCAGAGGACAGGGGTAGTGTAAGTGAAGGCCAGGATCATGAAAACTATCAAGGTTCCACTGTGAGAGAGGGACGGAGCTATACAAGACAAATAGCTCTGTCCCTTCTTCACAGTTGCTTTATGATAGTTTGACGTCATGGTAAGGCCTCAGGCCAATTAATATGTCAAGACCATCATCACCTGCGTATCCTTTTTCCAATTATGATTGGGATGCAGCTGAATAAGCGACTAGAGTGCGCGCAAGATAAGTCTGCGCGCGGCCAAAATTGGAACTAATCGATTGTCATTTATGTCAGGTGTCAAAAGAGTGTGTTTGTATTCCATGTTTTTATTCATTTTCGAAGTAAATAATCGCTATCATTATGCCAAAAGTAATTTAAAGTGCTGGCAGAGATGTTTTCTTGAAGTGAGCAAGACAATAACAGGCCTACGGTACCATTTTACAAAGATAGAGCCCGCGTTGCTTATTTGACAGTAATTTTTAGGGATACCATTATACTAATATTTCCCTAAATTTTAGTACTACCGGTGCCACTTCTTCAAAAAATATTGAAAAAGAAATAAAACAAGAATTGTAATTGACTGCCACTGCAGGGCCATTGTTAGACCAAATTTACACAGGACAAGACAGTAGGTACTACTGTTAAATTTGGTCTTCAAGTAGTATTCAATAAAAGATTTACAATAATTTCAACCTTTTTTCATCATATTTTATGCATGTAGAAAAAGCTAGTAAATAAGTATGCTTAACTTAAATTACTTTAAGTTTCGAGTAATGAAAAATGACTATTGATTAAATGAAGGAAAAAAATATCAGTTATGCTGGCAACATTAAGCACGCCACCCGTCGCGCGCAGACTTCTCTTGCGCGCACTCTACCTATCTGACTGTCAAACCTGGCAAAAGTCGTTAGATGCGCACACATCGTTTTTAGGTCTCTTTGGTTACCAAGCGGGACGCGGGGAATGTTTAGCACGCACCGTTCCGATCGCGCGATTGGTTGGTATGTAAACACAAGGATCGATTGACCAATCGCGTCGCGTTCACATTCCGTTCGCTCTATTATGGTGGTTGGTCACCCCCACTACGCCAAAACCTTGCCAAGTTACGTGCCGACAAGTACACTGGGTAGCACAATAGTTTTAGGTAAGCCAAGTTTTTTTCAATGACGCTGCACTTTTTGGCTAATATGGAACCGTTGTTGGAAAGTATTTGGTGTCATCGCGCGGTTATGAGTTACCAGCTTAGCAGCTTAGGCTGCAGACAGTGAATTTGGCAGGGTAAAAGGTATGATTCCATTTTATTTAATGGTAGGACCCTTTCGAAAAGGGTATCTTCACCAGTAAAAGAGTCCCATATTTTTTGGGCAATACCTAATTATTTAAAGGGATTTTGTCAGACTCTTTCATGGAGTCATATCTTATACCATTAGGCTGCTGGCCATCGATTATCAGACTGTCCTAGTCGAAGAATCGACAATCTTTCTAGGAGACGTTAAGCTAGACAAACTGACGTCCTTAAAAAGACGCCTGGACAAGAGTGGGTACCTAAGGAAGGTTGAGAACTAGGGGTTGCTTGTGGCCCGTAACTGGGGCAGGTTCTACAAGTGTATTTCAGACTCCAACCAACTTCAAGTGCTTCGAAAGTATTAATTATAGCTCGCGGTGAGTCAATTTGTCACATTCCCGGGCATCTTGTCACTAATTTTCTAACATAAATTATTATTAGATGTTTAGACGTTTTTCGTACCAAGCATTCAATACCAATACTCATCACTTGAAATGATCACGCGATTCTTATGAAACTAACAAATGCCGCAAAAAATATACGTTATATGTCAAACACATTAGCCTACATTTAGTTCAAGAACTCGAGTTAGCAATAAAATGGTTGCCACGTTTCGCCATACCAATCAATTGTATTGACTGCAACGTCCGAAAATAGTAACACACCAACATACTTAGACCAAACACATTAAAATGCACCCGTTTTATTACCCACAGAAATACGGCACAATTATTCCAATTCCAAAAACCGTAACACGTTTCCTTGAACCGTAAAAATCAGTCACTGCACATCACTAACACTTACTCACTATTTAAAAATAAAAATTCAAATAAGTACTTTTTTCGAATACGTTCGCTTCGTTTAGCGCGCTTGAAGTGTGTGACGGATGGTCGTACCGCGTTTGAAAAGTAGGCAATCAACATTAAAAAAAGTCTTTTTATCAGCCTATAATTTCTTCACAGCAGGGCAAAGGCTTCTTCTCATCCAGAGAAGGAATCATCATCATCATCATTTTGTGACAATTAAAAACATTTTTCTTTTCTTTAATCTTCTTTCTTGCTCAGTGCTTGTTGGTGATTTCAGGGGATACTAGACATTAAGAGTGACTATTCCCACATTTTTCAAAGAAAGAAAAAAAAGAAAGAAAACTAGTTTATTTGGCACACACAGATACACACAATGTACCTACATTGTGTGTATATCAATCACCACGCTTTCTCAGTGCTTGTTGGTGATTTCAGGGGATACTAGACATTAAGAGTGACAATTACCACATTTTTCAAATAAAGAAAAGAAAGGAAGAAAACTAGTTTTTGGCACACACAGATACACACAATGCACACTTAATTGTGTGTATATCAATCATCACGTTTGCTCAGTGCTGTTGGTGATTTCAGGGGATATAAGATTAAGAGCATTAAGAGCGACAATTCCCACATTTATCAAAGAACTAGACTAGAGTCAAGAGCAAACCCATCACAAATAAAAAAATGAACGTACCTATTTATTGTAATCTTAGACTCGAAACCTTTCGAATCTGTCAAAACCTCTAATAGGGAACATTACTGCCAATTGCTCCCGCCAGATGGCGCTTGACGGCTCTGAGTAAACAAAAACATAACAGCATGGCATCTACTACTATTTGTGGTTACCGAACAATTTTTTACTGTTTTTAAGATAACTTGTGTTCAAAAACCAAATAATAATATTGGGGCAGTTAGTGAGCTTCATTTTTCTTTCACTATTTGTTTAATATTTTGTATACATAAACTGCGAAATTATGTCGCTGGACTTTGACAGTTTGGTTTTTTTTAGGGATGCGTCCGATATATCAAACGTAACTTATATCGGATATGAGTTAGATATCATATCATATCGATATCTATATCAAAATAACCGATATTACAAAAGCTGTATCTAATAAAAACCTTACTAGCGTGTGAGAACGAATAATTCAAAACTTAAAACCGTAACAATGCGAAAACGTACGAACTACGAACAAAACGCAAACTTCACAAACGTTAGGAACCATATGCGCTATCTATCTTTCTAAGTATTATTTCGCGTTCGTTGTTAGTTTGCTCATCTAAGTAACATTTTAACTTTTGTAAACTGTACTACTGATATCGATATCTAAAAACCGTTTTCGATATCGATATGAAAACACATACATAACCGTTTGCGCAAAAAACCGAAAACGCTCTTCTCTAGTTTGTTTACGCAGAAACCTGTGGCGCCATCTGAGCGCAGCTTTGCGGATAGTTCCCTATTGCCATAAAATATATTTTGAAAAGTTTTTGACATTAATTGTCGCCTAGATGACATTGCGACTTGAATTTAAACGTAAGTAGATACAGTTAAGGCGCAGGACACACAGAAATAGCGTCGGGCGCGGACATAGCGGGCGGCTTATTTATTTATTTAATACTTTAAGCACATAAACGTACAGAGGCGGTCTTAATGCCCTAGGCATTTTCTACCAGTCAACCTTTGGGTGATGGAGATAAAAATAGTGGTAGGTGCAATTACGATAGTAAAATGGATTTGAATACAAGGCCTAAATATAAGCTATAGGTAAATAAATAAAATTTAATTATACAATAAATACTAAAACAAATAAACTAAATACAGGTACTAATTAACTATAAGTTGAGATAGACAATAGGGCAAAAAATAGCGCTGTGCCGATACTGCTGCCAACTTCTTACGAATGTGTTCGCGAACTTTGAAGGTCAATCGGTTGGTTGCCATCCTGATTTCCGGAGGCAGAGTATTCCACAAAGAAATAGACTGAATGAAAAAAGAACAGTGAATGAAGTCAGTGCGGTGAGTAGGACACTGATTATTTGATGATCGTAGATTTTTATTGTGGTTGTCGCAGATGTATTGAAAGTGAGGGGCCAGATAACTAGGGGAATTCGGAGAGTTAAGAAATGAGTACAATGTATTGGCTTCGGCTTCCTGTTCCATTCAAATTTAAAACAAAATGCATAGAAATAAAGTGCAATTTGGGACACACAATGTCGTTGCTCGGACGTGGTTATGACGACATACCGTGTGTCCTAAATTGCACTATTGCGCTACATAGGAAGATGCCCGTGCCATGTCCGCGCCCGACGCCATTTCTGTGTGGCCTGCGCCTAAGGTTCAAAAGTGCAGTCACACTACCAAAACAGCAGCGGCCATTTTTTTTAGGCAGATGATTTTTAACTTTGCACGGTTAGTAGGTAGAATCTATATTTTAATTTCTATAAGACATGTTAAGGATAATTTTAAAGTGTCGCGATATCGAAAGGGACAAGTAAAAAAAGAAAAGAAAAAAACCACGACCCGTTTTTATTTCATGATTTTTTAACCGCATAATTTATCTACTAGTAGACACGCTTCGATCGAAATTCTATCGAACACGTAATAATGACTCGATACGAGTATCTTACGAAAATTCCCCGATTGAAATAGTAAAACGCCCATAACTTTTGATCGGCTGAACCAATTTTCATCAAACATAGCTAAGAACACTCCCGATAAAGTCACTATTCAAATAAAAAAAACTAAAGAAAAGTCGGTTTATCCGTTTAGGAGCTATTATGCAACAGACAGATAAATAAATACACAAACACACAGATACACACGTCAAACTTATAACCCTCCCTCTTTTCAGTTTGGGGTTAGAACCCTAACGAAATGTCACGTGATCAATTCCTGTGGCATTTCGACCATTGCCATCATCGCTTATAGAATGCAAAACTTGTTTTAGATCCTCGGATATCGATACAGTATCACTGACGTCCAGCGCTGGTCTAAATCACTGGCTCATTGTTAACCAGCCTTTATTTATATGTATACCTATGAAATTGACGTTCTGAATTCCGTTCTGATTTCAAATCAAAACATTTTTCTTCGAGTAAGATATAAAAACATAGAATTATTTTTTTCAAAATAAGTCATTTGTTTATTGATTAGCGTTATGTTTTCATCGCATTTGAATCATTTTAGTCTTCATAGATACATAAAAAAATCGAGTAGGTGGCATATGAGTTCCGTCATGGCAACAACTCGGCACAAGCGGCACGCAACATCAACGGCGTCTACGGAGCGAACACTACAAACGAACGCACCACCTGTTATTGGTTTGCCCGCTTCCGCTCTGGAAATTACGACCTGAAAATTGTTACCCGTGGTCGTCCTAAAGCTTTGTTTGACAATGACGAATTAGAGGCGATTGTGGAAACTGATAATACTAAATCTACGGATGAATTAGCAGCAACTTTCGACGTTAGCATCAAAACAAATAATGGTCAATTGCGTCAAATTGGCAAGTTTAAAAAGTTTGACAAATGATCTCAATGCTCAAGTTCATGCTGTGAAGTCGGAGGATACATATTCACGAGCTGGCTGAGCAAAACCAGATATATACAATGAGCCAGGGATTTTCTTACGCGGTTTACGTCTTTTTAGTTCGCTTCATAAGCAGTCGGGTTTTTTGATTTTTTGTATTAACTTTTTTTATTTATAGTTTTTTAGTTTTCATATTTTTCTTCGAGTTAGATACATTTAAACATATAAGTGTCATATATTTCATGAAATCACCTCTTAAAACCCTTTATTTTAATACCCACATTGGAGTAGGAAGTAAAAAGGGGGATTAAGAAAAATTGATTTTCTTACGCTTTATTTTGGGCCAAAATATGATGCCCAAAATCCGACGCATCGGTTGACGTAAGAATCATCAAAATTGGCCAACACGTTTGGTCTCTAGAACGGAACATAGGAACAAATATACATACAAACATAGACTGATAAACACATACCCTCTTTCGGCAGTCGGGTAATGAGCGAAAGGTCACTCACTCACTCATCAAGAAATATCGAAAATCGCTTGACGTATAAAGATGAAATTTGGCAGCGAGTTTTCTCATGTGTCGTAAGAGAGCACTAAGAATGGATTTTTGGAAATTCCACCCCTAAAACCGTAAATAAGGGGTTGAAAGTTTGTATGAAAAATATAATTCCTTCGCCTGAAATTCTTGAAACTTAACACAAATAGTAATGTAAGTAAATGATAAAGGTTGATATTTTTAGTTTTTCGAAACTACCCCCAAAAGATGATTTAGGTGCTGTTGAAGTTTGTATGGAAGAATCTTAAATCTTGAAATTTGGCACAAATACTCAACTGAATAAATGATTTTATTATTAGTTTTTCGAAACTACCCCCAAAATACGGTTACGGGGGTTAAAAGTGTTTTTGACGAATCTTATTTCTTGGGTTAATAAACTTGAAACTTGACATAAATACCAACCTAAGTGAACAATAAAGGTTGTAGTTATTAGTTTTTCGAAACTTTCCCCAAAATACCATTAGCGGGTGTTAAAGTTTTCTAAGAATCTTACTGCACAATTTCGTTTTTGATGTCTAGGGGAGCACTATAAAGGAAATTTCGGCAATTCCAAAAACCTTTAAGGGGGAAATTTGTATTTATGAAAAAACTAATTCCTTGGGGATAAAGTAAATAACCAATATGAGATAATATGATTTATAAACTAGTCCCTAGGTAAGGTTAAAAGTTTTTTTGAGGAATCTTGCTGCGCAATCTGACAAACATAACCAAAAAATATAATGGAGATGAAAAGAGTGAATAACATATTTGGGTTGTTAAAAACTCGAGCCTCATCAGGGCAAAAAGGGGTTATTAAGTTTGTAGGGGAGTAACCTAGAATGTATTATACTATAAGTCAAATAACGAACCGTCCCTAACCAATTAACCCTATATATTTACGATGCCCCATTTTTTATTGAATTGATAATAGAGTATTTTTGGTCGCCTTCACTAACTGCACATAAGAAAGTCACCTGTAGGATAAAATACGAAATCGCGGGCGGTGTGTAAGGAGAGATATATTAGACCTTGGAGAAGGACAGCAAATTCCCTCTAAGTATTGTTTTTATTATGATCGATAGGCTTGCGCTTGACCACTAGCTCACACGATGGTAAGCGACGACGTGGTCGACGGTGAAGCACGCTTGCCTAGAAGATACCTATTCACACAAGTTGTAGCTATTGGGAAACACAGACTCCGGCAGGGAATTTCACTCCTTAGCTGAACGCACAATGAAAGTATCCCTCCCCAGAGTAGCAAGTAGGGAGTAGTTAGTAGAAACCGCAGGATGCAAAACGCACATGACCGATCGATGTAGTGACACTTGGTGGAAACCTATGCCCAGTTAAGTTGCGAAGGTCTTCGGCTGAATGATGATGATGTTCCCTTGGCATAATTTTCGACTTCCAGGACGCGAAGCCGTTATATTTCCAACAGGCTTTCGTGTAGGTACTTTCTTCGTACAGATTTTTTGTTGCCATCCCTTTTTTTAAGGCTTAAAGATATTAAGTCTCCAGGAGCCTAAAGGCCCAGATATGTGTGGATAGACCACACATAACAAGGCCGTGCCAGGGACGTGTACAGACCGTGCCCCGTCAGGGGCTCAAAAAAATATCGTTGTGTACATTTTATATGAACTCGTTCACACACGTCCGTGCACGGCCCGTGCACGAGCCAGTGACAGATCTTTAATGTCACGTCCCGGGCACAGCCCTGATATTTGTGGACAGACCTTAATTGTGTAAGTGCTAATCACACAGCAATCAACATCGCGTCGTTTATCTCACATGTGATTGATAGATTGATAGGGTCAAAACCCTTTGCCTTGCCGAATTCACATACGAAATTAGGCTGCAGGTTGTTGCCCCAGCCAAAAACTGTTATGGTAATAAAATATACCAAAAATTTTGTCATTAAATTAAACTTGTGCACGGCTTATGCAGAACTGGATTTCCTTAGTAAGGTTTATAAATGCCTGTTGGAGAGATATTCAGGCAGTGCTCAGAGTAACTTGGCAAGATGAAATCGTTCACAGTGTTCTGTGTTGCCTTAGTCGCTGGGATTCATGCCGCAGTGAGTATATCATTTTATTTTTTATATATCTTAAGAGAAAATGCGGGCTGAGAGCTCCGACTGAATTTCCTTAGTAAAAAGTCATAAATCCAGGTTTGGCTTTAGCCTATTTCCTCCTCCAGTATGGGATAAATTAAAAAAAGTCGGACTCGCGCACGTAGGGTTCCGTACCATTATTGCAAAAAACGGAAAAAAAACACGTTTGTTGTATGGGAGCCCCACTTAAATATTTATTTTATTCTGTTTTTAGTATTTGTTGTTATAGCGGCAACAGAAATACATCATCTGTGAAAATTTCAACTGTCTAGCTATCACGGTTCATGAGATACAGCCTGGTGACAGACGGATCGCGGAGTCTTAGTAATAGGGTCCCGTTTTTACCCTTTGGGTACGGAACCCTAAAAATAATCCATATATCGAATAAAAAGTTATATATTGTGCTTTTGTGTACATATATTTTCCAACAAGAATGATTTTACCAAATACTTGTAATTAAAACTTATGGAAAAGAGTGTCCGTGGAGTTTCTTGCACATCCTTCTCCATAGAGATCTACTGATGCTTGCGAATGTGCAACTAGATTCATCTTTTGTGTTATATACGGTTTAGTTGAATGAACAATATTTTGATTTTGACGAAATGTACTTCTTTTCTTTTCGAGTCGATGGTGTTTTAACCCTTTAGACAGTATGGGCCAAGTAGGTGGCCACGTTTATAGCGGCATCAGTGGCGTTCAACAAATCCTCCCAAGCGCAGGTGTATGGGCACTTGGAGCACTCTAACAAGCGTGTAGCGGCACCAACGCCGCCACTTACGAACCAATGACATGACGTCACACAAATCCTGCATCGCGCAAGTAAAGTTTTCGGCGCGATTTGAACACATACAACATTCCGACAATTACCGTTGGGCAGTTGCCCGGACCAGACACAACACCCGTCTGGTCGAAGGATCCTCCCTTTTCTATGGGGGTTTGTGGGACTTTCCACCCTGTTCCGCATACCCCCAAAGTGCATACATTCAGGTGAACTCTCTGAACAAGGGCACCGCACTCACATTTAAGGATTAAATGTACTAAACAGCTGTTTCTTTTTCGCGATTACTGCATTGGTCACATAGTAAATAAGAAATGATGAGTTCAATAAACCCTTTTAGGGTTCCGTACCCAAAGGGTAAAAACGGGACCCTATTACTACGACTCCGCGATCCGTCTGTCACCAGGCTGTATCTCATGAACCGTGATAGCTAGACAGTTGAAATTTTCACAGATGATGTATTTCTGTTGCCGCTATAACAACAAATACTAAAATCAGAATAACACAAATATTTAAGTGGGGCGGGCTTCCATACAACAAACGTGTTTTTTTGGCGTTTTTTGCGATAGTGGTACGGAACCCATCGTGCGCGAATCCGACTCGCACTTGGCCGGTTTTTAGGGTTCCGTATCCGAAGGGTCCAAACGGAGTCCTATAGCTGTAACTAACGTGTCCTGCCCGTCGTCTATTACAAAATTTTGTGCCGAAGAATTTTTTAACTTCCCATTGACCTAAGAACTTGAAATTTGGCGACAATGTTTATTATTACGTATATTTTATTAAAACATACATAAAAAAAACAATAATAAATTATTGATAAATCAGTTGAATATTCTACATTTGCTACGGAACCCTAAGCGTGCGAAGTCTCACGCACGCACTACGCACTTGGGCGTATTTTTATGTGCGTTCCCATTGAGGGACCACATTTGAATTTTAAGCTTTTGAATGCGTCAGCCTTTAGTAAAAGTTCTGAAACGATTGTAAATTCAGCCTCTAGTTTGTAAAAGTAGCCACTCAAATTTTACAATCGGTTAAAGGTGGTCCCTCAGTCATGACTGACAGGCATGCATATCTCAAAACCTAGTTAAAATTTACTACTGCTACAAATGACTACTCTTGGTAAAATATTTGTAAAACTTATTTATTAAATATCAACCCTTCCTGTTCACGGAATAAAAAGAACTAGCATGCGGAAGTTGGTCCCTCAACCGATCAGCATAAGTTCACCTAGAGTGACTACCACAATGGAATTTGAAATTTACACATGGGTCTAGCGTTAGTAAAAGTACTTGAAGCGATTGTAAATTCAACCTCTAGTTTGTAAAAGAAGCCATTCAAAAGTTACAATCGATTTAAGGTGGTCCCTCAATTGAAACGATTATCGTAGAAAAAAATAATAATTTACGTAGCATTCGGAAGTTAAATAGACGAATGCTATAGATTATCCCTTAGTAATTTTTTTTACTAACGATTACTTTACTAAACGGTTTAAAAAAATATACCGTTTTATTTAAAATAATAATCAAATTTCTGGGCAAAAATACTAAGATAGGGGTGACCACACAGCAGTAGGATTTTTGAATAAGTTAAAACTAGTGATTGCTGATATTAAATTTTATTAATCAACACAGAAAAAAGAATGCTTATGATAATAATAACTCAGAACTTTTTAATTCAAACATTACTACTAATGAGACAGTAGCAAAGTGTATGTATAAAAATTTGTTCGTGTGGAGGATTTTTACTTTTTCCATTTTTTTTGGGTAGGTAATATGTTCACGTATTTTTTAGATGATTAGAAACTTTTTAACCGACGAAAACCAAAAAGTTCTCAATTCGGATGTTTTTATATATCTATATATGTATATAAAAATGAATTCCTATTTCCATTGGTCACGGCATCACGCGTGAACGGCTGGACTGATTTCGCTAGTTCTTTTTTTGTTGTGTTCGTTATTGTCAGGAGAAGGTTCTTATGAAAAAAAATCAAGGCAAAAGAAAGGTTTTTAGGTAGGATACGTATGTAGGTAGATAGGTAGTGTAGGTAGGATAGGGTAGGGTAGGTAGGGTAGGCAAGGTAGGGTAGGTGGGATAGGGTAGGGTAGGCAAGGTAGGGTAGGTGGGATAGGGTAGGGTAGGTAGGTTAGAGTAGATAGGGTAGCTAGGGTAGGTAGGGTAGGGTAGGGTAGGTAGATTAGGGTAGGCAGTTGACGGGAGCGAAACCGCGGGTATATCATCATCATCATCAGCCGAAAGACGTCCACTGCTGGACATAGGCCTCCCCCAAGCGTCGCCACATTGACCGATCTCGTGCGTCCCGCAACCTTCACCAGGTCATCGGTCGCTAGTACGCTAGGCGGGTACAGCTAGTATTATATTTTTAATGTTTGGGCATAACTCCGTCATATATAAACGGTTTGATCTCTCTAAGTGATCCCATTGTCAACAATTCAGATTAATCCCATGGATATCAAGGGAACTCAAATATTATAGGCAGACGTATAGCGATTTTGGTATTTTCAATAACATGGCAAGCATTTGCACTTAGAAAGTATTATTTGGTGAAGCGGAACTGATGTAGAAGACAATAGATGGCCACTGGAACTCCTTAATAAGTATGTCATGAATTTAAGATATCTCGAATAGTTAAGCGAGTATGATGAAGCCAATACATATAAATAAAGGGTACTCATTAAAATGGTACTATTGAACTGAAGGACTGACTGAATTGACTGAAGGATGATGAAGCCAGAAGGGCTTCATTATCAGATCAGTTCAATGGTACCACTGGAACTTCGAAATAAAACAATGTATCCTAGTCGTGTTTGGGCTTATTCGAATCAAAATGAGATGTACTCTTGCTATAATAGCTATTTATGCAACTGTTACGTTATGGACGGTCTTTTAATACGAGTGCCATTTTTCGTTACAAGCGTAGCGCTTACCGAAATAGGTGGGCGCGAATTATTAAAAGACCAATAACGAACAGTTGCATACAAGATTTTATCTACGAAGCAAGGAATAAAACACAGATATAAAATATTCCCGCGACCACTTTTATTTTTTTATTTAGTCTTTATTAGGTATAAGGCAAAGATCTTGTAGCCGCAACAGCCAAATAGTATACGATACTTTTGTTCTAAACTTGTTCCATTTTTTTTAATATCATTTACATTGTATCGATTTCGAAGTAATATGTAGGTATTAGTAGTAGGTACCTGGCTGTATGTTAAGAATGTCTTTGCTTGTGTTTTAGAATTTATGACGATTCACATAATGCAACCCGATGTCGTTATGGGTATGATAATGAAACCGCTGTCATTCGAATTTTTGTAATTAAAAAAGAATTTGTAATTCGAATATAACGAAACCGAAGTAGATAAATGATTTTAATGGTTGTATGAGGTACCAAAATTAAAAGAGAAAAACAAAAACTTTAAATAACTATTTTAAATAAAAAATTAGTATCACTAAACAGTCACTAGAAAATCCTGCTTCGTGCAGGATTTTTGATTTCAAATAGTCACTAGTAGCACAGATAATATAATACTAGCATACAGATGCCTCATCCCATACAAAGAAACCGTGCCGACGTAACTAGCGTTTTTCATCTGATTAATCTTGTTATTTTTGTAAGTACATAAATCGCGTTCGATCCCGTTTCACGGCTATAGATGGTGTTAGCAGTGACTTGCAAGTAAAAGGGTTTACTAGGTTCGTTAATATTTTTTTCTTGAAATACAGTGAAGGTTCGTTTTATAGTATTTTTTTGCACGTTTTTACAGTTTTTTTTGCACCAAAATGTTTTACAATGCAAGTTTTAACAATCGAGTGCAATGCTTCAGAAATTTAAAAATGCGCCATCATAAAAAGTTCTAAGTTATAATGTTTTTATTATCATATTCCTTCTGTGTTTTTAATTAGCTAAGTGAAGTCAAATATAAAAAAAAAAATATCTACAATCACTAGTTTTAACTTATTCAAAAAGCCTGCTGCTGTGTGGTCACCCCTATCTTAGTATTTTTGCCCAGAAATTTGATTATTATTTTAAATAAATCGGTATATTTTTTTTTAACCGTTTAGTAAAGTAATCGTACGTAAAAAAAATTACTAAGGTATAATCTATAGCATTCGTCTATTTAACTTCCGAATGCTACGTAAATTGATTTTTTCTACGATAATCGTTTCAATTGAGGGACCACCTTAAATCGATTGTAACTTTTGAATGGCTTCTTTTACAAACTAGAGGTTGAATTTACAATCGCTTCAAGTACTTTTACTAACGCTGGACCCATGTGTAAATTTCAAATTCCATTGTGGTAGTCACTCTAGGTGAACATATGCTGATCGGTTGAGGGACCAACTTCCGCATGCTAGTTCTTTTTATTCCGTGAACAGGAAGGGTTGATATTTAATAAATAAGTTTTACAAATATTTTACTAAGAGTAGTCATTTGTAGCAGTAGTAAATTTTAACTAGGTTTTGAGATATGCATGCCTGTCAGTCATGACTGAGGGACCACCTTTAACCGATTGTAAAATTTGAGTGGCTACTTTTACAAACTAGAGGCTGAATTTACAATCGTTTCAGAACTTTTACTAAAGGCTGACGCATTCAAAAGCTTAAAATTCAAATGTGGTCCCTCAATGGGAACGCACATGTATTTTTAGGTGGTGCATTTATTATGTCACATATTGTATAATAATGGCACAGTCTCCAATAAAGGTACGCCATTTCTAATTTAGAAAACGACAGCCCTAAACATCCAAATATCTTTCTTTCAGAACGTGACTCTACCTCCAACCCAAGAAGAAAAAGCCCACCAGCTCATCTCAGAATGCATCAAGGAAACCGGCGTTAAAACCGAAGTCCTACAAGAAGCGATGAAAGGTTACATCATTGAAGACGAAGGCTTGAAGAAATTCATCTTCTGCTTCTTCAAGAAAGCAGGAATCGTTGACAGTGAAGGAAAACTGAACATGGAAACAGCAATCGCTAAACTCCCACCTGGCGTTGACAAGGAAGATGACAGAAAAGTTCTAGAAGACTGCAAATCGAAAACTGGCAAGAACTTAGAGGACACCGTGTTTGAAATCTTCATGTGCTACTATAAGGGCACCAAGACCCATATTATCTGTCCGTATTTATGCAAAAAGGAACCACCCAGCAATCACGCACTTCCGAGATATCAAAGGATTTACAAAAACATGTGCAGTTTTGCAATTAATAATGAATAATTAATTACTCACAAATACTTCTCCATAGAGACCTACTGACGCTTGCGAATGTGCAACTTGATACATATTTTGTTTGACAATTTAAAAGTACCGGTTTAGTTGAAACAACAATGTTTTATTATTTAATGAAACACGATAATTTAGTTGCAAAGTCTCTCTATCTGGCCCGGTGATAATGGCGCTGTCGGTGAACATTACAGTCCGTGGTCAAAATCGAAACCAACGCCGCCATCTTGTTTTTTCAATTCAAGTCACCATGACAGATGTCAACGTCATTTAAACGTCAAAAGATCCTTGTGGCCTTTTGAAATGACAGACCTTTTCGCATTTCGTTAGTTCCACCACAAAATAGAAAGCGCCGCCGCTTTATGTACTTTGTGGTTCCACTTTATAGCCACCGAGTAAGATTAGTTTGTGGCACTGTAAACTTTTGTCTATAAATGGCTGTTACTTTAATTTCTTTGTTATA
The DNA here is from genome assembly GCA_948252205.1 of Orthosia incerta. Classification (NCBI taxonomy): domain Eukaryota; kingdom Metazoa; phylum Arthropoda; class Insecta; order Lepidoptera; family Noctuidae; genus Orthosia; species Orthosia incerta. The sequence goes on from OX411765.1 coordinate 21,128,177, forward strand.
ACCAAGGCGCCATTTTTATGTTCTATAAACAATCAATTATTGAGATAATTTTATCATCATTTCAACGTATTACCAACTAAATTATTTTTGTTATTTATCATAAATTATTAAATATTAACGTCAAAAGTATATTTTTTCTTCAGCCCTTTTACAGCCGGGTCGGCTTCCAATCTAGCCAGCTACCTGATTGCGTATGAATTCGGCAGGGCAAAGGGTTTAGCTCCATGATAGAGTATGGCAAATTACCTTTAATAATTAGGTATCACCAAAAATTCTTGGAACTTTCATTTTTGTGAAGATACTTTCCTTCTTTTGAAAAGTGAAGATACTCTTTCGGTCGACTAGGTACTTATGTATAATGTAAACAAAGATAATGTGTTATGTCATGTGCCATTAAGGCAACGCACGTCTTTTTAGGGATAACCCAAAGAGTAAAAACGGGACCCTATTACTAAGACTCCGCGGTCCGTCTGTCTGTCTGACTGTCCGTCTGTCACCAGGCTGTATCTCATGAACCGTGATAGCTAGACAGTTGAAATTTTCACAGATGATGTATTTCTATTGCCACTATAACAACAAATAATAAAATAACAATAAAAACAGAATAAAATTAATATTTAAGGGGGGCTCCCATACAACAAACGTGATTTTTTGCCGTTTTTTGGTCGATATTAATAACGGCAACAGGTAGAAGCTTGAAATATTCACAGTATATTCACTTCAAAAAATAATAATTATTAAATTAAAATAAATTAAGGAGAAGCCCTCCATACAACAAACGTGATTTTTTGCCGCTTTTTGAGATAATGGTGCGAAACCCTTCGTGCGCGAGCCCGACTCGCACTTGGCCAGTTTTTTTAATTTCAATCAATCAATCAATCAATCAATCAATCATTTATTTGCAATAAGTATTGGTACAGTGTAGGTGTTTAAGTAAGTAATAAATAGTTTCCTAATACATAGTCAAACATTTGACATGCAAAATATTACAATATAGGTACTTAATGCTAGGCTATAGTGTTTATGTCCAATGGCATGCATGATTTTCTATTATTTTACAATTATACGTTTATTTATTAATTGTCATCAAATTAACCATTATGTTGTATTTATAAATTCATTTATGGAATAAAATTGTTTTTCTAGTAGCCATAATTTTAACCTTGTAAAAAATAAATTGTTGGGCAACTCTTTAAAGTTCTTTGGTATTTTGTTATATATAAATCCACACATATAATAACAGTTCTTTTTATACAGAGAGGTCTTTGGTGCCCTAGGCAGAACTATTCTATCTGGATCTCTTACTATTCTAGGGCAACGGTCTTGTGCCTTCTTAAACAGGTCAAAGTGATGTCGGACAAATTTAGCACATTCAAAGATATACATACTGGGCAAAGTAAGGAGTTTCAACCTTTGAAATAACGGTTTACATGATTCCCATGGTGGAATGCCATATATGGCTCGAACGCATTTTTTTTGTACCCTAAAGATTTTATCAGCATCGGTTGAGTTACCCCATAGTATAAGGCCGTATTTTAAAGTCGATGAGACGCAGCCGTGATACGCGGTTAACATCGTACTCTGTGACGAGGTCTTTCGCAGTGTGTAGAGAACATAAACAAATTTGTTCAATTTGTTGCATAGTTTTTCTACGTGTGGTTTCCAGGAGAAGTAGCCATCCAGTGTAATTCCCAGAAAACTAGTTTCCTCTTCCTCTAGTAGCGGTTGTCCATTATAATTAATATTTAGTTTGCCCCGCTTACGACCGTATGTCCTAAATTGAACAACTTTTGTTTTATTAACATTTACATTCAAATTATTACATTTTAACCAGGAAATTGTTGATTCAATTGTATTATTAATGTCAAGTCTGTAATTATCCATGTCAGTATTAATTGATGATGTCATTATAATTGAAATGTCATCTGCAAACAAAGTGCATGGATTCGGTGTGTGTTCAGGAAAATCATTAATATATAATAAGAATAAAGGGGGTCCCAAAACGCTCCCTTGTGGGACACCCGAGTTGTTAAATTTTGAAAAAGACCTAATGCCCTCTAGTTCCTTATTTTCAGTAATACTAGGAATCTCAACACATTGCTGTCTATCCATTAAATAGGTTTCAAGCCAACTAAGGGCCGGACCTCGAATACCATATCGTTCTAACTTTACAAGCAACAATCTATGAGACACATAGTCGAAAGCTTTTGACATATCGAAGAAGATAACAGATACCCGGTTACCTATATCCACTTCATCAATTATATTTTTTACCAGATTGAAGCATGCAAGAGTGGTCGATTTCTTTTTTTGAAAGCCGTATTGTTCCTTCTTAAGAATCTGCTGTTTACCAATAAATTCTAAGAGACAAGTTCATAAGTTAACGTAATTTTCTTTTCTACCTTTTTATTTCTATTAATCAAAGTAATCACTCATGCAATCAATGCATCTTTGCTAACACAGTGGAATTAAGTTTATTGATTCTTCAAGAAATCAGCTGGACGGAAGGACACAACAAATTCTTCAAAGGCATATTGAACTGCCTCTCAGGTATTAATTTTTTTTACCGTCATGAAGTTATCCAAATTCTTGAAAAAGTAGAAGTCTGTAGGCGCAAGGTCTGATGAGTAAGACGGATGACGGAGAGCTTCCAACCCCAGCTCTTGTAACTTGGAGACCATCTGCTGTGCAGCATCAGATCGCGCGTTGTCGTGCAGGAGCAGCGTATACGAGCTATTGACGAAAGCTGGTTCGAGCTTCTCCATCATTGTGTTCAGTCCTACACACATCTTCAGTAATGCTATTCCCGTTTGGTAAGAAGCTGTGATGAATCACACCGGCCCTAGACCACCAAACAGTGACCACCACTTTTGTAAGGGTAAGTTTTTGTTTAGGGTACTTTTTAGGTGCTGAAACCAGGATCCAATCAACATGCTGAGGGCTTGCGGTTGTCAAACAGAATCAATTTTACGTCGCAGGTAACAATTCGGTTCAAAATTCCTTCGTTTGTGTGCCTGTTGAGCAGTGCAAAGCACGTCTCGATGCGTACTTCGCGCATTCGATCATTGAGATCATTTGTCAAACTTTTTATCTTGACAATTTGACGCAAATGAATCAATACTGTTTTGATGCTAACCTCGAAAGCGGCTTCAGTCGAATTCAGCCATAGATTGAGTATCATCAGCTTCTACAATCGCCTTTAATTCGTCATTGTCGACCAAAATTTTCGCACTACCTTGGGATTTCATTTTTCAAATCGAAATTTCTATGATGAGGAAGACCACAATGGCCACTGGAACTCCGGAATGAAACAATATATCCTCGTCGTGTTTGGACTTATTGGAATCGTCATGAGATTTCGTTGGCTATAATTTAATTTCATGTTAATTGGAAGTACCTACCAAAACTAAAAAGAGAAAAATAGAAACTTTAAAAAAAAATACAATCCGACTTCCAAAAACTTACAAAAACACTTTATAGCGAAAAATAACTTTCTTTTCCGAAGTCGGTGTCGAATAACGGAAAAAAATGGGTACAAAAGACAACGACTTCGGAAAAGAGTTATTTATCGCTTTAAAGTGTTTTGTTTTGGAAGTCGGTTTGATTTTTTGTTAAAAAGTGTTTTACGTATCCATGATGACGAATAAGATTCGAATGCGATGAAAACATAACGCGCGAGTATAACGCTAATCAATAAACAAATGACAAAATTTTTAAAATAATACCATGTTTTTTTAATAAAATTGATTTGAAATTAGAATTCTTAGCCAAACAAAAAACATTTTCAACACACTTGCTCATAAAGTGGCTCTAATTTCACCGCAATTAGGCATATAATGATACCTGTAACCAAACTGTGACTTTTTCATTGCTTTTATTCACAAGTGAGTTATAGTTTTTTTTAATGGTTTCCTGCCTTCATTTTAAATACTTTTAAATTAAACTAATTTTAAAAGTGTCACAAATCAATCCAATGAAAATTAATAAAATAAGTTATTAATTCTAATCCAGTTAAAATTGAAGTATTTTCAATATAATAAAATGTAACACTGTTATTCAATTAAAAGTGTCCCATTCGACATTAATCCCTTTCTATTCCTGTCAAGGAAGTAGTACTTACTATATCCATAACATGATATGGGTAGTAATTACTATTTCCATGATTTCCATTGAATACATAAAATGTGGCATAGCTTCTAGTCAAACAATTCAGCAAAATGCTAGAACCTAACACATTGCTTGCTCATTCCATGCAACTTCGTATTCAACTAGATAATTTCAACTTGTACGTGTTTATTAAATAAAACTTGCCCACTCAAATATAACTTTTGTTTCTCTGCAATAAAGAAAACTTGAAATTCTCCATTTTGTGCGTGGCTAAAACGCTATCCGCCAAAAGCAAAAAAAAAAGTAAGCTCATTGTTTTAGTCTATGGCCGATCGCCATTGCGCGCATAGGAAAACTGATTAATTTACCCCGCCATTGCGAAAAAAAATTCACAACTCGTTTTCACTGTTGAAAATGATTTTTTTGTATTATTTTCTTCACAAGTGTGTTGAAAAACGTCGTATGATACACGTGTGTATTGATGATTACCGTCCTCAGCTCTCTTAAGACCCTCACCTAAAGGCTCGGGTCTCAATGGCGCCTCAGCGGTAATCACCAACATTGCACACTTGTACCATAATGTACTATTATACCATTCCCCCTCTAAAAAGCTTATTTTATTCACTGAAAACAGTGAATAAAAAGCACTTTTACTCACTGTTTTGGTGTTTGAATTTAGAACACACCAATATATATTCGACGTCCATCTCAATGCTATACAACCTCCTTGCGCATAAAATACTCGATACAAACTCCTTGTGCAAAGAATATTCGACTTTCAAACTTCTTCATCGATTTAATTTTCAGTTTGTCAATCATGATTTTGATTTTAGTCTGGGATGTTTAGTGAATACTTATTTGGATTGTAATTCTAATATTAATTGCATTGGTGTTTAATTTATTATAATTATGTAACGTAACGGAGGTGGTCACTGGCCCCTGAAACACAGATGCTGTTACCTAGCTTAGCTTCAATTTACAAAAAATGTGAAACCCTGAGTTTTCAATTTTTTTGTAAATTTTGAAGGTAATAAAACATTTATTTATTATTATTCCTTGCGCTTTTCGCTTAAATATTTCTTTTTCTCGTAGTTATGGTATAAAATAAAATATAGTATGCAACTCTTGAATAAAACGGATTTATATCGAGGGTCATAAATCACTCGCGTCGCTCAGGATTGTAACACTTGAATCACTCGCTATGCTCGTGATTCAATCATCATGAATCACTCCCTACGGTCGTGATTCAGTTGATAGAATCCTTTACTTGTTCGTGATTCATCTATGGCCCTCGCTTTAAAACCGTCCTTTATTCACTAGTTGCATAATATACTATTTGATTTGAAATGGCCAGTACTTCAGAACGGTAATTTCATAGTTAAATAGCTATTACTATAAATGCGACTGTAACTCTGTTTGTTTGATACGTTTTTACGCGATATACATTTCTTAGGTTAATAAACTTGAAACTAGGCACAAATAACGACCTAAGTAAACAATAAAGGTTATTGTTACCTATTTATTAGATATTGGAAACTTACCCAAAATAAGATTTTGCGGGTGTTTAAGTTGAAATATTGCCGAGCAAAACGCCGCGCTAGTCGTTTGCAGTTTTTAAGAGCTATCTACTCTTTATTTAAAAAGAAATGTCAATTAATAAAAATACATTAAATTTCTACATAATATTGATTCTAAAATGGCAGTATACTTTTTTTTTAAAGAGGTATATGTTTCACTAATTATCTTCCAACAAAACCATAAAAATGTGAAATAATTATTGATAGCATGCATCTCCCCGTAAAGTGTTCATTAATAATTTTTTGTACTAACACTAATGGATAGACAATTTGATAACGAACATTTTGTAAGTTTTTTGTTTTCAAAAGACCAATATTCGATTTTATAAAGATTTTATTCTAAAATCTGGGCGTATTCACTACCTACTGTAATTCATGCGCCACCAGTGCCGCTAGGCCAATAGGAATGCTCATATCTCATGCTGATTTTTTGGTCAGGGTGCGGCCTTAATGATGACTTCTTCTTCTTGATGATGATGATGATGTTCCCTTGGAATTATTTTCGACTTCCATGCGTGCGAAGCCGTTATATTTCCAACAGGCTTCCGTGACTTCCGTGTAGGTACTTTTTTCGAACAGGTTTTTGTTGTAAACCCTTTCTTAAAGCTAAAAGATATTAAGTCTACAGCAGCCTAACTGTGTAAGTGAATTCGGAGAGGCAAATAATTTTGACCCCAATAATCAACCAATCCACATCGCGTGGTTCCTCTCACATGTGACTGGTCCATTGAAAGGGTCAAAACCCTTTGCCTTGCCGAATTCACAAACGACATTAGGCTGCAGGTTGTTGCCACAGTCAGAAACTGTAATTGTAATAATGTATACCAAATTATTTGTCATTGTAATAAACTTGTCCACGCTCATGTAGAACTGGATTTCCTTCGTAAGGAATATAAATGCCAGTTGGGGAGATATTCAGGCAGTGCTCAGAGTAACTTTGCAAGATGAAATCGTTCGTAGTGTTCTGTGTTGTCTTGGTGGCTGGGATTCATGCTACAGTGAGTATTTTATTTTGCTTAAGAGAAGATGCGGGTAGAGAGCTCCGACTGAATTTCCTTAGTTAAAAGTCATAATTCCAGTCAAAAGGTTTGGCTCTCGCATGTTTCCTCGTATTGGACAAATTTAAAATCTATTCCAAAAATTGAATAAAAAAGATATTATTCTTCTATGTTTTTCTTTTTTCATTTATAGTTGTCAAATTTGTACACTAGAATGCGCGCAAGATAAGTCTGCGCGCGGCCAAAATTGGAACTAATCGTTTGTCATTTTTGTCAGGTGTCAAGAGAGTGTGCTGTATTCCGTGTATTTATTCGTTTCCGAAGTAAATAATCGCCATCATTATGCCAAAAGTAATTTAGCTGGCAGAGGTGTTTTCTTGAAGTGAACAAGACAATAACGGGCCTACGGTACCGTTTTACAAATATAGAGCCCGCGATGCTTATTTGACAGGTAACTTTTAGGGATACCATCATACTAAAATTTCCCTAAATTTTCGTACTACCGGTGCCTGACAGTAGGTACCTATTGGTTTTTGGGTGGTACATAAATATACTAGCGGGACAGGACCGGCATCATGTAATATAATGCATCATTGTTATTTTGTTTTAGGCGTTTCTGAACGCACAGTTACCCAAATAACTCAAGAGGGTTATCTGGCAGCAGCTTCTTAAAAAATTGTTGAAGAAGAAATTAAAAAGAATAAAATTGACGGTATTAGCCACTTCAGGACCATTGTTAGACCAAATTTAACATTAGGTACTACTAAGTATTCAATAAAAGATTTACAATAATTTCATGAATCTTTTTTCATCATATTCTATGCAAGTAGAAAAAGCTAGTAATTAATTATGCTTAACTAAAATTACTTTAAGTTTCGAGTTATGAAAAATGTCTATTAATTAAATGAAGGATAAAAGATCAGTTATGCTGGCAACATTAAGCATGCCACCCGTCGCGCGCAGACTTATCTTGCGCGCACTCTAGGACACTGTTGACAGCGCAATTTTGAGCATTTTTTGAGGCTTCTAAAGATAATGTATCATCAAAAAGAAAACATAGGGGCACATTTTTTGGAAGTCGGTTGTTTTTTTTTTTAATGTTTTTATTATATATCTTTCTTTACCAGTTTCTTTTGTCCTTCGTTTGTCACACAGGTTTTACAGAATACGAAGAACATTGACCTGAGAACTTCAAATTTGGTGATAATGTTCATTATTACATAAATTTTACTAACAAATACCAATATATTGATAAATCAGATTTTTACTTTGAAATACCGTAATTTTTTCTATTACACCCAACTTGATTTTGCGGTTTGTTGATACGGAACCCTAAATGTGTGAAGTACGACACGCACTTGGCCGGTATTTTTTAAGTTCAACTGGCAGGCCTAATCCAGACTTGGGGCTACTGAGAAGTAAAAAGGTAAATTACCCAGGAGCGAGAAAATCGCGGCGATATTATCGTCCGTGCGACATACCTCTTATGGGCCGTCTCCATGAGCGAGAGAATCGCGTCGATATTATACGTGGCAATAGATAATATCGCTGCAATTCTCTTGCTCGTGGAGGCGGCCCCTAAGACGTGCTGGAGTTTTGTCTTGTGCTCGGTTGATAGCTATAGGCTCATCCCCATTACATGGAACGTCAATATAAGTGACGAAATGTGGGTGCACTGTGGCTGCACCTCTGCACTACCTTACTGGGGATACGGGCGTGAATTTATGTATTGCCATTACAATATCCCTCGACTTATTATGTCCCACTGCAGGGCAAAGGCCTCCTTTCCATCTTTCCATTTTTCCCTGTCTCTTGCTATATCTGGCCAATCCTTCAGATAAACGTCTAATTCGTCACGCCATCTCTTTCTGGGCCTACCGCGTCGCCGGTTCCTGTTATTCGGAATCCAGTCAGTGGTTACTTTTGCCCAATTCTGTTGCGACATGCGGCAGATGTGGCCTGCCCAATTCCACTTTAGTTTGGCGGCTGTTTTGCCTACGTCTGCGATTTGTGTTTTGGAACGAAGTATACTGTTCCGAATGCGATCTATGATTTTGACTCCGAGAATAATTCGTTCCATCGCTCGCTGGCAGACCCCGAGTGCGGACTTTTGTCGTTTCGTTAACGACCACGTTTGTGCTCCATAGGTGAGGGTAGGAAGGATGCACATATCCATGAATTTCCTTTTTAGGGAAAGTGGAAGTGATCCTTTCATTAGGTGTTTCATCGACCAATAGCTTTTCCATGCGTTTTCGGTGCGTCGAGCAACTTCTTTATCTTGTCTCGCCTGGAAAGAGACTATTTGGCCTAGGTATATGTACTCATGATGGACATATTCAACCTTCACAACCCCAATGTCTACTTTGCGTTTCGTGCTGTTCGTCATTAATTTTGTTTTCGTCATATTCATTTTGAGTCCGACCTCGAGGCTGGCGTGGCTCAGTTGTTCCAGCATAAGGCTTAACTCAGCCGCCGAAGATGAGAAAAGGATATATATATTTTTACATATTTATATGCCAAAATTTGCAAAAAAATATTGATCTTCAATTATAATTTTCAACCAGTTCACATAATACCTATGTAGTTGTTACTATGACTTCTAACAAATGAAAACTAATAAAAAAACTTGAGAGGTGTCAAGGGACACCCGGATGGAACAAAGTTCCTTTAGTATATATATACATACATATATATTATATATATGTATGTATATATACTCTCTCGAATTCGTAAACACAACAGAGTATAGGTTAGAACACGCACGAAACACGCGCACGCCGCACGGCTGAAAAGTTGTAACGACACTTTTTGCTATAGTTGTAACTATAGCAAAAAGTGTCGTTACAACTTTTCGTGAGATTTTTTTCCGTCTAGCCCCCTTTCGCAACGCGCGATAAGGAACTTCGTTCCAATAACCAAAACACAGAACGTAACTATTAAGTAATCAGTGACAGAAACCTTAGACAAATTGAGCGACATTTTTCATAGATTTTCGGGCACTTTTTTCGAATTTTGTTTGAAACCGTGTCTGTGTATTTAAAAACAAAATCCACTCCTTTAGGACGATGATTAATATCAAAAAACATGACCCCCTTTCTGAGGTAGTCGGGTAAAACAAGGACCTACCTACTGGATTATTATAGGATTATAAAGGTCTGATATTGTAGGAGGAGGGCGCTACTGTGCCATAGTGAACATCGAATCCATAATATAGTCAAGATTAAAAATAGAAAAAGTGCAAATACTACTCATAAAGTGCTTAATTATAATAAATATAGTGAAACTACTCATACAAATTGAAATCAAAAGACGAACAGCAAAATACAACACTAAAAAGTAGTGTAAACAAACTTTGTTCTTACGCCGACTAGGACTCTTTTCTTCAATATTTCCCAGCCGTTTTTCACAATCAAGCAGAAAATAAAAAATTGTCTAATTTCGAATGTTATAAACTCTAATAACATCAAAATTGAATGAATTGCATATTCTCACCGAAGATTGATAATAGCGCCATCTATAGTGGCAAGCGCAAACTACTATCGCAACATTGAACCAGTAAGCATTGATCGATAATCAATGTCAAACGTCAATTAACTGTCAACAAGACACAAGAGAGGGCGCCACAGTCAACAAAACATAAAATTAAGTCTCACTCACATTTGAACATTTTCAATTAAAACATTAAAGAATGGAGGTCATAAAGCGCGTTCTTCAAAAAATACAAAAATAATCAGACGAACAGAAAAGTACAATTATAAAAACTGGCGAAAAAGTGACTGAACAATTAATACTAAATGTAAATAAGATTTTAGATGATACGTTTTCTGGGAAGAGAAATATGAAGATCTGAAAGAAAAAGTAGAAAATTAAGAGAAACGGCTTTATTTCTTACATGCATGCAAGACAAACAATAATAATGGCACAGTTACCAATAAAGGTACGCCATTCCTGACATCTAACCTTTTCCTACCAATTTAGAAAACGACAACCCTAAACATCCAAAACTCTTTCTTTCAGAAGGTGAATCTACCTCCAACCCAAGAAGCAAAAGTCTACCAGCTCATCTCAGAATGCATCAAGGAAATCAGCTTTAAACCCGATGTCCTACAAGAAGCGATGAAAGGTCACATCATTGAAGACGAAGGCTTGAAGAAATTTATCTTCTGCTTCTTAAAGAAAGCAGGAATCGTTGACAGTGAAGGGAAATTGAACATTGAAACAGCAATCACTAAACTCCCACCTGGCGTTGACAAGGAAGATGACAGAAAAGTTCTAGAAGGCTGCAAATCGAAAACTGGCAAGAACTTAGAAGACACCGTGTTTAAAATGTTCATGTGCTACTATACGCGTACCAAGACCCATATTACTTTAGAAAAAATTTAAGCGGTTATTTTGAAAAGCTGTTAGGTAAACCAAGATTAAACCGACCGAAGATCTATGAGGAATGTCCATCAAAGCTTGTACCTCCATTATTCAGATTATAGCGCCGTACATAGAATTAATTTAAATACATAGCTTTAATTTTTAATTTGTGTGTAGATCAAGGAGTCTTTTAGGATCTTATGAAATATAGTAAGGTTATACCACTTTTTAAATCTGTGGGCATTACTGTGACACAAATAAATATAGACCAGTATCCATGACGCCGGTTTTTCAGCAAGGTATTTGAAAAGATAATGCTAAATCATATTCTCATTCATTTTAATACGAATACACACATCTTGCATAATAAACAGTATGGTTTCATCAAAGGACGTTGAACAACTGACGCTGGTGTCACCCTATTAAAATACATATTGAATGCATGGGAAGAGCCACAAGATGCCATAGGTATCCTCTGCGACCTCTCGAAGGCGTTTGTTTGCGTTAATCATGAAACATTACTTCTGAAACTTAAGCATTACGGGCTAGGCCAATCAGCGTTAAGTTTAGTAAAATCTTATTTGAATGATAGACAGCAATTACTTCAAATACACGGTTTAAATTCTTCTGGGTTAAACGTGAAAATGGGGGTAACCCAGGGCTCAATTTTAGGTCCTTTCTTATTTTTAATATACATAAACGATTTACCCCGTTTATTGGAAAACAAACTAAACATGGTGTTATTCACTGATGACACATCTTTAATTTTTAATATAAATAGACCTACTAGTCACGTTGATGACGTAAATAACGCCCTACGGTAGGTTCAAGATTGGTTCACTGCTAATAATTTAATTTGAAATTGTAAAAAAGTAAGTGCGTAAAATTTGCCTTGCCGAATGTCAAAAGTACTGATTGTGATATTATATTGAACAAGGAGAAGCTAGAATTCATCGGTAGAATGGTTTTAGAAACGGTTACAATGGGGACCTCATTTAATATCACTTGCAGGGCGGCTAAGTTCGGCATCAATTTACTGAGGTAGTTACCGCGAGGATGGTCTATTTTAGTTACTTTCATAGTATAATAACTTACGATTCGGTACGGTGGATTACGGTTTTTTACGGCTATGGGGAAGGGCTGCAGACAATGAGTCAATTTTTATTCTGCAAAAACGAGTTATGAGAGCGATATACAATCTGCGCCCGCGCGATTCTCTTTTTAAATACATTAACATAATAACGGTTCCTTCCTTGTCAATTTATGAAAACATCATGTTCGTGAGAAGGAATTTACATATTTTTTGTAAAAACGGCGACAGACATAATTACGTTACTAGAAATAGGGACTAATTAGTTCAACCAGGTTTCAGACTGATCTTTCATGGGGTACTGTATAAAATGTTACAATGATATACCCCCCCACATTCTAGAACTGAAGGAGACGAAATTTAAAACTTGTATAAAACTCACACTATGCACGCAGGCATATTATAAGTTGGGGGATTACATCGCTGACAAAAATGCTTGGCTCAATGGTAAAACAACCACCAGGGCGCAAAAATAGGTGATAAGCAGAACATTATTGTTTTGAAGTATTGTTGGAGCTGCTAAACACTGTATAAATATATTATTTGTATTGTATAAACTCAATTTCTTTTAGTATTATATAACTGCACAGCATATGTGTGTGTACCAATTGTAAATCTACTATTTACTGTGCCTATGTGTCGTTCGGTTACTTGTGTTGTGTGTCATGCTCTCTCTAATGTCTCTCTGATGGTCGCAAATGTATTGGGTCATTCGGTTTCCTTCATTATGGTTGAGCTTAATGGTGCCAATCCATGCATCATGTTCGTGAACGGGCGCCAGTTGGGATCGGTCACTTAGCTACCTCGGCCTGCTTTTAATTACGTACTTATTGTGTTTATGAATTGTGTGTTTTACTCTAGACAAATTTACGTGCACGTCTTTTTACATCGTTCTCACATATGTATTTTTCAACAAGAATGATATTATCAAATATTTGTAAGTTTCTTGCAAATTCTTCTCCATAGAGAAGTAGATAGATAGACATACTAACGCTTGCGAGTGTGCAACTAGATTTTTTTGACAATTTAAAAGTACCTATAAAAGGTTTAGTTGAAACAAAAATATTTTGTTTTGTTGTTGTAGTATTGAATAACATATAATTTAGCTGTAAAGTCTCACTACTGGCCCGGTGAGAATGGCGCTGTCGGTGAACATTATAGTACGTGGTCAAAATCGGAAAAAAAAACGCCTCCATCTTGTTTTTCAATACAAGTCACCATGACAGATGTCAACGTCATTTAAACGTCAAAAGACCTTTTGAAAAGAATACCTTTTCGCATTTCGTTACTTCCACCACAAAATAGAAAGCGCCGCCACTTATGTACTTTGTGGTTCCACTTTATAGCCACTGAGTAAGATTAGTTTGTGGCCCTGTTACTTTTTGTCTGTATGGCAGTTACGATAATTACTTTGTTATAACCAAGTCGCCATCATTTTTATGTTCTATAGACAATCAATTATTGAGATCGTCTAGAGAACTTAGGAATGTTTATATCATCATTACAACGTATTTAGCTCTGAATGTTACCAACTAAATTATTGTTGTTATTTATTATTAAATATTAACATGAAAAGTTCTTTTTTTTTGCTTTATCCTCAAATGCTGTACGAGCTACGCTGTACATTGACCCTAACTAATACGTCCTACTTACAGTGAAACGTTGCAGTTTGTTTAGCTCAACATTAATTGTACATTATTACATTATAATATGTTATTTTTAGTAGCAATAAAACCTTTATATCAATCGGTTGTTTACTCATTCATCATAACAGTTCAACATAACATTTTCACTGTTGGGAGTTACGCCCCAACATATGGTCCTTCGAGCAATTTAGTGTTGTGTAATTTACATCTTTTACGGTCGCGAATCGGTTGGACTGGTCTCTCAGAAGCGAGTCGCCCCAGTAACCAATTGAGAAGGCGCATACCGCAGAGGAGAAGGTTGCACAATACGAAGAACCAAGAGTGTGGAGCAACAGTCAACGCTCGAAACAGAAGAGTTCATTTGAAGTCAACAAGAAAAACAACAAAACATCATGTCGGCAGCTGAGTTCTACCAGAAGCAGAACGAACTCTACGACGGCATAAAGAAGATCGGTATAAATATCAAGAAGGATGGTTGGGACAGAAAGAACACTGACTACTTCAAACGCCGTAAGGCAATGCTGGAAAACTTGTGGTCAGAATTTCAGTTCAATCACGACCGCCAGCCCACGGAACAAAGTGTAAGTCATCCGTACCTTAGTAATGACTGCTATAACATAACTCTGCAGTGCTACAATGAAGTAAAGGAGCTTATTCTTCAACAACACCAACAACTTACGACTCTCACTCGTTTTCCGAGGGAGCAGTCGGTACAACCAAAAACATTGGGAAGTGCCAACCAACAAACAGGGGAAGGTACTTCGGAACAAACAAAACAGGAACAAGAAGCCCAGGAGAGTGAGGCAGAACAAGCTGGCAATCAAGACGAACAAAACAGAGAACCATCTCCTCCTCCTCCTCGGCAAGATCAACAAAACACCGCGAAAAAGGACACGGGATCCAATAGCAAGCTGGACGATATGATGCGCAAACAGACCGCTAACTTCAAAGCCTTCATGAGAGCAGTCGCGAACATACACGTGGAGTTCCTGTCTGAAAAATGGGAGTTTCAAGACGCTCTGCAAACACTGCAAACACGCTGGTCAGCTATTGACAACCTTCACTGGGAGATAGAGTATGAAACCAACGGAGAGAAGAATGCAGTGTATGAAGAACGCTACACCAGGTATGAAAACCAGTTCCAGGAACTAAAAAAGGCTTTGAATACCAAAATGTGGTCCGGCACTCATCGGGAGAAAACAACACCGAAATTAGAGATACCAGTCTTCAATGGTAACTACAACCAGTGGATCCCATTTAAAGACCTTTTTACGGAAGCAATACACAACAACAATTCCCTCTCAGCTGCTCAGAAGATGCAGTTTCTGAAGAGTAAGGTGCAAGGAGAAGCGGAACGCTTGATTCAACATCTACAGATAAGTTCGGATAACTACCTGGTGTGTTGGGATATCCTCAATCACCGATATAATAATGAAAAACTTATATTCACATCGCACATCAACATGCTGTTCAATTTACCAAACATGCAACAACAGACAGTGGCCCAAATAAAGAAAATCCATGACGTCAGCATAGAATGCCTACATGCGATAAAGAATTTAGGAGTGAATATCGACACCTGGGATCCGATAATTGTACATATATTATCGCAAAAATTAGACGCTGACACACACTCAGAGTACAACGACTCGCTGAAGAACTGCCGAAAGCTGCCAATACTGAAAGATCTGCTAGATTTCCTAGAAGGGAAGTTTACATCATTGGAAGCATCGCGCCGCAAACAAGAAAACAATCAAAAACCAAATACCTCATCGAGTCAACATCAAAATACTTTGTACTCTAAAAAACAATACAGCAGTAATCATGCAACTAGCAACAAGAAAATTACGAAATCGTTCCATGCGTCAACATTCCGATGCCCCCTTTGCGATGACGAACATGGCATGTACAATTGTGCAAAGTTTTTAGAAATGCCGAATCACTTAAAACTTAGCACAGTAAATAAAATGAACATTTGTGTAAATTGTCTGTTCAGCCATAACGGAAAGAAATGTACGTCAGCTTACCGATGTCGCAAGTGCTCGGGTCAACATAATACATTGCTACACGATGCATGTATTACGAACAAAACGGAAAAACAAACAAATTCTTCCCATGTATCAAAGGATGATGATACTTCGGAGATACTACTAGCGACAGCTGTAGTAAACATAGAAACAGCCGATGGGACCCTAATCAAGTTGCGAGCCCTCATCGATCAAGGTTCTCAGATATCTTTGATCACCGAACATGCTGCTCAACTTCTAGGAGTTAAGCGCGAGAGATGCAAAGGAGTCATCTTTGGAGTTGGACAGAAGGAAAACCACTGCAAAGGAATGACAACAATTACTTGCAGTTCTGTCTACAACGACTTCAAGTTCCAAACGACTGTCATCATTATGAATAACTTGATTAAGAACCTGCCGAATAAGACCTTTGCAAAACCATCTTGGTCCCACATACAGAACATCCATTTAGCAGATCCGGAGTTCCATAACAGCCGTCAGGTGGATTTACTATTTGGAGCAGACATTTATTCGCAAATCATGCTAGGAGGCATAATAAAGGGCGATGACACCACTCAACCTATCGCACAACAAACCTACCTAGGTTGGCTTCTATGCGGAAATGTCAAAACTTTCCACTGCAATGTGGTCATAAACAATCTTGAAGATATCAAACAGTTCTGGGAAACCGAAGACATCACCGATCAATCCAATTTATCGGTGGAAAATGAAACATGCATTGAATACTACACCAACACTACGCAACGCCTGGAGAATGGGAAATACGAAGTCAGACTGCCGATGAAGAAAGAACTTGAGAGCAGACTGGGTTCGTCCAAACCAATGGCTGTAGCCCAATTCAAAACTTTAGAAAGAAAGTTGGAAAAACAAACACACCTGGCAAAGGCCTATAAAGACTTCATGGCTGAATATATTGATCTAGGTCATATGAAGCAATCAACAGTTAGCAACAAAACACTCGAGTGTTACTTACCTCACCACGGCGTGCAACGCGCTGAATCAACAACAACAAAGTACAGAGTGGTGTTCAATGCGTCAGCAAAAACGTCAACGGGATGCAGTTTGAACGACCTCATGTACAAAGGTCCCAATCTTCAACAGGACCTACAAACATTACTGATGAAATGGAGGCAATACAAATATGCGTTTACAGCGGACATTGAGAAGATGTTTCGTGCTATTTGGGTAGCCCCTGAAGACCAACAACTGCAACAAATTGTATGGCGAGAATCACTGGGACAACCTATCCGCTCATACCAATTAACAACCGTAACATACGGAACCAAGGCAGCGCCGTTCCTAGCTATGATGACGCTCAGGAGATTGGCGGCAGATGAACATGAACAGTTCCCGGAGGCTTCAAAAGTGCTGGAAGAATCATTCTACATGGATGACCTCGTTCACGGGACACATACAATCGAACAAGGAAAGCAATTGATCGCGGATCTGAAACAGTTACTGAAAAATGGAGGGTTTAACCTCAGAAAATGGTCAGCAAACAATCAAGAACTTTTGGAAGATATCTCCGAACAACACAACGATAAGATTGTCTTCAACTTCAAAACAGAAAATACACAAAAAACGTTAGGCCTGTGCTGGAATTCAAGAGAGGACAAATTCACCTTTCAATGCACAATTTCTGACGTAAACAAGAAACAAACAAAACGAAGCCTACTTGCCGAAATATCCAAACTATTTGACCCACTCGGCTGGCTGGCCCCCGTGTCAACAAAATTGAAATTATTATTTCAAAAACTGTGGGATGGCAACTTACATTGGGACGACGAAGTGTCCGATAACATACATGTGGAGTGGTGCAAGATACAAGCCGATATAAGAGCGATAAACGAATACGAAATACCTAGATGGCTTAAGTGTGGCGGAAAGCAGACAATGGAGCTACATGGGTTTAGCGACGCCTCCCTGGATGCCTATGCCTGCGTCATCTATGCACGAGTCCAGTCATCAACAATACTGGTCGCTGCAAAGTCAAAGATTGTACCACACCGAAAATCAACAACATTGCCTAGACTGGAATTGAATGGAGCGCACCTTCTATCACAACTAATGCGCAAAGTCAAACAGTCATTGAATCAATATGAAGTACACGTCTACGGCTGGACTGATTCCATGGTGGTCCTGGGTTGGTTACAAGGAGACCCATCCCGCTGGAAAGCATACGTAGAAAACAGAGTACGAAGTATTACTGACGTCATACCACGATCATCGTGGAACTACGTTAATACAAAGGAAAATCCCGCTGACGCCGCAAGCAGAGGCCAATACGCTAGTCAGCTGAAAGAAAATCAATTATGGTGGCATGGACCTACATGGCTACCATTGCTTAAAACAAAGAACATAGAAAAACACAATTATAACACGGACCAAGAAGAAAAAACTGTCCGGAAACAAGCCAATGTATCCCAACATTCTCAACACATCATAGAAAATACGAGCATTGTGGAAACATTATTGCAAAATCACAGCTCTATCGAACATATTATTCGCATTGTCGCATGGATACTCAGAGCATTGAACCCGAAAAGGCGACAGCTACCGAGATATCTGACGTTGCACGAATTGAATAACGCAATAAAGGTGCTCATAAAACAAACTCAACAAAAATCATTTGACACAGATCTTTGTCATTTAAAGAAAAATAACAGGGTGCAGGCTAACAGTAAAATAAAAGACCTCACTCCGTTCATTGATCATCAAGACATCTTACGAGTGGGAGGAAGATTGAAAAACGCATCGCTAACCGAAAACATGAAACATCCGATGATCATTCCACACGACAGTCGATTGACACATCTTCTCATCGACCAAGCTCATCGAATGACGTTTCACGGCGGCCCGAGACTCACTCTATCACACCTACGGGAGAAGTACTGGATCGTCGGTGGGAACCGAACAACCAAGATGCAAATCAGAAAATGCGTGACGTGCCGCAAGAATTCATTTCTGCGCACTCGTTGCATACAGACGTGCTCATCAATGCATTAAAAATAATATAAATTAACGTTTTAGCATAAATAGTGACCTAGTTTTAGTATATTGACGTGTAATACAAACAATCTTTGGAAGTGCTAATAGGTGGAATAATGGACTGACTGGATTATATATTATTATAATCTGAAAGATGGAAGGCAGCCCCTTTAATCGGAGTGGGTTGATGCGGCGCAGCCCTCCTTCAACACCTACACCGACCCAGCCCCAACAACCGAGACGTCTTCAAGCCAAGGAAGAAATGGAGGTAGTCTCAACTGCGGAAATACAGAACTGGATGGGTTCCATTGAACAACACTTGGGTGAGGTATGTGCTATTGCTTCTGAAGGAAAGCTAAACTCAGACCAGAAGCTAAAAATAACCAATTTGTGCCGAAAGGTTGGATATGGAGTCTCGCAACTGGCTGTTCAATACCAGTCGCTTAAACAAAATGCCCTTAGGACCCATAACTCCCTAAAAATAATGACCGAAGAAAGAGATTGCGTAACGGACCTAAAGGAGTGTGTAATGGAGATGAACCGGACTTTTAAGGAATCCTGTGCAAAGCGGCAGGAAACAGCTGCATCATCTTTTGCAGACATGGTGAAGAAGGGGTCTAACAACTTCGTTCGTCCTAATACTTTTAGCTCCGTAGCGATTTATCCCACTGACAGTTCAAAGACCAGCGATGAAACCAAGAACATAGTCCAGAAAATTATATGCCCAGGTGAAATGAAGCTGAAAGTGAGAGGCGTACGCAAGATAGGGAAAGGAGGACTAATAATTAGCACAGAGACGAAAGAGGACCTAGATAAGCTGAGGCAATCAGTACAAACTGCTTCGTCAGGGCTTACCGTCGATGAACCGAAAAAGCGCAAACCCCGCATAATAGTGATTGGAGTTCCAGCATCTATGGCGGAAAATGAGGTATTTAAATCCATTTACGATCAAAACTTAGCCGAAAAACTGCCAACTATATCCAGAGATACCTTCTTGTCCTTAATCAAACTGAGCCACAAATCTGGTAGGAAAGATGTTGAGAACTGCAACTACATCTTAGAAGTCCCTGCGATCATTCGCAAGGCTCTAATCTCACAAGAGAGATTGTTCATAAATTGGACTTCCTGCCCGGTAAGAGACTTCACACTGGTAACGAGATGTTACAAGTGCCAGCAGTACGGTCATGCGGCTAAGACATGCAAAGTAGCTACCCCCACATGTGGACATTGCGGTGAAGAAGGACACACTATCTCCGACTGCACAAAGAAATCCGAAGCGCCAAAATGTGCAACATGTCTGCGCTTCAAAAAACCAGCCAGCCATAAAACGGGAGAACAAGAGTGTCCTGCAAAAAAATCTGCCGAAAACAGGTACATTAACTCGATTGATTATGAAGGCGCCTAAGAGCGCCACATATTCGAATATTTTTAAGACTTAATTTTATTGTTTATATTTTTCTTATACTATGGATAATACCTTATTGACCGATATAGATAATACATTTCGTACCGATGCAAAGTCATGTGAGGTTGAGGATTGCAGGCAATATCTTTCTGAATATCAAAACTCACTAACCATACTGACTCAAAACATTCGCAGTATTTATAAGAACATAGATAGCTTTAACGTTTTTCTTCACAGACTTAACTTTGATTGTGACATAATGGTACTAACCGAGTGCTGGCTATCTAACCGACAGGAACACCTTCCAGTAATGCCGGGATACAACTTATTGTATACTACAGTGAACAACAATCAAAACGATGGTGTGGTTGTTTATTGTAGGGAATCATTAATGGTCACAATCGAAGAACCAATACTTCAAGACTGTGTGAGTAATTGTTTGGTTATCAAAATTGGTACAAGTACAGCAATAATCACTGTTTATAGGTCCCCTTCTGCAAGAAATTTAGACTCTTTTCACGCATCCTTAAACCAGATCTTTGAAGCACTAAGTTCATTTAAGAATGTTATACTAACAGGTGATATAAATATAAACATTAACTCGGAAAACTGCGACCCTGGGGCCCAAGATTACCTTAATATCTGCTCATACCATGGTTTTCTCCCCGCACATACTTTGCCTACTCATCAGAGTGGTTCCTGTCTGGATCATATGATGATCAAATCTAACTTTTCATATGTTACGCTTGTTACTAACTCAACTATTACAGACCATCACGCTGTTCTACTAACCCTAAACTTAACGCTGCCTAAGCTAAATCGTCCCCAGACGAAAACGCAATTAAACATAAACAAACTCGAATGTGATTTATGCAATCTTGACTTTAACCCAGTTTACAATACTGCTGACGCTAATTTTGCTTTATCGTACTTAATAAAACATGTTCAATTAGCAATATTACGTAATACGACTTCTATTATAGTAAACAAAAAACTTCGTAACATCAAGCCTTGGATGACTCCTGGCCTAATTCGGTGTATAAGACACAGAGATAAACTTCATCAGAGATCTAGGAGTAACCCTGATAATCTAATCATTAAAATAACCTATAAGAGATACAGAAATTTTTGCAACAACCTCCTAAAGAACTTAAAAATTAATTACGATAAAAATGAATTAAATAGAGCAGGAAACAATAGCAAGCAACTTTGGAAACATATTAAGAACGTCACCTATAGGACGAAACAGCGTGAATCAAATTCGAGCTTGCTGCTTTCTAATCCATCACCTCTCTTGTCAGCCAACCACGTTAATAACTTTTTTGCAAATGTTGGGAAAACTCTTGCCGAACAGATTCCAAAACATTGCTGTGTTCTACCATCTTCCCAAAATAATAGATGTCCTTTAAAATCTTTTGGATTGCTGGATACTGACGAAGATGAAATAACCCGAATCATATCTGGACTAAAGGATGACTGTGCAGTTGGATGGGATAATATAAGCAATAAGATCCTTAAAACCTTTAAGCATATCCTAGTACCTCCCTTAACGCATATATTTCGTATTTGTTTATCTGAAGGTATTTTCCCTAGATGTCTGAAAAAAGCAGTTGTAATCCCTATCTTTAAATCTGGAAACAAAAACTTAGTAAATAATTATAGACCAATATCTTTACTCCCTTCAATATCTAAAATACTAGAGAAAATTGTTAACAGTAGACTAGTTAATTATCTAGAAAAAAACAAACTATTATCATCTGCGCAATTTGGGTTCAGAGCCAAACTATCCACAGCCGATGCGGTGCATAGTCTGACAGATTATATCGCAGAAGAACTTGGCAAAGGAAACCAGACCCTGGGGGTTTTCCTTGATCTAGCAAAAGCCTTTGATACGGTGTCCGTTCCTATGCTTCTAAAAAAAATAGAGGCTTTAGGAATAAGGGGAACACCGCTGAAACTTTTTGCTGACTACTTAGATGAACGATCTCAATGTGTTAAAATAGACGACATTATTAGCGATGAGCAAAAAAATACTGGTTATGGTGTTCCTCAGGGAAGCATTCTGGGCCCAACCCTATTCCTGATTTACATTAACGATCTGTGTAATTTAGATATTAAACAAGGAAAACTCATATCATATGCCGACGACACGGCGTTAATCTTTACCGCGAAAACCAATAATGAATTGTACGAATATGCTCAACAAGGTTTCAATACTGTGACAAATTGGCTACAAAACAATTTACTAACACTGAATGCTGACAAGACAAAATATATTCACTTCTCCATGCGCAAGCCTCAATTTAACATTGCTAACTCTCATCTGTATGCCCATAAATGTGGATCCCACCCAGTCAGCATGTGTAATTGTCCATTTATCCTCAAAACAGGCAACATAAAATATCTCGGGGTTATTATAGATGAAACACTCTCATTTAGACCTCATATTGATAGCTTAGTTAATAGAGTGCGCAAATTAATTTATGTTTTTAAAAAGTTGAGAACGATTGCAGATTCAAAATTGATCAAACAAGTCTATTTGGCCCTAGGTCAATCTGTAATCAATTACTGTATCACCTCATGGGGTGGGGCACCAAAAACGAATCTACTGCCTCTTGAAAGGGCTCAGAGAGCAATTTTAAAAGTAGCCTATTTCCACCCTTTTCTCTACCCTACTGATCTTCTTTACAAATCCTGCAACGTGCTGACTGTTCGCCAGCTTTTCATTATGCATTTAGTATTAAAACAACACACCATGCTTTCCTATAACGCCGAATACATAAATAATAAGAGACGAAATGATATTGTCTGCGATTCTAATCCATCCTCAAAATATGTATTTGTAAATAGATTCTTTACATTCTTAGGACCATTTCTGTACAATAGATTAAATAGAAAATTAAGTATCTATAACTTAAATTATTTTAGCTGTAAAAAGACTATTATTGAACATCTGCTTCGCATCTCTTACGGAGAGACAGAAGATCTCCTGGCTGTAACAAAATAATAATTTGGCTTTGTCTTTAATTTAAGTATTGATATATAAGCTATGTCATTGTTAATTTATTATTATTATTAGTTTTAAGCACTTCATAGTCTGAAACACAGGTTCAACCTAGTTCAGGCAAATAAGCAACTGTCTTCTTTTATATTTTTAAGATATTTTTATTGTAAAATGTGCCTTATGTTATAAATAAACGATATTATATTATTATATTATTAAGAACAACCCAACAAAAGAACACCAACTGATGGGTAATCTACCAAGCGCAAGAGCAAATCAAGCGCCGCCCTTTTACCATACTGGGGTAGATTACACTGGATTTGTGGACGTCAAAATGAACAAAGGCCGAGGAGCAAGAACAACAAAGGGCTACATAGCAGTCTTTATATGCATGGTGACCAAAGCTGTGCATATCGAACTGGTGTCAGACCTCACCAGTTCAGCATTTTTGGCAGCCCTCAACAGAATGGCAGCAAGAAGAGGCGCCCCTCGTCACTTATACAGCGACAACGGGACAAACTTTGTCGGAGCAAACCGACAACTCGTAGAACAATACGAGGAAATTGAACAAACATACAAAAGCATCCAACTACAACAGGAAATCGCGGAGATGACAATTGAGTGGCATTTTAATGCCCCCGCTTGGCCATCAGCGGGAGGTTTGTGGGAACGAGCAGTCAGAAGCCTAAAACACCACTTGAAACGAGTAGTAGGAGAACAAAAACTAACATTTGAAGAGTTTTCCACAATCCTAACAAAACTGGAAGCCTGCTTGAACTCCAGACCTCTGTGTCCACTAAGTGAAAACACAGACGATCTAGACTGTCTGACGCCAGCACACTTTTTATCGGGTAGATCGGGGCTGACAGTCATAGAAACAATGGAAGATGCAAGAACAAGATGGGAACTAACAAGAAAGATCTTCGCAGAAATCTGGAAACGATGGAGGAACGAATATTTGTGCCAGCTATCAGCCAGATCAAAGTGGCAGGAACCACGGAAAAATCTGAAGATAGGCGATCTGGTGGTAATCCATGAAGATCATGTACCAGCCGGGAAATGGCTCATGGGGAGAATAACAGAACTTCACCCTGGGAATGATGGATACGTTCGGGTCGTTAGCCTAAAAACAAGAAACGGGCATATGAAGAGGCCTGTCACAAAACTATCCGTCTTGCCTATCAACAGTGACGAAAATGTCGAACAACAAAACACAACAAAAACAAATGAAAATGAGTCATACCTACAGGCTAACAGCGAGTCGCAAAGTTCACGACGATGCAAAACAACAAACAGAAAAACAAACTTCATCGGATTGGTCATGGCACTGCTGTATTTGCTAAATCCCGTCGCGGCCGCTAACACAACAAACATCGTCGAGCTTCAACAAGGCCTTTACTTTGACAAAGTAACCAATATGCAGCTTATACGCGGCGAGTGGAAGATTATCGTGTACTATGACGTCAAGCCCTACTGGCATGGTATAGCAATATCTAGCAAATTCACCAATCATCTAGAAACCATCTGCGAGAAAATAAAACAGAAAACACAATGTAACGTAATTTTAACACAACTACAGCACTCGACCGACGAAATAGGACACTACAACCATTTATGTTGCTGAATCCGCAAGGCCGAGTGAATACGAGAAACAAACGCGGGCTTATCAACGGTGTCGGTTCCATCGCGCGCTCCCTGTTCGGAGTATTAGATGATGACTTCGCGAAACAATATCAAGAAGACATTGACCCGGTCAAGGCCAACGAGAAACACCTGGCACTGTTGTTAAGAAATCAAACATCCGTGATCGAAGCAGAATATAATTTACTGAAGAGGTCGGAAGATGCAGTTGAAAAACAGTACAAAATGTTTAACCAACATTTGCTAAACCTTGAAAGG
This sequence comes from Orthosia incerta, assembly GCA_948252205.1. Classification (NCBI taxonomy): domain Eukaryota; kingdom Metazoa; phylum Arthropoda; class Insecta; order Lepidoptera; family Noctuidae; genus Orthosia; species Orthosia incerta. The sequence continues at coordinate 21,153,280 of OX411765.1, forward strand.
TTTACGAACAACCTCCAGAAGGAACTGAATTCCCAAGAACTGTCTATTGAATTTGTGATGTCAGCTATTACGGCAAATAGCTTAATTGAGCATCTCAGAAACGTCCAAGAGACCCTCATAGACACGGTAACAAACATATATAACGGCAAGATGAACCTACACCTCATCGCACCGGAACAGCTTCGGGACGAATTGAACAAAATCTCGGGTCAATTATCCAAGGATTTGGTCCTACCCATCACCAACATTCAAACAGAGTTATTTCACCTGTATCATCTCTTACAAGTAAAGGCGAAAATGACCGAACGATACCTTATAATCGAGGTAAAGGTACCCCTAATCAGCAGAGATAACTTCGAGATCTACCGAACAATACCAGTACCGAAAAACAATGACGTGGATATGGTCACCCTAATACCTATTGCTGAAATGTTAGCAATAAACATTCAAAAGGACTCCTACATACCAATGACGGAATCCGAAATACATCAATGCATGCAACATGACGCGACAACCCAATTGTGCCCACTACAGAAACCTGTATACCGCATGAAGTCGGACGAGAGCCTTTGCATGAAGGACAAGGAATCTCTTCACTGCGAAACAAAACATGAAACCTGCCGAGACAAGTGGTTGGAATTAAACAATGCAAATAATTTCCTCTATTTTTGCTGTCAACAATGCAAAATACGTATTATTTGTGGGCATCAAGTTTCAACGCAGCTGCTACACAAGGCCGGAGTCATAACACTCAATGACGATTGCATAATTAGTAGTGAAACTTTTGCTGTTTATCCCCAAAGGCAACAAATGAACAAAATTCAAGCCCAAGTCGACGCAGGTCCAGCAGAAATTCCTTCAATCAACAATATCATAAACTTACCTGTACCGGTTCTGAATCATCTTCACGAGAATGAGACGGTAACAGAGCAGAGAGCATTACTGCAAGAGCTTGGCAAACAAGTAGAACAAATGAAAGCCGCAACATCAGAAGACATCATGTCAGATCATGCAACACACCATGATATCCACCAATACGTTGTCATCTACCTATTGGCTGCCGCCGCAACATTTGCGGGTGTAATATACGCTTACAACCGCCTACGCAAACATTGGGCAAGTCAAAAGAAACCAGAAGCTCCATCTATTCCCAATCCGATGCCCCGAAGAAGGTCGACAGCGAGCATCGTGGACAACGCCTTATTTGACGTCACAGAAAACATCAACGCAGCGCACTTATCGAGTGCACGTACACTCAATAAAGCAACGTCGCCTATTGCGCGTTGTGAGTTACCGTAATAAATTATGAAATTGTTTGTATTTACATTTTTACGTTTTATAATCTAACTTGATTTTGAACAATTTCGATGTACATTTAAGTTAACTTTGTGAGTGGGCAATATGTACGAGCTACGCTGTACATTGACCCTAACTAATACGTCCTACTTACAGTGAAACGTTGCAGTTTGTTTAGCTCAACATTAATTGTACATTATTACATTATAATATGTTATTTTTAGTAGCAATAAAACCTTTATATCAATCGGTTGTTTACTCATTCATCATAACAGTTCAACATAACATTTTCACTGTTGGGAGTTACGCCCCAACAAATGCATATTATAGTACTCGCCAAACTTCTTGGCCGCCCTGAAGTTGGTTTACTGGATGCGCGATGCACGAAACGGTGCTGTTTTTGTATGAAATTTTCTATTGCACAGCCATTGTAGCCAACTTCAGGGCAGCCAAGAAGTTTGGCGAGGACTATACAGCCGGGTCGGCTTCCAATCTAAACAGCAACCTAATTGCGTAAGTGAATTCGGCAGGGCAAAGGGTATAACTCCATGAAAGAGTAAGACAAATTATTTATTTATATACTTTATTGTACACCACTTAAATAATTACAGAACAAAAGATTTATAAAGACAAGTGTACAGTGTAGTGTAGTGTGTAAGTGGGCGGTCTTATCGCACAGGGCAATCTCTTACAGAAAACCTTTGGTTGGATGGACTGAACGAAAGGAGATAGACATAGGGTTGTCGGTGTAAAAAAACTATCTTAAAATCATATAAATAAGATATTACATAAAATACATACATTTTAAATATGATTGATAGGCTTGCGCTTGACCACTATCTCACCTGATGGTAAGCGATGATGTGGTCGACGGTGAAGCACGCTTGCCTAGAAGTAACCTTTTCACTCTTGACTTAAAGACCCCGAGGTTGTAGCTATTTGAAAACACAGACTCAGGCAGGGAATTCCACTCCTTAGCTGTACGCATAATGAAAGTATTTCCAAAACGTTTAGTGCGTATGGGTGGGATGTCCACCATGTACCGATGGCGCATTGCCGTACGTCTGGTAGTCCGATGATGAAACGGGCTGGGCGGAATTAGATTATGCAATTCCATCGCACACTCCCCGAAATGCAACCGATAAAAAACCGACAAGCTGGCAACTCGACGACGATGTTCAAGGCTTTGGAGCTTTGACTCGACCAATGCCTCATTGCCGATGAGCCTCTTGGCCCGTTTTTCGATCGACTCTAGTGCATCAAGCTGGTATTTGGCCGATCCGTCCCAGAGATGAGAACAGTATTCCATGCAAGATCGAACTTGCGCTTGATACAACTTAAGCAGCTGCTCTGGCGTGAAGTACCGTCTCACCTTCGCAAGGATCCCCAACTTTTTGGCAGCTAGTTGAGCCTTTGCTTCAATGTATGGGCCAAAATTGAGTGTCGATGTCAACGTTACGCCAAGAAGCTCAAGATGGTCCGTTATCGGTACGGTTACACCTCGGAAAGATGGAGCCGGGTGAAATTGGCTCTTTTTTTTTTCGCGGAGAAGAGACACGCCTGTGTTTTTGCGGCATTGAACTTGACCAGATTGGCATCGCCCCATTCGGAGACTGCCTCCAAGGACAAGTTCAAGCGCTCCACCATGACCTCACGGAGAGACCGGACCTGAGCCCCAGTGGCCCGTGCGTTTGACAAGTATCTCTCAGCAACAGTGCTGTCATCTGCATACCCAAAGGTGCCGGGTTTTAGCAGTTCATTTATGTGCAGCAAGAACAATGTCGCTGACAGTACCGACCCCTGAGGGACCCCGGCATTAATATCCAATAGGTCCGAAGAGCAGCCATCGATAACTACTCGAATGGACCGACCCCTCAGGAAGTCTGCAATCCAGTCACACAGACCACCGGGCAGACCGAATGAAGGAAGCTTACCAATAAGGCTTTCGTGCCAGACCCTATCAAAAGCCTTCGAGATGTCGAGGGAGACGGCAAGCGCTTCCCCATGTCTCTCGATGGCCTCACTCCAGATGTGAATGGCATACGCTAGAAGATCCCCAGTAGACCGATTTCGGCGGAAGCCGTATTGGCGGTCGCTAAGGATGTCGTTGGCTTCTAGGTATGCCAGGAGCTTACTATTAAGTACGCGTTCCATACTCTTACAGAGTATGGACGTTACAGAGATGGGTCTGTAGTTGGCCGGGTCAGCACGACTGCCCTTCTTGGGCACGGGCTGTACGTTGGCTTGCTTCCAAGCATTCGGCACTTTTCCAGTCTGATAAGAAAGGCGAAACAGGCGTGTCAAGATCGGAGACAATTCAGGCGCACAGGTTCTGAGAACAATTGCTGGTATACCGTCGGGTCCACTAGCCTTATTCACGTCGAGGTCGCGCAGCACCCTACGTACGTCCTTTTGATGGATGCGAATGTCCGACATACTCGTCCCGCATCCATCAGGAGAAGAAGGGGGGCTTGCGCCACCAGGATTCAGACGCGAAGATTCCGCAAAAAGAGAGGCAAACAAGTTTGCTTTCTCCTCAGCGGAGTGGGCCAGCGACCCGTCGGGTTTCAGCAGTGGTGGTAGTGAGGGACGGCAGAAGTTCGATTCAACCGATTTAGCCAGGGACCAGAACGCTTTACTACCTGCTGGGTAGGATGCAAGTTTCATCCCTATCCGGCTAATGTGGTCGAACCGAGCCCTTCGCATCACTTTCTTGCAGGACTTGGCAGCCCTATTGTAGGCTTTCTTCCTCTGACCAACGTCACTCGCCTTGCGTGTTCGAGCGTCGACCCAGGCATGGTACGCCTCATGCTTACGCGTATCGGCGCGATTACACTCGGCGCCAAACCAAGGTCGGTATTGGCTAGACATTGTTACGTCAGAGAACGGAATGTAGTACTCCATTCCCTGACGCAACAAATCCGTCACGGCGTCCGCGCACGACGTAGGATCAGACGAAGAAAAGCAAAGCTGCCAAGGATAGCATGCGAAGAAAGATCGCATGCCATCCCAATCCGCTGACTTGTACCGCCATACCCGCCGGGTGCCTCTTTGGCTGGGATCGGGAGGGGAGTAGACGGATACAGACTTCACCAGACAGTGGTCGGAACTACCCAAAGGTGGAGATACCGACACCGAGTAACGGTCTGGATCTGTGGTCAGCAGAAGGTCCAAGCAATTAGCCGTATGCGAATCAACATCCGGCACCCTCGTTGCCCCCTGGACCAGCTGAGTGAGATTTAACGCTAGCGCAAGCTTACGTGTCTCTCGCCCAGCATGGTCAGTGTACTGGTACGGGAAGAGCCACTCCTGGTGGTGGGCATTAAAGTCCCCCAGTATCACCAGTTGGGCGGACGGGTACCGCTGCTGAGCCTCGTCAGCCGCCTCACTAAGGTATTGTGTTAGCCCGGTTGTATCCAGATCTCCGCTGTGCGACCTGTAGACACAGGCATAGATAATCTTATCCAGACCTGTGTCCACCAGTGCCCAAAGCACTGAGTTTCGGGCGTCTTCAAGGTTTCGGAGACGCCGACAACAGATGTCGTCCCGGGCGTACATGCATACACCAGCGCGTGGCTTGAACATGTGCTCCAGGGTATACCCTGGGTAAGATAGGTACGCCACGTCTGACGGGCATCCGATCTGCGTCTCCGTAAGGAACAAAAGTGCTGGTTTCTCAGTCTCAAGGTGGTGATGGACTGCGACAAGGTTAGAGTGCAGACCTCGGATGTTGCTGAGGTGCACTTTATGTGAGAGTGAGTGCTGCCGCTGTTCAGGTTTTTTCCTCTTGTTCCTTGGCATTTTAAGTGAAAAAGGAGGGAGAGGAGAAGGAAGTAAGATGAGGTCCCACGCTTGCAACCTACAGACACGCGCCGATAGGACGCCATCATTGGGGGACTGGTCTGGAGACTGCGGGGACGCCCGAGCCCCCCCAGGAATGTCCATCGGGCACTCTCGTCTGGTCGCCAACCAGCACGATGGCGCATTCCGGGATTTTTCGACAGTTGGCGGGGCAGCCTTTCATGTGTGGCTGGCACACTACTTGGGCCCCCAACTACCTGCGGTCGGCCAGCGGCGCACCGTGCCTCGGATCCCGCTACCCTCCGCGACCAGTCTCCCGATACGTCCATAACAGCGCGAGTCAGGACGGCCTGCTTGCAGTGGAGCAACTATCGCGACCCAACTCCTCTAGTGGCTGCACCGAGCATCATACCGGAACACGACTAGGCCGCTTGGCGGTACGTCTTTGCCCGGTGGGTGGTCGCAAGCCTTCGGCCGAAGCCTACCACCAGTTTGTCACCTGATTTGCACCACCCGGGGACCACGTGTAGGGAATCGAATGAGGTACACTCCTACGGACGTGGGTGACTCAGCCCCCAAAATATGGTTATAGAATATATGGTTTTAGGTCATTTTAGGGTATATGGGAGACCTAGACCGAGACAGGAAACCTATATACACCTCATAGTTAGCGTAGTCTTTTATATAAAGCCCATTTACTTGAGATATCAAGTCGGTATATAATAGAAAACTGCTGTTTATCTGGTTTTCGGCAAATGCTTACGGGTTTAGGTGCCCTAAGTACCTAGAAAACATATAGGTGTACTGGTAAAAGTACTACCATTGGAAAGCTTGTTAAAAGGGCTTCCAGGCGGTTTCTAGATGGTAAGAATCGCTTGGATAGTCAGCGAGATAAACAGTCGTGAAAAATGTAAACAACGTAAAACGTTGAAATTTGTAGACCCTTCAGGTGGAATAACTCCCTGAAGGGAATAGATGTACTCATGGTGTAAGTACTTTCTGATGGCTTGCTGGACTAGCTACCAAGCCATCACTTTGGAGCGAAAATCGCTCAAGTAGTTTAAGTACAATTCCAGAAAATAGGTTTCTGGAAATGTAATTTTTAGTCAGTTTCTGGCATTCCCCGGGACTATACACCCCTGGGAATTCCGAAAATAAGGAATTTTTGGGGACCTCCCGATGGCCCGGAAAACGCACCATCGTGTCGTCCCAATCTTGTTAGGGTTTTATGAATAGTTTCTCTGATAGCTGGGCGCAAAGAAAGTGACCAGCTATCGAGTTTGTACATATCGAGGCACCTTATGTGCATATAGCCTAGATAGACTTATATGAACACTAGAAATGTAAAGTGTGGTCTATCGGCTACCAGAATCCCCATAATAGGCGGTGATTGTCTGGTTAGCCTAAGTAGGAAGTCCTAAAGTCGGTGAAATGACTTAGGAATTTATAGATTCATTACATAAGGGATGATATCCCATAGAAGATTCCCGAAAATAAGCTTTTTCTAGACGTCAACAGACAGCCTGCTATTGGCACCAGCAGGTCAACCCAACCTATAGATATCCTTAGGCTAGGTTAAAAGCTATTAAGGTTTTAACTAAGAAATAAAGGAAATTGTTCCTTTATTTCATGGAATTAGTCTAGGGAAGCTATCAATACCTGGAAATTAGGTATATGGATTAGATACAGAGATAGGGGGCGTTACTGTGTTACAGTACGAAGAAATCCAGCTATTGATAGCACCGTGGAAGGGGTGCGGTAACCCTATTTACCAAATGTTGGTAAGGGTTTTTTACAGAAATAAAAATTATTTTCGGCGAGAATTTGCGGGGCTCTCAATAATGGCACGGTCCGAGGGTATATACACCCCCCGGGCCCAAATAGAATTTGTAGTCATCCAAAGCTAGTCGCTTGTACTTGTCTTAGTAAATAAGAAGTAATTCTTATATAGAATCAAGTCTCAGAAATTGTTGAGAGCCCTAGAATCGTGCCGTGTACTGAATAACTTAGTGTTTCATTTAATTCATCAACTTCAACCCTTATGAAGACACCCCTTTTCGATCCTGTCGAGCTGAACCTCGGGACCTGGACACCAGGAGTGCTGATCCAGAAGTAGGCAACCCAGAACCTGGAAATAACTCGAGTATAGCCAACACATCGTTGAATCGTTAGAGTCGATTTGCAACCTTACGTCGCTGCTGCAGCCAGGCATCCAAGAACCTTGTCTTCGTGGTGTGATAGGGGCGTTCAGCGGCAATGGCCAGAAGGTTTACGCCCTTCTTTTCTCGGGGCCAATGAACTCGCTACGTCCAGCACACACTTTTTCGTTTTCTTATTTGGAAGTCGGTAGTATTTTTTTGTAAAAAAGTTTTTCATTTTTCACTTTTTAGTTGTACCTACCTAATAGGCAAGTTGTTTAGTAAGTTTCCTATAACGCCAGAATAGATTACCAAATATTATGTTACTTGAACAAAACCGATCAAATGAGAGATCTGCTTACCCCTTAAGAGCGTACTGGCGTGATGTTATGTTATGAAATGGTCTAAACAATAAACAGACATGCGATTGCAGCAGTCCCGAGAGATTTGCCGCTATTTATTGAAGAGTTCTGTTGTATATCTTCGAAGTTCTTCATCAGATCTTCACCAAATTAAAATGGGACCAATTTCGGAACAAACTCTTTAAAAAAAAATAGGATTTTTTTAAATCGGTCCACAATTGACGGAGATATCGGTGAACATACATAAAAAAAAAAAAAAAAACATACAAGAAGTCGAACATAGAACCTCCTCCTTTTTCGAAAGTCGGTTAAAAAGGAAAACATAGGGACACTTTAATTTTCAGTTTACGGAATATCTTTTAAATTGGTCCAATATTGGAGGAGAAAAGAGACGAGAGCCAAACCTCGAATTATGACTTCTTACTAAGGAAATTCAGTCGGCGCTCTCTGCCCCCGTGTCCTCTTAAGGCCTCGGGAAACCGCAGGATTCGAAACCCACATGACCGATCGATGTGGTGACACTTGGTGGAACCCTACGCCCAGTTAAGTTGTGGACGTGTTTCAGCTAAAATTATGATATTAATTATGATTATGATGTTTCCTTGGGATAATTTATCCAACAGGCTTTCGTGTAGGTGCTTAAGTCTAAAAGATATTAAGTCTCCAGCAGCCTAATTGTGTAAGTGAATTCGGAGAGGCAAAGGGTTTTGACCTCATCAATTGACCAATCACATATGCGGCAATCCACATCGAGTTTTGTTTTTATTTTGTTTTAAAAAAAAACGTTGCCCTACACTAGGAATTTCTTCTGTATCGTGGGTGCGTTTACAAACATATTACAAACTCACATGCACAAACACCCAGACCCGGAATAAGTATCAGTAGGTCATACAAATAATTGTTTGGTGCGGGAATCGAACCCGCGACACGCAGCACAGCAGTCAATCGCTCAACCACTGCGCCAACCGTGTCCCAAAGTCCCGCCCGAGTCGTTCATCTCACATGTGATTGATTGGTTTATATGGTCAAAACCATTTGGCTTGCCGAATTCACATACGAAATTAGCCTGCAGGTTGTTGCCCCAGCCAAAAACAAGAATTGTAATAAAACATACCAAATTATTTGTCATTGTTATAAACTTGTGCACGGCTTATGTAGAACTGGATTTCCTTCGAAAGGTATAAAAACGCCGGTTCGGGACATATTCCGGCAGTGCTCAGAGTAACTTTGCAAGATGAAATCGTTGGCAGTGTTCTGTATTGCCATGGTGGCTGGGATTCATGCCGCAGTGAGTATTAAATTTTATTTTTTAAATAGCTCAAGAAAAAATGCGGGCATAAAGCTCCTGACTGAATTTCCTTAGTATAAAGTTATAATTCGAGGTTCGGCTCTCGCCTGTTTCCTCCTCATCGTATTGGACAAATTTAAAAATTGCATAAATTTAATAAAAACGATATATATTGTGCTTCTATGTTTTTCCTTTTTTCATTTTTAGTTGTCAAATTTGTTCAGTAGGCCTCTGTTGACAGCGCAATTTTGAGCATTTTTTGAGGGTTCTAGTGCTTCTAAAGATAATGTATCATCAAAAAGGAAAACATAGGGGCACAGTATATATCTTTATCTACCAGTTTATGGAATATCTTATTGGAGATAGGCGAGAGCCAAGCCTTGAATCATGACTTCCTACTTAGGATATTCAGTCGGATGTCTGCGACCGCATTTCCTCTTAATATCACGCCTGTAGTCCCAGAAGGGTATGGCAGAGGTATGTCTTACACAGAAAAGCCCCTTTTTTAGGGTTCCGTACCCAAAGGGTCCTCACAGAGCCCTATTGCTGACACTCACGTTTCTACCTGTCTGTCAGTCGTCTGTTCCCCTTTTTTAATTTTTATTTCCGATTGACCTATGAACTAGAATTTAGTGATAATGTTTATTATTACGTATATTTTACTAACAAATACCAATATATTGATAAATTGGTACGGAACCATAAATGTGCCAAGTACGACACGTATTTGGCCGGTTTTATTTTATTTTATTAAAGTTAGGGATTAGATTAAATGTACTGAACAGCTGTTTCTTAAACGCGATTTCAGCATTGATCACATAGTAAATATGTAATTATGAGTGTAATGATCCCTTTTTAGGGTTCCGTATCCGAAGGGTCCAAATTGAGTCCTATTGCTGTCACTCACGTGTCTGTCCACCTGTCTGTCGTCTGTCACACATTTTGTGCCGAAATTTTTTATAACTTTCCACTGACCTATGAACTTGAAATTTGGCGGTAATGTTTAATAAAAAAATACTATAGTAAATTATTAATAAATCAGTTGAATATTCTACATTTGCTACGGAACCCTAAGCGTGCGAAGTCGAACACTGACTTGGGCATATTTTTAGGTGGTGCATTTATTATGTCACATATTGTATAATAACGGCACAGTTACCAATAAAGGTACGCCATTCCTGACCACAAAACATTTTCCACCAATTTAGAAAACGACAACCATAAACATCCATATCCCTTTCTTTCAGAACGTGACTCTACCTCAAACCCAAGAAGAAAAAGCCCACCAGCTCCTTTTAGAATGCTCTAAGGCAACCGGCGTTAAAACTGAAGTCCTACAAGAAGCGAATAAAGGCCTCTTCATTGAAGACGAAGGCTTGAAGAAATTCATCTTCTGCTTCTTAAAGAAAATAGGAATCGTTGACAGTGAAGGAAAACTGAACATTGAAACAGCAATCGCTAAAATCCCACCTGACGCTGACAAGGATGATGAAAGAAAAGTTCTAGAAGACTGCAAATCGAAAACTGGCAAGAGCTTGGAAGACACCGTGTTTGAAATCTTCAAGTGCCACTATATGCGCACCAAGACACATATTACTTTAGATTAATAATATATGCAGTTATTTTGTAAAAGCTTTTAAGTAAATCAAGATCAAACCGACCGAAGATCTATGGGGAATGTTCATCAAACCTTGTACAGTTCTCGGTTCTCGCCAAACTTCTTGGCCGCCCTGAAGTTGGCTACAATGGCAGCGCAATAAAAAATCTCATACAAAAACAGCAACGTTTCGTGCCTCGGTAAACCAACTTCAGGGCGGCCAAGAAGATTGGCGAGGACTATACCTACCTCCATTATTCAGACTATAGCGCCGTACTTAGCTTTACTTTTCATTTTGAATTTGTGTGTAGATCAAGGAATCTTTTCGGATCTAATAATAAATATACAATAAAACCAACAAGCTAAATGGAAGAAATTATAACCAGCCAAGGAGTTTTGTTTAGATTTCACTGTAAATTATAAGGGAGGCCGTTTATACCTCAAAAATAAACAAATTAAAATATTAGTAACTATTTTTAAAACAAGAAAGTTTATTTTTTCTTCATCCTCAAATGCCTATTACAGCCGGGTTCCAATCTTACCAACAACCTAATTGCGTAAGTGAATTCGCCAGGGCAAAGGGTATAACTCCATGAAAGAGTATGTTATAGATGTATGTTTACAAATTCCCTTTAAATAATTAGGTATTACCAAAAAATATTGGCAGCTTTCATTGGACTGGTAGAATCAACTATTATAACTTGTAAATTTTAATGTACCTAACGTTCAAAAGTGCCGCTTGGTGGCCTACTTGAAATAAAAAAAATATCTGTCTTTTGGAGAAGATACCTAGTACTATTTTAAAAAGAGAAGATAGGTAGTCTTTCGGTCGTCCAGGTACTTATGTATAATGTAAACAAAGATATTATGTTATGTCACGTGCCATTAAGGAAAACGTACGCCTTTTTTGTCTGTGGAAATTCCCAAATCGACTGTCAGTTGCTGAGCAAAGTTTTTTGCCGGGGTTTCGCTGAATTTGATTCGATTAAGAAGGCTTTTTTTGGATTTATTTTGGATACAAATATTAGTTTAGATTGAGCAGTGGCGGCACGGTAGTAACACTAGTAACGGCTGCGACTTACAAGTCGTAGGTCGTGGGTTCGAACCCAAGCATACGCTTTACTTTGGTTCTAGGACATGCCGGTTTCCTCACGATGTTTTCCTTCACCGTTTTTAGAGCAGTGGTGATGAAATAATTTACACAAAGTAAAGCGCCTGCCTGGGTTCGAAGTTTCGAACCCACGACCTACGACACGTAAGTCGGGACGTTACCACTGGGCCACCACTGCTCTGAATAGTTAATTACTTAAATGTAATTAGATTTGACTGCCTCGTTATCACACTAATATTATAAAGGTTTTAAGGTCTGTGAGTGTGTTTGTATGTTTGTTACTCTTTTACGCATAATTATTAAACAGAACTGGATGAAATTGGCACAGAGATAGATTATGAATAGGCACTAATATTATAAACGCGAAAGTTTGTGAGTATGTATGTTTGTTACTTATTCACGCCAGAACGGCTAAACGGATCTGGATGATTTTTGGCATATAAATAGATTATAGTCAGGCATAGCGCATATGATACTTTTTATCCCGGGAATAAGTTCCCGCGAGATAATTTTTGACATTTTCGAAGGCGAAGCCGCTGGCAGAAGCTAGTCTAAGTAAGTAATAAATATAAATTACTAAGCTGTGCCCGCAGCTTCGATCCCGTCAACTGCCTACCCTATTGTTCGGGGGTGGAAAATCCTCATTGGATGTCCTCCGCCACAGGGGTCTGTCAGACTCCTACTGACTAAAAACCACCCCGGTGTTCCATCTCACACCTACGCTGGGGGTCGCGGGAACAACGATACTTCCGCAACCCCCGGCTAGTGCCGGCCCGCCTTTGCGGGCCTCGATCTCGGGTTGGAGGGGGGGGAGTGAGGTGTTACACTCCCCCCGCATCGTCTAAGAGGGGCGCGCGTGGAACACAACGCACCGCCACCTCGGGTCTTGATTTGCCTACCCTACCGAACGCTATCTACCGACTACATCTACCCTATCTGACCTACCAATTTTCGTAAATTTTTTCTTAATTTTCATTCCGTAAGCACCGTCTACAAAGTATTAGAAAAGCTACAAAGAAAAGATGAATGAAATCGGTAAAATCTTTCTCAAGTTATGGCGTGACCAAGGGAAATAGGGATTCATTTTCTTATAAATAAATATATATAATTATATATGTAATAACATCAAAGCTAGGCTTGAAGGAAATCGGCATGTCCTAGAACCAGGGACAACAAACATACATACATAGGTACACATAAACTCTCGTCGTGTATGCCTAGATGTATGAACGTATTTGAAACAAAAGAAGTATGTATGTATGTGCAGGTGGCGTTCTGTAGTTTCTGCCTACCCCCATGGGAACCAGGGACGAGTCAATAATAAAACTGCACCAATTTAACAATTACATTTATTTAACCAACAGTAGGAATACTGTCAGATTTGAAAAAGAAAACCGTGCATAGACGTTTTACAAATTGCACATTTAATAGGGAAGCCAACATATCCAAGATTCAACAATAATAATGAGTAAGTTTATAGTAAAAAAAAAACACTTTTTGAACTGAAGATCTACTATATGTAATATCATTTTGCAATTTATATCCAATGAGTCCAAACACGGATGGTGCTATATTTTCTGGTTGAAGAGTTATATGGCCACTTTCCTGATGGAGCTCATCACAAGACAAGTTCCAATGCTTCCAAATTGACATAAGTACACCTAGATTTAGCTTAATCGGAAGCCACACATACAAAACCATGGTAAATGATAGAGCTTGTAAAAATGGATCACAACTGCGAGCTAACAGAGAAATTAAGATTGCCATTCGTGTGTAAAAGGTTCAAAACCTTCTTTTTCAGCACTCCAAATATAATTCGAAACTCCCTGACGGAAACACTCCGAATAACCAGAAGCGGTCTCCGTATTTACAACAACAAATTTGTCTCCTTCTTTTTTGACATGCGTTTTGCAATGATCAAATATTTGCGTTGCAAAATTAGGCCCCAATTTTGCTAAAGCCTCATCGATCTTTAGCTTTCCATCACTAGTGATAAAGCCGGTTTTTTCTAGATAGCATTTGGTGAATTTTCTAAAGACTTCTCCTCCGTCTTCGGTATAAGGGTTGCTCTTCATCTTGTTCAGGACTTCGTCTGTAAATGCGGCGTTTTTACGGCATTCTTCAAGCTGAGTATCGGTGTGGTTTGGAGGGAGTGGAACGTACTGTAAAAGTATAATAATGGGGTTTTTTTATGACGATTTTGGTGTAAGCAGCATAATAGTTATATCTCGGTATCTGGATATATTCCGGTTGATAGCAATAGGATCGCTCTCTGGACTTAAAACAGCACTAGCGAAATGTGTGAGTATAGTTCTCAACAAACTTCTTGTTCGCCCTGAAGTTGGCTACAAAGGCTGCGCAGTAGTAAATCTCATACAAAAAAGTTAATTAAAAAAAACAAAAACCCGACTGCTTGACAAGCGGACTAAAAAGACGTAAAGCCAGATCATGAATATATATTCTCCGATTGCACAGCATGATTTTCTCCTTGTTTACGTCGTTTTAGTTCGATTTTCAAGCAGTCGTGTTTTTGATTGTTTGAATTAACTTTATTTATTTATAACTTTTTAGTTCAAGTTTTTTTAGAATTAGGTACATTTATACATATAAGTGTTACATATTTTTAAAATCATCTTTTAAAACCCTTTATTTTGATACCCCACACGATGGGCTTGTAAGAAAAATAAAATTTGCCCCCCCACAATATGGCGCCTAAAAGTCGCCATTTTTATATTTCCAATTTTAATGTGGCCAGTGACACTCGCAGGGTTAAGACGAATCGATTGACCTAATAACCGTCAAAATCGGCCCACGCGCTTGGTCTCTAGAACGCCACATAGGAACAAACATACATACATACATAGACTGATAAACAAATTACCCTCCTTCGGCAGTCGGGTAAAAACAGCACCGATACGTGCCTTGCGCATCGTAAAGCCAACTTCAGGGCGGTCAAGAATTATGGCGAGAACCAACGCACCATCACTGTCTACCCTTTCAGAGACTATATAGGTGTACCTAATGATATATCATTTCTGTATAACGTATGTTTACAAATAAAGATTCTGATTCTGATATGATAGCCCTTGAAACTATTCAAAATCTTAGGTAAAACAAGAATGTTTACTTCTAGGCAACCGTGCTCCACCGTCGATCACATCATCGTTTACATTTAGGTGAGACGGTGCTCCAACGCGAGCCTGTCAAAGTTAATAAAAAAAATGTAAGTATTGGAACAGAAATACTTACAGCGGCATGAATCCTAGCCACAAGTACGACACACAACACAACAAACGATTTCATCGTACAAAGATAATTACAATACTGACGGAACTAAACCCACAAATCACACTTAAATACCTACTTCTTAAGAAAACCCAGTTCGCTATTTGCTTATTAGCATAGAGTTTAAAATATATAGAATCGACGCGTCGGGCAACTATAACTAAAGACACCATCTTCTATACAAATAAATAAAATTGAAGCGTCTGTTTGTAATATCAAAATAACAGCATTTTACTAAAGGCATATGAAAGTATACAATATACGGTTATTGAAACAAAAAAAAATTTTTTTTTATAATTTGTCTATTTGGTTGTTCCGGGTAATCTCCGTAACGGCTGGACCGATTTTGACGGGACTTTCAATGGCAAATAGCTGATGTTATAAGGAGTAACTTAGGATACCTTTATTTTGGCTAATTAATTAGCGTTCAGCGTGAAAAAATTAAACCATGTTTTTTTTAGATTTACTTGTTTGACGCGGAAGTGCGACAAAGGCAACAGCTATAGCTATATTGACTAAAGGTGCGACTTGCTAGCTTTCCTTACACCAGAAGACTTTGAAAACATTGAATTAAAGAAGAGATTCTGTAGATTACCCATCTCTAGAAGTTCTACTGTTTTTGTTATTGTAATCTGCTAATGTCTGTATGTCGTTTTGTGGCAAACAAATACTTTTTCTTTCTTTCTAATTAATCCGATAACGAAACACTGGTCTGTGTTGTCTCTCCACTTTTCAGGAGGCCGGGAAAAAGAAATTTAATATTTGTGGCCAGTAAAGTTTCAGCTGTCAAAAGCATAGTCAGAATTGTCACGGGCATACAATTTCTATGGTTGGTCTTGTTTTGTATGGAGTGTTGACAATACCGCACCGTCTCTAGCAGTGGCGAGCGAGACTTATCCGTGATCTGTGCGTATGAGTTCATCTCAAGGAAAAAGAGCCTTGAAAAAAACTTCATAATGGAGACGAGGATAAGTAGGTATAATATTTAGATCAATACCAGCAGTATAAATCAGTGGTATTAGCACTTATTATAATTGCGAAAGTAACTCTGGTTTAGATAAAACTTGGCATACGGGTACATTATATTTAGAGACCGACCGAAGGTGTTGGTTTCACCAGTTCCAGTCAACAATCTTATTTCGGCTGAAGTTTCGCCTTCGGCCAAAAAACAACCGAAAGTTTCGGCCCCACCAAAACTACGTGAAATATAGTGTCGGTCTCGTAACTATAATAATAATAATTTATTGGTATAAAACAAAGTACATAAAGTAAAAAGAAATCCGCCCAAGTGCGAGCCTTACTCGCGCACAGTGGGTTCCTAAATTTATTTTACTTTGACCATCTCGGGACCCGTCCCAGTCCTTTGAAAGCATGCGAGGGGCCAAAGACAACTCGCACAGGCCTTGTTAGGCATTTGTATCAGGAAATGTGACACCAACCGACGATTATCCCTGTATGCACTACTCAAGTGCACCCAAGGGCAATGCCCGGTTGGTGCAGGAATATTGCAAAATATGGAGAAAAATGTATTGGGCTATGGGTTTGGTAGATTTAGTGGATCGATTGCCTAAAAAAGAATTATTATTGATATATTATTGCAAAATATTCTTTTTTAGGGTTCCGTACCCAAAGGGTAAAAACGGGACCCTATTACTAAGACTCCGCGATCCGTCTGTCTGTCTGTCCGTCTGTCACCAGGCTGTATCTCATGAACCGTGATAGCTAGACAGCTGAAATTTTCACAGATGATGTATTTCTGTTGCCGCTATAACAAAAAATGCTAAAAACATTTAAATTTAAACAAATTAATATTTAAGTGGGGCTCCCATACAACAAACGAGTTTTTTTTGCCGTTTTTTGCGATAATGGTACGGAACCCTTCGTGCGCGAGTCCGACTCGCACTTGGCCGGTTTTTTTAAATTAATTTGTATAGATATCATCCAGTTACTGGGTTGTAGAGTTCATATAGACCTCCGTGTAAAACACAGGTAGGTGATGCCACGGGGTATCATTGCTAAGAAAGAAAATTTGGTTCAAATACATCTCACTAGATGGCGCGACATGTACACACAATTCAATAGAATTGTATGTAAAATTAACATTTTCTGGAATTGAACATAAAAAAATTATGTTCTTGTTTAATCAACTCTCCGAAGTACAAAATTATGGAATATTGGGCTCTTCATTCACATTTCAAAGATTATTTTAACGGATCATTTAAAATTGATGCCAATAGATGGCGCACTTTTTAATTTCTGAGGCATTCCACTCGATTGTTAAAATTTGCATTGTAACAAATTTTGGTACAAAAAAAACTGTAAAACGTGCAAAAAAATACTATAAAACGAACCTTCACTGTATTTAAAGAAAAAATATTCACGAACCTAACCCTTTTACTTGCAAGTCGCTGCTAACACCATCTATTGACGTGAAACGGGTACGAACGCAATTGATGTACTTACAAAAATAACAAGATTAATCAGATGAAAAACGCTAGTTACGTCGGCACGGTTTCTTTGTATGGGATGAGGCATCTGCTATCGTATGCTAGTATTATATTATCTGTGGCGATGCCGAAACAAATACCAAAATAGTTGGAAAAAGGCTAAGCAGATGATTGACCTTTTTGTCTATTGTGATAGAATTTGATAAAGAAATTTATTATTATAAAAGAAACAGCCCGGATTTTGTTAATTTTTTTGAGACGGGTACTAGGGTAGGTAAGGCTTGGAACTACTAAACCTAAGTATTTGAAAAATGTTTCCCCATTTGAAAGGTACATTATTCCGGATGGTTATAGGCTAAATATTAATATGACCCACTCAAAGCATGGGGCTGGCCACTAGTTCCTTATAATTCGGGAACTCATATTGACCACCGTCCAAGATAAATGGGTGGATGGCCGAATGGATGGATGTTTGGTTACTCATTCACGCCAGAACGGATCTGGATAAAATATGGCACAGATACAGATTATAGTCTGGAATAGCACACATGTTATTTTTCATCCCGGTACAATGTTCCCTTCGGTTTAAAAAAACACTTTTCACGCGAGCGAAGTTGCTAGCAGAAGCTAGTTATTTGATATGTACCTAAATATTTAAATTAGGTTTCATGATTTTGTTTAACAATGTGTATTTAATTTGTAAAGTTATTTATATCTAACATGAACAGACTTTAACCAACCACCAGTATTTTTATGAAATGTTAACCGTCTCAAAGACAATCTATTCATTATCTGTGATCGGTGATACGGCTTTTTTTTTAAAGTCATATTATTTAATGGGTGTATTTTTTTGGACTAAACTTTGGATCTAGCGTGTAAACCACTTATCTGTTTTACTCGGTTAAGGTTGCTAGACATTAATCATCATCATTCCTGCTGGGCATAGGTAGGCCTCCCCCGAACGTCGCCACATTGGTCGATCCCGTGCATCTCGCATCCAGCAGATTCCCACAACCTTAACCAGCCGGGCGAACACGGGCTCTGTGATAGGCTTGAGTCACGCATTTTACCACGGTTTTTGATCCCAAACTGTGATAAAAATGTGTGACTCAGTCATCGCTCCACTTAGTGGCGTCTTCCGATTCGCGGTTGCCACTACAGAACTTTTCGGACCCATCGGCCAACCGTTCTACGAGCAAAGTGCACTGCCCACTGCCATTTAAGTATGGCAATTCTTCGGGCTATGTCGGTAACTTTGGTCCTCTTGCAAATCACCTTAACATATTTCTCTATCTCTCTCTTGCAGTTGGTGCCTCTTCCCCCAGCCCAGAACGAGAAAGCAAACAACAATGCATACGCCTGCATCGCAGAAACTTGGAGTCACAGTCAAAAGGCCACCTTATCGAAGACGTAGGCTTGAATAAGTTCTCAAAAAGCAGACTTCGTCACTAGTGATGGGAAGATCTTCAAATGTTGCTTCTCGCAAACTAAAGTCCATATTCAGTTGGATTTTAAGATTGAGTCAACAGATTAATTAAAAACTTTCTTGCGCTGTATTCTTGCGGTGGGGGGTATTTAAATAAAACTGTAACATAACAAGATAGTTACGGTTTTTTTTTTCTGAAAACCGGAGTTTTTATTCATTAAAACAAAATTAATATAAAACGTGGCGTATATTTATTTCTTTGATTGAGTACGTAACAACAATGAGTTTTAATGGGCTAGCCGTTAAAATCATTGTTATATGTTTCAGTTATGCAAACAAAAAGTGTGTATCACGTGTTTTGAGTCTTTATGAAAAACGTAAGTACGTTTTTCATAAAGACTCAAAACACGTGGTTTTTTTGCCACGCAAGTTTTTTTTTCTCTGGATTTCCCCCACATTGGTTGCTAAGTAACGTTTTTTGCTAAGATTTGGCGGAGATGGATAATGTTACGAGTAAAATATCAAATAAATATTTTTCCCAATAAAATATTTTGTTAAGTACATTTACAGTCGGAAAACGAATTTCGGAACTGAAATGGAGCTGGGCAGGACAGCTGGCAAGGCGCGGTGATGATAGGTGGAGTAAGGTGGTGACTGAATGGCGTCCAAGGACTGGAAGAAGAAGTATTGGTCGTCCAGCGGCGAGATGGGCAGATGACATTGTTGCCATTGTGGGTAGAACCTGGATGAGATTGTGGATACGGGAACGTGATGATTGGTACAAGAAGAGAGAGGACTATGCTCAGCAGTAGTCGAAGTCGGGCCGTGGATAATGATGGATGATGACATTTACTAGTTTACGAGTGTGTCTGTTTGTTGTTTACGGGTTCAAGTATAGATTACGCTGATATTTTTTTTCATGACCAATGTCATTTTTACTTTAAATAAGTAGGATAAGATTAATGATCAGCATCATTTCAGTCGAAAGACGTCGACTGCTGGACATAGGCCTTCCAAGCGTCGCCACACTGATCGGTCCTGTGCGTTTCGCATCAAGCGAACTCTCGCAGCCTTTGACCATGTCGTCGTTCCACCTAGAGGGAGGCCTTCCAACGCTGCGTCTTTCGGCACGCGGTTAGTGATAGGTACCTATAATTCGATTCCCAGGTCAGGCAGTGTTATTAGGATTTTCTATCGGGAATATCTCAGTTGCAGCCTATAATCAGGCTTCGTGACCGGTTGATGGCGAGTCTTCGAGTTCGCCCCTATTCATCATCATCATCAGCCTTTTAATGTTCCCACTGCTGGGACACAGCTATCTGTGAGAGGGAATAGGCCGAAATCCACCACGCGGGCCCAGTGCAGGTTAGTGGATGTCACATGTCTTTGAATTTTTGGTTCTAGGACATGGCGGTTTCCTCACGATGTTTTCCTTTACCGTTTTGAGAGCAGTGGTGATGAAATAATGTATGATATTACATGGGACTAAAACGTAACTAGCTATAAGTAGGTGTACTTTAGGTGCGCCTATACTAAACCCTTCGGGAATACAGGTGTGATGGTTTTTTAGAGTTCCGTAGCCAAATGGCAATATACGGAAACCTTATGGATTCGTCATGTCTGTCTGTCCGTCCATATGTCACAGCCATTTTTTTCTGAAACTAAAAGAACTATGCTGTTGAAACTTGGTAAGTAGATGTATTCTGTGAACCACATTAAGATTTTCACACAAAAATAGAAAAATAACAATAAATTTTGGTGGTTCCTCATACTTAGAACTGAAACTCGATTTTTTCATCAATCCCATACGGGTATCTATGAATAGGTCTTCAAAAATGATATTGAGGTTTCTAATATCATTTTTTTCTAAACTGAATAGGTACTTTGCGCAAGAGACACTTCCAAAGTGGTAAAATGTGTCCCCCCACCTCCTGTAACTTCTAAAACAAGAGAATGATAAAACAAAAAAAAAATATATAATGTACATTATAATATATGTGAACTTCCACCGAAAATTGGTTTGAACGAGATCTAGTAAGTAGTTGTTTTTTAATACGTCATAAATCGTTAACCGCAATTTACCAAGTACGGAACCTTTCGTGCGCGAGTCCGACTGTGTGGCCGGTTTTTATCTATACTAATATTATAAAGAGGTAAAGTTCGTGAGTTTCTGAGTTTGGGAGGATAATAAGGATAATCTCTGGATCTACTAAACCGATTTAGATAGATATAATATGGGAGATAGTTTGAGACCCAGCTGAAGGACATAGGATAGCTTGTATTCCCTTGGGATAATAAAACAATTTATACGCGGGCGAAGCCGCGGGCAGAAGCCAGTGTTATAATAACCTAAGATTTTTTTTTTTTTTAACAACGCACATTTGCAGTACCATTTCAAAAATATTAAACAAATCAAACTGCTTATCAACTGGCATGCGTACCACTTTCACGCCTCAGCGGCTAAATCAGTGTCCATGAAAACGATAAGGCAGTGTAAATAAATTCTGAATAACTGCTACAGATCCAGAAATAAAATTGAGTGAAGAAATGGAACAGTTTGAGAGCAGACCACCTGACAAGTCAAGATGATAACCATGTGCATAGCGTTATTTATGCTGGAGTAGGCATCCAGTCTGACTGGTTGCAGCCAAACACCAGTATTCATGGTGCAACTGCCTTAAAATTTTGTTAAATCAAGGTAACTTACAATACCTACAGAACCGTTGGACACATTGCATAACACTTTACTTTTTGTTAAATATTGACATGTTGTAAGTTTGGTTACCTGCAGAGGGACAGTCAGGTCCACGGAGCACGAAACCAGTGGAGAGAGCGTGCCGGGACTACCGCGGGCGCCAAGCGTATGCAATATCAATCATATGCGGCGAAATTTTAGTCAGTCGCAGCATTCGTAGGTGGGACGTACGAACGTCACGCGCTTCCGTCTTTAAAACAAATAAACTGAAAAGTAATGCCTAGTTGTGTAATTAAATGGTGTGGAAAGTGTTCTAATACTTCAAGTGACACAAAAGATGGGTTAACATTTCACAGGTCAGTGTTTTTCTACTCCATTTAATCAATTTCTTTAAGTAAAATCAAATATTTTTATTTCTGGATGGTTCCGCTGCTGTCTCTTTCTGGTACACTGATTCGCGCATTAGTCGTTCTCTTTTTTTCTCGATAGTGCTGCATCGCAGCATCACGACGATTATATCGATATGTTAGGCTCCAAGACGGAAAACGCTCGTCGAGCGTAAAAATACTCAGAATGCATTGTTTATTATTAAGCATTACACAATACTTTGTTGCCGAAATTAATAAGAACTGCAGCTGTGTACGTTCTTTTGTTTTTTATTGTCGTGCCCGTATTTACCATATCATAAATCTAACCTTTAATCGAGCAATTCATGTATATATGTATCTTTATATATATAACTAGTATTTTCTTGGTGCGCGAGCTGCAAGCAGCTCGCGGTTTTGTCGTGTTTTTGAGAAGTATTCCTTACACCTACCCTACACCTACCCTACACCTACCCTACACCTACCCTACACCTACCCTACACCTACCCTACACCTACCCTACACCTACCCTACACCTACCCTACACCTACCCTACACCTACCCTACACCTACCCTACCCTAAACTTTGTTCCAAAAAACATAACCCTAATGTTTGCTTGTCGTCGCCAGGCACTGAGTTTCGCTTCACCCACTCAACCTTCGTTACGCTACGGAGGTCGCCGGCTCGCTTCGCTCGCCACCTCCCCCCTGCGCTGCACTCGGTCTCGTAGGTTCGCTCCACTCGGGATCCCTACGCTGAATCCGTAAAAAAAAACAAAAAAAAAAGATTCGCCAAAACGGGGGGGGAGGGGGGAGAAGGGGGGCAAGGGGGTCAACTTTGAAAACTGGTTCGTTTGTGACTATAGCATTGCCCCTTTATATGAATCTGAAAAAAACCCTACACCTACCCTACACCTACCCTACACCTACCCTACACCTACCCTACACCTACCCTACACCTACCCTACACCTACCCTACACCTACCCTACACCTACCCTACACCTACCCTACACCTACCCTACACCTACCCTACACCTACCCTACACCTACCCTACACCTACCCTACACCTACCCTACACCTACCCTACACCTACCCTACACCTACCCTACACCTACCCTACACCTACCCTACACCTACCCTACACCTACCCTACACCTACCCTACACCTACCCTACACCTACCCTACACCTACCCTACACCTACCCTACACCTACCCTACACCTACCCTACACCTACCCCATATGGGGAAAGGGGGGAAAGGGGGGCAAGGGGGTCAACTTTGAAAAATGGTTTGTTTGTGACTTAAGCATTGCCCCTTTATATGAATCTGAAAAAAGAAATGTTCCAAATGTTCCAACTTTCGAGATCCGCTTAAAGGGGGGGAGAAGGGGGGCGAGGGGGTCAATTTTGAAAAATGGTTTTTACTTTTCCGAGCCTCCTCTAAACGATTCCGTAAAAAAAAACAAAAAAAAAAGATTTGCCAAAACGGGGGGGGGGGGGGTGAAGGGGGGCAAGGGGGTCAACTTTGAAAAATGGTTCGTTTGTGACTATAGCATTGCCCCTTTATATGAATCTGAAAAAAGAAATGTTCCAAATGTTCCAACTTTCGAGATCCGCTTAAAGGGGGGGAGAAGGGGGGCGAGGGGGTCAATTTTGAAAAATGGTTTTTACTTTTCCGAGCCTCCTCTAAACGAATCCGTAAAAAACAAAAAATACGGGTACCTTAGTTTCCGAGATACGATAGAGGGGGGGAGGAGGGGGGGGGGAAAAGGGGAGGTTTGGCACTTTTCCCATACTCGCGAGAGTTACTTGTTTACGAATCTGTCAAAATATACCCACCTTCCCCTCCACCATCTGGGAGAACAATTATGTCAATGAGTCAGTCAGTGAGTCAGTGAGTCAGTGGTAATGCAGTTTTATCTTTATATATATAATACTACTGTACGTTTTATGTCACTGAACACCTCCTAAACGACTGGAACGATTTGAATGAAATTTTTTGTATGCCTTTGGGAGGCGCCCCGGATGGTTTAGATTCACAATAGGGTAGAGTAAGTAGGGTAGGTAGGGTATTTGGTGTTTTTATGACAAAACAAAGTTTGTCGGGTCAGCTAGTATATATATAATCTGAATCTCGGAAACGACTCCAACGATTTTCATGAAATTTAGTAGGCAGTGGGTTTCGGGGGCGATAATACGATCTAGCTAGGTTTAATTTTTAGAAAACGTCGTTTTCTCTATTTTCACCCGAGCAGAGCTCGGTCGCCCGGGTACTGGTTATTATAAGTACCGAAGATCCTAAGAAATTCATTCTTTTGTTTTGTGATTACCAGTGTAAATCCATAAAAAATACGATTACATTTCTGGTGCAGCAAAAAACGACAGACGAGAATAGACTATTCTCAATAAGCTTTGTTATTTGTATCAATATTAATGTTGGCTGTTTGTAAATTTCTTTAATAAATAATATTACCTAAATTGTAATTTGTAAAATTGCAGTGGTGGCCCATTGGTAACGGCCGCGACTTACAAGTTGTGTAAATACTTATTCTTCTTCTCTCCATTCAACGATAACTCTTAAATCTCTTTAAAACATGATTAGCATGTTTTAAAGAGATTTGAGAGTTATCGTTCTTGGAATTTGCAGATTTCCCAACGATGACATCGAAAAGAAAGAAATTTGGATCAAAGCTACACATAGAGACAATTTTTTTCCAACAAAGTTTAGTGTCGTGTGCTCTAGACATTTCACGCCCGATTGCTTTGAAAGTTTAAAAAATAATAGACGCCGATTATATAGGTAATACACTTGTTTTATTTCAAAATCGAACCCGTAATCTCTGTATTCCAAAGAAATCCTTACACTATTAATAAGTTAAACAACTATCGATATCGATATTTTTTAATTACTTGTTTGGAATCCCTAAAGAATCAGCTGTCATTTGGTTGTCAATCTGTCACCCAATCACAGCGGAGGAAGCTTACCTCAGCCCCCGCCGTTATTTGGTGACTTTGATTTAGAACAAAAACGTGCCGATGCTCTCTCCACTGGTTTCGTGCTCCGTGGTCAGGTCAGTCGAATAAATAGACGATTTTTCGAGGAGCCGAGACCTGAAGTAGAGACCGCTAAAAGCAGCCGATTTAAGCTAGATGGACCCGGGATCACCCTTAAAAATAAGCCTGGACCAGAGGAGACCTTGACTGGACCTTAAGGAAGGCTGAAAACAAGGGGGTTTGTCTTAATCCGGGCAGGGCTTAAAAGTGTATTTCAGACTCCCAAACAACTGAAAACAGCTTCGCAAATATTAATTATAGCTCCCAGTGTGTCAATTTGTTACGTTCCCGGTAAACTTTTTTCCTTATTTCTAATAGGAAAGTATGAAAAGTATTTTTTCGTACCAAGCATTCAATCCCAATACCTATAACTTGTAATTGTAATGAGCATGCGATTTTTATGAAAAAAAAAAAAAATCCGCATAAAAATAATTATACGTAAAACATATTAGCCTACATTTAGTTCAAGAACAAGAGTTAGCAATAAAATGGTTACCACGTTTCGCCATACCAATCAATTGTATTGACTGTAACGTCCGAAAATAGTAATACACCAACATACTTAGACCAAACACATTAAAATGCACCCGCTTTATTACCCACAGAAATACCGCACAATTACTCCAATTCCAAAAACCGTAACACGTTTCCTTGAACCGTAAAAATCAATCACTGCACATCACTAACACTTGCACGTGGAAGATTTTAAAAATAAAAGTTTTAATTCTTTTTTCAAATACGTTCGCTTCGTTTAGCGCGCTTGAAGTGTGTGACGGATGGTCGTACCGCGGTTGGAAAGTAGGCAATCAAGATTAAAAAAGTCTTTTTATCAGCCTATATTTTCTACTGACCTGATCTGGTGAAGATTGCGGGGATCTGGATACGAGACGCACGGGACCGGTCAGAGTAGCGACGCTTGGGGGAGGCCTATGTCTAGCAGACGACTGGCTTTGGCTGACATGACGATGATGATAATTTTTACACCGCAGGGCAAAGGCCTGTTCATACAGAAAAGGAACTAGCATCAATCAGCACACCTGCTCAGTGCTAGTTCGTGATTTCAGAGCATACTAGAAATTCAGAGGGAAAATATCCGTATTTTTTAAGGAACGTACGCATTCATATCGCGGTCACAATCTGTCCAAAATTCTCTTTGATAAGCTTTTGTCGTTGATTGTCGCCGAGATAATATTGCGACTTGAATTTTAACTTACTTGTAATGTATTTATGTATGTATGTCAAATCTTGAAACTAAATTAAAAAAAAAGAGTAACCATGGAGTTTCTTTGCCGGTTCCTCTCCATAGGAAACGACTAACCCGAACCGTGCACCTTTTGTCGACGTTTTATAAGTGCCCTAGGTAAAATAAAATAAAAATATTTTGATTTTAAAACAAGATGAAATTTTGCATACACGTTTAGTTTGGATGACAATGCCTGCAGCCGAATTGCGTAAGTATATTATCCAAAGCAAAAGAATCGATTCCTTCCCAAAAACGACTTTTCGTATCAATATGCACTACGTAAAGTCGGTTTTGGGAAAGAATCGATTCTTTTGCTTTGGATAATATACTTACGCAATTCGGCTGCTGGTTAGCTAAGCGACGTCATTCTAAATCGAATATCGCGGGCTAGTTATTTTTTGTGCACTGCCATGATATGGGTATCAAATGAAAGGGTTTGCTGAGAAGATACGATTTTTTAATTAATAATTTATTTTTACGTACAAGACAAGACCATTAACTG
Organism: Orthosia incerta; assembly: GCA_948252205.1. Classification (NCBI taxonomy): domain Eukaryota; kingdom Metazoa; phylum Arthropoda; class Insecta; order Lepidoptera; family Noctuidae; genus Orthosia; species Orthosia incerta. The sequence goes on from OX411765.1 coordinate 21,179,892, forward strand.
TTCTTATGATGTTTTCTTCATTCCTAAGACAGTGGTTGCAGAGCATTTTTGACGCTGATATGTCACGTTTTGGGCACGCAACCTTTAATTTTAACCTAAATTATAATGCAGCAAATATTTATTTTTAAATTATCTTGATGTTTTTATCTGATTTGTTAAGCGAGTTGACAAAAAGCCAGTACATACAGTGAGCGTGAAAAGTACACAAACATATTTTTATTATATTTAGGCTCGCGTTTGACCACTATCTTAGTTACTGGTGTGTAAGCGATGATGTGGTCGACGGTACAGCACGCTTGCCTAGAACTGCCTAGAAGTAAACTGTTCACTCTTGACTTAAAGACCCTCAGGTTGTAGCTGTGAGCTCAAAAAATATAGGAGAATATTTGAGTTTCTGACAAGAGCATTTGTACAAATAAAAAAAATATTCTGTATTTTTTTCTTTTTTCGTATTCTTCTCAGCAAACCCTTTCATTTGATACCCATATCATGGCAGTGCACAAAAAATAACTAGTCCGCCATCTTGGGCCATCCGCCATATTGGATTTAGAATGACGTCACTTAGCTAACCATGCATTGTCATCCAAACAAAACGTGTATGCAAAATTTAATCTTAATCGGTGGGGGATAATTGCTAAAATTCAGTTGCGATATTTGACCCGAACACACTTACATATACATATAAATACATTGCAAGTTAAATAAAAGCTTGTAGAAACACCAGAAATATTGTTTTGTGAGCCTTAATTTCGTTCGCTCCGAAGCATAACAAACAAATTAGGCTTCTAAAGGCACAACGCCTTGTAAATTTCCTCCATTAAATTCATCTTCCCGCCCACGTCCCATGTTACTTGGGGTCGGCGCATTACGTATTCTGCCAATCCCCTTCTGTCACCCATATTTTTGTACAAAAGCATTAATTCATTAGTTTTCATTGCACAAAAACAGAACGCCATCTGCTATGATCTTTACACACTCCTTTTGCTACATCTATGTTCGTAAAACTAATCACACACGCACACCCCGGTAATGAGTACTACGCTCCTGGCCTTACTGAAGAACTTAGAAGTGTGGAATACAAGCTTAAACTAATATAATGTCAGTCCATATCCAGGGGCGGCCTTAAACGCTGCGAGGCTCCGGGCGGGCGGCAGATATTTGCGAGGCCCTTGTCCTTTTTACGGTGTATGAGATATACGAGAAATGGAAAACTTTGCACTTATTGTTTATTGCCGGGATAAAAAGCCTATATCCTATGTGCTATTCCAGACTGAAATCTATATCTGTGCCAAATTTAATTCAGATCTGTCCAGCCGTTTGAGCGTGAAGAAGTAGCAATCATAAACTTTCGCCTTTATAATATTAGTTTGATTATTAATACTTTACTATGAAATAACTAACCGACCAACTTTATTTTATTGTTTCAAACAATAAATAAAATAAAGTTGGTCGGGTACAACCCTAAAAGCTTACAATTTTATAATTGTAAGCATTTCAAGTTGTAGCGCGAGGCCCCTGCAAGAGCGAGGCCCCGGGCGATTGCCCTGTTCGCCACCCCCTAAGGCCGCCACTGTCCATATCGTTACTACCCTAACTATGACCGTATATAGTACGGCACCTGGCCTTTCTGAAGAACATCTAAATCAAAGAGTCTTTATTCAATTAGGCCATAAAGCGGCACTTTTGAACGTCAACAAAATAATAATTTAAAAGTTGTATAATTGATTCTACCGTCACCAATAAGATCCAATAAGATCTGTCTTGCACAAAAATTTATTTAAAAACTTAGTCCTGTTTTTGTCGACTGTACAAAACAAGTCTATTTACGTCTAACTACGTTTACAGAGTAAGCTGAATCGCAATCGATAATGTCGCAATGCAATGATACCATACTCGGAATTCTGAATTATTTATTAGCTACCATACTGCCTTTCCTTGGATCTAATTATAAATAATCGTAAGTCAACAACGCTGGCGTGCATGGCTACTAGGCAACATTTGACGCGCAACACGTGAGGCTCAACATTGTTTAGTACAGGCCAAGAGGCGAACACTGGGGCCCATGAGCAATGCTGCGACTCCTGGATCCTATCAGTTTTTTTTTTTTTTTTATCTTTTATAGGCTCGCGCTTGACCACCATCTCACCTGATGGTAAGCGATGATGTGGTCGATGATGGAGCACGCTTGCCTAGAAGTAACCCATTCACTCTTGACTTAAAGACCCTGGTACGATCCTGGTACCCGCGACACTGCGATGCGCAGCATTCTCGCAGCATTTTTTGCTGAACTAGGCCTTTTCGGCGTAGCCATGAGGCACACTTTCCTGCTATTTTCTTACGTTAGACTTTTTTTTATTTTATTTGTATTATATCTGATGTATAATATTATGATGTGTGTTTTAGTCTGTGCTAAATAAATTTATTTTCTTTCTTTCTTCCTTTCAGCAGCGAAACTAGGAGTCTGCTTTTATTGGGAATACCTGGTTAATAATAAGTGGTACATAAACAAGAAACTTACCGGTATCTTCGTGGTGCTGATGAGGAGAGCATCCGGTCGAGGCGTTAGGGGGAAAATATATATAAAATAAAGGACAATAAGGAATAAGCGCCGTCTTCTGTACCGGAGACTCCAGCGTCAAAGCACAAAACGCCGCACAATGGAAATCGTGAATCGCGGATGCAATTCCGATGCAGCTGGGGTGGATTATTTAACGATTACATATAATCCCACGGGACCTTTCTTTTAGTATTAGAACTGCACAGCACGTGTGTGAGTACTATGTACCAACTGTAAATCTACGATTACTGTACCTATGTGTCGTTCGTTAACTTGTGTGTGCCCTGGCAGTTGAGTGTGTCATGCTCTCTCTAATGCCTCTCTGAAGGTGGCACAATTGTGTTGGATCATTCGGTTCCCTTCATGATGGTTGAGCTTAGTGGTGCCAATACAGGCGAATGTTCGTGAACGGGCGCCATCAGTTGGGATTAGTCATAACTTAGCTGCCTCGGCCTGCTTTTAATTACGGTGTTATTTTATTTTTGAATTGTTTGTTTTAATGTAGACGCTTTTACGTGCAAGTCTTTTCACATCGTTCTCACATAATTATGTATTTTTCCAAGAAGAATGATGTAACCAAATAATTCTAATCAAAACTGATGGAAAAGAGTGTATATGGAGTTTCTTGCACAGGTTGCACATTCTTTGCCATTGCGACCTACTGACGCTTGCAAATGTGCAACTAGATTGATATTTTGTTTGATAATTCCTGTATAAGGTTTAGTTGAACAAAAATATTTTTATTTTTGATTTTGATTTTGAAGAATCTTCACGATGATCAGACGAAACCTAAATTTCATGGATAGCCCATATCGCGCACGAGTTTTGTTACAAAATAAGAAGTGCATAGGTCGAATAGCATCGCACCGCGTCCATGCACACATATTTACAATTTCGCTTAGTTCAAATTGCTTAATAGTGTGATACCTATAAATCGAATCGCGTCGAGCTACCAGGAAGGTCGCTTAGAGCGTCCATAAACGGACTGCTTGAAGCAGTCAATGCCATGCCAACAGCATTAAGCAGTCTACAGTTTTTGGGTGCGACTGCAAAAGCGGTCCGTGTATTGCGAATTTGCGAACTGGTTCTTCTTTCATTGTGCACACGTACAGCTTTAAAGGAGTGGAATTCCCACTCCTCTAAAGCCGGAGTCTGTGGTTTCATGATAAACGTAACCTGAGGGTCTTTAAGTCAAGAGTGAATAGGTTACTTCTAGGCAAGCGTGCTTCACCTTCGAAATACCACATCATCGCTTACCATCAGGTGAGATAGTGGTCAAACGCGAGCCTATCAATAAAAATAAAAAACGAGTCAAGTGCGAGTCGGACTCGCGCACAAAGGGTTCCGTACCATTATAGCAATAAGCGGCAAAAAATCAGGTGTGTTGTTTGGGAGCCCCACTTAAATATTTGTTGTTATAGCGGCAACAAAAATACATCATCTGTGAATATTTCAACTTTCTAGTGATCACGGTTCATAAGATACAGCCTGGTGACAGACAGACAGACGGACAGTGGAGTCTTAGTACTACGGTCTCGATTTTACCCTTTGGGTACTGTTCGCGACGAAGCGTCATCAACCATACTAAATGGTTCATAGAAATTGAAGTTTGTATGTGTAGACATGTCTGCTTACCACGGCGCGCCACCTGATACTAAAATGAATTTAGAGGCACGTTTATATTTATACTAAAATTTTACCTACATTTTTTGAGATAGTAGTATAATGTTTTTAGTGTTTGTCAGTATGTTATAGGGTTCAATAGTTCACCCTTAACAGAGTAAAATCATTAGAAAGCATACTGATAAGAGTTATCATAGTAAAAAACATAAATTTCTGTCATACGATACGTCTGTGCTCGGCGACGGAGTAGTTCCGAATGAACCGTGAGAGGGAACCACACGTTATTTATAGTTTTGGTGGTTTTTGAAAATATTATAGTAATTAAAATCATGTTTTTAAGGGCTTATCCTATGTACTGGACATGAAATCAGTACATAATGATGAAACTATGTGAAGACCACATAGTTTCTGCTATGTAAATAGGAATATTGACTTGATATCTCAAACACCAAATATATGGTTTTAGGTCATTTTAGGGTATATGGGGGACCTAGACCGGGACAGGAAGCCTATATACACCTCATAGTTAGCGTAGTCTTTTATATAAAGCCCATTTACTTGAGATATCAAGTCAGTATATAATAGAAAAACTGCTGTTTATCTGGTTTTTGGCAATCGCTTACGGTTTTAGGTGCCCTAAGTACCTAGAAACATATAGGTGTACTGGTAAAAGTACTACCATTGGAAAGCCTGCTAAAAGGGCTTCCAGGCGGTTTCTAGATGGGAAGAATCGCTTGGATAGTCAACGAGATAAGCAGTCGTGAAAAATGTAAACAACGTAAAACGTTGAAATTTGTAGACCCTTCAGGTGGAATAACTCCATGAAGGGAATAGATGTACTCATGGTGTAAGTACTTTCGGATGGCTTGCTGGATTAGCTACCAAGCCATCACTTTGGAGCGAAAATCGCTCAAGTAGTTTAAGTACAATTCCGGAAAATAGGTTTCTGGAAATGTAATTTTAGTCAGTTTTTGGCATTCCCCGAGACTATACACCCCTGGGAATTCCGAAAATAAGGAATTTTTGGGGACCTCCCGATGGCCCGTTGAACGCACCATCGTGTCGTCCCAATCTTATTCGTGTTTTTATATCTAATTTCTCTGATAGCTGGGCGCAAAGAAAGTGACCAGCTATCAAATTTGTACATATCAAGGCACCTTATGTGCATATGACCTAGATAGACTTACATAAACACTAGAAATGTAAAGTGTGGTCTATTGGCTACCAGAATCCCCATAATAGGCGGTGATTGTCTGGTTAGCCTAAGTAGGAAGTCCTAAAGTCGGTGAAATGACTTAGGAATTTATAGATTCATTACATAAGGGATGATATCCCATAGAAGATTCCCGAAAATAAGCTTTTTCTAGACGTCAACAGACAGCCTGCTATTGGCACCAGCAGGTCAACCCAACCTATAGATATCCTTAGACTAGGTTGAAAACTATTAAGGTTTTAACTGGGAAATAAAGGGAATTGTCCTTTTATTTCATGGAAAAAGTCTAGGGAAGCTATCAATACCTGGAAATTAGGTATATTGATTAGATACATAGATAGGGGGCGTTACTGTGTTACAGTACGAAGGAATCCAGCTATTGATAGCACCATGGAAGGGGTGCGGTAACCCTATTTACCAAATATGTATAAGGGTTTTTTACATAAATAAAAATTATTTTCGGCGAGAATTTGCGGGGCTCTCAATAATGGCACGATGCGAGGGTATAAAGAACCCCCGGGCCCAAAATAGAATTTGTAGTCATCCAAAGCTAGTCGCTTGTACTTGTCTTAGTAAATAAGAAGTAATTCTTATATAGAATCACGTCTCAGAAATTGTTGAGAGCCCTAGAATCGTGCCGTGTACTGAATAACTTAGTGTTTCATTTAATTCATCGACTTCAACCCTTATGAAGACATCCCTTTTCGATCCTGTCGAGCTGAACCTCGGAACCTGGACACCAGGAGTGCTGATCCAGAAGTAGGCAACCCGGAATCTGGAAATAACTCGAGTACACCCAACACATCGTTGAATCGTTAGAGTCGATTTGCAACCCTACGTCACTGCTGCAGCTAGGCATCCAAGAACCTTTGTTTTCGTTGATGTGGATGGGGCGTTCAGCGGCAATGGCCAGAAGGTTTACGCCCTTCTTTTCTCGGGGCCAATGAACACGCTACGTCCTGCACATTTAATGGTCCTTGCGAGCCAGATTTTGGAGCCTGGCGTCCCGGCAAATTCGACGACGGACACATATTTAATGGTCCTATCGAGCCGAATTTTGGAGCCTGGAGAGCCCCAGGACGTCGGGAACAGTAGATCCAGAAAAAACAACTGGGTGCCTGCATATTAAGTCGGCTACGTGCAACACAACGTTGACCCGTTCGAGCCGAAATTCGAAGTCTGGAGCGCCCCAGGACGTCAGGAAGAAACAGTGGTGGAATTAATTTTTCGAATTTTGGAGAAATTAATTTCACAAATAAACCAAAAATCGACGTGCACTGCAGGGAACAAGTCCTACGTGCCCTATTTGCCGCTGGATCCAAGAGGTAAAATTCTGGAGACAGTTATTGAAAATACCCTATTTTTTCAATAATTGTAAGAAAATAGAAGAAATTTTCTGTGAGCCGCAAAATGCTGTATGAAGACAGATGCGCATCCTTGAAGCCCCAAGAATAGTTCCTGAAGACTTATCGCTGAAAACTACCCTATGTTATCAGTGATTTGTTCTAGAACTGAACGCTTGTTTATTCAACCAAGAATACTCGTTCAGAAGATTGGATTACGTCTTTGACGCGGAAGAATAGTTCCTGAAGACTTATCGCTGAAAACTACCCTTATGTTTTTAGCGATTTGTTTAAAAAACGAGCGCCCGTCAGAAAAATACAAGACGTGCGTTTTAGAAGGCTGATGTGCATCCTTGATGATTGAAGAATAATTCCTGAAGCCTTATGACTGAAAACAACCCCTACGTTTTCAGGAAAATTTTGAAGACTGAATTTTCGTCAGTGAATGGAAGAAACGTACTCTGAAGACTTAGATACGTTTCGGATGTACTGACTATGCGGTTCCTGAAGCACTATCACTGAAAATAACTTCGACGTTTCGGCGATTTATTTGAAGATTGAATTTTCTTCAATCAAGCAAGATACGTGCTCTGAAGATTGATGCACGGCTCTGATGCTTTGGACAAGCAGTTCATGAAGCATCACCACCGAAAAGTAACCTTGACTTTTCGGTGATTTAGAATTTGATTGAATTATAGTCAATCAAATAGAACATACACGTTTATGGGAAAAACAAACTTGTATAGCAAATGCCTGAAGTTTCCTGAAGACTTATCACTGACCGTAAGTTTTTAGTGATTTTTTATTTGAAGATTGAATTATAGTCAATCGAAGTGGAGGTTAACTTCTGGAGATCGTCGGTTTGAACGCTGAAGCCCGGAACTGGGACTTATCTTTGAAAACTAACTTCGAGTTTTCAAAAGAAAATATTTCAACAACAATGCCGATAACCAGATCCAAAGGCAAGACGCCGGAGGCATGGACCGTGGAGTTGGATCAGCCAGTTGGCATCAGACATGAGCTGCCGCCGTGTTCACCTTCCACAACCGAAGGGACCGAGCCGTCGGACGAGCAGCGCCATCTAGCGCCTCAAACTGAAAGCACTCCGACGCATCAACCAATAGAAACTGATCAAGCGGTTTCTACCAGAGTAACCAGATTAGAAGGAGCTTCAGACACAACATTGAAACCTTCTCAGAAAGAGAAGATTTCCGAAGAAGACAGACGTACAGCGATGCCGATGACTACCCGGGGTGACGCCCGTATCGAACATAGCCGTCCGCCGTCAACTAGAGTGACTCGGTCACGAAAAAACATAGACAAAGCTCGCGAAGACTTACTCAAAATTAAGTTGGAGCTTGCACAACTGGCACTTCAGAGAGCGGAGGAAGAGGGTTCCGAAGCTGAATACTTGGATGACAGAAACTCGAATGACGAGTACGTGCGTTCATGGCTAGAAGAGGCACCAGAACCTCAGCCTGAGAAGGAGGATAACGTCGTTGAAGGGGGAACCAGAAATTCTATGCATAGACCCCTGACTGCGGCCGCCACCAAATCGCAAATAGAAGGTCAGCATCCTAAGGAGAGAGAAGTGCGAAAGCCTCCAGTTGCAGCGTCAGCTGAGTGTACAGGAGGTCAGAGGGATAGTCTCCGTCCATTCTTGACGGAGTTGACGTCCGCTATAGCGTCGCTAGCCGACAGGAAAATAGAACAGCGGGACCAACCGAACCCCTCTGCGTCGAAATTCGTCATGACATTGCCGAATTTCAATGGTTCTCATACTGAATGGCTATCATTTCGGGCCATATATGAGACAACTCGAGCGTACTTTACGGACATCGAGAATACAGCGAGGCTGAGGAGAAGCTTACATGGACGTGCAATGGAAACCGTCAGCTCAGAACTCATCGGACATGCCAGGCCCGATGACATCATGAAGGAACTCGAGCTGCAGTTCGGCCGTCCAGACTCCATAGCGCAAGCTGAAACGGATAGATTACGCGGACTGCCGCGCTGCAGTGAGTCACCAAGAGACATCTGCGCGTTTGCAAGTCGCGTAAGAGGTGCTGTAGTCACGCTCCGCGCGTTAAAAAAGGGTCATTACCTTATGAACGCGGAGCTTATGCGATTGTTAACAGAGAAGTTACCCAATTCGCTACGAGCACAATGGTACCGATCATATTCGGAGAAGTACCAATCGGTGCCAGATATTTCATTGTTCAGTAATTTTATATCTGAACAGGCACACTTCTGTAGTCCATTCGCCCCACCCGAAGGCATCGCTTCGGCCGAGGCGAACACCAACAGACGCGTCACACAAAGGACGCATATAGCTACGGACCAACCGGTAGGAAAATGCCGTGTTTGCGACGTGGGACATCACTACGCCACTGGATGTGCACAATTCAGGGGCGTAGCTGTCGAGAAAAGATGGGAGCTAGCGAAAAAACACAATCTATGTTATCGCTGCCTTCAACATCGACGAGGCAACCACACTTGTAAGAGAAAACAGTGTGGCCAAGACGGGTGCAGAGATACGCACCATCGGCTTCTTCATAGGAAGAAGCAACAGCAGAGGGAAGCCAACAAGAAGCCCGATGTTCCTGAATCCCGCAAGGATCCTCAGGAAACGGTGGCCAGTTTCGGGTCACCATCGAGCCAGGCGTACCTCAAGATAGTGCCGGTCCGGGTAATCGGACCGGCGGGAGAGGTAGCAACATACGCTCTCCTAGACGATGGGTCCACCGTTTCGCTGATGGATGAAGACATCGCGAGGCAAGTCGGGGCAGAGGGCCCTGTGGACCCGCTCAAGATCGGTGCGATAGGCAACACCATGCTCACCACCCCATGCTCAAGAAGAGTCAAGGTGACGCTGGTTAGCCCGCAAGAGAGAAGGGTACAATTTAAAGCACGTACTATACCTAAACTCAGCTTGGCAAAACAAACAGTGAGCGATAGGGTTGTCGCACGCTGCAAGCATTTAACCGACTTGAGAAAAGAGTTGATGTACAACAATGGCGTGCCAAAAATACTCGTCGGCCAAGACAACTGGCATTTGTTATTGGCCAGCGAGATTCGCAGAGGTCCAAGACACCAACCAATTGCGTCACTTACAGCAATGGGTTGGACACTACATGGCGCGCACAGTAGTTTACTACGACAACAAGTACATCATGTCAATAGAATAACAACTGATGACAATTTGGATCATCAGTTGCGCGAACATTTCGCCATAGAATCGTTGTGCATAAACCCACAGCGACCCGCCTCTGACCCAGCAAGAAGGGCAGAGGACATTTTGAATCGATCAACTGTCCAATTAGAGAATGGACACATCGAAACCGCCATGCTTTGGCGTAATGAGCATGCTGAGATGCCAGATAGCTTTGAGACAGCTCTGAAGAGGCTCGTCTCAACAGAAAAGAAGCTGGACAAGAACCAGGAACTTCTAAGAAGATACTCAGACCAGATGGACTCGCTAATTGCGAAAGGGTACGCTGAAAGGGCACCCGCAATTAGCACGCCGGGCAAAACTTGGTACCTCCCACACTTCGATGTCTTCAACCCAATGAAGCCAGACAAACTTCGCATCGTACATGACGCTGCCGCCAAATCGAGAGGAATGTCACTGAATGACTTCCTGTTAACTGGGCCCGACCTATTACAGTCGCTGCCAGGCGTAATGATGCGGTTTCGCCGCCACTGCGTCGCAATAACCGGTGACATAGCGGAGATGTTCATGCAAGTGAAGGTGCGGAGCCAAGACCGAGACGCGCTTCGCTACCTGTGGAGGGGAAACCGCAGAGAAGGAGCGCCAGAAGAATATAGAATGACGTCCATCATTTTCGGCGCAGCCAGTTCGCCTTGCACAGCAATTTTTGCAAAGAACTGGAACGCAAACAAATATATAGAGAAGCACCCTGAAGCTGTGGATGCTATACTACGTAGTCATTATATGGATGACTACCTAGATAGTTATAGAACTATCGAGAAGGCGGCAGAAGTCGCTAGTATGGTGCGAAAAATACACCTACAAGCGAGGTTTGAACTCAAGAAATGGGTTTCAAATAGCTCGCAGCTCCTAGAAAAAATGGACCCATCGCATATACAAACTGAGATGGTATCCATTGGAGATATAGATACATCGGAAAAGATACTCGGCCTCATATGGAGGCCAGGCGAAGACACGCTGGGTTTCAACCTCACACTCGCGCGTCTGCCTGAGGGTATCTTGGACCGAGAGGCGCCCACCAAGCGAGAGGCGCTCAGAATAGTAGCGTCGCTATACGACCCACTCGGACTCGCCTCGCCAGTAACCATCAAGGCGAAGCAAATATTGCAAGAAGCATGGAGGCGAGGCGTCGACTGGGATCAGAGGCTAGATGTTGACCTAGCATTACAATGGAAAATTCGGGTACAACATTTACGCCAACTAAAAAACGTTAGCGTACCAAGATGCTATCCTGGATATAGCGACGCTATAGAAATGCAGGTGCATGTGTTCACTGATGCAAGCGAGATGGCATATGCTACCGCTATATACTGGCGGGCCACGACCGTGGAAGGCAAGCACTTAATAAGCCTTGTTATGGCGAAAGCGCGGGTGGCCCCACTGAAACTGCTTTCGATACCGAGACTCGAACTTCAGGCCGCGGTATTGGGAACCCGCGTAGCCGCAGCAGTGATGAGTGAACACGACTGCAAGCCCACGTCAGTAACGTATTGGTCAGATAGCAAGACCGTACTGACCTGGATTAGAAGAGGAGCGAGAGTATACAAACCTTTCGTTGCTCACCGAATAGCTGCTATTGAAGACAATAGCAAAGTCGAAGATTGGCGATGGATACCCACCAAGATGAACATCGCTGATGCAGCAACCCGTGACGTGCCACTGCGGTTCAACTCGGACCACGAGTGGTACTGCGGGCCGAGTTTTTTGTCTCTTGGGCCCGAATTATGGCCCACAGAGAAACCTCCGACTACAAACGACACGGGAGAAGAAAAAACTTTCGTTGTCACAGAAGGGGACAAGAAGAGCTTCATAGAAGCCGTTCCAGAGCCAAGCAGATTCTCCAGATGGGAGCGACTGCTTCGTGCGACCGCCACAGTTCTGCGTTTTATATCTCTTTGCAAAAATAGAACAGAGATAACGTCCTATAAACGGACGAGAAAAAACGCTGAAAAGGACCCAGACTGGCGCAAGAAGCCCGCTGTACCTGCACAGAAGCAGAAGCAGGCATGCAGAGCACCAACCCAGGTCAACAGACAAATCATAGAAGCAGAATTTCTCCAAGAAGCTGAGAAAATACTTGTCCAGGTCGCACAACAACAATCGTTCGCTTCAGAGTTAGCGAATGTTGAAGAAATAAATAAAAATAGCTCGCTGCGACCTTTACAAATTCAGGTCGTCGACGGCGTGCTGCGACTAAGAAGTCGCATAGCAGCTACGCAAGAGGTAGCTGAAGAAGTGATGCGCCCGCCTATATTACATGGCGACCATCACATAACGCAGTTGTACATAGACTGGACACATCGCAGTCTACAACATAGTGGCACCGAACTCACAATTAATGAGGTACGGCAGCACTACTGGGTCGTGAAGATGCGACCAACAGCGAAGAAGGTGATAGCAAGATGCCTGCATTGCCGTATACGCAAGGCACAGCCACCAGTACCTGCGACCGGCGACCATCCGAAAACGCGCCTCGCTCACCATAAGAGGCCGTTTACATATACCGGGCTCGACTATTTCGGCCCGCTATCCGTCACCGTCGGTCGGCAGCATCAGAAGAGATACGTAGCACTATTTACGTGTCTCACATCAAGGGCGGTGCACCTTGAAATCGCCGCCAGCCTTAGCGCAGACTCCGCCATATTGGCGCTGCGCCGATTCGCCGCACGCAGAGGATGCCCAGCTGAGATACACTCAGACAATGGCACCAACATGCACGGCGCCGACAGAGAGCTGCGAGACGCCTTCAAAACAGAGGCAAGTCGTAGAGGCATCGTATGGCGCTTCATAACGCCATCAGCGCCATTCATGGGAGGCGCCTGGGAGCGCCTAGTTCGTTGTGTAAAAAACACACTATACAATGTACTTACAGAAAAACACCCCACCGAAGAGGTGTTGTCCACACTGATTTGTGAGGCAGAGTACATTGTAAATAGCCGACCATTGACACACGTGTCGGTAGATGGTGATGATGATGAATCCATCACACCGAATCACCTTTTACTCGGTGGGTCAGCCAGACTACCTACACCTGGCACGTTCACCGAGCAAGATATAGACAGCAGGAAAATATGGCGACGATCACAGATCCTCGCTGATATGTTCTGGAGTCGCTGGGTCAGAGAGTACCTGCCGGAGCTCCAAAACCGGCGGGAGCCACATAGTAGTGGGCCCAGATTTAAAGTGGGTGACCCTGTCCTGATAGCCGACGGCCAGCTGCCCCGCAATACGTGGCCGCGAGGCCGCATTGTGGCCGTGTATCCAGGAATCGACGGAGAAATCCGGACCGCTGAGGTACGCACGCTTGGCGGTACCTTGAAGCGTCCGGTGAAGAAACTCGTCCCACTGCCCCAGTAACCAGAGATGCCGGAGCGGCGACCGTCCTCTCGGTGGGCCTGGCCGGCAGCCGAGAAATGCCGTCCGTCGCTCACCGAAGGAATGCAGCGCCGCGCCGACAACACTTCGAGTCGACACAGCACTGCACGGCGGGAGATATGTTCGCGACGAAGCGTCATCAACCATACTAAATGGTTCATAGAAATTGAAGTTTGTATGTGTAGACATGTCTGCTTACCACGGCGCGCCACCTGATACTAAAATGAATTTAGAGGCACGTTTATATTTATACTAAAATTTTACCTACATTTTTTGAGATAGTAGTATAATGTTTTTAGTGTTTGTCAGTATGTTATAGGGTTCAATAGTTCACCCTTAACAGAGTAAAATCATTAGAAAGCATACTGATAAGAGTTATCATAGTAAAAAACATAAATTTCTGTCATACGATACGTCTGTGCTCGGCGACGGAGTAGTTCCGAATGAACCGTGAGAGGGAACCACACGTTATTTATAGTTTTGGTGGTTTTTGAAAATATTATAGTAATTAAAATCATGTTTTTAAGGGCTTATCCTATGTACTGGACATGAAATCAGTACATAATGATGAAACTATGTGAAGACCACATAGTTTCTGCTATGTAAATAGGAATATTGACTTGATATCTCAAACACCAAATATATGGTTTTAGGTCATTTTAGGGTATATGGGGGACCTAGACCGGGACAGGAAGCCTATATACACCTCATAGTTAGCGTAGTCTTTTATATAAAGCCCATTTACTTGAGATATCAAGTCAGTATATAATAGAAAAACTGCTGTTTATCTGGTTTTTGGCAATCGCTTACGGTTTTAGGTGCCCTAAGTACCTAGAAACATATAGGTGTACTGGTAAAAGTACTACCATTGGAAAGCCTGCTAAAAGGGCTTCCAGGCGGTTTCTAGATGGGAAGAATCGCTTGGATAGTCAACGAGATAAGCAGTCGTGAAAAATGTAAACAACGTAAAACGTTGAAATTTGTAGACCCTTCAGGTGGAATAACTCCATGAAGGGAATAGATGTACTCATGGTGTAAGTACTTTCGGATGGCTTGCTGGACTAGCTACCAAGCCATCACTTTGGAGCGAAAATCGCTCAAGTAGTTTAAGTACAATTCCGGAAAATAGGTTTCTGGAAATGTAATTTTAGTCAGTTTTTGGCATTCCCCGAGACTATACACCCCTGGGAATTCCGAAAATAAGGAATTTTTGGGGACCTCCCGATGGCCCGTTGAACGCACCATCGTGTCGTCCCAATCTTATTCGTGTTTTTATATCTAATTTCTCTGATAGCTGGGCGCAAAGAAAGTGACCAGCTATCAAATTTGTACATATCAAGGCACCTTATGTGCATATGACCTAGATAGACTTACATAAACACTAGAAATGTAAAGTGTGGTCTATTGGCTACCAGAATCCCCATAATAGGCGGTGATTGTCTGGTTAGCCTAAGTAGGAAGTCCTAAAGTCGGTGAAATGACTTAGGAATTTATAGATTCATTACATAAGGGATGATATCCCATAGAAGATTCCCGAAAATAAGCTTTTTCTAGACGTCAACAGACAGCCTGCTATTGGCACCAGCAGGTCAACCCAACCTATAGATATCCTTAGACTAGGTTGAAAACTATTAAGGTTTTAACTGGGAAATAAAGGGAATTGTCCTTTTATTTCATGGAAAAAGTCTAGGGAAGCTATCAATACCTGGAAATTAGGTATATTGATTAGATACATAGATAGGGGGCGTTACTGTGTTACAGTACGAAGGAATCCAGCTATTGATAGCACCATGGAAGGGGTGCGGTAACCCTATTTACCAAATATGTATAAGGGTTTTTTACATAAATAAAAATTATTTTCGGCGAGAATTTGCGGGGCTCTCAATAATGGCACGATGCGAGGGTATAAAGAACCCCCGGGCCCAAAATAGAATTTGTAGTCATCCAAAGCTAGTCGCTTGTACTTGTCTTAGTAAATAAGAAGTAATTCTTATATAGAATCACGTCTCAGAAATTGTTGAGAGCCCTAGAATCGTGCCGTGTACTGAATAACTTAGTGTTTCATTTAATTCATCGACTTCAACCCTTATGAAGACATCCCTTTTCGATCCTGTCGAGCTGAACCTCGGAACCTGGACACCAGGAGTGCTGATCCAGAAGTAGGCAACCCGGAATCTGGAAATAACTCGAGTACACCCAACACATCGTTGAATCGTTAGAGTCGATTTGCAACCCTACGTCACTGCTGCAGCTAGGCATCCAAGAACCTTTGTTTTCGTTGATGTGGATGGGGCGTTCAGCGGCAATGGCCAGAAGGTTTACGCCCTTCTTTTCTCGGGGCCAATGAACACGCTACGTCCTGCACAGGTACAGCACCCTAAAACGATTCCAACGAATTGAGAACCTGCTCCTTTTTTTTGAAGTCGGCTAAAAAAACCTAAACACAACTTTGGCAAAAAGCAATTTATTACAACCCTTTACAAAAAAGACCTCTGAAATTTTTTCCTCCCTCGCTCTACAAATCTGCTGATCCATCAAATATAAAGATATTCATCACAGGTAGGTACGGTGATCCCAACAATTTGCTGACGCGGCACATGTGACAAGATTCTCCTCAACAAATATGTAGCCGTATCGATTTTATATACAAATACTTTTTTTTTTTCAATAATAAATATCTTTATTTCCCAAGAATACAGATTTATTGTAGGTAAAGTTTACAATTTTTTAACATAATTGTGATAGAAAACATTTACATTAAACATTTGGATGCTGCAGAAATCTGTACACAATAGATTAAACTCTGTCTCCTAAACTAGGGTATCCTGTATCTTAAGAGACAGTGTTTCGCAATGAAGTTCCAATTGATTTATGCATGTGTGGACTGTGTCGACTTACCTTCAGAAGGGAAAAAAGAGATAATTATTGTCTTTAGTTTTTAAATTATATATGAGTATGTGAGAGTACGAGGGTGTGGGTGAATGAATTTGAATTGTAGGTGTGTCGGTGTTTGTGTGTGAGTGTAGATGAGTAGATTATGTGGTGTTGGTGTGTAATTGAGTGAGGGAGTTTTATGTGCGAGAGTGTTTAGATGCGAGGATAGAAGTATTCGTGCAAGCATCGAGATGGGTGTGTGTAATAATTAGGTGATATAGGTAAGTAAAGACTCGGTTGCGGCATAGTGCAGTTTAAGTAGCCATTCTGTCACTTTAAATTTTAGGTTGTACTAGCTGTGCCCGCGGCTTCGCTCCCGTCATATTTGCCGACCCTACCCTACGGCCTACTTACCTTCCTGCCTACCCATAGAAATATAAATATCTATGTGCCTACCCTACTTACCTACCGACCATATTTGTTTCTATAGTCATCAATCCTTCGCGGTGAATCTTAACACCGTGATTCAGAAAATGACTTCAAATGCACAACGCCATCTATCGAATATCCTGTCCGAGTATCTGAATTGCGTGTGTTGCACGGAGCACACAACCAGTGGAGAGAGCGTGCGGAGGCTACCGCGGGCGCCAAACGTATGCAATATCAATCTCATGCGGCGGAATTTTGGTCAGTCGCAGCATTTGTAGGCTAAACGCACGAACGTCACGCGCTTCCGTCTTTAATACAAATAAAACGAAAAGTAATGGCTGGTTTTGCAATTAAATGGTGTGAAAAGTGTACTAATACTTCAAGTTGCACAAAAGATTGAATAATATTTCACAGTTATGTGGTTTTCTACTCCATTTAATCAATTTCATTAAGTAAAATCAAATACATTTATTTCTGGATGGTTCGCTTTGCTGTCTCTTTCTCGTACACTGATTTGCACATTAGCAGTTGTCTCTTTTTTTCACGATAGTGCTGTTTGCAGCATCACGACAATTATATCGATATGTAAGGCTTAATAAGCTTATAAAAAATATTAAGAACTGCAGCTGTGTACGTTCTTTTGTTTGTTATTGTCGAGCCCGTATTTACCTTATCATAAATGTTTATTATATGTACCGAAGATTCTAAGAAATTCGTTTTTTGTTTGTCTGTATCCCAAAGAAATCCTTATATACTAATAATCAGTTAAAAAATAAGTATTACTTACTATTGTTTAACTTCTTAGTGCTAACTATAAAATAAATTGTAGTTCTAAAAACTAAAAAACACGCTTTAATGGTAAGGATAATGGGACAAACTGTTTAAATTATTGCATTGTCATCGGTCCTTGATAAGTGTGCAAAGTTTCAAATCAATCCAACGTTTTGAAGTGGGTGAAAATCACGTTCAAAGATTCCGTTACATTGATACATTGTTACATTGATACATAGATACATAGATACATACATACCAAGCTAATAAAAGCGTGTTAATAAAAAAATAAAATAAAAACAATATCAATATCGATAAATAAAATTATCGATATCGATTTTGTTTTTATTACTTTTTTGGAATCCCTAGAGAATCAGTTGTCGTTTGGTTGTCAATCTGTCACCCAATCACAGCGAGGGAAGGTTACCTCTGCCCCCGCTGTTTCTTGGTGACTTCGATTTAGAACAAAAACGTTCCTATGCTCTCTCCACTGGTTGTGTGCTCCGTGGTGTGTTGTGATAATTTTACTTCTTGAACACTTTAAATTCATCTAACTTTTGATAGAGTGAACCGATTGCGATGAAACAAAAACTAAGTAATTCTTCAAGTTACGCACAATGTTTATGTATAAAAGTTATTTACATTGGTTTCGTACATTTCACGTGATGCGTGCACAAATAAACAGACAAACAGATAAACAGACAAAAATTCCGGAAATAGGTTCTGTTGGTTTTCCTTTAACACACGGGCTATTTTTGTTGGAAATATTTTTAATGTACAAAAAATACTTTTCTACAGATTTATTATATGTATATATTGATTGATGATTGATTGATTTGTTGAGGTCTAAGATATTCAGTTTTTTATGAACGTTTTTTTAAATGTACGCGCTATTACATAATACTGATGTTATGCGAACGTGGTCCTGTGGTGGGTGCCTGAGGGAAGGTTTGGACGCTTTTTTGGGTTAGACGGGGGAAGGCTGCTATGTTTGCTGACGGACTGTAAGAACCTTGCAGTCTGCGTACAGCTGTGTTGTTGGGTATCTATAGGGCGTCCTTGTCATTACTAAACACACATACTAGCTTCTGAAAACGGCTTTACTCGTGTGTGATTTATCTCAAGGGAACATACGGTTGGGATAATAAGTATTAAGTAGTAGTAGTAAATAAATATTGTTTTACCCGACTGCCAAAGGAGGGTAATGTGTAACACGTACACACGTATGTATGTATGTTTGTTCCTATGTGGCGCTCTAGAGACCAAACCCGTAGGCCGATTTTAATGATGCTACGTCAATCAATTCGTTTTAAACCTTGCGAGTGTCACATAGTGTGGCAAATAGAAAAATGGCGGATTTTGGGCGCCACATTGTGGAGGACCAATTTTTTTTCATCTTGTCCCACGACGTGCGGTATCAAAATAATGGGTTTTAAGTGGTGATTTAAAAAATATATAACATTTATATGTTTAAATGTACAAAAAAAAAAATTGCCATTTAACTTTTTTCAACAGGACTTGTAGTTTTGCCGAAAATCGAGATAAACTGTTTTCTGCCCTCAAAAACTCACCCCCTTGTACTTCCCGACCTCAGATCGCCCGTAAATTAATTTTACTTTCATTTTTGTTATATTCTCTTCCTTTTCCAGTGGGTTTCATCCTACTATTATTTTTTGTCACTTTTTACCATTTTCAAAGGGCACTGGTCTAAAGACCCAGTTCCGCGCTAGGAATTAACATGTGTTACAGGCACTGGGCTCCTACTCCTCCATCACACTTGCAAACACGTTAGTAGCAGGAGGATTTTGACTCCCTGATTTCCCAATTTCACTTAGCCTGTTTATAGGGATTCAGTATAAAAAAAGACCGGCTAAGTGCGAATCGGACACGTGCACGAACGGTTCCGTACCAATATCGTCGTTATATGGAAGCCCTAAAAATATTATTAACACGCTTTTATTAGCTTGGTATGTATGTATCTATGTATCTATGTATCAATGTAACAATGTATCAATGTATCAATGTATCAATGTAACGGAATCTTTGAACGTGATTTTCACCCACTTCAAAACGTTGGATTGATTTGAAACTTTGCACACTTATCAAGAACCGATGACAATGCAATAATTTAAACAGTTTGTCCCATTATCCTTACCATTAAAGCGTGTTTTTTAGTTTTTAGAACTACAATTTATTTTTATTCTGTTTTCAGTATTTTTTGCTACAGCGGCAACAGAAATACATCATTTCATCTTCTCCAATTTCAACTGTCTAGCTATCACGGTTCATGAGATACAGCCTAATGACAGTCAGACAGACTAGACTTAGTAATAGGGTCCAAATTTTACCCTTCGGGTACGGAACCCTAAAAACTATATAAAAGAAGGTAATGTAAAGCTTGTAAAAAGTATCCGTGGTAAGTGCAAGTGCCGTGTTTCATTCAAGCCGTTGAACAAACAGACGGAGCTACTTTTGCATATACTATTAGTATGGATTATATTTTGTGATTGACAAAAGCTTTAGAGTTGAGAAGTACTCCGCGTATTTGATGAAAACATCTATGGGTTTGACAATCCCACCGCACTATTCCCAAACCACTGCAACTTCTGAAAACCAGAATCAACAGTGCCGACCACCAGAAAAGCGCCGAGGCAATGAAGCTCGACGAACTCCCAGGAGAATGAATTTAACTGTCTTGGATGCCGCAACGAAATTAATCAGAGAAGAATAACGGAGGAGTAGGGCACAAGGGGTCGTTTACAACTGGGATAAGCCCAGTTGCCTAGCAGTCCTAGCACCATGGATAAAAATAATCATTAATATTAATGGGTCCTAACATTGTGAGCCAATAATTCATTTGATTCTAATAATAGGTATGGCAAAAACGCTTGAACGCACGGAAATTTGTTCTAGTTTCCACAAGGTCCGTATAATAAACAACTCCAGATGCAGCCTGTACATTATTCAACATAATATTGCGTTCATTCTGCCACAATACAGTCCCATAAGATATGATGCAGATTGTACATATTCGCAGTCAGATGTAGAACACTGACATTAAGGTGAGGCAACGAACTTGAAGGAAAATAATTTACTTTTAAAGTTACCATGTCCTGTGAGAAATTGGGCATCACAGTGATCCACCTCCAGCCACGTCTTACTAGCCGCACGCGAATAGAGGGAAAGAATTGGTTGAGGTGTCGGCCCTTGATGGAATTATCCCACCTACATAGCCATTCGAATAAAAGTTCTTATTTTTAAAAATGGTATACTTTTTATTACTTTTCTTTACATTATTGCTCACAACTTTTTTACAGGCGTTCGCTAGTAGCCCATGTAAACTCCGGTTTGTAGGGCACTGACGAAACTTGGCCTACATTATTATATATATATTCACCTATAGGTATCATTATGAAGGCAATGTTACATATGCATAAATATGTTGTTTTGCTTATCTCGTGTCTCCTGTGCGGGTTCTTTTTTTCTATATGGCTATTGGTCTCCACAACTTTTCATGCTTTGATTTATCTTAGCTCTTAAGAGGAAATATGGGCAGAGAGCGCCGACTGAATTTCCTTAGTCAAAAGTCATAATTCGGGGTTTGGCTCTCGTCTCTTTCCTCCTCTAATATTAGACCAATTTACAATATATTCCATACACTGGTAATGTAAGATATATACTATGTCCCTATGTTTTCCTTTTTTCATTTATACTTGTTAAATTTTTACACTAAGCCTCTGTTGACAGCGCAATTTTGAGCATTTTTTGAGGTCTCTAGTGCTTCTAAAGATAATGTATCATCAAAAAGGAAAACATAGAGACATAGTATATATCTTTAATTTTCAGTTGACGGAATATCTTTTAAATTGGTCCAATATTGGAGGAGGAAAGAGATGAAAGCCAAACCTCGAATTATGACTTTTTACTAAGGAAATTCAGTCGGCGCTCTCTGCCCCCGTTTCCTCTTACCTAATGTAATTAACATGCAAATTGTATGTTTAGTTTGTGAAGGGTAATCTCGAGAAGTACAGATCCGATTACGATCATTCTTTCATTGGTAGAAAGTTACATTTATCGGTAAATTACAGGGGTCTGCTCCCTATCTCCGTCAACGAAGTTACGGGTCCCGTCCGAAAGTTCTCCGAAACTTCGGAGTGAAAAAAACAAGTGCAAACAGGTAAAAACACATCGGGACTAGGTACTGCTGTCAAATTGTGTTAGGGAGTAGGAAACGCCCGTAACTAAGGCCGAAACTATGGACTTCGAGAGTAGGCCCCCAAGTTTGCCGACGAGAGCGAAACTGCGGCATAAAGTTAGCCCTATTGGGATAAATATTACATACATAAATAGCATTTACAATGCTACAATACATGCATCAGGTGGACCGAAGACCTGGTGAAGGTTGCGGGGATGGGCTGATTGCGAGACGCACGGGACCGGTCAATGTGGCGACGCTTGGGGGAGGCCTATGTCCAGCAGTGGACGTCTTTCGGCTGATATGATGATGTTGATACATAAACTCACGCCTTTTTTTTCATGGGGTAGGTAGAAACGATAGTACGCCTCCTGCTACAATCCTAACATATTTCTTGTGCTTCACTCACTCACAGATTTTCCGAATAATACTAATAAGGAGCTTACCACCATCACTGATATCCAACTTTTTCACCTCCTCCTCCAGAATAGTGGGCACCAGATGTTTTTCACTCAACTTAGGCATTGCTACTAAACTCACTACAAAACCGTTAAAATTAAAAAAAAAAAAATTACATTAACACAATGAGTTAGACGTAAAAATTACACTAGACACGCGCTGAACAGGTGTCACTTGCGGTAAGACCCAATGACTGACTGACCACAAAAGCAACGACTTAAAGTTGTCGCACACTTATCAATACAGAAACGGATCGTCCGTCATCGTCTCACCGTCAAACTATGGCGCGATCCTCCTCGGTGCGTTTGCGTTTCTGTATAGATGTACTGTACGTGTATGGCGCTCGGTAAAATAATCTGTATCGAAACGACTCGGGCGCCTGCCTGACTGACGCATTTCGGTACAGATTCTTTACCGTGCACGTAACCATCATCATTATCATCAGCCTATTAATGTTCCTACTGCTGGGACACAGGCCTCCTCTCTGTGAGACGAAATGGGCCGTAATCCACCACGCGGGCCCAGCGCGGGTTGGTGGATGTCACATGTCATCGATTTTTTGGTTCTAGGACATGCCGGTTTCCTCACGATGTTTTCCATCACCGTTATGAGAGTAAGTACAAAGTAAAGCGCCTGCCTGGGCTCGAACCCACGACCTACAACTTGTATCGCGGCCGATACCACTGGGCCACCACTGCTCTCTAGCACGTAACCGGTTCGAATTAATACCGCCAGCATATTGACTAGACTACCTATAACGTGTCTTTCAAAGAGACGCTATAGGAAGGGCGGAGCGACAGCAAGACGTAAGCGTCGGTAAAGCGAGACGTAAGCACGGTGACTTGTGATTTGACCAAACACCACGATGCTAATTACTGTGCGTTGCAGTAGGAAATATCATACAAAAAATTCCGAACGGCTCGAGTTGATACGGTGATGATCCGTTTACGAATTGATATGTGTGCGACAACCTTTAGTACTGTAGACAACTGATAACCATGACAAATTAGGACAGCACTTCACCGTGTTGTCAACACAGTAAATGTTTATTTAGTCACTTGATAATATTTAGATTTTTTTATTTTTCGTACGTAAAAATATTTCTTGACTGACAGAAAAGGTAAAGCAATGAAGATATGAATAATTCTGACATTTAGAATATAAACAGAGTTACAAAAAGATGCTTTGTAACAGACAAGATTGACATTTTTTCACCCGACTAAGCCAAAAGAAAGGGTTATGATTTTAGCAGTCTATGTATGTTTGTTTTTATTCACGTATGTTCCTCCGTAGCGCCTAACTATTCATCGGATTTTGATGAATAAGGTGTCCATCGTTTCGTTATTACGCTCCGGGTAACATAGGCTAAAACGTAACGGTAATAGGCCGGGTAACAAACAAAAAGTTAAACTTTTTGCTTTTTTTAACTCGATGTGCCATAATGAGGGCCAGTATCGAGTTCATGAAAACATACCGTTAGTAGAGCCATAGTTCAATTTATACTCCAATTAAAATAAAATTAGATTATTTTACCCTTTTCAAGCGATTTATGGTTACTAGTCGACGCGACGACGGCACAAACTATTTTGTGCGCGGGATTAAAATGCCTGCTATCTCATCCGACAACTCGTGCGAAAGAGATAGATGCTGTGATGAGCATAAGTAGCTAGTTCGCGTACGAATTAGCACATTTGCAAGTTTGTAGCGAAATGGATGATGATTTAGGACGAAAACGAGCGCGTGAAATTTTATAAACAGACTTTTGGGAGTCTAGATATCATGAAAAAACGACTTAATGTATATTTTCAAAATAAAATTATTTGCATTTTTGAACTACTAATCTATCCCTGTATGGTGGCCGTTTTGCGATTTTCCTTCTTCTTATGGTATTTATTGCCGCCCAAAGATGGAACTTTCGACGCTCATAACTTTCAAATGTTTTTCTTTTTTACTTTTTTGTTTCCATACAGGGTTAGATAATGATGAGACAAATTGATATCATTTTTTGTTTTGAACGTACATCGTCAAATAGTGGCGTTATCCCTAGACTACGTTTGTATGGCAGAATTATCGACTAGTGTAACCTAGTTCTACTCCGTTAGGATAGTAGGGATGGCATACAAAGCATAAACCATTTACCAAACCCAGTATTTACTACAGCTGAAATCTGTCATGTCACGGTCTGTAAAACGGCTCTATATTTAATTATCTGTGTGACAGATGTCACTCGCTCTGGCTACATTTTCAACTCATACTGTATCAAATTCAAAGTCAAATATATTTATATCAATTAGGCCAGTAAGCGGCACTTTTGAACGTCATACATATATGAAGTAAAATTTACAAGTAGTAAAAGTTGATTCTACCGTGCATTCGGAAAAGTAGCTTGTTATGAAGAAGAATGCACAAGAAACTCCATACTTACTCTTTTTCAAAAATAGGTGATTTACAATATTACATAAGTACAAACATTAATAAATTCATATATGTGAGGACGATGCTCCCAAAAATAGCACTACACACTATACTACGTACAGGTTTAAAGTATAAAAGCATTAACAGATAAATTGATTAAGTTGATAACAAATAGGAACATGGTTCTCACATACTTACAAATATTGCAAACATAGGTAAAATACCTAAATCAACAACAACGGAACAGTGTGTGAGTCAATTTGTTAAAAAAAAAAGAAAATTAATACAATAACTATGAATATAAATTAACAAATTTGATTTTGTGTACACTAAAGATTGCCCTATGGAGTAGGACCAGCACGTTTCCAAGCATTCTTATCTTGAATATAATCATCTAGTTTGTAATATGCTTGTTTACAAAGTGTGCTTTTAAATAAAGTTTTAAATTTACTTTCATTTAGTTTTAATATATCACAAGGTATTTTGTTATAGAATTTAACACAGTACCCCATGAAAGACGAGTGTACTTTAGCTAGTCCGTAAGATGGTTGATCTAACTTATCGTTATTTCTCGTATTACAATTGTGTCTATCACTGATCTATCTATGTAATTAATCAATATAAAATAACTTTTTTACAAAAAATATACCGACTTCCAAATAAGAAAACTACAAAGTGAAAAATAGCTTTATTTTTGGAAGTCGGTGTCCATATCGCAAAAAAATGGAACCTATGAAAGACACCGACTTCCAAACATAAAGCTATTTTTCACTTTGTAGTTTTCTTATTTGGAAGTCGGTATATTTTTTGTAAAAAAGTTATTTTATTTTTCACTTTTTAGTTGTACCTACCTAATAGGCAAGTTGTTTAGTAAGTTTCCTATAACGCCAGAATAGATTACCCGAATTGCATGAAACTTGAACAAAACCGATCAAATGAGAGATCTGCTTACCCCTTAAGAGCGTACTGGCGTGATGTTATGTTATGAAATGGTATAAACAATAAACAGACATGCGATTGCAGCAGTCCCGAGAGATTTTCCGTTATTTATTGTAGAGTTCTGTTGTATATCTTCGAAGTTCTTCATCAGATCTTCACCGAATTTAAATGGGACCAATTTCGAAACATACTCTTTCAAACAAAAAAATAATTTCTAAAATCGGTCCACAATTGACGGAGATATAGGTGAACATACATAAAAAACATACAAGAAGTCGAACATAGAACCTCCTCCTTTTTCGAAAGTCGGTTAAAAACTCCAAATCTTAAGTAGGTAATCCGTTTGAATAACAATAGGAACAAAATATGTTACAATGAAACATATATTCCTATCGCACTTGGTAAAGACAAGCTGGTTTCCATAATCCCTACACATCACATAACATCAAGTGCCTTCATAGTAAAACTATGGAAAGTACACACACATGACACATTGTATTTACTGCTATTGTTTTCTTAGGCAGGGCTGTCAAAAGAACAAAAAATAATTTAAATTAAAAGAAAAAATCTTTTTAAAACCAGTTTTTAATACAGATGTAATACGAAAAGTATTTTTTTATGTTTTAACCGACTTTCCAAAAAGGAGGAGGTTCTCAATTCGGTTATTTCTATATACTTTTCGTTTTTTAACCGACTTCAAAAAAAAGGAGGAGGTTCTCAATTCGTCGACATCTTTACTTTATTCTAGTTTCTTTTTCCTTCCTTATAGCATAATAAATAAATTTTAGTTCTAAAAACTAAAAACACGCTTTAATGGTAAATTGAACTAGAAAGTCGCTAATCCTGAAGATCTTGGTAAGGCAAAACGAACAACAAACAAACTATATAAACGCGCCCGGTAGAATCAACGTTCATTATTTGTAAATTTTAATTTTTGTTTGTCGTTCAAAAATGCCGCTTATTGACCTAGTTGAATAAACATATTTGACTTTGGCTTTGACTTTGACTAAATTATTGCATTGTCATCGGTCCTTGATAAGTGTGCAAAGTTTCAAATCAATCCCACGTTTTGAAGGGGGTGAAAATCACGTTCAAAGATTCTGTTACATTGATACATAGATACATACCAAGCTAATAAAAGCGTGTTAAAAAATACGCATTATTAAGGATAACTCAAAAAATAGATCATGTCAGATCTTGAGAAAATTTAAATGGGAGAAGCACCAGATTTCAAATACAAAAAATGAATCATCAAAATCGGTTCACCTAGTAAAAAGTTTTAAGATAACACACATAAAAAATACAGTCGAATTGAGAACCTCCTCCTTTTTGAATTCGGTTAAAAACATATGTACCATGAGAGGCATTTGCGAGACCAGCGTTAAGGCTATCGACGCGGCTGAGTTTTGCTCTAAAAATATAAATTAAGAACTCATCGACTCGAGGATTTTTATTTGTTTTGTCGATTATTCTAGCTAGGGTTAAATAATAGGATGAACCCTAATCTTTGTAACCGACTTTCGAAAAAGGAGGAGGTTCTATGTTCGACTTCTTGTATGTTTTTTTTTTATGTATGTTCACCGATATCTCCGTCAATTGTGGACTGATTTTGAAAATTCTTTTTTTGTTTGCTTGAGTATGTTCCAAAATTGGTCCCATTTTAATTTGGTGAAGATCTGATGAAGAACTTCGGAGATATACAACAGAACTCTTCAATAAATAACGGCAAATCTCTCGGGACTGCTGCAATCGCATGTCTGTTTATTGTTTATGCCATTTCATAACATAACATCACGCCAGTACGCTCTCAAGGGGTAAGCAGTTCTCTCATTTGATCGGTTTTGTTCAAGTTTCATGATATTCGGATAATCTATTCTGGGGTTATAGGGAACATACTAAACAACTTGCCTATTAGGTAGGTACAACTAAAAAGTGAAAAATATAAAGCTTTGTTACAAAAAAATACTACTGACTTCCAAATAAGAAAACTACAAAGTGAAAAACAACTTTGTTTTTGTGGGGTGGTCCACGGGAGCGAAGCCGCGGGGAACAGCTAGTTTGTTATAATAGTCACAGCGGCTCTTTGTGTCTCTGCAGTTGGCTCTGCCGCTGAGTATACTGCATAAAGTAAGCGAGATAGGACGATCCGACAAGCGTAACCGAGTGAAAGTGACAGTTATAAAAAGCTATCCTCACCTTCAACATTGACAAAAAAATAGCAACTGCGCAGGGTCTTGCAGCCAATGCAGAGACACAAAGATAACTTGTGAGTATTATACTGACAGTACAATAGATAAAAATAGAACTCGTGTTTACGATCAATAAACACAAAAATTATTATGTTCGTTTATCGGTCAAAAACTCACGACTATCTAGAAATTATCGGGTCTTATCTTTAGTAGTATCAGGGGCCGTACAGTTGTTCTATCTCACGACGCGACGGTGCGGCGCGTGTGTGTAAATGCAAATGCACATTTTTTTTGTGTGCTCAGTCGATACTGAGTGCTTCCGAGCATACGCACACAGAAAATAATTATGTGCGTGTGCATCTAAACACACGACTAAGATCAACCCGCCCTCGTGAGATACAACTATGAGACAAGATACTATTATTAGAACAGCTATATCGGCACATGAGAGATTAGCAGTAACGTTAAAGATTTCTTGCAACAGGAAGAACATATGATTGTCATAAATATTCTGCAACTAAACAAGAGTGAAAGCCAACGGAAAATAATATAATTCCAAAAACTGTTTAGCTACACCAGAATGAATCCTTAAAACAACACAAGATGGATAAGAAAGAACGAATACCTTAAACATTGTCATCATCTGTCTAGCCTTTTCCCAACTATATTGGGGTCGGCTTCCAGTCTTACCGGATTCAGCTAAGTTCCAGTGTTTTAAACGGAGCGACTGCCTATCTGACCTCCACAACCCAGTAACTGGGTAACACGGTACCCCTTGGCAAGACTAGTGTCAGATCTCAAGCTTCTGACTACCCGTAACGACTGTCAAAGATCTTCAAATGACAGCCGGGACCAACGGCTTAACGAGCTTTCCGAGGCACGGAGGAAACTCGGTATGTTGAAATGGTCACCCATCCACGGACTGAACTCGTCAAGCGTTGCTTAACCTTGATGATCGACCCGTGCGGCTGTTATTATTTAGCCACGAGCTCATACCTTAAACATTGTACCAGAATATATTAAAAGAGTCTGCAAATAAGAACAGCATATTCAGCAGAATGTATTTCTAAGAGAAACATGCTCCACTGGATATAATGGTAATAATGCTTTACAAAAACAAAACACTTGAAAAATTCGCTGAGAACGATGGAAAAACATATTGAAAAAACATTGAGTATTGAGTGTTGAAAACATCTATAATAAAAAAAACATTTTAACAAAAAAAATCAAACCGACTTCCAAAACAAAACACTATATAATTAAAAAAGAAAAAAACTTTTTACCAATAAAATCAAACCGACTTCCAAAACAAAACACTATAAAGCGAAAAATAAATTTCTATTCCGAAGTCGGTGTCTTTGGTACCGATTGTTTTCCGTTTTTCGAAACGGACTGCGGAATAGAAAGTTAGTTTTCGCTTTATAGTGTTTTGAAAATCAAACCGACTTCCAAAACAAAACACTATGTTTTGTTTTGGAAGTCGGTTTGATTTTATTGTTAAAAAGTTTTTTATTTATCTCTTTTAAGTTTTGGTAAGTACCTCCAAATACCATGAAAATCATTTATAGCCCAAGTAAATCTCATGACGATTCCAATAAGCCCAAACACGACTAGGATCTATTGTTTTATTTCGACGTTCCAGTGCCTACCTTCCGGCTTCATCATCAGATCAGTTCGATGGTACCATTTTCATCAGTAACATTTATTTATAGGTATTTGCTTCATCATAGTCGGTAACTATTCGAGATATCTTATACCCGTGACATACTTAGCATTAACGAGTTCCAGGGGCCATCTGTGGTCTTCTTTATCAGTTCCACTTTACCAAATGATACTTTTTGAGTGTAAATGATTGCATTGTTAATGAAAATAACAAAATCGCCATATGTATGCCTTTATTATTTGAGAAGTTCCCTTGATTTCTCCAGGATCCCATCATCAGATCCTTACCTGATGAATATAGGACCACCTGGGAAGTTAACCCTTTCAAAAACAGAAGAATTTTCCAAATCGGTCCAGGCGTCTGAGTAGTCGGGGAACATACATAAAAAAACCGGCCAAGTGCGAGTCGGACTCGCGCACGAAGGGTTCCGTACCATTATCGCAAAAAACGGCAACAAAATCACGTTTGTTGTATGGGAGCCCCACTTAAATATTTATTTTATTCTGTTTTTAGTATTTGTTGTTATAGCGGCAACAGAAATACATCATCTGTGAAAATTTCAACTGTCTAGCTATCACCGTTCATGAGATACAGCCTGGTGACAGACAGACGGATCGCGGAGTCTTAGTAATAGGGTCCCGTTTTTACCCTTTGGGTACGGAACCCTAAAAAAAACATTCCGACGAATTGAGAACCTCCTCCTTTTTTTAAGTCGGTTAAAAATTCATATGACTTTTGCAGATATTGTAAAATCAGACAAAATCTGCACGATTAATCATTTCAGCAAGAAAGCCGTCCTTATATGGATATGGGTCAACCCAGTATCTAGGTAATACGATACAAGATGTACTAGGTCGTTGGCAAGATTGATGTCAAGATCTTAGCTTCTGATTACCGTAACGACTGTTAATAGTAGTTTATGATACTGTTGCATAATAAGGGTTATTAAAACATGAGTGTGAGTTTAAAAACCGAGCCGTAGGCGAGGTTTTTAATGGTATTCACACGAATGTTTTAATACCTAGTTATGTGCAGTTTCATACACTACTTTATCTACACTCATACATTTTGGGATTGAACCTACTTTATATTTTTTTCATTTTCCATGCCATAAAGTCGTGATAAATGCATCATATAATAATCTCGACTTTGCTGGTAAGAAATTGTGACCTTCGCCGCATATAAAATATATGGCGGCGTCAATTTTTCTTCACATTCACTAATATCAGACATTTTTTGCAAGAAATTTAAAAAGTCATGAAATTCAGTACAGCGAAACCTGCAAAACGTATGAATGGCGCCAAAACTAGTGATGCAACGGAACTGGCATAACGGAAGCAGAAACGGAAACAGATGTCAAAAGTAAATCTTAACGGAAGCGGAAACGGAAACGGAAGCGGAAACGGAAGCGTTAACACTATGAAAAAAAAGCACAATTGTACATTTAAAACTTTTTTTATTAAATTTGTATTTTATTAGTCAAAATTAAACAGCGGCAAGTTATATTCAATAAATAGTAACTTGGCCGCTTTTTCACCTTTTAGCCTATTTCGATGTTCTTCATATATTAAACCAGCTCCGCTAAATAATTGCTCACTGGCTACACTGCTGGGGGCAGCTGATAAGTATTGGCGAACTATTGTCAAAATATGGGGGTATTTGTGCGCATTTCCATTCCACCACATAAGGGTGACTAGAAAAAAGACTACCTCTTGATGAGGATCCTCATGAAGAGGTAGTCTTTTTTCTTTCTTGTACTCCCGAAGGTGTGACTGTATCTTTAAAAGTAAATTGTCACCATCGTCAGCTGTAGAAGAGTCCTCCTCCTGGTCTTCATTTACACTTAACATCGATTCCAATATTTGCAATGATGCTGATGATTTGGAAGTAGAAGGCTGCACTTCAATGTCTTCAATTGCAATTTGAGTTCGGCTTCTTTTGGGGGATGGTTCGCAGTCATCATCTTGGATGGAATTGGTTTGTCTGGTTCTAATAGTGTTAATCGTCATATTAAGTAATTTAGATTCAACCTGCCTGCAATGACGCTGGTGAAAAAATGCGATTTGTATGCGGATCCAAATACGTCGCAATAGTGTATTTGTCGTCTTCGACCAGGTTTCCAAATCTTACACTTGAATTCAATTCATCGCGTAATTTTGTTATAAAATTTATGAATTGTTCTGAAGTATTAGGTTTCGTCTCTTCTTGTTGTAATGCGGTCTTAAGAACTTGAATTAATGGTATGACTGATGAAATACTGATTTGAGAACTACTTAGATTTCTTGTTATTTCTTCAAATGGCTGCATTAATTGCACAAATTTTTGACCATCATCCAGTCTTCGGGGGATATCATAGCGATTGGATTTGCGCTTAGGTACAAGACAAGCGAATCTTTGAGTTTTGAAAACCTTTCCATCATGTAGAATGTGCTGTTCCATCTGAAATTAAATCAAATCAAATCAATTTTACTTGCTAGAAATATGATCAATAAATAGATGGTCACAGAAAATAAAATGTTAGATATTTCACCTAATGATGGCTTGCAAAAATTTATACAAAATTAAATGTCAAAACATTAGTTCTTTTCCAAATATAAATCCAAATTCAATTACCTAATCTTAAAAATATATTTATTTATAAGTACAATCAAAAAACTCCTATAACTCATAAAAACATTTGCTTATTAGTAATTTAATAGGTATTTATATTTACCTTGTAGGACAATCCTGAATGACAGAAAGAGGAGACTGATTAAGGCGTTCCTTTTGAATTTTTGTAAGCTCTGCCTGTGCGACCAAGGAATGATTGAAATGCTTCCGTTCAGAGTTCTGTTATAAAGTTTGCGGAACCAGAAGCAGAAACGGAAGTGAAAAAACATGCGGAACTTCTGCAGTTGCGGAAGCGGAAGCAGAGTTCTGTTGCAACACTAGCCAAAACCCAGCACATCACCGCATTATCCGCGCATGCGCTAAGGCTTAGTACACGCACTGCGATATTTATTCGCGCGAATTTTTCCGCCCCTTCTGCGACCCAGGGAATTGTATGATTTGCTCGCATTGCGGTAAATAATCGTGCGGCAATAATACCGCATGAAATCCATGTTTTGCAACAGAATCCATCGCACCGCAGCGCGAATTTATTTCGCGCGAACATTTTGAGCTCTGTGAACAGGTGGAAAGAGACAAAATATCGCGCAAATAAAAATCGTAGTGCGTAACAAGCCTAAAGCGGGCATTGTCAAGTTAAAATTGGAATCATTTTTTTTTATTAGGTACTATAAAAACGGCATTTCAAAAAAATTAAATAATTGATGGAATCTCCTTAGTGATTAACTTCTTGGATTTGTCCTGTATCATAATAGAAAAAAAGTTATTTTATGATGCAGTTGTTTGAAAATCGAAGGAAAATGTTGCACTATAATGGTTTTTTTTTTAAACTTTACCTATCCACGAATATAAAGTACGTGTTTATGCAATATTTTTTGAATTTATATTTGGAACATTACGTTGTGAGTGTAGATAAAGATCTTTAAATAATCATCATCAGCCTTTTAATGTTCCTCCTGCTTGAACACAGGCCTCCTCACTTACTCCGCACAGAGGGAATGGGCCGTAATCCACCTCGCGAGTCCCAGAGCGGATTGGTGGATGTTTGGATTTACGTGCCGGTTTCCTCACAATGTATTCCTTTACCGTTTTGAGAGCAATGGTGATGCAATAATTTACACGAAGTAAAGCATGGGTTCGAAACACATCAAACCACAACCTACAACTTGTAAGTTGCAGCCTTTACCACTAGGCTAACACTGCTCTCCACATTCCTCAGATCTTTAAATAACAGCCTTTAATTCCACTGGCAACACTGTCCCTCAAACCGTAACACTGTACCGCAAATACAGAGATTGGCGAGTAACAACCTCTTTCTTGCTGCATGTGTAAGTAAAAGAGCCAATATTTTAGTTTGGCTTATACCAATTTATTGGGGCTGTCGCAAAACGGTGGAAGCCCCATCCATTTATATAAGCCGTTGTGGCAATATGCCTTTTTCTCTTATACATTTTCTGACGTCTTTCTGAAGTATTCAGATGATTACGTTCTTCTTAGCCGAATCATCTTTTACAAAAACCAAACAATGGAAGATTCGTACAAAAATAACGTTCAAATTCAAGTCACAATCTCATCTCGGCGACTTGCAATCAATGTCATGAATTTGTCAAAATGTAGGGGAATAATCTTAGAATTCTTTATTTGGAATTTGAAGTTTCCCGTATTTTGACACGTTCTTTAATCCTAAAACTCAATTTAGAAATCGTCCCTTAACTAGTCGAAAATTCTTCCATACAAACGTAGTCTAGGGATTATTCCACTGTTTGATGATGTACGTTCAAAATAAAAAGTGATATCAATTTCATCATTATCTAGCCCTGTATGGAAGCAAAAAAGTAAAAAACTGGCCAAGTGCGAGTCGGACTCGCGCACGAAGGGTTCCGCACCATTATTTCAAAAAACGGCAAAAAAATCACGTTTCTTGTATGGGAGCCCACCCATAATTTATTTTATTTTAATTTAATAATTATTATTTTTTGAAGTGAATATACAACTAAATATTCTGTGAATATTTCAAGCGTCTACCTGTTGCCGTTATTAATATCGAGCAAAAAACGGCAAAAAAATCACGTTTGTTGTATGGGAGCCCCCCTTAAATATTAATTTTATTCTGTTTTTAGTATTTGTTGTTATAGCGGCAATAGAAATACATCATCTGTGAAAATTTCAACTGTCTAGCTATCACGGTTCATGAGATACAGCCTGGTGACAGACGGACAGACAGACAGACGGATCGCGGAGTCTTAGTAATAGGGTCCCGTTTTTACCCTTTGGGTACGGAACCCTAAAAAAGAAAACATTTGAAAGTTATGAGCGTCGAAAGTTCCACATTTCGACACTAATTTTAACGCATTTTTGGGCGCGAATAAATTCCATAAGAAGACGGAAAATTTCAAAACGGCCTCCATACAGGGATAGATTAGTAGTTCAACAATGCAAATAATTTTATTTTCAACAGATAGATTTAGTAGTTTTTTCATGATATCTAGACTGCCAAAGGTCTGTTTACAAAATTTCGCGCGCTCGGTTTCGTCCTAAATCATTATCCATTTCAAAAGTGTGTATTCGTACTCTAACTAGCTTCCTTCTGCTCATCACAGCACATCTCTTCCGCACGTGTTGTTGGTTGATATAAAATGCATTTTAACGCCGCGCACAAAATAGTTCGTGCCGTCGACTAGTGTACCCTTAAAGTAGATTTTCACAGAATGGAAATGACATTTGAAGCAAACTTTCCATAAAAATCTAGGAATTTCCCCATTTCATTTTAGATTTTTGTAGATAAGGCCAAAAAGTGCAATCTTTTCGTCAAGTGGGACCAACGGCTTAAAGTGCTTTCCGAGGGGCACAGAAGAGTGTCCGTATTAACATAAAGATGGTCACCCATCTACGGAGCGACCTCGGCAAGCCTTGTTTAGGCATGAATATCGACCCGTGCGGCTGTTATTATTGACAGAGATAAGTCAAAGTCATGTCTAAGACAAAGACAAAGATATTTATTTCAAGTAGGCCACCAAGCGGCACTTTTGAACGTTAGGTACATTAAAATTTACAAGTTATAAAAGTTGATTCTACCGTGCATTCGGAAAGTAGCTTGTTATGGAGAAGAATGCACAAGAAACTCCATACTTACTCTTTTAAAGAAAATGTTTTTTTACAATATTTAGTTACATAAGTACATACATTAATAAATTCACATATGTGAGGAAAATGCACCCAGAATAGCACTACACACTATACTACGTACAGGCATAAAGTAATAAAAGTACTCACACATGTACTGTGCAGTTATATAATAGATGCTAGAAAAGCATTAACATCCAAAGCAGTTAAGTTATGACCAATCCCAACTGACTGCGTCCGTTCACGAACATGACGCATGAATGGCACCACCCAGCTCAACCATAATGAAGGGAACCGGACGATCCAACACACGCGCCACCATCAGAGAGACATTTGAGAGAGCATGACACACTCAACTGCCAGGGCACACACAAGTCAACGAACGACACACAGGTACAGTAGATTTACAGTTGGGTACATAGTACTCACACACGTGCCGTGCAGTTATACAATACTAAGGAAATTGAGTTTATGCAATACAAATATATTCATTCAGTCTACAGCAGTTCCAACAATCTATCTTGTTTAACTATCTTCTACCTTAATCAGTATTTTGCATGGAGCAACTGAGCTCTACAATCGATTTACTGGGTAACACGGTACCCCTTGGCAAGACTGGTGTCAGATCTCAAGTTTCTGACTACCCGTAACGACTGTCAAAGATCTTCAAATGACAGCCGGGACCAACGGCTTAACGTGCTTTCCGAGGCCCGGAAAAAACTCGGTATGTTGAAATGGTCACCCATCCACTGACCGACCTCGACAAGCGTTGTTTAACCTTGATGATCGACCAGTGCGGCTGTTATTATTTAGCCACGAGCTCCTCGGGATAACACTCTATACCCCTAGATAAAATCATGCAACGCTAGGAAAAACAAACTCAATAGCTATACTAAGTTCGAGCTTTCAGAGTAAGACCTGACAAACTACAAAATAATGTTTTCGCGAACAATGTCCTTCGAAATCAAACAATAGTACATTACACACACAAAATTTTTAGAAAATGGCGCGTTTTTGCAACTGGACATTTTTTTTTTACAAAGAAAACAAGGTAGCAAAATGTTGCCTATAAAATTCATTAATTGGCGTGCGCTGAGAAAACTATTGATGATGGATATAAAATGATTAGGTAGGTAGGTAGGGTAGGTAGAGTAGGTAGAGTAGGTAGAGTAGATAGAGTAGGTAGAGTAGGTAGTGTAGGTAGAGTAGGTAGAGTAGGTAGAGTAGGTAGAGTAGGTGAAGTAGGTAGAGTAGGTAAAGTAAGTAGAGCAGGTAGAGCAGGTAGAGCAGGTAGAGGCAGGGTAGGCAGTGTAGGCAGGGTAGGGAGGTTAGGCAGGGTAGGAAGGTAGGCTGGGTAGGCAGGGTAGACTGGATAGGCAGGGTAGCCAGTTGACGGGAGCGAAGCCCCGCGGGTCAGCTAGTTGACTTATAAATTTAAAACTCAACTGCAAACCTAATGATCGAGCTCGTAAACAAAAGTCACGACCGCGTAATAGAAAGATGCCTATGCAAAAGATTTAATTTTCGAATCATAATTATAGCCTCTGAAAGTACGCCATGTTTAACAACTGTATTGAAAAATTATTTTAGTGTTTCTCTGTTTAACTTTTTACATTTCCTGATTCGACCTTTCTAAGTCCATCATCATCTTCATAAACCCGTATTTTACATTGAGGACCTGCATATCAGAGCCCCACAACCCCTATATAACAACATATATTAATAACAAAAAGCTTTTCAAAAACAAGATTTTTCGTATTCTCTTCAGCAAACCTCTCACTTGATTCATTTATCATCATGCGGGTGCATAAAAACTAATTTGCCCGCCATCTTTGAGAGCCCGCCATATTGGATTTCGAATTTCACTTAACTATCGATGCATTGTCTTCCAAACCAACGTGTATGCAAAATTTCAGCTCAGTTGGTTGGTGAGCACTGTTGCAAGATTTGACCCATACATACTAACTAAAATAAAAGTTTGTAAAATCATGCAACATCAACTCATCATCATCATCATGGCCTGGCCATATCCCATGTTACTTGGGGTCGGCGCAACACGTATTCTTCTTCCATACCGTCCTGTCCCGCTATCACTGACTCCCATTTTCTTTCACATCACTCCTCACACAGTCATTCCTTCTCTTCTTTGGCCTTCCTCTCCATCTATCCACATTTACATTCATAACTCTTTTAGTAACATGCGGTTCATCCCTCCACATCACATGACCATACCAGGACAAACGGTTTCTTTTCAACTTTTCTGTCACTGGCGCCATTTTCAAACTTCCTCTAATATACCTCTAATATCACAGCACGGCACAAATATGTGGATGTCTCTAACTATTCTCAATCTCATTTTTTTTCTCTTTTAATTAGATTTTTTACAATGTTTTTCAATCATCTTTATAGCCGTTTGCTAAGAATAGTTACAGCACTGATAACAAAATTTGTGCCACATGTTAAATTTAGTGTTGTTAGACATTATTTTTTTTTTTAGTTTTTTTTTTTTTTACCTTTGTATAGATTCTTTTACCGATTGTTTTGTGAATGTGTGAACATTGTAGGCCTTCTAGATTTCTAGATGATTGTTAACAGTTGTTAACTTTTTATCTCGTTTTAAATTTTTTTAAATTTTTACGATTTATTGTCGGGCCTACGTTGTCCCCCCATATCCAAGTACTAATGCTGTAACATGGAAATATTGTAAAACCAAACTATTTTTAAAAGAGTAGCCATGGCGTTTCTTGCCGGTTCTTCTCAATAGGATGTAAAATATTTTTTTGATTTTGTTTTTGATTGATCATCATGCAGCGCTAGCACAAAAACTCATTACCACCGCTATACAAAGGTCAGGCTTTCAAAGTAGGAAACCTGACAAAATTCCAATGTTTTCGCGAACAATGTCCTTCGAAATGAAACAAGTTTATTTTATTGTTTCTCTGTTTAACTTTTTACATTTCCCGATTCGACCTTTTGCGAGTTCTTGGGTTTCAAACAGTTTTCATGTTTTCTTCCAATATTGTTTTATAAACTTCACTGTATTGCCGAGATCTTGACTCCGTCCGAGTATGATTAAATTTTGAACGGGTAATATCTCCATTATCTTTTTTATGTTTCCGGGTAATTTTCTAGTCGTCATCTCTTTATAAATCATCATCATCTCATTATTTATCCCAATTTGTTTAAGATTGATTGACGAGATTTTTCTAGCCATGGTTGTACGATTAACTAGCGGGCCCCTACGCCATAATAGCTAGATCAACTATACGGCGTTCAGACCGTATTTCAATATGGTCTATAGGCGTCCGACATAGCCAGATAGCTTTCATATCTCCTCAAAAGGAGCGACAAAGAATAAACTAACAGAAAAACAAGGGTTATTTCTTTACGAAGTTGCATTAAAATCAGAGCAATTTTTCACATCAAAATCAATGCAGCGGGTAAGTCGTATAAATGTATCAAAACGATAGAAACTACTGGCCAAGTGCGAGTCGGACTCGCGCACGAAGGGTTCCTTACCATTATCGCAAAAAACGGCATAAAAATCACGTTTGTTGTACGGGAGCCCCACTTAAATATTTATTTTATTCTGTTTTTAGTAGTTGTTGTTATAGCGGCAACAGAAATACATCATCTGTGAAATCTACAACTGTCTAGCTATCACGGTAATGAGATACAGCCTGGTGACAGACGGACAGACAGACAGACGGATCGCGGAGTCTTAAAATCCTACCCTAAAAATGAGGCAAATTATTTATGAAAGAAAAATTGTGTGGCTAATGGCAGTATTCCAAAGATTATTGTTACAGTAATCAATCTTTCCAGTCTATTAATTACTCAATCGACTCTGCGTCCATAGCTGTACTGGGTATGGCATCTTCAAAGTTATTACGTACAAAAATATTCCTCATCATCATCATCTGCTACTAATATTAGTCTGTCTGTTTGGATGTTTGTTAGTCAATCATATACCTCATCGACAGAACTGATTTCGACGAACCATGACCTTGATTAAGATTAGATTTTTATCCATGAAGTACGTTCCCATGAAATAATTTTCGAGCAATCACGCGGGCGAAGCCACTAGTAACCGCTATTATGGTAAGATTTTCCAGCAATATTGGCTAGCTAGCAAGGACCAATGCGTAGGGAGCGGGAACTTTGATCTTAATTAATTAAGTACTGAGTAGTCGTAATAATCACCATCATTATCTTGCTATTATCCCAATTTGATTCGGGCTGTCTGCAACATTTCTTCTATGAGGTAGGTAATATGGAAAAACTATTGAAATGGACTTCATCTATTCAAACAAACAAACAGTAGAGTTTATCAATTGGAACCGTTATAATAATTGACAGTTTCTCCATACACAGAAACAAAACAATCACACTTCATACAATACATTAAGACCATGTTCAAGGTAGTTATTGAATAAAATCTATACGACGTTTACACATATGTATAGACAGGCTAGGCGTTAGTTGTGTACTGACCAAATCAATTCTGTATTTCTGAAAAAGGTAGGTGGCAGTACACCCTCTTTCTTTCGCAATTTTAGTCTTGCTCCTATTTAAAAGTTGTTCTTAATATTGAGTAGGATGACACCTTTTCAGGTGTTGCGTTTATTATTTTACACCTTGTTTAATCTGTCCCGTGCGAAGCCAGAGCGGTAGGCTTATTACGTATATTTCGCAAGAGCAAAGCGATAGCAATCAAACGCTTTATGTCATAAAAGTCGGAATTGCCTGCAGTGTAGGTATGGTAGGCCCTACACAATCGTTTGCTAATCGCTCGCTGTTTGTCAAATACACTTAAAAACCGCCAACAACTCTAAAACTTTTGTCATCATCATCATATCAGCCGAAAGTCGTCCACTGCTGGACATAGGCCTCCCACAAGCGTCGCCACATTGACCGGTCTCGTGCGTCCCGCAACCAGCGGATCCCCGCAACCTTCACTAAACTTTTGTATTGAAGAGCAATTATTGCGCAAAAATCGCTATTGTATTGCTCATGCAAAAGATACGTAATAAGCCTGCGGGTCGCTAGTTCGATTTAAAAAGCGGTTAGTGACCGTTGCATCCAAGGTTCAACCCTCTAGGGGGGTTTCGTGCGTCATTGGCCTGTGTTGACGTGCTGTCTAGCAAGTTTGCTTAGGTTTAAACTACGTAGGTACGTAATTCTGATAATAATAAGTTTTAACTGAACTGGACGCAAAAGCTGACTTTTTATATTGTAACTTTTTAAGCCGTTATAAAAACTCCTGAACCTTTCAGGTTTTCGGATAGAACTTGTGAGAGATGATATGGTTAGGTCGGATGTTTGTAGAGATGTATGGCTGAAAGTATGTAGAGATGTATGTGTGTAGTGATGTATGGCTGAAAGTATGTAGGGATGGCTGAAAATACATATATAGAGATGTATGGCTGAAAGTATGTACAGCTGTATGGCTGAAAGTGTGTAGACATGTATGGCTGAAAGTATGTTGAGATGTATGTGTGTAGAGCAGTATGGCAGAAAGTATGTAAGCCGTAAGGCTGAAAGTGAGCAGTGGTGGCCCAGTGGTTTCGGCCGCGACTTAAAAGTTGTAGGTCGTGGGTTCGAGCCCAGGTAGGCGCTTTACTTTGTGTAAATTATTTCATCACCACTACTCTCAAAACGGTGAAAGAAAACATCTTGAGGAAACCGGCATGTCCTAGAACCAAAAATTCGAAGACATGTGACATCCACCAACACGCACTGGGCCTGCGTGGTCGATTACGGCCCATTCCCTCCCACAAAGAGGAGACCTGTGTCCCAGCAGCGGGAACATTAATAGGCTGATGATGTGATGGCTGAAAGAGTGTGGAGATGTATGCCTAAAAGTATGTAGAGCTGTATGGCTGAATATGTGTAGAGATGTATGGCTGAAATTATGTAGAGATATATGTTTGTAGAGATATATGTTTGTAGAGATGTATTTTTGTAGAGATTTATAACTGAAAGGTTGCGACTACTCAGATTACAACTACATAGTAGAGAACTAAACACGTTGTATCGACATCAAATAATTTGGTACAAGCTAAATAGCTACATAGTGTAAGTAATGCAGCGATTTTCCCACCGAGGACCCGTATCAAAGAAACCAAAGCCTTTACCAAAGGCCCCTTTGGTGGGCCCAAAGGGGCCTTTAGAGTAGTGAAAATCTCTGGAAACTTAAACAATAATGTCAAAAATTGATGGATTATAAAAATAATATACCACCTACAGGTAACTCAGGTTCAATAACAACGAAAAACAATATCTTTACGTCCAACGTGTTTACAACAATCTCTATCACGCTACGACCGCTAATGGGGCTATTATGTCCCTAACTTCCGCATTAGCCATTTAGCGATATAATGATACGACGTATAACTCCATTAGACTTTTAGCAATACAGTCATCATCTGCCTAGCCTTTTCCCAACTATATTGGGGTCGGCTTCCAGTCTTACCGGATTCAGCTAAGCACCAGTGTTTTACATGGATCGACTGCCTATCTGACTTCCACAACCCAGTAACTGGGTAAACACGGTACCCCTTGGCAAGACTGGTGTCAGATCTCAAGCTTCTGACTACCCGTAACGACTGTCAAAGATCTTCAAATAACAGCCGGGACCAACGGCTTAACGTGCTTTCCGAGGCACGGAGGAAACTCGGTATGTTGAAATGGTCACCCATCCACGCACCGACCTCGTCAAGCGTTGCTTAACCTTGATGATCGACCCGTGCGGCTGTTATTATTTAGCCACGAGCTCCTAAATTAATTTTCACAATTACGTAAGAACCATAACAAAGCCACTATCAAACTACACATCCCACTTAGTTTCTAATAAAACTTCACTTTAGTACGTCCGCAGTGCACACAGCTGCATGTCATTGATTGGTCGAGCCGACCTTCTACAACGCGCGCCCGGTCACTACTTGCACCTACTTGGCCGCAATGCACATAAATTGATATTCTGACGAATTTATATAACGATGGAGAGGGGGTTTTAAATGTCACTGGCCTTTACAGGGAAGTTTATATTGTGTAATATTTTTATTTACCGTTAACTCAAATCTCGACGGTGGAAAGGCAAGGACCTCCAATATCTCTCGAAAATTGGCACAGAGATAGGTTCATCATCATCTGCCTAGCCTTTTCCCAACTATATTGGGGTCGGCTTCCAGTCTTACCGGATTCAGCTAAGTACCAGTGTTTTAGATGGAACGACTGCCTATCTGACCTCCACAACCCAGTAACTGGGTAACACGATACCTCTTGGCTAGACTGGTGTCAGATCTCAAGCTTCTGTCTACCCGTAACGACTGTCAAAGATCTTCAAATGACAGCCGGGACCAACGGCTTAACGTGCTTTCCGAGGCACCGAGTAAACAGGGTATGTTGAAATGGTCACCCATCCACGGACCGACCTAGTCAAGTGTTGCTTAACCTTGATGATCGACCCGTGCGGCTGTTATTATTTAGCCACGAGCTCCTCGGCACAGAGATGGGTTATAGTCAGGAAAAGCACATAGGATACTTTTTTATCCCGGGAATATGTTACCTCGGGATTATTTTCGACTTTCACGCGGGCGACGCCGCCCGCTGGCAGAAGCTATGTATATATAACGTGACCAGAGGTCCCGTTTTGAACGGGACTGTCCCTTTTTTTAATTATTGGGCGCACGGTTGGTGCAGTGGTTGAGCGATTGACTGCTGCGCTGCGTGTCGCGGGTTCGATTCCCGCACGGACAAATATTTTTATGACCTACAGATATTTGTTCCGGCTCTGGGTGTTGTGTATGTGAGTTTATATGTTTGTAAACGCACCCACGATACAGGCAGAAATTCCTAGTGTGGGGCAATGTTTTTAAAAAAAAAATGCGTGTCCCGGTGACCCCTAAATGAACTCTGGGACGTCCCATTTTCTGAAACCGTTCATTCCACACGGGAATTGTCCCATTTTCTGAAACCGCGCGAAAATTTGAGTCGGATGGCCGCCGCATGTGTTAACGAAATTACAATCATCTCTGAAAAAGCCATTAATAGGTATTGGATGTGGAGCCCATATAAATCACAATGCAATAAAATCTGCTGCAGGCTACCCTTAGATTACGAAAGCATTACTGTAAGTTTTTTTTTATATTTGCACGATTCGAGTTGAAGCTCTAAACGAGTTTGCGCCGAAATTGAAACGGAATATCAAATAATGCGGCTATAGCAATACCAGATGGCTTGCTCTTATGCCTGCCTTGGAAAGGGTTTAAAAAATGTATCAGCCATTAAAAAACTACTTTTTGAGTATTGAAAAATGGTCCCATGTTACTAAAAAACTTTGGACAATGTCCCGTTTTGAGTCAAAGAATAAATGGTCACATTAGTTATATATATCACATCACACTTATATCATAAAGGCGAAAGTTTTGTTTGTGTGTGTTTGTTAGTTCTTCACGGTCAAACGGCTGGACGGATCTGAATGAAATTTGGCACGGAGATAAATTATAGTCAGGCATAGCACATAGGATACTTTTTATTCCGGTATAATGTTCCCTTGGGATAAGAAAACACTTTTCACGCGGTCGAAACCGCTGGCAGAAACTAGTATGTAATATTTTTGTTTACCAAAATCTTGTAGGTACGTAACAAGGCAAGGCCTTTCATTAGATTATCCTCTCAAATAACAACCGAAAAATCTTCCTACGGAAAACTTGTAAAAGTTGACAGCCCTAAAAACAATTTTCTAACGGGCCATTTTCATTTCCTCAAGCAAAGAAATGATTCGAATACGCTCTTAGCTCAGTAAATACCATCTGGAAGTGTAGCTGCAAGACGGGAAACTCGTACTTTATAGCCACATTAAAATTATTAATAGCTTCCAAGTCTCGGTGCAAATGAAAAGAAAAACGGTGCTGTATGGTCACATACATAAATCTAACCAGATAACGCAAGTCCCTCCATCTGTATGAAAACCAAGCGTGCCACTTTTTCAGTTATTTATGCTACAAGTGCGGAAAGTAGGTGATTTCAGACACAAGTCGGAAATCATCTTACGCACGTGTATCATACAACATTTTACTATGCATTGTGCGAGGAAATAAAAATATATCTGAACAAAGCAAGAAATTAATAAAATG
Organism: Orthosia incerta; assembly: GCA_948252205.1. Classification (NCBI taxonomy): domain Eukaryota; kingdom Metazoa; phylum Arthropoda; class Insecta; order Lepidoptera; family Noctuidae; genus Orthosia; species Orthosia incerta. Next base: position 21,224,039 of record OX411765.1, read on the forward strand.
GCGCTTATTCAAGGGCGCTCAGCATATCCACAGATTAACTAATAGTTCATAGTTCCTCGGGCATATCTACTGCGCATGTGCAAATAGCTGTCACGTTGTAACGCAAAAAGGCACGAGCAAAATATTAATTCTGCCAAACATATTTAATGAATATTTAAAATTAATTTATTGATCAAAATCTAAACCTAGAGTAATTAAAAACGCCTTAAATGAAGTATTAGTTTTGTTTAACCTTTTATATGAATGATAAGCTGTACTTAACTAATTTTTAAAACTTTTCTCAAATAATAAAAACTCTATGCGGCGGGCTGACGTTGGAGTTAAAAATTAAAAAAGTACAGGAAAGTAAAAAGCACTAGTAAAAAAAGTGACACTTTCCGCACAGTTTGGCTGCTTGGAAAACGGTCTTTTCGAGGACATGCATTGTAAAACAAATTTCCTTACCAATGAAGGAAAACATTTCCAATACCTCGGCCAACTTTTTCTATACATTCTTTACAGCTCAATATGGCATTCAAAAAGGCATTTTTTTAGATTTCGGTGGATTTTCGCTGGCGATAATATTAAATGAACAGCTCAGATTACGATTATTTTATGCCTGGAGGCTTTATAATTCGGGTACTAAGTTCCGTTTACGTTTTTATTTTTAGTTTTTTATTTTCGCTTGAGTTTAGATTTCGATGTTTTTGTTGGTATATTGGCGTGTGCTAGCTGTCATTATGGCAAATATATTTTATTTTATTTTTTTGTGTTGAGTAATGTAAATTATATGCATACTATTGCATAGAATCAAGTTTTTGTTTTTTTTCTAACTGAACAGACAGCTGTGCTGCTGGGAAGTTTGTTGCGCCACTTCTTCCCAGCAAAAGCACTAGGAAGTGGTGAAGGGCGGGCGTTTTTGGGGGACTGTCTTATGTAATTTTGACGTTCGGAAAGTGCTGATTCTCAGCCTAGTTTGAATAAATGACTTTTGAATTTGAATTAATTCTTTACTCCGTTTTTGGCACGCGAAGTACATACAATCGCGTCATCTAGTAAGGTTTATGTCTGTGTATGGTAAACCGACGTTTTCCTTGACCCGTCATCAATTATATGCAGTTATATCTACGCCTATAGAAACCACGAAACCACGAATTATCACGTGCGTCCTAGATAGATGGAGACTATATTATTATTATTAGTCTGTGTTGTCCCACTGCACGGCGAAGGCCCCTTTTTCCCTCCTTCCACTTCTCCCGTAGGCTTATTACGAATCTTGCAAGAACAAAACGACAGCGATTTTTGCGCAATAATTGCTCTTCAATACATAAGTTTTTGAGTTTTCGGCGGTTTTTTGGGTTCCGTAACTCAAAAGGTAAAAAAGGAATCCTTATAAGATCACTCTCTTTTCCGTCTGTCCGTGTGTCACCACCGATTTTCTCAGGAACGGGTGGACTTGAAATTTATACCAGATACTGAGGTCTATAGTCCCTATTAGGTGTAAAATCAAGGTCCTGACTTCCTGAGTCAACACGATAAAAAGATACAAGCAAATTTAGATTTTCGCGAAAACTTGTAAGTACCAAAATGTACCTTAATTTTTAACTTAATTTTTATTTTGCTAAAAGATACAATTCCAAAAAAATAAAAAGTTCCGTCGCTCTTATATAGCAGTCCATCAATTAGCCTACAAAATGTTCACTGCTGGAAAACATAGATCTTCTAATAAAGAATGGTCATAACCACGGGTCTAGTGAACGTATTTTATCGATGACAGATGCAGGAGCTAAATTCACAGACCACATCAATACGGCATTCACCAACCTACTCAGGGTCCATGTGATGGATGACAGCCCACTCCCTCTCTCAGAGAGGAGGCCTTTGTCCCTCCTGGGGGGCGAACACAGCCTACTGTGATAGGCTTGAGTCACACATTTTTATCACAGTTTGGGAGCAAAAACCGTGATAAAATACGTGACGTCAGACACCGCTGTAGTGGGAAACTGTGAACGTTATGAGCTGATTGTGCTATGCTGATAGACCAGCACTCAAATTCTACTGCTAATGCTTAAAAAGCCAGTGATCAGTACAGGATACTGACTGCGTTTGGAAAGCTACCCAGCGAGATCTTTGTGGCCGAGTCACTTCGGGACCTAAATAAGTGATTACACTCACCCCCTTAGGTTTCTCCCCGCTGGAGTATATTTTCTGATAGCTTAAGCCATAGGGACTTTAAGTCACGAGTGAATAGATTACTTCTAGGCAAGCGTGCTCCACCGTCGACCACATCATCGCTAACCATCAGACGGGATTGTAGTCAAACTCAAGCCTCTCAAAAATAAAAGTCGTGGAAGCCAACTCCAACGGTGCTTTAGGTCTAAACCTCATTTATAATGATGTTGACTGACCTGGATCTCCGACAGAGCTCTGTGCTTCAAGAATGGCAGTCGCACTTGGCACAACTAGAACAATGAGACGGTTACTTCTTTTTGATGAGCCTTTTTTACTTCTATCACCCAATTCTGAGCAACAGGCCTCTGTAGACCGTTCTTGAGGGAGTATTACTTATTTCCTAACCTGCAGTTTGACAAGATTTTGTGAAGAAATTGTCCTAAAAGGCATCTTTTACGGGACCTAGTGGGATCTGAAGAATTTTTGTTTTCACTGCTTAGTAAGTACAGGCTTCTTTCAACTATTAGGTGGCATCCTTTCCTGCTCTCTGCAATATCGGCATGTACAGAGCAAAGGCCTCTTCTCATAGAGACAAGGAAGGAGCAAGAACTTAATCGCTTTCTCACTGTATAAGTTCTCTCTTTAAGACCTCCCTTCAAAAAGCCGAAGTTAGGAATTCGTCACTAAGGAAAATTTCCAGATTCGCATGTTTTAAAGTCACCTAGGTTTTCGCCTCTTCTACCATGGCATCACCACACCATTTAAGATCTAAAGGCACCTTAATTTGAAGACTGAAGACTGTTAACAAGAAAGTCATCTATATAGACAAAGAAGCTACACACAGACCTACCATTAGTATTGTTAACAACGACACAGTAATAACAAAACAGTGCAACATTTAAGATGAGCTTGTGAGATTTCACATGACGTATTGCCACAACATGTAATTGATTTGTGCTCTGTGGGATAATGAGACGTTTTGAAGTGTTTAAAAGCGTGAAATTAATGACCATGGGAACCTATTCAGAAGCGATTTATTAGGTAGGCCGAATTCAGTCCTAATTTGACAACTTTTTTATATTACCTTGTATCGTAGGCAGCATAAGATTATATTATTTGAGGAATTTTCTTATAAGTTGAGAGTTCCTAATATGGTGAAGAGATTGTAAGTATATTATAAGTTGGGGGATTACTTCACTGATAAAAATGCTTGGCTAAATGCTATTCCTGCTCCACATCCACTAGGGCGCAAAACCAAGTGATATGCAGAACATTATTGTTTTGCAGTGTTCTTGGAACTGCTGAAGACTGAATGAATATATTTGTATTGTATAAACTCAATTTCCTTACTATTGTATAACTGCAAAGCACGTGTGTGAGTACTATGTACCCAACTGTAAATCTACCATTTACTGTACCTGTGTGTCGTTCGTTGACTTGTGTGTGCCCTGGCAGTTGAGTGTGTCATGCTCTCTCAAATGTCTCTCTGAGGGTGGTGCGTGTGTTGGATCATCCGGTTCCCTTCATGACGGTTGAGCTGGGTGGTGCCAATTCATGCGTCATGTTCGTGAACGGACGCCGTCAGCTGGGATTGGTCATAACTTAACTGCTTCAGATGTTAATGCTTTTTTTTTCTAGCTTCTATTATATAACTGCACAGTGCATGTGTGAGTATTTTTATTACTTTATGCCTGTACGTAGTATAGTGTGTAGTGCTATTCTGGGTGCATTGTCCTCACATATATGAATTTATTAATGAATGAACTTATATGTAACTAAATATTGTAAAAAAATCATTTTTTTTTTAAAAAGAGTAAGTATGGAGTTTCTTGTGCATTCTTCTCCATAACAAGATACTTTCCGAATGCACGGTAGAATCAACTTTTATAACTTGTAAATTTTAATGTACCTAACGTTCAAAAGTGCCGCTTGGTGGCCTACTTGAAATAAAATATCTTTGTCTTGTCTTGTCTTGTCTTGTAAGAAGGACGTATGCTTACCCTGTAAAGTGTGAAAGTGATACGATTTTATCTTTTATGAGGAAATATGGGCAGAGAGCGCCGACTGAATTTCCTTAGTAAAAAGTCATAATTCGAGGTTTGGCTCTCGTCTCTTTCCTCCTCCAATATTGGACCAATTTAAAAGATATTCCGTAAACTGGTAAAGTAAGATATATACTGTCCCTATGTTTTCCTTTTTTCATTTATATTTGTCAAATTTGCACACTAAGCCTCTGTTGACAGCGAAATTTTGAGCATTTTTTCAGGGCTCTAGTGCTTCTAAAGGTAATGTATCATCAAGGAAAACATAGGGACATAGTATATATCTTTAACTTTCAGTTTACGGAATATCTTTTAAATTGGTCCAATATTGGAGGAGAAAAGAGACGAGAGCCAAACCTCGACTTATGACTTTTTAACACGCTTTTATTAGCTTGGTATGTATCTATGTATCAATGTAACGGAATCTTTAAACGTGATTTTCACCCACTTCAAAACGTCGGATTGTTTTGAAACTTTGCACACCTATCAAGGACCGAAGACAATGCATTAATTTAGTGAAAGTCAAAGTACTTTTGAAAGTCAAACAAAAATTAAAATTTGCAAGTAATAAAAGTTGATTCTACCGTGCGCGTTTAAATAGTTTGTCCCATTAGCTTTACCAAGATCTTCAGGATTAGCGACGATTTTAGTCCAATTTACCATTAAAAGCGTGTTTTTTAGTTTTTAGAACTACAATTTATTACTAAGGAAATTAAGTCGGCGCTCTCTGCCCCCGTTTCCTCTTAAGGGTCCTATAATTTTTGTGTATAATTTGGTAATGATAATGGTATGGATGAAGCTATCCCCCGCTATCCCACTGGCTTTTTACGAGCGTTGTCGGTTTTACAATGTAATATGTATAATGCGCAAACGCGACGTTGCCGTTGGGAGACTAGTTGCAAGCGTTACATCCGCTGAAAGCAACGTTAACGTCACGTACATGCTAAAATTAGAGGCGTATAATCAAAGACAAAATGGATTCCGGCGTGGAAACACTAATTTGGCTTTGCTATTTCGACGAAAATTACGTAAAAGAAAAAGAAAGTCTCATCGTCAATTTCGGGTAAATCCTTTCTGGTCCAATCGATTAGAAGAAAGTGAATATTTCGCACTGTATACTAATAATATTAAAAATAATGAATCGGAATTTTATAAATATTTGCGAATGCCGGATACTACATTTAAAGATCTTTTAGAAGTGATTCAAAATGACATACAATATTAGACACTAATCTCAGAGTTTCAGTATCACCAGAAGAGAGGCTTGTTATAACTTTGAGTTATGTATAAAACGCTTTTGTGTATATTTTTAACTACCTTTTTATTTATTCAAAGAGACTGGCATAAGTTTTACAATAATCAATGTACGGCGTGATTGTACCTGTTGCCAAAAAACGCAACGCTAACGCGCAAACGTAATGCTATTCAACAGCAGGCTTGAAAATTTGGTGTTTTTTTCATCAATGTTTTGTTATGACGTTGTCACGTTAAACTATCGTCTGTAAACCGACTTTACAGACAACCAATTTTTACCCGGCTGCAAGGAAAGGGTTATGTTTTTCGCGCGTATCTTGTATGTATGTATGTTTGTATGTATGTAATATTCTTTATTACCTCATATCTTTCAAACTACTTGGTGGATTTTTATAATTAGGACATCATTAGATAGGTCTTGACCGCTCAAGTGTTCTTAGCTAATTGCCGTTAAAAAAAGGAACATGGCGGATTTTGGACGCCATATTGTGGGGGTTGCAATTTTATTTTCTTTCCTGCCCATCGAGTGGGGTATCAAAATGAAGGGTTTTTAAAGGAGATTACAAAAATATAAACTACTTATATGTTTAAATGTCATTCGGAAATATACTATAAAGTTGTAAATTAAAAAAGTTAATTTAAATTAAAAAACCCACCTGCTTAAAAAGGATCAGGGGGTCAGCCAGTTTACGAATATGTATCCTCCGACTGCACAGCATGATTTTTTCTTGTTTACAGCTTTTAGTTCGCTTTTTAAGCAGGCGGGTTTTTGATTTTTAAATTAACTTTTTTTACAAGCTTTTTTGACGTGACAACGTCTAATAAATCGATGAACGCCGGCTGCACGCACGAAAAAGGATGACTCAATGTAACGTTACGCTCATTGTAACGTTAATCGTTATCAATGTTTTGTTATGACATTGTCACGTTTAACTATCGTCCGTAAACAGACTTTACAGACAACCAATTTTTTGGCTTTCGTATGTGTATCGGCCAACTAGTCATCCATTTTACAAGCTGACAACCGATTTAGCAGAAACTTGGCGTACTTATTTCACTTTGGATGAATCGAATTAATATAGCGTTTTGGGAATATAACTCGCGCTGGACGCGCGAATATGTCATCATCATCATCATTAGCCTATTAATGTTCCCACTGCTGGGACACAGGCCTCCTCTCTGTGAGAGAGAATGGGCCGTAATCCACCACGCGGGCCCAGTGCGGGTTGGTGGATGTCACATGTCTTCAAATTACTATTGGTATTATTGAGCTGGTCTCATGATGGAGCCGGAAGGCGGCCATAACAACTCCTTAACTAGACAAAACTCGTGTTCAGGCTCATTCAATGTATATTGATAAGTGATATTAGAAAGAAAGAAAGAAAAAATATTTATTTGTGACCCGCACAGGAGACACGAGATAAGCAAAACACAAACAACAATAAAATATAAAAAACCCCGTGCGAGACCAAAAAGGCTCCTATCTCAGCATGTGCAACGATATTAAAAAGAAAATATCACTGCGCTGATATTCTGATAAGGCCCACTGTTGATGCCACGGACACACTCACGGAACGAAACATACAATATATATATTAGGAATAAAATAGAATAAAACAAATAACAAAATAGTGCAAACACAGAAGGTGAGTTACAGTATGTTTGTGTATAATTTATAAAACAAATAAGTAAATAAAACACAATAAATATACGACCAAAAACCCGACGGCTCAATAGTCATTTGTCGAAACCGTAGACAAACGAGAGAGCGCGCCAATCCGTGGTTGACGTCGGCTGTCAAAATGAGAAGAAAAAAAAAAGATAAATAATTGGTGAATTAAGTAAGAAATTTCTGTAAATAAACAAAGTGAAAATATTAAATAAAACAGAGTGGTGTGAATATTACTGAGTGTAGTAAAGTCTTCAGTGTAGTGTTCGCCAGAAAACATAAACTAAGAACAAGGAACATGACAGTAATTAAGTTTATACGCTGGCTTCTTTTTGCTTGAGTAATAAGTACTGCTTGAAATTAGTACTAAATGTTCCAATGGCAATATTACATTTAGAACCTTTCAGTTCAAAAAGCTTAGACTCAATAAATATAAAACTGGGCTTGCAGACTTCGTTATATAGCCCGCAAATATAAGTTCCTAGGAATTCCTACCTTGGCTTAAGAATTCCTATTAAGTATTTGAAAAACCGGCCAAGTGCGAGTCGGACTCGCGCACGAAAGATTCCGTACCATTATCGCAAAAAACGACAAAAAAATCACGTATCTTGTATGGGAGCCCCACTTAAATATTTATTTTATTCTCAAAATTTCAACTGTCTAACTATCACGGTTCATGAGATACAGCCTGGTGACAGACAGACAGACAGACGGACCGCGGAGTCTTAGTAATAGCCATAGGGTCCCGTTTTTACCCTTTAGGTACGCGTAAAAAAATACTTGTTACATATTTGTACAATATTGAGTATACAATCGTTAATTGGGCGTCACAGAATATTTCGTTCTTCGTTTCCAGTTTCGAATATTCTCCGAACAATTTGTGGAGAGCTGAAATATTTACGTCATTTAAATTCTAAAGGTTCACATTACCTTTACCAACGTAATAGTGATGTCCTTGACAAAGGTCAGGTACGTATTGATCACAATTGGCGCGCGTGTATATTCCGATGAATGAAATGAAAATAAGACTAGGTACGTAAGAAAATACCTAGTACTTTTAGTCTAGGAAAAACTCGTTAGTTTATGTATGCGTTTGTAAGTATAAACGACCTTCGTGGAGGCTCGACACGGGACGATTTATATCACACTAATAAGTGATTTTATGCGTCCATGTGTACCTACTAAGTTGAGAACGGCTTTACCGAATTCATTCATGATTTTTAGGGTTCCGTACCCAAGGGTAAAAACGGGACCCTATTACTAAGACTTCACGCGGGAGCCTTCGACAAGACAACATTTGCGTCCATACGCACTGCTGCAAAGGAACATGGCATACTACAACATGGAACATCGCTACTAACCAAACTTAATACCGGACCATTCTACACAGTAGGTTATGCACATGACATAGCTATAATGGTCAATGGTAAATTCCCGAACATAGTGTCTGGATTATTACAACAAGCATTGAGAATGACAGAGGAATGGTGTACCACCTCTCTATCAACCCAAGCAAAGCAGTCATTAGTCCATTCACGAGGAAGAGACAACTAGGAAACCTAGGAGAGCTCTCCCTCAATGGAATAAAACTGACTTGGTCCACGGAAGTTAAATATCTGAGTGTAATAACGCTTGATAAAGAACTGAGGTGGAAAACTCATGTGGCAAATATTACGACAAAGGCCTTACGAGTGTTCGGCATGTGTCGTTCCACCTACGGTAAAACTTGGAGGCTAAAGCCCAAAGTTTTACGATGGCTGTACCGGAGAATGATAATACCTATTATCACATACGGCAGCATAGTGTGGTGGCCAAGAACAAAGCTTGCCTCGTGCAAAGCGCCACTCACCAGTTTACAAAGAACAGTGTGTCTAGGCATCACGGGTGCTTTCAGGACAACACCTACGGCAGCGATTGAGAGATACCTCAATATCCCTCCTCTGCATATGATGGTTGAATTCGAGGCAAGGAAGACATTACATCGTCTCGCTGTTGCTGGACTATGGGATGCCTCTAAGCCAAAGACTAACCATACACAGTTCAATGAGAATGAAGACCTGGATCGGGTAACAAGCATGTTATCCGATAAAATGCAAACTATTTTTGTGTTTGAAAGGTCTTTCAAGGTCCAAATCCCTACAATAGAGGATTGGATGAAGGGACTTGATCCACCGGAACAAGATAGTCTGGTGTGGTACACTGATGGATCCAAAGTGGAAACAGGTACAGGAGCGGGCATATACGCAAAAGGCTACAAATGTAGCAAAAGCTTAGGGAAGATGGCAACTGTATTCCAAGCAGAAACAAATGCCATAATAACCTGTGCTCAAGAGAATATAGATAGAGGAACCAGAGGCAAATCCATATATATTCTTAGGCTGCAATCAAAGCCATGGCATCCTACAAAGTGGACTCCGGCCTTATTCTGGATGCTATCCAAACCCTAAACAGGATTGGGAAGCTCAACAGGGTAAGACTAATGTGGGTCCCTGGACACAAAGGATTCCATGGTAACGAAGTGGCTGATGAACTGGCAAGAGAGGGCTCAGCAAATGACTTTGTGCGTCCAGAACCATGTGTAGGCATCTCGACGTGTTTCGTAAAAGAGTTTGCAGTCCACAGACAACAAACTTGTTGGCTGTCTCATACCGGTCTACAACACTCCAAGAAATTCCTAGGCTCTACGTTCAAAGTCCGGGAATGTATTTGGAACATGAGCAGGCGGCAAATCCGCTACCTGCTTGGGGCCTTTACTGGGCACTTTGGAACCAATGATATGCTCATGAAGATGGATCTAACCGCGACACCCATGTGCAGGTTGTGTGGGGAACATACGGAACGCATGGAGCACCTTCTGTGCACATGCGACGCACTGGCTGGTAAGCGAATGAGTCTCCTAGGGGTTGGATATCCAAAACCAGAAGACTATAGGCTCATATCTCCTAGTCTCGTTGTAAAACTCATGAAAACAGTTTTCAACGAGATTGAGGAGGAGTAAGTTATCTAGGGGACCACAATAGATCCCAATGGGTCGAAGTGTCCGAGTTATTTCTCGGCCCCTCCATAAGATAAGATGAGATAAGACTCCGCGATCCGTCTGTCTGTCTGTCCGTCTGTCACCAGGCTGTATCTTATGAAACGTGATAGCCAGACAGCTGAAATTTACACAGATGATGTATTTCTGTTGCCGCTATAACAACAAATACTAAAAACAGAATAAAATAAATATTTAAGTGGGGCTCCCATACAACAAATGTGTGATTTTTTGCCGTTTTTTGCGATAAAGGTACGGAACCCTTCGTGCGCGAGTCCGACTCGCACTTGGCCGGTATTTTCTAATGTTTTCTAAAAGGTTTTAATTTTTTTTTTTTTTTTTCAAACAACCTTTTTCGTATATTTCTCAGCAAACCCTTTCATTTTATACCCATATCATGGCAGTGCACAAAAAAGAATTAGTCAGCCATCTTGAGCCGCCATATTAGATTTAGAATGACGTCACCTGGATAACCAAAAATGCATTATCATCCAAACTAAACGTGTATGCAAAATTTCATCTTAATCGGTGAAGCATAACTGCTTTATCCCTAAATTCAGTTGCAAGATTTGACCTGAACACACTGACATCCATACATTTCAATGTAGGTAGGGTAGGGTAGGTAGAGTAGGTAGCGTAGGGTAGATAGGTAGGGTAGGGTAGGCATTTGACGGGAGCGAAGCCGCAGGCACTGCTAGAAAATAAATAAATATGCACCTGAAATTTTCTTACAAAATGTGCCATGAAGTCCTTTGCTATTCTCTTTTTTATTGATTCTATTTTAATGATAACTTTCGTCGGAGACACAACTACAATTAGTTCGAACTAGGTCGAAAAGGCCATCATTACAATATTCGCATCGTTTGTCCTCCACTCCATTCCTACAATACAAGTAATGACGCATACTCCAGCCCCCGGAACTCGTGGCTCAATAATAAGAGCCACAAGGGTCGAACTGATAGCTAACGAGACGGACCTATTCGGCTGTACTCTGGATGAATTCACAAGGAGTGCATTGCGCAATATTTCATATCACATCATCAGCCTATTAATGTTCCCACTGCTGGGACACAGACCTCCTCTCTGTGAGAGGGAATGGGTCGTAATACACCACGCGGGCCCAGTGCGGGTTGGTGGATGTCACATGTCTTCGAATTTTTGGTTCTAGCACATGCCGGTTTCCTCACGATGTTTTCCTTAATAATCCGTAATATTTGTTATAGATAAAATTAGTTATCTAAAATTGTTACTTTACATACCTAGTACCTACATATACATAAGATACATAATTATGTAGTACCTGGGCGACCGAGCTCTGCTCGGGTGAAAATAGAGAAAACGACGTTTCTAAAAATAAAACCTAGCTAGATCGATTTATAACCCCCGAAACCCATACATAATTTCATGCATACTAAATATCATAGTAGTGTAGTTAAATTTTTTCATCACTATATTTAAAGTCACGATCACGAACCAAGAAAACCCTTTTACTTTTAAGTCGCTGCTAATACCATCTATAGCGGAACGGAACCGAAAGTGATCGAAGTACTTACAAAAATAATCATCTTAAGGGTACCCTAGTCGACGGCACGAACTATTTTGTGCGCGGGGTTAAAATGCAAATATATCAACCGACAACACGTGCGTAAGAGATAGATGCTGTGATGAGCAGTAGGTAGCTAGTTCGCGTACGAATACACACTTTTGCAAATTTGTAGCGAAATGGATAATGATTTAGGACGGAACCGAGCGCGCGAAATTTTATAAACAGACCCTTGGCAGTCTAGATATCATGAAAAAACTGCTAAATCTATCTGTTCAAAATAAAATTATATGTATTGTTGAACTACTAATCTATCCCTGTATGGAGGTCGTTTTGTCATTTTCCGTCTTCTTTTTCTTCTTCCGTATTTATTTGCGCCCAAAAATGCGTTAAAATTAGTGTCGAAATGTGGAACTTTCGACGGTCATAATCATACAGGGCTAGATAATTATGAGACAAATTGATATACTTTTTATTTTGAACGTACATCGTCAAACAGTGGAATAATCCCTAGACTACGTTTGTATGGAAACAATTACGACTAGTGTAACCTTAATAAGACGAAAAAAGCTAGTTACGTAGGCACGGTTTCTTTGTTTGTTTGGGATGAGGCATCTGTATGCTAGTATTATATTATCTGTGGTATTACTATTGCGTTACAGTGATTCAGTCCAAAAGACATAGAATTCAATCCGAACTAGGTCGAAAAGGCCATCATATTCTCATTGTTCCGACCCTTACCCATTCTAACAAGTAATGAGGCATACGTGTCTTCATTTATCAAGCAATACTCCAGCCCCATACTGCCTAAGATCTTAATTAATGGAAAGCTTCTCGCTTTTAGTACCGACGGCGACGTTTAATTTACGAAAGAGCCTGTGTAGACGTGCTGCAATAGCTGCCACACCACAGCGACTAAAATGTGGCTATGTTCATAAAATTTTATGACCGTGAGATAGGCTGCCTAGTGTCTAGCCTTTTACCATGATTCATTATTGCATTATTATGTTCAAAATAATAAGTTTGCCATAACGGCACTAAACAAACACAATTATTTCATGCCACACTGACCCAAGTTCTAATAGTACCATTTTCTTGGAGAAGTGTAGCTTTTTCACCACTCAGAACCTCTTTCTTTCCCTAGTTTTATGAAAAACACGAAATTGTGACTTACAGTCCGGTCCTCCAATCGTCAAATATGTCAGAGTCGCCTTGGCCAGTCTAACAGTATGCAGCTATCACACTAATATTTGAGGCGAAAGTCTGTGAGTGTGTGTGTTCGTATGTTTGTTACTTCTTCACGCCAGAACGGCTAAACGGATCTGGATGAAATTTGGCACAGATATAGATTATAGTCTGGAATAGCATATAGGATACTTTTTATCCCGGGAATATGTTCCCTTCGGATAATTTTTGACATTCACGAATCATTCGAAGCCGCTGGCAGAAGCTAGTACCAGTATAAACACATGAAACGACTGCCTTAACAACCCAATCAAATCGCCTTACAGAACTCTTACTACAACTAATAAATCAAGGGCAACACCGCAACTTCAAGCAACAGGGACACTATTCACACCAACCACTACCCGGAAACATTTTTGTCGCTGTGAACTGTTTGTGGCACGTGTGCACAAACCCTAAGGGTTTTATACGATAATTGTCGTTAAAGGTCAAGTTTAATATAGGTATACTGAGTTGATGACTATTATGTAATTAAACAGATAGAATAGATACGGATCTAATTGGAAATGTCCTTCAAACAGTCAGGTTATCAGGTGATCGAGCGTGCGCGCTTGACAAAATGTTTGATCATGGACGAAGTAACTGAGTATTAGTATTTCACATGCGTACTGTAAGACGCAGCGTTGGTAGGCCTTCCTATAGAGGACCGACTACCTGGTGCGAGACGCACGGGCCCGGTCAATGAGGCGACACGTGGAGGAGGCCTATGTCCAGCAGTGGACGTCTTCCGGCTGAAATTATGATGAAGGTTGTCTGTAAGAGATTGCCCTGTGCGATAAGACCGCCCATTGTACACTTATCTTTATAAATGATTTTTGTCCTGTAATTATTTAAGTGGTGTACAATAAAGTATATAATAAATAAATAAATGATTTTACATGGATCGGTTGGATATCCAACCAATACCCAGTTACGGGCTATCTTGGTATTCCTTAGGAAGACTGCTTGTCTAACTTTCAAGCCGTTTACAGTAGTCACAGTGCATCTTTGTGTCTCTGCAGTTGGCCGCAACACCCGGCGCAGTTGCTATTTTTGTGTCAATGTTGAAGTAGAAGATAGCATTGTATAACTGCCTCTTTTACTCGCTTGCGTTTTTCGCATCGTCCTATCTCGCTTACTGTATGCAGTAAACACGATGACAAGCTGTTTCTTGCGCAATGGTTCGCAGAGCCTACTTCATAGACACAAAGATCCACTGTGACTATTGTATCTATAATTAGGTATTAAAACACTCGCGTGTTATTATTATCACACCTCCTCTCAGATATAAAAAAAAGTCAAGATGGAACGTTGCAAACAACAAGGTGAAGCCGGCTCAAAACTATGCCTTGCTGTACAAATACACAATTACACCCACTCACATACGTCATTCGAACTCACAGATCAAATAATAAAGCTCGACTGACAAGCTAAGGGGTAGTTTCGTTGTAAGTGAGTGTGTGTAATTGTGTATTTGTAGGGCAAGGCATAGTTTGAACCGGCTTCACTTTGTTGTTTGCAACGTTCCATATTGACTTTATATTTGATCTGAGCACCTCCTACATAAATATTGTATCCTATAATAAACCCACGCTCGTGTTTTAATAACCCCTATTATGACCATTTCATAAACTACTATTATACATCAGAATAACACAAAGGATACAATTTATTAAAATATTGGGAGAAGTAGGTACTAATACCACGCGGGCCACAGCAAGTATCTTTTCTAAGATCTTTATATAGTTTCAGCAGACACCCTTTTCAGGGTTCGCCGAGCAAACGTTGAGTAAAAATGCGATTTATATCTAATATTTCAAAGGCGCCCTAAATATCGGAAAACTGGTAAGTGTATCGCAAATCAGATATCGAGGTATAAAAAAATCCGATATTATTTTATAGGCCAAGGATGTCCGTCGTACCGTACGTAATACAGAGGGAAGCTCTTGTCCCCAATTGAAACATGAATTACTTACGTAATCTACTCGGGTATTACAAAGAAGAAAGTAAACATTTTTGTGTTTATATGCGTTATCACCTAACTGATTTTGAAATTCTGTTGAGTACTAGTTTATATTAATATGCCTAGCGATTTAGGGTTCCGTTCCAAAATGGTAAAAAAACTTTTTACAGAAAAATACTACCGACTTCCAAATAAGAAAACTACAAAGTGAAAAATAACTTTATTTTTGGAAGTCGGTGTCTATAACGCAAAAAAATGGTACCTACGAAAGACACTGACTTCCAAAAATAAAGTTATTTTTCACTTTGTAGTTTTCTTATTTGGAAGTCGGTATATTTTTTTTTTATTTTTATTTTTTTGTTGTACCTACCTAATAGGCAAGTTGTTTAGTAAGTTTCCTATAACGCCAGAATAGATTACCCGAATATCATGAAACTTGAACAAAACCGATCAAATGAGAGATCTGCTTACCCCTTAAGAGCGTACTGGCGTGATGTTATGTTATGAAATGGTATAAACAATAAACAGACATGCGATTGCAGCAGTCCCGAGAGATTTCCCGTTATTTATTAAAGAGTTCTGTTGTATATCTTAGAAGTTCTTCATCAGATCTTCGCCAAAATAAAATGGGACCAATTTCGAAACATACTCTTTCAAACAAAACAAGATTTTTTCAAATCGGTCCACAATTGACGGAGATATCGGTGAACATAAATAAAAAAAAAAACATACAAGAAGTCGAACATAGAACCTCCTCCTTTTTCGAAAGTCGGTTAAAAAGGAACTCTTCTCTCCGACCCGTCCGTCTGTCAACTTGAAATTTGGAATAGTTTTAGATGATGTTTGCACAACTATTTTGCAAATAAGAAAGACTTTTTTTTCGCTTCAGTGACTGAAAGGGGTTCTTAAAATTCGAAGTGGGGCTACTAGAGCATGTGGGGTATTAAATGAGAAAAGGGCTATTTTGCACATTCTCAAACACCCTTTCTTTTTTTTTTAGGCCGCGTAGTCGAAAGCCGCAGGGAGCGATGGCCGTCAGAGTCATCAGGGGGTATCGCACGATCTCCTACGAAGCGGTTTGTGCACTGACCGGATTCCCGCCCTGGGACCTGGAGGCGAAGGTACTCGCGTCACTGAATCGGTGGCGCAAGGAAGCGGGGTTCGCCCCGCGCCCGCGCGGGCTTATGCAGCGACATATGGAGTTGCGTCAGTCTCAGCTTCGCGAGTTCCTGGTGGCGGAATGGCGGGACAGGCTTTCACGCCCTACCGCCGGCCTCATCACCATCGAGGCGGTCCGGCCAGTGCTCGAGCGCTGGCTCGGGAGGAGGCACGGCTCCCTGTCGTTTCGGGTGACGCAGGTGCTCTCGGGGCATGGTTGCTTCGGAAAGTACCTGTGTCGCATAAACACGGAGCCGGACGCCCGACACCACTGCGTCGACTGCCGGGAGGACACGGCGCGGCATACGCTGGCAGAGTGTGCCCTTGGGAGGAGCCACGCCGTGCCCTCATCTCTGAAGTAGGCAGTGACCTGTCGCTGCCGGCCGTAGTCGAGTCTATGGTCGGCAGCGAGGAGTCCTGGGACGCGGTGGTATCCTTCTGCGAAACAGTCGTCTCGCAGAAGGAGGCTGCGGAGAGGGAGAGGGAGATTTCATCCGCTAACCCAATCCGCAGCAGACGCGCCGAGCGTCGGCGGACAACGCCCTCTTCCAGCCCCCCTAAATGGGTCCAGGGGTGACGGACTCGGGGACGTCAGGACCCGAGGTGGAGGCGCGTAGTGTTCCACGCGCGCCCCTCTTAGACGTCGCGGGGGGAGTCCAACACCTCACTCCCCCCCAACCCGAGGACGTGGCCCGCAAAGGCGGGCCGGTACGAGCCGGGGGTTGCGGAAGTATCGTTGTTCCCGCGACACTCAGCGTAGGTGTGAGATGGAACACCGGGGTGGTTTTTATTCAGTACGAGTCTGACAGACCCCTCCGCCCTCCCCAGGGCGAAGGACATCCAATGAGGTTTTCCCACCCATAAAAAAAATGAAATAAAAAAGGCATCGTGGCTGAGGGTTGGAGGCCGCGGCGGGAGAGGAGTGCTGGTGTTACGGTGCGCCACTCGCCCTACCCTCCGCGGCCTGCACGGTGTCGCCACCGTCTGATGGCGGACGCGGTGGGTCCGCAGGGGAGGAGGAGTGTCGGTATAGCGTTGGCCGCTCTCCCTATCCCCTGCGGCCGAAAAATGGTAGGTGGCGGGGCCACTGTCCTGACCCGTCACAGGGGGACCAAGGGTGCAACACACGGGGTCGTGTGGCACCCATGTGCCAGTTTGATCCCTGGGATGATCACGGCGTGAAACGTGTTCTCGTACGCCGGTGGCGGGGGTTACTCCCCAAAGGAGGGTCCGGTGCCGGACAGCCGCGGCGGGTTCGCGGATGTATGCTTCCGCGTTCCCGCCATAAGCGGCACTAGAGGATACCGTGAGTTTTAGTGGGTTAGAGACCCACATAAATACGCTATCTCCCCGTGGTAGCGCAGTATGCATGAGCATTCCTAACCATTAAAAAAAAAAATGGTAACAAGGTACCTGTTGTCATTTTTATTCCTTCGCAAAGGACCAACTCCAAACGGAAGACGCAGCGTTGTAAGGCCTCCCTTTAAGTAGACCGATGACCTGGTTAAGGCTACGGCAATCCGATGGATGCGAGACCCACATGATCGATTGATATGGCGACACTTGGGCAAGCCTATGTCCAGCAATGAACGTGTTTCGACTGAAATGATGAAGATGATAAAAGGACCAACTCTCGCTCAAACAAGGCGTTTTTTATTGAGCCTGGAGAAATGCTCACGCATACTGCGCTACTACGGGGAGATAGCACAGTTATGTGGCATTCCAACCCACTAAAACTCTACAGTCCTGTGCCGCTTATGGCGGGCACATTGGGTACGCGTTAGCACTCACCGCGAGCCCACCGCGGCTGTCCGTCACCGGATCCTCCTTTGGGGTGTACCTCCATCACTTGCACACCGTGACCACCCCAGGGACTCAAACCAGCCTGATTTTCTATTCCAGTCAAATAAGGTTTATTACTTGGGACCCAACTCTAATGGATGGATCTGCATGTTCTCGGCATTATTGAATTTCTTATACTTCGAGAAAAGTGATGGCGGTGGTTTTTCGTGTGTTTGAACCCAGGCAGGCGCATTTCTTTGTGTAAATTATTTCATCAGCATTGCTCTCAAAACAGTGATGGAAAACATCATAAGGAAACCAGCATGTCCTAGAACCAAATATTAGAATGCATGTGACAACGACCAACCCGCACTGGGCCCACATGGTGGATTACGGCCCATTCCCTCTCACAGAGAGGAGGCCTGTGTCCCAGCAATGGGCACATTAAAAGGATGATGCCTTAATTATTGTTCATATTTTTTTTTTTGTACCCCGACCACTGTTGTGTTCTTTTTTAACCCAAAGGTTGACTGGTAGAGAATGCCTTGCTGCATTAAGTCCGTCTATGTATCACCATTGTACATAAAGTTTAAATAAATAAATGATGATAGTACTTGTACATCAAGGTAGACTTTTTCGAAACACGCCTCGCTTTCAACATGCTTGATTTTTTTAATTAATTGATATTAGATGCATATCCATTAATTAAACCGGGTTCCGTCATTTTCATTTATTAATTCGACTGGTCTATTTTTATAGAGCTTATACATGACAATAAATATAACCATCGTTCCCTTGTGGAAATCATATCCCCTATTTAGTCGTAATCGAGCCAACAGTATCATATGTCTGTCAATAACCGGGGGAGGGGCATTCGTTACGAATCTATAGACCACGGAGCACGTAGATGCCTCAGCGTTCTATACAAGAGGTGGCATTGGTAACAGTTTCCTTAAAACCAAGCGACCAACCTTTAGGTGGGTGTTAAATACTAGAAATAGGAAGTGGTGACGGGCGGGCGTTTTGGGGACCGTCTTTATGTACAATTTGAAATAAAAATTAATTTAAAATTAAAAAAAAACCCCGACACAAAAACCTAGCCAAAAAATAAAATAAGACTTTTGCTTTTTAGATGTTTTTGTGTCAAGGGTTTTTTTTTTAATTTAATTTTTATTTCTTGCTTTTTAAGCTACATATAATATACCTAATAGTAGACACGCTTCAATCAACAATCTATCGAAACATGTAATTATGACATGATATCTTGCGGGAAAACCCAGATTCAAAGAGTAAAATGCGGATAGCTTATAAACGTGTCAACCGATTTTAATCAATCATAGCTATGAAAACTCTCGACAAAGCCACCTTTGAAACAAAAAAAAACTAATCAAAATCGGTTCATCCGTTCGGAAGCTACGACGCCACAGACAGACACACACACAGACACGTCAAACTTATAACACCCTGTCGTTTTTGCGTCGGGGGTTAAAAAGGACAGCTTTTCAGAATAAAAATAATTTATTTCAGATATTATATCCATACGATCATTTTAAAATACGTAATAAAATCTTTACAACATTGAATAACTTACAATATTCAATTAAATCAAATTCTTTAAAACATTCAGTTGAATATTTTGCACAAATTACTTAAATATGGAGCTCGTGGCTAAATAATAACAGCCGCACGGGTCGATCATCAAGGTTAAGCAACGCTTGACGAGGTCGGTCAGTGGATGGGTGACCATTTCTACATACCGAGTTTCCTCCGTGCCTCGGAAAGCACGTTAAACCGTTGGTCCTGGCTGTCATTTGAAGATCTTTGACAGTCGTTACGGGTAGTCAGAAGCTTGAGATCTGACACCAGTCTTGCCAAGGGGTAACGCGTTACCCAGTTACTGGGTTGTGGAGGTCAGATAGGCAGTCGCTCCATGTAAAACACTGGTACTTAGCTGAATCCGGTAAGACTGGAAGCCGACCCCAATATAGTTGGGAAAAAGGCTGGGCAGATGATGACTTAAATATGGAAAATGCCGCTTAAGACATAGTGCGATCAACAAACTTGGTAAGCTAGATAGTACCATCCACAAAGACACGTCCCACTCTTTTAGAGCAATTAGTGCAAACAAAAAAACTTTTTTACAAAAAAATACAACCGACTTCCAAAAAAACACTACAAAGTGAAAAATAACTTCAATTTCAGAAGTCGGTGTTCGAGTTTTCGTTTCTTCGTTTTTTGACACCGCCGTCCGAAATTTTAAGTAATTTTTCACTTTGTAGTGTTTTTTTGGAAGTCGGTTGTATTTTTCACTTTTTAGTGGTACATAATGCACAAGTTAAGGAACCTATAATGCCCACAGTGATGCCAGAATAGATCACCGGAAAAACATGTAATTTGAACATAACCGTTGGTATGAGAGTGTACCGGGGTGACCTGTGCACATCTGCGTACCCGTTTAGAGCATATTGGCGTGATAGTTTGTTATGAATTAGTGAAAACAATAAACAGACATGCGATAGCAGCAAACCCGAGAGTATTGCCGTCATTTATTGAAGAGTCCTGTTGTATATCTCCTAAGTTCTTCATCAGACTTTTACCAATTTTAAATGGGACCACATATCGGAATAAGCCTCTTCCGAACAAAAATATTAATAATTAAACATTAAATAATTTTGCATATCCGTTTATAGAGACGGAGTTATGCCCGAACATACATAAAAAAAACAAAATAGAAACATCCGAATTAAGAGGAGGAGGAGGCTCCTTTGTAGGAAGTCGGTTAAAAATTATACCACTTGCACTAAAAGCGATTAGGAAGATAGGTGCCAGTGTGCGACGATTCCGTGATCTGTTTGATAGACTTATAGATTTGTATGTTTATTTAGTAAATGTTTTGTGTGCTATCATTATGTAGGTTATGTAAGAACGGTATTTGTTTCAGTGATGTCGATTAGAGAGATTACTATTTTAGGTATTTATTGTGAACAAAAAGCAGTTACAAGGCTCAGTAAACACAAAAAATACTTAAACTAAATTAACGCACTACATGTGCTACTCACACCAATTGAAGAAAGGAGCGAGTTATAACTAGAACATTATTACATCAATGGTTATAAGCAACTTTCCAAATAGGAGGAGATTCGAACGAGTATGTTTCTTTTTTTTTTGTGTATACGTTCACCGATTTCTCCGTCAATTGTGGACATTTCATGAAGTCACACTGACACAAGGACAAGTGGAAGGCCTTCCAACGCAACGTCTACGGCTCGCGGTCGCCACTCCCACAGGACTTTTCGGGCCCAACGGCCATCCGTACCGCGAGCAATGTGCCCTGCCCATTGCAATTCTTCGGGCTAAATATGGAAAATGCTTTGCCTAAAATCCCTGCCTTGGATATCCACGAAAATGGTTTTGTTCTATCAATTCCCGAGCCGTCTTGATCCCTAGACAATATTTATTTTCTCAATATTTGCTCGTAACGATTACGAGCTAACCAAAGGTCGTTGGTAACGTTACGTCGACGGCACGAACTATTTTGTGCGCGGGGTTGAAATGCATTTTATATCAACCGACAACACGTGCGGAAGAGATAGATGCTGTGATGACCAGTAGGAAGCTAGTTCGCGTACGAATACACACGTTCGCAAATTTGTAGCGAAATGGATAATGATTTAGGACGAAACCGAGCGCGTCAAATTTTATAAACAGACCTTTGGCAGTCTAGATATCATGAAAACACGATTAAATCAAAATAAAATTATTTGCATTGTTGAACTACTAATCTATCCCTGTATGGAGGCCGTTTTGCAATTTTCCGTCTTCTTATGGTATTTATTCGCGCCCAAAAATGCGTTAAAATTAGTGTCGAAATGTGGAACTTTCGACGCTCATAACTTTCAAATATTTTCTTTTTTTACTTTTTTGCTTCCATACAGGGCTAGATAATGAATGAAATGAGACAAATTGATATCACTTTTTATTTTGAACGTACATCGTCAAACAGTGCAATAATCCCTAGACTACGTTTGTATGGAAGAATTTTCGACTAGTGTAACCTTAAGTATCAGATATCGCCTTCCATACTAAGTAATCCATAATCTGCCACGCGTCCGTGATCAAGGAAACCGTATCACTACATATTATAAAAAAAAACACCCGCCGCGTCTGTACGCGATGAACTCAAAAACTACTGAACTGATTTTCCTGCGGGGTCAAGCTACACAGCATGGCTCATCGCCGCAAAGTTGCCTGCTTGTCGGTCTTCTACAGACTGTACTTCGGTGAGTGTGCTCAAGAACTCCACGACCTCATCCCACCAGCCCCCTTCTACCATCAGACATCTAGACGCACTGCAAGTTATCATCCTTACATTGTTGCCATTCCACCAATTCGAACCAAGCGCTTCCAAACATCCTTTATAATGCGCACAGTGAATGAGTGGAACTCACTGCCTGAGTCTGTGTTTCCGAACGCATTCAACCCGAATCTCTTCAAAGTTAGAGTGAACAGGCTTGTTCTGGGTAAGCTCACTCCATCGTCGACTCTGTCTCTGTCACCTATGACCTAGACTAGAGTCAAGAGCAAACCCATTACAAATAAAAATAAAAAAAGAGAGAAACGAGGAAGGTTTTTGTATCTAATTTGTGACGGGTGAAGTTATTTTTGTTTTTTTTATATCCTATAGGCTCGTGCTTGACCACTATCTCACCTGATGGAAAGCGATGATGTGGTCGACGGTGAAGTCTTATTATAGTGGAGCAGTGTTGGCCCAGTGGTATCGGCCGCGACTTACAAGTTGTAGGTCGTGGGTTCAAGCCCAGGCAGGCGCTTTACTTTGTGTAAATTATTTCATCACAACTGCTCTCAAAACGGTGAAGGGAAACATCGTGAGGAAACCGGCATGTCCTAGAACCAAAATTTCGAAGACATGTGACATCCACCAACCCGCACTTGGCCCGCGTTGTAGATTACGGCCCATTCCCTCTCACAGAGAGGAGGCCTGTGTCCCAGCAGTGGGAACATTTATAGGCTGGTGATGTGTGAAGTCGTATTATACAATGCTTTCTTCTACTTCAACATTGACACAAGAATAGTAACTGCGCAGGATGTTGCGGCCAACTGCAGAGACACAAAGATCCGTTGTGATTACTTGAATTGCCTTAGAATTTAGAATATAGCAGTGGCAAAACTGAAAAATACATAATTCTATGGACGGGTTTTGTATCAGTAAATAATGAAACTAATTTTGATTATTCAATATGGCAAGACCAGGGGCCTAATACCATGATGTGTTAAAACTATAATAGTGCGACAGTGAAAAAGGGACAGAACTATTTGTTTTATAAAGCTCCGCCCTGCTCCTGTTTCTATGATCCTATCTAACAACAAATGTCAAAAAACTTTTATCTACACTCACAACGTAATGTTCCAAATATGAATTCAAAAAATATTGCATAAACACGTACTTTATATTTGTGGATAGGTAAAATTAAAAAAAAAGCATTATAGTGCAACATTTTCCTTCGATTTTCAAACAACTGCATCATAAAATAACTTGTTTTCTATTACGATACAGGACAAATCCAAGAAGTTAATCACTAAGGAGATTCCATCAATTATTTATTATTATTTTATTTTAAAAAATATATATATTATTATTATTTTGGTATTAAAAATTTGAATTGGATTTGTCTGTGACAATGCCCGCTTTAGGCTTAATACGCACTGCGATTTTTATTTGCGCGAACTTTTGTCTCTTTCCACCTGTTCATAGAGCTCAAAATATTCGCGCGAATTAAATTCGCGCTGCGGTGCGGTGGATTCTGTTGCAAAACACGGATTTCATGCGGTACACGCTGCACGATTTTTTTTACCGCAATGCGAGCAGCTTCATACAATTCCATAGGTCGCAGAATGGGCGGCAAAATTCGCGCGATTAAATATCGCAGTGCGTGTGCTAAGCCTTAGCGCCACGATATTAGTGAATGTGAAGAAAAATTGACGCCGCCAAATATTTTATATGTGGCGAAGGAAATTACTCATAATCTCTTACCAGCAAAGTCGAGATTATTATATGATGCATTTATCACGACTTTATGGCTTGGAAAATGCAAAAAAAAGATTAAGTAGGTTCAATCCCAAAATGTATGAGTGTAGATAAAGTAGTGTATGAAACTGCACATAACTAGGTATTAAAACATTCGTGTGAATACTATTAAAAACCTCGCCTACGGCTCGGTTTTTAAACTCACACTCATGTTTTAATACCCCTTATTATGCAACAGTATCATAAACTACTATTATCAAAGACATAGTGACGTCACAAGCCCCCGCTCCTGAACTACGATGCGCTTTATCTTTGTCAATTTTTATTGATTTAGTAAAGCAAAAAATACGTGACCAATAATATTTGGTTATCTTACTATCGGACTAAATATAATTATCATGTAAGTAAGTAATTCTTTATTTTGCAAATATGGGTACAGTACATGGTGATAAACAGATATAAAGTAGGTTCGGCCATATTTTACCAAGAGGCATGCAAAAGTTATAATTTGACGCAAAAAATATAAATAAAGCCAATTAACTGACACACCGAATAGTTTTAAATCACAACTTATTATACGTATCTAGGTCACCACAACACAATTTATATAGATTACAATTATACATTTAATTTTATTTATTTATTCACAAACAATTAACATTGTGTAGAATATTTGGTACATTATTACAGGAATAGGTGGAACATAATTGCATTAAAATTATCACTTGAAGATTAATTAAATTATTGTAGCAAATTGTATATTGATTTAAAATATGTTACAAACAGATGTAATATCATATTAAGCCAACAAATTTAAGTTGCAAACCATTATATCATCAAATATACCGCAAAAAATCATGTCACTGTTAAAGTGCCGAAAATATCTCACTTGCAAGTTAAGGCGCCTCCCCGAGCAAAACGCCGCACTAGTCGTATTTGTGCAGTTTTTAGAGCTATCTACTCTTTATTTAAAAATAAATATCAATTAATAAAAATACATTAAATTTCTACATAATGTTGATTCTAAAATGGTAGTACAATTTTTGTTTAAAGAGGTATTTGTTTCACTAATCTCTTTCTAACAAAACCATAAAAATGAGAAATTATTATTGATAACATGCATCTCCTCGTAAAGTGTTCATTAATTATTTTTTGTACTAACACTAATAGATAGACAATTTGATAACGAACATTTTGTAAGTATTTTTTTTTCAAAAGACCAATATTCGATTTTATAAAGATTTTATTCTAAAATCTGGGCGTATTCACTACTGTAATTCATGCGCCACCAGTGCCGCTAGGCCAATAAGAATGCTCATATCTCACGCTGATTTTTGGTTAGGGTACGGCCTTAATTCCACCGGTAATTTATTCAAGACTTATTTATTTAAAAAATTGGAATCCGAACTGGTCAACACTCGTGAATACTTTGCATTTTTCTTTCAAGTTCTAGATTCTCTACCACACCAGCAGTACCACAAAGTACGTAAGCGGCGACACGCGTACCCTAGTTACGTAACCCAGCCATAACCACAAGACCATCTATTCTGCCAGTCCAAACAATATACATTACGTTAATCCAGTTTGTCAAGGCGAGGGATGTTCAAAACTAAAGCTGCGATGAACAACAAAATGGAAACTATTTTCATAGGTAAGTAGGTAAGCGAGTTACGTAATGAAGGTTTCGACGGATTTCAGGGTTTATATGGTAACAACGGGTGTAAACGTGAGCGGAAAAGGAAGAAGGCTAAACAGTTAGTGAAGATTTTTCTACAAACTTGTTCAAGCCTGTATTTCAATATGAATATAATAATAATATAAATACCACTAAGCCAGCACCAACTGGTCTCAAAACGGTGTAGGAAAACATCGTGCGGAAACCGGCATGTCCTAGAAACAAGAATTTGAATACATGTGACATCCACCAACCCGCAATGGGCCTGCGTGGAGGATTACGGCCCATTCCCTCTCACAGAGAGGAGGCCTGTTTCCCAGCAGTGGGAACATTAAAAAGGCTTATGATGAATAATATAAATAATAATGTGCAAGTCACCCCCTGCCATTTTATAGCCGTGGAGGTCAACAGTGGTCAGGCAGGGGCCAGTAGTTCTCCTATAGTTTTAGGCAATCGATCGACTAAACCTACCAAGCCCATAGCCCAATATATTTTTAACCGACTTTCGAAAAAGGAGGAGGTCCTATGTTCGACTTCTTGTATGTATTTTTTTTTTATGTATGTCCAGAGAAGCTGCCGCAAAGATTATGACCAGTACATCAATAACATCTGTGCTGATCTCGAACAGAATTCTGCGAAACACGAGACTAGAAATCTTTTCCGCAGGGTCAAGGAATTGTCTAAATCTCGTAGTACGAGAACCTGCAAGATCGCAGATGAAGCAGGTAACGTACTCACTGAAAAAGATCAGGTTCTGGAACGCTGGAAACAGTATTACACAACACTATATGACATTGGTCAACCTGTCACAAACGGCGCGCAAACAGACTTATCACCACAAGAACCCGAAATTCTGCAGTCAGAGGTCGAACATGCCATTGAATGTCTCAAGGTTAGAAAATCTCCAGGTAAAGATGGAATTCCAGCAGAGTTACTCAAAAACCTGGATTCCAAAGGTGTGAAGCAGATTCTAAGCATCTGTAACTCCATCTGGAAGACCAGGAGATGGCCTGAAGAGTGGACAGAGTCCGTGTTCATTCCGATTTATAAAAAAGGCTCTACCAAAGACTGCAGTAACTATAGGACACTGGCACTTATCCCACATGTCAGCAAGATACTCCTGTACGTCATTAGCAGCAGGCTAAAACACTTCCTCGGCCCACAAATTCCAGAAGAAAAAGCCGGGTTTGTTAAAGGCAAAGGCACGCGGGAACAAATCCTGAACGTACGCCAAATTATTGAAAAAAGCCGAGAATTTAACAGCCCTGTTTTGTTGTGTTTCATTGATTACAGCAAGGCCTTTGATTGTGTGCAGTGGGATGGGCTGTGGGAGGTTCTGGGCGACATGGGTACGCCTAAACACCTTATTGACCTAGTCCGATGCCTCTACATCAACAACCGCTCTTTCGTCAAAATAGACACCGACTGTTCAAATGTGTTCTCTATCAAGAAAGGCGTTAGACAGGGATGCATCCTCTCACCTCTGCTTTTCAATGTATATGGAGAGTATATAATCCGGGAAACTCTCGAGGGCTGGGAAAAGGGGTTTGCTGTTGGTGGAAAGCGCATCTCCAATCTGCGTTATGCAGACGACACCGTTCTCCTTGCTACAACTTTTGACGACATGAAGGAGATACTGCATAGACTGGAGGTGGAGAGCGGCAAATTAGGGCTTGCAATAAATAGGCAGAAAAACAAGCTTATGGTGATAGATCGTGCGGGAAAGCTAGCGGGCGCCGGTAGCATCCTGAGTACCGATACCGTGGACAGTTTTATTTATCTGG
The DNA here is from genome assembly GCA_948252205.1 of Orthosia incerta. Classification (NCBI taxonomy): domain Eukaryota; kingdom Metazoa; phylum Arthropoda; class Insecta; order Lepidoptera; family Noctuidae; genus Orthosia; species Orthosia incerta. The sequence goes on from OX411765.1 coordinate 21,251,364, forward strand.
GCTCTAGTATTAATAATGAAGGCAGCTGCGTCCCGAAAATAAAGCGACGTATAGCCATGGCTAAAGATACTATGACGCGTCTCCAGAACATCTGGAAAAATCGTGGTGTAAGTTTCAAAACTAAAGCGCGTTTGGTCAGAGCACTGGTTTTCCCGATTTTTCTCTATGGTGTTGAGACGTGGACAATCCGAGCAAGAGAAAGACAGAGGATAGACGCATTCGAAATGTGGTGCTGGAGACGGATGCTCCTAATCCCATGGACAGCCAAACGCACAAATGTGTCTGTTCTTTCGCAACTCAATATCAAGACCCGATTGTCTACGGTTTACTTACAGCGTATTTTGACATACTTTGGCCATATAATGCGAAGAGGAGATAACAGCCTTGAAAAGCTGGTCATTGTTGGCAATACCGAAGGAAAGAGAGCACGAGGCCGGTCTCTAACACGATGGTCAGACCAAGTGAAGGAAGCTACGTCCTCAAGCAAATTCCAGCAGGTGGTGATGGCAACTTTGGACCGGAATCGATGGAGGCAGATTGTCCGCTTAAAGGGGTCCAGTGACCACGATCCTCAGTAATGAGGGACCGACTGAAGAAGAAGAAGATGTTCACCGATATCTCCGTCAATTGTGGATCGATTTAAAAAAATCTTGTTTTGTTTGAAAGAGTATGTTTTTAAATTGGTCCCATTTTAATTTGGTGAAGATCTGATGAAGATCTTCGAAGATACACAACAGAACTCTCCAATAAATAACGGCAAATCTCTCGGGACTGCTGCAATCGCATGTCTGTTTATTGTTGATACCATTTCATAACATAACATCACGCCAGTACGGTCTTAAGGGGTAAGCAGGTCTCTCATTTAATAGGTTTTGTTCAAGTTTCATGATATTCGGGTAATCTATTCTGGCGTTATAAGAAACTTACTAAACAACTTCCCTATTAGGTAGATACAACTAAAAAGTGAAAAATAAAAAAATATTTTTACAAAAAAAAATTACCGACTTCCAAATAAGAAAACTACAAAGTGAAAATGGTACCTACGAAAGACACCGCCTTCCAAAAATAAAGTTATTTTTCACTTTGTAGTTTTCTTATTTGGAAGTCGGTAATATTTTTTTGTAAAAAAGTTTTTTTACTCTCCATATTTTCAACATGCGTAGAGCATACAGGGATAAACTTCGGTTGGTGTCACATTTCCTGAAACATGCCTAACAAGGCCTCTTCGAGTTGCTTCGGCCCCTCGCACGCCCTTCAAAGGACCGGGATCGCAGGGTCCCGAAATTGTCAAAATAAATAATAACTAGCGGACGCCTCGCGGTTTCAACCGCGAAGTTCCCGTGCCCGTAGATATACAGGGATAAAAATTAGCCTATGTCCTATATACCTCCGGGTGAAGCACAGTGTAGCTTCCCAACGGTGAAATAATTTTTGAAATTGGTTCAGTAGTTTTTAAGTTTATTCGTTACATACAAAAAAAAACTTTTTTACAAAAAAATACAACCGACTTCCAAATAAGAAAACTACAAATTGAAAAATAACTTTATTTTTGGAAGTCGGTGTCTTTCGTAGGTACCATTTTTTTGCGTTATGGACACCGACTTCCAAAAATAAAGTTATTTTTCAATTTATTTTTCAGTTTTCTTATTTGGAAGTCGGTAGTATTTTTTTGTAAAAAAGTTTTTTTATTTTACACTTTTTAGTTGTACCTACATAATAGGCAAGTTGTTTAGTAAGTTTCCTATAACGCCAGAATAGATTACCCGAATATCATGAAACTTGAACAAAACCGATCAAATGAGAGATCTGCTTACCCCTGAAAAGCATAATGGCGTGATGTTATGAAATGGTATAAACAATAAACAAACATGCGATTGCAGCAGTCCCGAGAGATTTGCCGTTATTTATTGTAGAGTTCTGTTGTATATCTTCGAAGTTCCTAATCAGATCTTCACCAAATTAAAATGGGACCAATTTCGAAACAGACCCTTTCAAACAAAAAAATAAAATAAAATCGGTCCACAATTGACGGAGATAATGGTGAACATACATAAAAAAAAGAAAAAAAAAACATACAAGAAGTCGAACATAATCCTTTTTGGATAATCGGTTAAAAAATACAAATCTTTCCTCTTTATAATATTAGTATAGTATAGATATAATATATATCTGTTAAGTATGCTACACCCGACAAGTGAAAAGCTTAGCTGCTATTTACGCACTGGTTTATTATCTATAATGACAGTTGGACGTGCCGTTACAATAGGTGGCGCTGTGGGGGGAGATGCGCGCCTTGCACACATATATAACAATATCTGTTGAATACAGGAAACACACAAAAAGCCAAGAGGCCGACGCTGGGGCCCATAACAACGCTGTGACTCTTGGATCCAACCAGGACCATACCCGCGAAACCACGGTACGTGGCAGCGGTCGCTAGGGTTTGTTCTTTAGAGATATTGATTCCTGTCTGACAGGTGGACAGTGGTACATAACTGCACAACTTACATATAATACTCACGTTTGTCCCCGCGGTGGTCTTCTGGTGAATCTCGTGTGTATGGTCGGGGTGTGGGAGGAAAATATAATTAATAAATGTGGAAGGGACAACAAACGTGTTCTGAGCCGGGCTCCGGCTGCCAGCAGACACGTTCCCGACACGAAAATACCTCGCTGCGCGCGAAATATACCCAAATACCAATGTCCGGGAGAAGCACAATACCACCCGCGAATGGCGATTACAATTTCGGATATCAATCGGCTGGTTACAAAACGATTTCAAAATACCAGATCAAGACCGTATCACGTCTAGCCATGTCGGTTACAATTTTCAGACACTCTGTCAACGTCAAACTCAGTCGATTCAAATGACAGCGAGCTGACGTTGTGTTGCAACAAAATAACAAAAGGGAACGAAACGTTCGTTTGCAACAATATCTAAACTAATACATTTAGTAAAGAAGTAAACTTGGTCATTTGTTTGATCGTGGGTAACCTATTTATGTACTGGTCATACTACGAAGTGCCAACGCCATCATGATAACCATCGCTGTGATAACGGGACAGAGCTATTTGTCTTGTATAGCTCCGTCTCTCTCTCTCTCTCTCACAGTGGAATCATGATAGTTTTGACACGTCATGGTGAGGCCGATCCGATAATAAAAAATATTTTCCTATAGCTGAATGCCATATACTATTTTTTCTCTATGTGCACGATACCTGAGCGGCACACCACGGGGGCAAACACGGGGGACAGATAATCAAACCCAATTTAAAGCAGTGATAGAGAACATCGTGAAGAAGCCGGCTAGAACTTCTTAGTAATAGTTTCCATTCTGCTGTTCATCGCAGCTTTAGTTTTGAACATCCCTCGCCTTGACAAACTGGATTACGTAATGTATGTAAATAATATTGTTTGGAGTGGCAGAATAGATGGTCTTGTGGTTATGGCTGTATTACGTAACTAGGGTACGCGCGCAGCCGCTTACGTACTTTGTAGTACTGATGTGGTAGAGAATCTAGAAGTTGAAAGAAAAATGCAAAGTAATCACGAGTGTTGACTAGTTTGGATTCAGAATTGTTCTATACTAATATTAAAAGGGGTAAAGTTTGTGAGTTTGTGACGTTGTAGGGGGTAATCTCGAGATCTACAGAACCGATTATGAAAATTCTTTCACAAGTAGAAAGCTACATTATGCCCGAGTGTTATTGCTAGAACTTCATTACGTATCTTTTGCAAGAGCAAGCAATATGATAGCGATCAAAAGCTTTATGTCATAGAAGTCGGCATTACCTGCAGTGTAGGTATGGTAGGTCCTACACAATCGATTGCTAATCTCTCGCTGTTTGTCAAATGCACTTATTAAAACAAAACAACAACTCTAAGACTTCTGTATGGAAGAGCAATTATTGCGCAAAAAACGCTATCTTTTTGATCTTGCACAAGATACGTAATAAGCTTGCTGGACAGGAGGATCCACTGGTTCTCCGTAAAAGGAGACGTGTATCCCATCAGTGGAACGTTTTAAGTCAAATATTCTAGCAGTCGCGTCATGTCCTTCTAGAATAATTTTATTCCTTAATAACGACTTATATAAACACTTATCCGAACAGTTAATATGTTGTTTAAGAGCAATTCAGCAGTAATCGAAGGCGTTTTAATATGATCATAAAATTCACTACTTTATTGAGTATGAGATGGCAATACGCACTTTGCAGGATTAAATCGGGACTGCAGGGATCCAGCAGAATATCAGCGTCAGGTATATTTGCCAGACACGTGCTGAGCTGGACTCCCATTTGGTGCAACCTTGAGACGCACACCGCACTGTGTTTTGGTTGTTTTGATTGTCAAAATTAATATTACTGGTGTCACTTTTACATTTGTTTCGGTTTCCTTTTTATTTTTATGTTGGCACTTTGTTTTTAAACATACCTACATGAAAATTGTAATAATTTAATTAAGATTTTGTGTGTTGTGCTGTGTCTTTTGTGTGCACTAAATAAATGATTTATCTATCTATCTAAATAAACTAGTTTTTCAAGAGTAAGTGAAGATATATAAATGATGTACCGTACTACGTACCATCTACCAGGGCGCACGGTTGGCGCAGTGGTTGAGCGATTGACTGCTGCGCTGCGTGTCGCGGGTTCGATTCCCGCACGGAACAATTATTTGTATGATCTACAAATAGTTGTTCCGGCTCTGGGTGTTTGTGTATGTGAGTTTATATGTTTGTAAACGCACCCACGATACAGGAGAAAATCCTAGTGTGGGGCAACGTTTTTTTAAGAAAAAAAAAAAAAAAAAAGAAAAAAAAAAAAAATCTACCAGCAGTTTTTACCGCTTGAATGTCGAAGCAATTTCACGGGAATATACTCCCGGCCCTCCCGGGATTAAAAGTATCTTAAATCCAGGATATGTTCTACTCGTGTGTTTAGTTTCATCGAAATCCGTTCAGCCGTTAAGACGTGAAAAGGTAACAGATAGACAGACGTAATAACTATCGCATATTTTATAATACTATACAAGTCTTTTCCCGCGGCTTCGCTCGCGAACAATATTTTTTATGGATGACTAGCTGTTGCCCGCGGCTTCGATCCCGTGTACCACCCTACAGGATCCGATTACGGGATAAAAAATAGCCTATGTCACTCAGGAATAATGTAGCTTTCTATTAGTGAAAGATTTTTTTAAATCGGTCCAGTAGTTTCGGAGCCTATTCGGTACAAACAAACAAACAAAAAAATCTTTCCTCTTTATAATATTAGTATAGAAAGGTACCTTGTCCTTTTGTGTACCCCTGGCAACGTGTATGCGAAATTCCATGATGATCGATCGAATAGTTAAGACGTTACAAACTCACATTCGAATTTATAATAGTTAGGATATAAATAAATTATGGAAGTAGGTACATAAATTCATGGATTCATTCATAATGACGTTCAGCAACCGAGTCCCGGCTTTTAAGGGCCATTAAAGTTTGTGTGTATTTTCGTCGCGTATATATGTTATTCACGGACACAATAGCTTTAATTACATAATGATTTACGACCGTAATCGCATGAACCTATTTTTGACAGCAGTATGGATTCCTACGAGCTTTTGGCGTGGGTATGCTTAACACGTTAATACACTACCGATACCGGCACAACAATGTGTAGTGTCCGACCGAAACTTCGGTTTCGGTCGAGTTTCGGCGAATAAACGAGTTTCAACGGCAGAAACCTGCCGAAACTACGACCGAATCTGCATTCGGGAGTTCTCTTCAAAGATATTTTGCCGCGTCCACGTGCCTATTGATGTCGTGACTGGCTTGTGTTTGCAGTCTGTGTTGTTTGTTGTGAGTTTTCGTGTGATTTATTTTGAATTCGGTAAGTTTTATTACGCGATATAGCATATGAGTAGGTAGTAAACATCAAAAATGATTCAATATAACAAACTAATACAATAGATCAAGATAGAGAATCAATTTTGACCTATCTAAATATTTTTGGTTGATTTAACTCTCTCGCTAATGCGATACCTTAACCACAGATATGACGCGATTGTATGTACTATTACGATCAATGATCGTAATTTGAGCTTTTCATTTAGCATTATCGGCACTGGAAAACCACTGAAGCCTAGAAAAATGCCTTTTAATGCCATATTGAGCTGTAAAGCCTGTATAGAAAATGTTAGCTGAGGCATTGGAAATGTTTTCTTTCATTGATAATGTAAATTTGTTTTCAAATTGTGTGTGAAAAGTGGCACGCTTGGTTTTCATACAGATGGAGGGACATGCGTTATCTAGGTAGATGTATGTCTGTGACCTAAACAAACATTAGTTAGGTACTTGGTATAATAACGTTTTCTTCATTTTTCCCTCAAAACATGATCCTTGTAAGGAAGTTTCGGTTTCGGTTTCGGCCGAAACTAAGACATTTGCCGAAATTCGGTTTCTGTTTCGGTTTCGGTCGTAAAAAACAGCTTCGGTCAAAACTACAAATGTTGAAAGTAATACCTCCAAGAACTTGCCATCAAACAGCGTCTATTAGCCGGGCGAGCACGGCCCCTGTGATAGGCTTGAGTCACGCATTTTATCACGGTTTTTGCTCCCGAACTGTGACAAAAATGTGTGACTCAGGCCAGACAGTAGGCCGTGCTCGTCCGGCAGCATTAGTCACTGTCTGGACAACTGAAATTCGTTGGCCATGCCAGGCACTATTTGGATTACCTAAGCCCCAAGACTAGTGACATTCTATTGACAACAGCATTCGCGATTGGAAAAATGCATGGGACTGTCAAAATCTATCGAGATGTCACGTGATAAATTCCTTTCATTCTGGCATTTCGTTCATCTCCATCTCTGTCGTAGATATTCGATTTCTTTCTTCTTCGTGTGAGGATTTGGGAACCCCACAGGCCTCTGGCTTGGCTATTTCAGACTTACATTAACTATATAAGTCCAGGTTTCATCACGATGTTTTCCTTCTCCGTTGCCTGTGATGTCCTAGATAAACTTAGAAAGTACATATGAATATGAAAAAGTCACATTGGTACTTTCCCGGATTTGAATCCACTACCACAAACACGTGAGGCGAGGTCGTAGGCACTGGGCCACCACGACATAATAATATTCGATTGGAGGCTCTGTTAACGAAACTTTTACCAGCGTCAGGCACCCTGACGTGGCAGCTAAAGGGATGATGTTTATGGCCGGTCTACGGGTCCCAAGACCAGCAGTGCGCGTCTTTTGCAAAATGATGATCATGATTCCAGCTTAAAAGCGGCACTCTAACAAGAAAAGTATTCAGTATTCAATGTTATAGCTATGAAAAAGGCAAACGAATAATACAACAATCCGTCTAACTAGGAAGGAAGTGATCACGTAATAGAGATTTATCGAAAACCCGACGATTTATCGGTACGGCTTATACCGATAAATCGTTGGGTTCACAAGAATGATGAAACGCGTATCCACTCATTTGTAGTTATGGATCTGCCTTGCATTTCCTCAACTATCTTTGGGTCATGCGTGATCGAATCAGAAATGAAGACATCCGCAAGAGAACCAAGGTTACTGACATAGCCCGAAGAATTCCCAAACTTCAGTGGCAGTGGGCAGGGCACATTCCTCGCAGAACGGATGGCCGTTAGGGGTCTAAAAGTTCTAGAGTGGCGACCGCGTACCGGAAGACGCAGCGTTGGAACTGTTGGAAGGCCTCCCTCTAGGTGGAGCGACGACCTGGTTAAGGCTGCGGGCGTCTGGTGGATAAGAAACGAACAAGACCGATCAGTGTGAAGACGCTTGGGAGAGGCACTTCAGGGCGGACAAGAAGTTTGCCGAGAACTACAGCAACTACCTACCTATTAGGTTAATATGACCACATGTATCAGGTTTTCGGATTTAGACTACCGGTAGCAACTGGCCCAGTAGTAAACGACTCTTTGTGTCCATTGGCCTTGTTTGTTCTGTCTCCTCCATGATATGGAAGGAAGTGGAAATTTTTATTTATCCTACTCCTCCATTATTTTTTTCTGATTAATTTTGTTGCGGGATCCAAGACAAACAGTCAAATTCATTCTCAGCGCTTTTCTGGTGGTTGCCATTGTTGATTCTGGTTTTTAGGAGTTGCAGTGGTTTGGAAATAGTGCGGTGGGTAGCAACTGTCCAAAATCTTAAAATGACAGCCAGAAAGAGGTTGAAAGCAGTATAACATGCTTTTCGAGAAACGGAAGGGTCTCGACATGGCTTTTTTCACTGAATAACATTGAAAAATGTCTGGACTTGATATATAATGGATGTACCCTCATACACAAACGACCTCGGCAAGCGTTCCATAACCTTGAAGATCGACCCGGCCAATCGAATTTCATTACTTCGGCTATTATGGCATACTGTTTCGAAATAGCGTGCCTTTACGAGCGCAAAAACAGTCTTATACATTGGTTCAACAGAACCAGGTGACGACCGAAGGTTCTAAGAGCCCTCTAACAACAAGGGGGCCGGATGTATCAACAAACGGTAAAAATATGCACGATATGATCGCTGGAACATCGTTTTACATTGTAAATGTATCGATCCGCACGGCATTACGGAGCTTCGAAGCATATTTTTCGTTTTGTAGAATTCTTCAGTCAAACTTAGTTCCGAAGAGTTTTAAAAAGCTTAAAGTTTGAATTATAATGTACGTATCTATGTGCGTACTGCAAACACGTCGATTCTTTCCCAAAAACGACTTTACGTATTGCATATTACACTCTGAAACGGAAAGGTTATGCTCCTTTCCATTACCAATATTTTGACGTGGAATTGATTGTAAAGAACTAGCTGTGCCCGCGGCTTCGCTCCCGTCATCTGCCCACCCTACCCTACTTAACTGCCTGCCTACCCTACATACCTACATACCAATTTTTTTTCTAGTGTCATTCTTTCGCGTAGAATCTTAACACCGCGATTCAGAAAATGACTTAAAATGCACAACGACATCTATCGAACAGCGAGTTAAACTGTCCGAGTAACTGGATTGCGTGTGCTGTGATAATTTTACTTCTTGAACACTTTAAATTCATCTAACTTATGATAGAGTGAACCGATTGCGATGAAACAAAAACTAAGTAATTCTTCAAGTTACGCACAATTTTTATGTATAAAAGTTATCTACATTGGTTTCGTACATTTCACGTGATGCGTGCTCAAATAAACTGACAAAAAGACAAAAATTCCAAAAATGCTGGAAATGGGTTCTGTTGGTTATCCTTTAACACCCTGGCTATTTTTTTTGGAAATTTTTTCGAAGTACAAAAATTATTTTTCTACAGATTTATTATATGTATTGATGATATTGATGATGATGAACGAAAGCGGAAGAATCAAGATAAAACTTCACTAATGGTATTGTGTAGTATACAATACATTTCTTTCAACTTTTTCGGTATACAATACCGAAAAAGTTGAAAGAAATGATTCTGATTCTTTGAAGGAATCGACTCGTTTGCTTTGGAGAATTCACTTACGCAAGTAGGCTGCTGGTAAAGATTGAAATTCACTGCCGGAGTCCGTGTTTTCGGAGAACCAAAAACAGATTGGCATAGGTACTTACCATTACAAACTGTTTAGTGGCGATCACTTTTTTTAGTTGTGTACTATCTTGGAGTACGATAATAGTACATTATGGTACAAGTGTCTAATGATGGTGATTACCGCTGAGGCGCCATTGAGACCCGATCCGTTAGGTGAGGGTTTCAAGAGAGCCGAGGACGGTAATCATCAATACACACGTGTATCATACGACGTTTTTCAACACACTTGTGAAGAAAATAATACTAAAATAACTGTAATTCAACAGTGAAAGCGAGTTGTGAAAAGAATTTTCACAATGGCGGGTAAAATATTATCAGTTTTCCTATGCGCACCCATCTAACAATGGCGATCGGCCATTAGCCTAAAAGAATCGAGGTTTCTTTTTTCTTGGTTTTTCACTGATGGCGTTTTAGCCACGTACAAAATGGGAAATTTTAAGTTTTCTTTATTACAGAGAAAACAGAAGTTATATTTGAGTGAAAGTTTTATTTATTAAACACGTACAAGTTGAAATTATCTATAGTTGCATGAAATGAGCAAGCAATAGATACAATAATTTATTTGTAATCTTGAGCACGGTCTTTTTGGTATCGAAACTTTTTTTAAGAACAAAGCAACTCAACCAATAAAAAAAATCTCCACTTGTGAATAATAGCAATGAAAAAGTCACAGTTTGATTACAGGTGTCATTATGTGCCTAATTGCGGTGAAATTAGAGCCACTTTATGAGCAAGTGTGTTGATAAATATATTATATCTAGTTATGTTTTCTGCGAGTGCATTGAGCTCGTTTTCGAAGATTTTTGGGCACAAGACGGGTTCAAATAATGTAAGAACAGAGTCCGTTGTGGATGAACTGATCCAGTGAGCCGAAAAATCAAGGATCAAGGCCGTCTGACAATTTTGATAAAATGTTCAGTCAAGATCTCGAATTCTCGACTCTGGCGTCTAGACTGCGAATTGGTTACACTGCGTGCATCAAAGTTCGTCTATGAACAGATATCCCGGCGAATACACCGGCTATCGCTGAAAACCAGCGCTGTGGCTCTGTCTCGCACTCGAGTCCCAGCATTATGCTGAGCGATTACCGTTTTGCGTGGTTGTGACGCATACTTTGTATTTGTATTTAGGTTTTTCCTTTTGTTTTTTAGGGTTCCGTACCCAAAGGGTAAAAACGGGACCCTATTACTAAGACTCCGCGATCCGTCTGTCTGTCTGTCCGTCTGTCACCAGCCTGTATCTCATGAACCGTGATAGCTAGACAGTTGAAATTTTCACAGATGATGTATTTCTATTGGCGCTATAACAACAAATACTAAAAAAAGAATAAAATAAATATTTAAGTGGGGCTCCCATACAACAAACGTGATTTTTATGCCATTTTTTGCGAGAATGGTTTTTATGGTGTGCATCGTGCCTGGCGCAAATACATATTTTCTTTCTTTTCTTTTTTCTTTACGAGTTAGGATTAGGATGCTGAATGAAAAAACTGGGCATTCTGGCGCACATGATGCAGCTGCTGGAATGCGTCCTGCCTATGCCCAGCTTCAGGTTTGCAATATGTACAAGGTGGGCCAAAAGAAATCATCCTATTGGAAGATGCTCTCATTTTTGCAAATGGCCGCCAATGTCAAATCTGATTTGAAATTTGTGAACTAGACAGATGCAGAATACAAGTGAACAAGCCATGGAGCTATACACTCCTCAAGAACGCGGCATAATCGTGTCTATTTTTTGACGGTTTTTCGACCAAAATCATAATGAGCGATGAGGCTCATTTCCACCTCAGCGGAACAAGCAAAACTATCGCTTCTGGGGCACCGAAAATCCACGAGTGATGCACGAGGAGCCATTACACCCGCTCAAAGTGACTGCATGGTGCGCTGTTTACGCTGGAGGAGTCATCGGGCCATTTTTTTTCGAGAATGCCGCTGGCCAAACGACGACAGTGGACGGTGCCGCAATTGGAGGAATTAGGACTGAGGGACATGTGGTACCAACAGGACGGAGCAACGGCACACACTGCGCAAGCCACAACCGATATTCTGAAGGCAGCGTTCCCGGGTGCCTCATCTCTCGTTTTGGCGATTTGCACTGGCCCGCAAGATCGCCCGATTTAAGCGTTCCAGACTTTTTTTGTGGGGTTTTTTGAAGTCCCGTGTTTACGTGAACAAGCCCGAGACTCTGGAAGCTCTCAAGGACAACATTCGACACGAGTGCGAGAATCTGTCGCCCGAAGTTCTCGCCGAAGTGATTAACAATGCCATAAAACGAGCCCGTATGGCAATCAATTGTGACGGCGCCCATTTGGCCGATATAATCTTCTCGACTTGACCAATAAAATTCTAAAGGTTCAAATAAACATAATCAAAAAACAGAATCGAAGTTTTTCATTTAGAAAAAAAAAGAGAGCCAAACAACATCGGATGACTTCTTTTGGCCGACCTTGTATGTATAAGCTGTTTTGGTTGACAATTAAGAACCTGTTTCCAAATTCGAAATAAAATATAACCCGATAGGCTTGCGTTTGATCACTATCTTACCTGATGGTAAGCGATGCTGTGGTCGACGGTGAAGCACGCTTGCCTAGAAGTTACCTATTCACTCTTGACTTAAAGGCCCCTGAATCATTTAGAAAAGCAGTGACTTTAAGTACCAAGGTATTATTACCAGCCAAATTATTAATTCCCAGCCATTTTTCCAAAGGTGACAATAATCCTGTTTACAAATCTCCTTCTGAAATGAAGGTGTCTTTGATTAACATAATGTGTTTTTCGTGAAAATTTATACGAAATACCTACAGCGAATAAATATTTTTACCGTATTCTCTCAGTATTCCCTGGAGGGGTGAAAACCTTGTAAATGGGTTGTATAATCAACACATTGAGATTATTTCAAGTCCCATGAAACTGTGATAATCTAAATTGTCTTTATACTAGCTTCTACCAGCGGCTTCGCCCGAATGAAAGTCAAACATCCCGAGGGAAAATGTGCTATGCCTGACTAATCTATCTCTGTGCCAAATTTCATCCAGTTCCGTTCAGCCGTTCTGGTGTGATTGAGTAACAAACAAAGTTTGTGAGGATGTATGGATGGATGGATGTTTGTTACTCTTTCACGCACAAACTACTGAACGGTTTTTGATGAAACTTTACAGAAATATAGCTTATACATCCGAATAACAATAACACATGGGCTATGAATTAATAAAGATATTGGGCTAAGTACTAATATAACGGGGCGTACCTATCTGCGGGCGGCAGCTAGTACGTTTGTAACGGGAAGTGGGTCCGAATACGAAAATTATTTCTGTTAACAAACGACGTTTTTCAACACACTTCCAAAGAAGCAATAAAAATTCACTAACACAATATTTTTGTATCAGCAACGACATGCACCAACAAAAGTTTGTGGAAGAAAAATGTCTTGCGAATTTATTTCATGCGCCGTGGTTGATTTTTGTGAGCGCTAGCCACTGCACTTTACAGCACGAGTACAGGCACGAGTGTGGAAATAGAAAACGAAACAGACTGCGCGTGAAATATCTACAATGCAATATGAGCCTAGAAGTAAGTTAAAATTTTACTGCAGTACCGCACGTCTCAGCCCTTTTTATTTTTATTTTATGGGTTGGAAATCATCCAATGACTTCTCCCGCTCTGGGTGAAGCGGGAGGGCATGTCGGACTTTTACTGACTAAAACCCACCCGTGTTCCTTCATTTGCTTGTGCCAGGGCCGCGGTAACTCTCTTTCAAATTTATCCGCAACCCAGACAGACGTCTCACCCCTGCTGTCACATACTACCGCGTAACGACTCGCCTCGTGTTCCAAAACGCCACTAAATTTTAATCTACCTGCACATAGCCAACAAGAAATATGGGAATGCACAGGAGTTGGTTGTAAAGCCTTTGCACACTTGAAAAATCTATATTTAGACAAGCATAGACAATTCAGTTGTACTGAAAACTATGTGCTAGAAACCCAATAATATTGTCCTTGGGTATACTTGCATTGTGCAAGTGAGTTTATCTGCAGTTGGTGTTTAATTTCATTAAAAGTGTCTAATGGCGTCTGGTAGTTAGCTTTGACCCCTCATATGCCTTCCAAAGGTCCAGAGAGTCCTCAAATATGTTTGTATTCATTTATTTATGAAAATAAATGCAATCCGTACACATACATTTCAGAGTTCATTCAGATACTTCCACAGTATTAAACCGAACCCAGTAAAAAATACTGCTCCACCAGAATATAGAGCAGCCCGTTTTACAGGTGTGCTTGGAAGCTTCTATGCTTTTGGAGGAAGCTAGGCTGGCTATGTTAGCCATTGGCCCCACGCACAATGAACCAAATGGAAGTCTAAGTGCGGAAACGGGAGTCCCTACCACTACAGGTCTGCTTTATTGTATATGTTTTGTACAGCAATGGCGTAGGTAGTTGTTTGAGCGAGTTCACACACACAACAGTATAAAAATACTGATCAGTTTTATCGGATGTCCATACTTGTAAAAATTTGGTTGGTCTGATCTGTTGAAACGGTACTGTAAATGTGGTGTGAACTTCACCTCCAGTAGCAACGGATCCGTTAAAATCTTTTCTTTCTCTGAGAGAGAGAAGAAATTATCCTGGAAATATGAATATTCTGTGTGAACGTACCCTTAGTACCTACTTAAACTTAGTATGATTAGTAAATAGAATTGCCAGACTTTGCCCACTGGTGAGCATAGGGCTCCCTATTTTTGTGCCTATCCCTATGCTCCTGTGCCACCCTTATCCAAATAACAGAGACTAGACTTGAGGATAAATTGAATAGAAACTTAGAAACCACAAATAATTTTGATAAATTATAAACTATTTAAAGTAATTTGAAGAATAGTGTTCCAAATTGCTCTTAAGGACAAAATTTAAATGCCCATGTAAATTATAGGTACGAAAAATAGTATTGAAGTATGTAGGTAAGTTCTTTAGGAAACTAATAATAGCTACCTATATAAATAAATTGTTCAAAGACCAATGTTTAGGAAATAATGCTGTAAATTTTCATATGTATTGAATACATACCTTTTACAAATGCAGTTCAACTTATAATTAATTTCTTATAAAATTTGCTTATAAATTATTTATGAAAGTGTTAAAATAATGCTGCTATATTATTGTGGATGGGTAAAACATGATTTGTGCATTGATGTAAAAATACAAATAGCATTTTCTGTTATTAAATAAATCCTTGCACAAATAGGCTAAATAAAAATTACTGGGCAAACCATTCTCAAAAAAAACTTAACTTTGTTTACAAACATTGTGTTTGTATAGCTAAAAACACAATTACTACAACATTTGAAGTAATTTTTAGAAGAATTGTGCAGAATGGTTTGTCTGAAAAATAGTTTTGAGTAATCCACTTACCAGTATAGGATGTAGAACTGTAGGAATCGGCAGATGAAGCTGACAGTGATCTGCTTCTGTATCGCGCAGATTTTTTCAAGGCGCTAGATTTCCCGCGCTGGCCCTCGAATTTGCCTGCTGCTGCACCAGCTTCGGTATTCCCGCCACGCACCTGCCCGGGGTCCGTCACAGGACTATCACTCGGCACATTAGCCGCCACAACACTTTCTTTTCTACTCGAATTTGAATTCAGCTGATTCGGCTCTCCATGTCCATGACCGTCAGACATATTTGAATTTTTATTTTTTAAATATTATTTTTCTAAGAGTAATTCAATTAGAATTTACGGTTTTCTATATTAAAACCTCTTTGGTATTTTACGCTTATATTTTCTAATTTCTTCCAATATTCATACACAAGAACGATGAAATAAGAATATCAATAATAAAAACAGCAGTACAAACAACCGCAGTGGCGATTAAAATAAATTTGAAGACCGGGGAAACACTTTAAGGTACAAAATTAAATTCTTAATATAGTATGACTTTATCTTGTTATCGGTAAAGTCATGAAAAACTAAAAAATTAAATAGAACAGATGGAAAATACAATTTCTTCAGATATCCGCCCGAGCAAAAACGCACACCCCACTTCCATGCTTCACCCCCGCAACTGAAATGTCATTTTTTCGATCGGCATTCAGCTAGGGATTGCATTAGACTTACGGTAAACCGTAAACTCAAATAAATATTTTCCGATTATCATAATGATATTATTAACCCAAACAATCTTGCAATATGTTTATAAAAAACCTGTGAATTTTTAACTTTGATATTTTTCTGCCAAAATCATTACCGCTATCCACCTACCAATCAAACACATTTTACACCGTAATACCACGCACAGGGTTTGCAGCAATGTTACAAAAAAATATGATGAAGCCAACATTCATTCAAGTTATGTCATTGTACTACTACCTTTTTTGTTTACTTCCTTTTAATTTTGTGCATGTTAACTTTGAGTGGCAAACCGGTTTTACCGGTTTTTAGTCCACGAAGTTTTGTTTAGAAACTCTTACGCCCATCACTATACTCGCCAATATGGAAGTGAAACGTATGTCAACTACTGCGCGACCAAACAACTAGGAAATAAATAACTCAAAAATACTTTCTATTATTTAACTTGGTGAGTAAATATTTACAAAATTAATAATTAAGCTATTGTTTTACAAATTTCACTGAAAATCATCAATTTTTATGCACCGTTCATAAATGGAAATGTACCCGTTTATCGTCATCATAGCATTAACCGGCGAACAAAGATATTTTTGAAAAGATACATAGCCTATAAATATTCATATGTTATTTGAAAGCGTTGTAAACAAAACCTTTTTGACGTATTCTTCGAGTTTTCATTGATGATTTTCCTGTACATTTTTGAAAACATACATGCGTGACATTTTAGTTGTCATCATGTTTACATGTCATGCATTTTATTATTTTTCGTATTTAATGTAGAGGAAAGGTGTTAGAGCGTGTATATTTATCTTAACAAGCGTCATATTGTGTAAAGTTAAGTGATAATGTCGTGTAAATAGTTGTTTTGAAGATATTGAGCCAAGGCTGAACATCTCGCTAATTTATTGAACACACACGCTTTGACATGTGCAATTCCATTTTTTTTATTTTGTTACCTCATGATGATGGAAACATTCGTCATTCAGCCTACGATTTGGAAGTTTTGAGTTGATACTTTTTTCTTTGAATTTATTTGGTCATTCCATTTATTTACTTCAGAATTTGGCACAAAAATACAATAACTGCACATTTGTTGTAACAATTTGACGTTCATAGTGCCTTTACGTTATACATCAACTGTGTTACCAAGTTACCACTGATGTGTGTTGACAGATTGTACCTATTACTGGCTGTTACTTTAGAGCTACCAAAGCCATTTTCAGGATTAACTGAATATTTTGCAGATGAGCATATTAGAAATTATACCAATTAGATGTTTACCTATCCTCATAGAATCAGACCATTATTATTAGAAATCTAACATATATGGATTGAGTGCAAAATACATCTCAGTTGCACAAATCATACTACACCGGTCATAACTGACAGCTGGCTATCAAAGAGGTCATATTTTGTAATCTATTTAATATTATTATTATTTGGTTAGACACACTAGCAGCTAATTAGCTGATGCGTGTGTATCAAATAGCTTGGAGATATTTAATCTATCCAGTCGATTCTTGAAGCAGTTCAGTGAGGGAGCCGTCACAACATTCTCCGGGACTATTCCATGCAGTTTCAACTCTGTTAGATAGGAAATGCTTCAAAGGCATTTTTTTTAGATGAATTTTCCCATAACTTTAGGGAATGCCCACGCAAATGTTTGTTGGCATTATCTATGGCACTCTAACTACACCAAATAGGGCCAAGCACTAAATGCCTAAGGTGTTCAAAATTACTAAAGCAATTAAATATGCCCAGAGATAACAATGGAACACCATTCAAACGGTTGTAAATACATAAACAAACGAGTTTTCTCATGGGGGTAGGTAGAAAATAAAGATGTCCACCCGCTTGCTGTAAATATTTTTGCCTACCCATTGAATGTTAATTAGTTTCTGCTGTTAAAATCACGCATACTGTGTCTACAGTACGCGTGACTTTTCAGAGGATAACTGGTTGAATGCCCGTAATTACTAAAATAATTAAAAAGCCATTGTCTCCCGTGGATATACGTTTTAGGCACTCAAGGCGTTAAAAATAACCATCAAATACTATGGTCCCTTTGTTCTCTTTTGTCATCCTCAATTCTCATACCATTATTCCTTCAGAATGTTGCCACATTAATAAAACAATAGCTTAATCCAATGTTATTGCTTCTACTTTGCGGAGAGTAAAGTATCAGCTTCCAATGTTCCAAACATAGTTTATCAACAAAAACTACTTAGTTTGTATAATACATTTAATGATAAAGAGTTTTGTACTTGTAAAAACCGTTACTATAACAATTACAACTTTTATAAACTCACTAAGGTTGGTAAGGCTGGCTATGTTAGCCAGTACCTGGGTGTACTTCACCGTTGACCGCATCATCGCTTACCATCAGGTGAGATAGTGGTCCAACGTGAGCCCATCAACAGTATAAAACAACATGGGAACAAATTAGGTCCAGTATTTTGATCCGTAGTTAACTCAATGCGTCTATTTGTCAATTGTTAGTCTAACAAACTGGCAAATAATTAACTCTCCAACTTATTTGCCATTTGTGAGGCAAACAACTGATAGATATCGGTGTTCTACCAAAATTTGCCACCATTGGTTAGCATAAGTGAGCCTTTGCCGCACTTAGACTCCCATTTGGTTCGTTGTGTGTGCAAGCCTCCTCTCTGTGAGAGGAAATGGGCCATAATCCAACGGATTGGTGGATGTCGTATGTATTCGAATTTTGATTTTAAGACATTTGTTGTGCAAGCCGGTTCTATGTTCTATGTTATGGGGTTTGGTTTCCGCACTTAGTCCTTCAGGTGGACCATTGTGTGTGGGCCATGGCGGCCGTTGGGTGGATTATTCCAACCAGCCCACCTCCCTCCAGAAGCTTATTAGGGCTCCTGGTTTCCTTAGAACTGTGCAAGCCGGTTTGCTCACAATTTTTCCTTAAACATTTTGAGAGTGGTGATGTAATAATTTACACAAAGTAAAGTGCCTGCCTGACCGACGACCTACAACTTGAAAGTCGCGGCCTTTACTGCTCGGTCGGTCGGGCCACCACTGCTCTCCGGCGTAACAAACAAACAGACAGACATACAGAGTTAATTTCGCATTTTTGATTAGTATGGCCTACCCATTACCAAAGCGATTAATAGTGTGCAAATACGCAGTCAATACCCCAATTAACCTTGATTTACTCCCCAAGGTCATCAATATAACAATACATAGAGATATTTTACGAGACTTAGATAATGTATGATAATTTATTTCATAATAAAAACTACTCCAATGGCTTGTGTGATGTGACGTCACTATGATAATATTTCTTAAAAGATTTGGATGTATTTATTTATCTTCTCAACGAGGCATCGTTGGTTGAATGGTATCAAGTGCTTCTGGTGAGCATTGAGGTACTGGGTCAGATGCCCGGGTCTGGCATTGTTGTTTTCAACCCTCGACGGGAAAAGAGGGACCCCGTGTGTACCTGTGTTTGTGTATCTGTCTGAGGCATCATAGCTCCTAAACGGATGAACTGATTTTGATTACGTTATTTTTAACACGCTTTTATTAGCTTGGTATGTATGTATCTATGTAACGGAATCTTTGAAAGTGATTTTAACCCCTTTCAAAACGTCGCCGCGTCGGATTGATTTGAAACTTTGCACACTTATCAAGGACCGAAGAAAATGCAATAGTTTAAATAGTTTGTCCCATTATCCTTACCAGGATCTTCAGGAAAGGCGACTTTTTAGTTCAATTTACCATTAAATAGTGTTTTTTAGGTTTTAGAACTGCAATTTATTTGTTTGTAAGGTGACATTATCGGAAGTGTTCTTAGCTATGTTTGATGAAAATCGGTTTAGTCGTTCAAAAGTTGTGGGCGTTTTACTTTAATAATCGGGGTATTTTTGCAAGATATCGTGTCATAACTCGTGTTCGATGGATTGTTGATCGAAGCGTGTCTCATCATCTGCCTAGCCTTTTCCCAACCATATTGGGGTCGGCTTCCAGTCTTACCGGATTCAGCTAAGTACCAGTGTTTTACATGGAGCGACTGCCCATCTGACCTCCACAACCCAGTAACTGGGTAACACGGTACCCCTTGGCAAGACTGGTGTCAGATCTCAAGCTTCTGACTACCCGTAACGACTGTCAAAGATCTTCAAATGACAGCCGGGACCAACGGCTTAACGTGCTTTCCGAGGCACGGAGGAAACTCAGTATGTTGAAATGGTCACCCATACACGAACCGACCTCGTCAAGCGTTGCTTAACCTTTATGATCGACCCGTGCGGCTGTTATTATTTAGCCACGAGCTCCTCAGCGTGTCTACTACTAGATAAATTACGTAGCTTAAAAAAACCGGCCAAGTGCGAGTCGGATTCGCGAAGGGTTCCGTACCATGAACGAAAATAATGGCAAAAAAATCACGTTTGTTGTATTGGGAGCACTCAAAGATTTATTTTATTCTGTTTTTAGTATTTGTTGTTATAGCGGCAACAGAAATACATCATCTGTGAATATTATTTCAACTGTCTAGTTATCACGGTTCATGAGATACAGCCTGGTGACAGACAGACGGACCGCGGCATCTTAGTAATACCCTTTTTTATCCTTTGGGTAAGGAACCCTAAAAACGAAATAAAAAAAATTGTCGGGCGATTCTGATTTTTTAGAAAGAAAGAAACTAGTACTAGTTCTACTTGCAATGTATATGTATGTATGTTTGTTTGTAACTGTGTTCGGGTCAAATCTTACAACCGAATTTTAAAGCAGTTATCCTCAACCGATCAAAATGAAATTTTGCATACACGTTTAGTTTGGATGACAATGCATGGTTAATAGCTAAGTGACGTCATTCTAAATCCAATATGGCGAACGGCCCAAGATGGCGGACTAGTTATTTTTGTGCACTGCTATGATATCAGTATAAAATGAAAGGGTTTGCTGAGAAGAATACGAAAAAGCTTATTTTAAAAAGTTTTTTTTTTAATAAGCTTTTATTACTTGTGCCATCTGAAATTCTCAGCCCGGTTGATGGCAATAAGCTCGCCCCCTCCTATTACATGGGATTTAAACATGGCGGCTAAATGTGGGTGAACTATAGGTGTCCCTCTGCCTACCCTTTTGGGGCAGTACGGGCGTGATGTTATGTTTCATTCATCTTTTAAGGTTACACTAGTCGACGGCACGAACTATTTTGTGCGCGGGGTTAAAATGCCTGCTATCTTATCCGACAACTCGTGCGAAAGAGATAGATGCTGTGATGAGCACTAAGAAGCTAGTTCGCGTACGAATTAGCACTTTTCCAAGTTTGTAACGAAATGGATGATGATTTAGGAAAACGAGCGCGCTAAATTTATAAACAGACCTATTTTGAACGTACATCGTCAAACAGTGGAGTAATCCCTAGACTACGTTTGTATGGAAGAATGATCGACTAGTGTAACCTTAAACGACCTAACTGTTTCTTGGTGTTGAATCTTTTTGAGAGGTAAAAGATGTCATAAATGTTGTAAGTGATTAGGCAATTTAAAATTGAATTAGGTGTGAGATCAAAAGGTATTTACCTACTAAAATATTAACTATAGTTACTCTGGAATATTGTAGCTTGCCTTGATAGGTGAGAGAATTTTTAAAATCGGTTAATATTTTTTGAGTTTATCCATTACAAAAAAATACAATCAAATGTTTCCTCTTTATTTTATTAGAGTAGATCCTTTGAAGTTTAAAAACCAAGATACTAAGCACAAATCAGCCGGACGAGCACGGCCTACTGTGACAAGCTCGAGTCACACATTTTTATCACAGTTTGGGAGTAAAAACCATGATAAAATGCGTGACTCAAGCCTATCACAGGGGCCGTGCTCGCCCGGCAGGGTCAGGTAACCATCCATCCAGGCTCAACGTGCTTTCGGCGGCACGAAGGAATCCCTACTGAGATTCTTCCGTGCCTCTGAAAGCACGTTAAGGTGTTAGTCCCGACTGTCATTTGTAGCTTTTTGACAGTTTATACGATAATCGTAAACCTGAAAATCGGACATCAGTCTTTGCCAAGGAGCAACGGAGATGCCCTCACGCCCCTAGCCACCGCAAGAGGCGCCCCGGGTGCGGGCGTCGGGAGTCGCAAGCCGATGCCCAGCCACCAGAGGCGCGGGCTTTCGGACGGCGAGCTACGCATTGCTCATTGCAGTAATGCTCGCGAAGGAGGAGGCGGAACGCGTGAGGGTAACGCCCTCGCACCCCTAGCCGCCGCAGGAGACGTCCCGGGCGTCAGGAGTCGCAAGACGATTCCCGGCCACCGTAGGCGCGGGCTTGTGGACGGCGAGTAACGGGTGGCTCGCCGTCCGATAAGGACCAGGCTCGGGTCGAGGGCGAGTAGTTTTCACGCGCGCCTCAAAGAGATGTCAGCAAAACTGACGGGGCCCGCTAGGGCCGATGTCTGTCTGGGTCGCGGATAAGTTTGAAAGAAAGTTACCGCGGCCCTGGCACAAGCAACTGAAGGAACACGGGTGGTTTTTTTCAGTAAAAGTCTAACACGCCCTCCCGCTTCACCCAGAGCGGCAGGCTTATTAAGTATATTGCAAGAGCAAAACGATAGCAATTATTGCGCAATAATTGCTCGTCAACCGCGAATCCGAATTGTATCAGCGATAGCCACACCATAGTAATATTTCGATAGTGCTGCCTCTATGGAACAATTAGATAACTAAAATGTTCATTTTAACACAGGATGATCGCGATTATATTGACCAAATTGGTTGTCAAATTTGTGTAATTACTTTTTCTCTTGTTGGTGGTCGAATGCCGACCGCTCCCAAATTTCTAAGTAGGTATAGAAGTTTTATCTATACTATATATACTATTATTATTAATATTATAAAGCTGAAGAGTTTGTTTGTTTGAACGCGCTAATCTCAGGAACTACTGGTTAGAATTGAAAAATTCTTTTTCTGTTGGATAGTCCATTTATCGAGGAAGGTTATAGGCTATATAACATCACGCTACAACCAATAGAAGCCGAGCATAAATGAAAAATGTTGCAAAAACGGGCAAAAATATTCCGTTTTGAGAGCTTTTGTTGCGTGCGCTGCGTGAACGGTTTAAGTTACGCAAATATAATGTATGATGGAATTGTTTTTCTTTAAAAGTTCTAAAAAAAAGTCCGCGACAGCATATGTCTATCTTTTAAGATTGCATCAAAATAGCAGCTTTTATGTTCTAAATTTTAATTAGATCGCCGCCGCCGGTAGAAACAAAAGTTTACAGGTTACATTCGTATAGTTGTAAGGGTAGGTAGGGTAAGGTAGGGTAGGGTAGGTAGAGTAGAGTAGGTAGGGTAGGTAGAGTAGAATAGATAGGGTAGGTAGGTAGGGTAGTTATGGCAAATAAAAAAATTTGGGTAGGTAGGCAGTTGACGGGAGCGAAGCCGCGGGGGTCAGCTAGTACTCCATAAAAGTTAGCTTGATCTCTGCGATAGCTGCCAGTATCAATAGCGCTTGACAGGGTAACAATAACGTATATGTCAGTTTGAAATATGTCGCAGAGATCAAGCTATCTTTTACGAAGTATAGAGGTCTTTGGCGGATTTTTTCGAAATAATTCCGTTTGACAATCAATGAGTGACAAATTATTAGCTACGTAATCCTGATGTTTATGACATACAGCGATCGAACGCGCGATCGCTGCGCAATTATTGCTGATTGCTGTTTCTTACGTAATATGCTTATGGGTAAAGTCATTGGATGATTTTCCAACCAAAAAAAAAAATCTTGCCAAGAAGTACTGTGTTACGCAGTTACTGGGTAGCCTGCATCAGATAGGCAGTCGTTCCATGTAAAATAATGGTACTCAGATACATCCGGTTAGACTAGAAGACCCTGACATTGTATTAGGAAAACACTAGACTGATTGATATTGACTATATCATGTGTTTGATGAAATAATATTATTAGTCATCCAGTATGTTTGCCTTCGCCATCACACGAAGTTGCAAAACGCCACATGAGATGCTGCACCGTGACTCATAAGGCGACCATTCGTTACTAAGACCAAGTCACACGTGCTCTTTTGAGAGTCATACGCAAATCTCAACTGAATATGTAATTCAAATTGTGGTTCAATTGATAAGCAGCTCCGAGTTATCGGTTCATAATATACCTAATAGGGAAAAATCTTTCTCATTAAAGATTGATTCATAACTATTACGACAAGAGGTTGACAAGATTCCTGTTACGTACCTACTAAATACAGATGTCTCTTTCTAAATCCATTGTTTTTAAATCCGTTCGTGGTGTCCCAGTGGTAACGGCCCTGACATAGGTACGTGTCGTAGGTCGTGTGTTCGAACCAAGGCAGGGTTCTACTATGTGTAAATTATTTCATCAGCACTGCTCTAAAAGGGTGAAAGAAAACATCGTGAGGAAACCGGCATGTCCTAGATCCACAAATTCGAAGACATGTGACATCCACCAACACGCACTGGGCCCGCGTGGTGGATTAAGGCCCATTGCCTCTCAAAGACAAGAGGCCTTTGCCTCAACAATGGGAACGGTAAAAAAAGGTTTATGATGATGAAATCCTTTCATCGTTAGTTCGTATTGTATTAGTGCCTATGTCCGTATTCAAAAAATTCGATTAGACGGTCATTCGATAAAATGATGTTTCGAGGTCAGTCAGGTCATTCGCGATTTTAATGCTTGTCGGTTTCGAATTGATCTTGAAAGGATCTTGAGTGTGTTCGTGTGGTTACTGTTTATTATTAACTCCTTAATTTCTTTTATTCCAGCTAGTTATAATGTCGAGTGTTGGCCGCGGGAGAGGGTACACCGGTCGACATCACTTGCGGGAGACGCGGCCCGGTGACGATCGAGACGCCGAGGCGGACGCCGCGGCGCGGACGCTGGCAGAGCTTAGTCCCCGATCTACTGGTAAGTGTGTAGTGCAGTGTTGTGGGTAGGTACACTGGTAGACATCACTTGCGGCACGGTGACGATCGAGACGCCGTGTCGAGGACGCTGGCGGAGCTTAGTCCCCGATCTACTGGTAAGTGTGTAGTGCAGTGTTGTGGGTAGGTACACTGGTCGACATCACTTGCGGCACGGTGACGATCGAGACGCCGTGTCGAGGACGCTGGCGGAGCTTAGTCCCCGATCTACTGGTAAGTGTGTAGTGCAGTGTTGTGGGTAGGTACACTGGTCGACATCACTTGCGGCACGGTGACGATCGAGACGCCGTGTCGAGGACGCTGGCGGAGCTTAGTCCCCGATCTACTGGTAAGTGTGTAGTGCAGTGTTGTGGGTAGGTACACTGGTCGACATCACTTGCGGCACGGTGACGATCGAGACGCCGTGGCGATGACGCTGGCGGAGCTTAGTCCCTGATCTACTGGTAAGTGTAGTGTATGCACATCAGCTGAGACGCGGAGCAGAGCTCAGATAGACGTGTATCACTGTGTTGCCTGCTTTGTCTAAGGTGTGTTTTATTGATCCTGTGAAAATTACAGCAAGTGTCGTTTAGACTCTTCGGAGAACGTCGCGTCAGAACAGTGAAGTGAACTGTAAAGGAACAAATATCCCAAGCGGCACCGCAATCTATTTGTTGGCCGCTACGTCGTCGGCTTATCGACAAAAGCCCTGACGAGTGGAGTCCTCGGATTCCTCTTCGCTTCACCGTGGCCTGTGCATGACCTGACCACGGCTACTGAGGCCCCCCGCCTCGACAAAACGGGTGTACCTCGTGTTTACAGGAGGGTCCGGTGATGGACAGCCGCGGTGAGTGCTAACGCGTAACCGTGTTGCCGCCATAAGCGGCACAGGAAGACACCGTAGCGTTTTAGTGGGTTGAGGCCCGTTATACTGCGCTACCACGGTAAACATGAGAAAGAGACAGAACTACAAACAAAATTGACAATCTACCTGTATTTAGGTACGTTGTCTGGGAACAGTTATCTATTGACAGGTTTATGGTGTTCAATGTTCTATGTTGCTAAACAATAGAAAGAGACATTCATCAAGATGACAGGTTTACGATATTCAATGTTTTAAGTAAGAGTGAGTTAGCGTTACACAAAAAAAAGAGACAAAACATCACGTGTGGTTTGACAACCGCTCCTATTGTAATCCCCAAAGAATAATAAAATATGTTTTTTATGTTAGTTTGGCATTCGCACCCGTGCTTTCGACGGAAAAGATGTGCGGTTTTGAATATTTTTTCTGTGGTTTATTTCAATACTAGCTACCCGTCCCAGCTTCTCACGGTACATCTCGGTATGTCGGTAGCTCTTTCTATGAATGAAAACCATATCAAAATCCGCTGCGTGGTTTAGTAGTAATTAGCGGAGAAACAGAAATGACGTCGACAGACGCGAACAGTGGCTTTGTTTTATACAATTTTTCAAAATACGAGAAGTGTAATTGAGTGGATATACCTAAAATATTTTTGCACAGTAAAACGGATTTTCATGAACTAGATTAAGGTGCGGCGAATTATTTTAAAGTGTAGTGAAGACAGTTCTCATAACCGTGCGTGTATGACTAGATGTATGTACGTAAATAAAACAAAAAAAATTATGAAAGGATCGTGGCAGGTGGCGTGCTGTAGTTTCTGCGTATCCTCATGGGAAAAAGCGCGAGTTTGTGTATGTATGTGTAGTGAAGATTCATAATGGATTTGGAGATAGATTCAGGTGGGTGAAATGATATTTACATGTTCTATTTTTAGAAGGCATTTATTGCGGGTGTTTTCAATGTTTCACGCTAAGTATTTTGGCAGCAAAGCTAAATAGCATTTTTCTAGATGGAGTGTTTGTATATTTGTGAGATTTGTTAGTGTAACCTTACCCACGCAAGGAATCCTAGGCACAAATTAGAGAAGTTACTGACACAGATATTTAACTCTCTGAGATCGAGTACACGATTTTGAGCTCAATGTCCGTGAAGGTTGGGTTGATCCTTGACGGCTCGTACTAAGATCCCTGCACCCACCAACCACGCACGTCCCCTCGCACGCGCGAGCGGTGACAAGACAACCGACTAGCAAAGCAGTGACGGGACCGCGCGGAAGTGTAGGCATTATTCGCTGTAAGTACGGTCGAGTGAAGGAGGTCTGTCCTAGGTGAAGCGATAAACAATAATTTTGTTAAACGATATTTCCAAGTTTGCCCACTGCTGGGCCAAATATATTAGGATCGACTTCTAACCTAACCAGAGGTAAAGTTGTCGTCAGATAACAAAAAAAAGTAAACAAATCAAATACTTCAATCAACAATCTGCCCAGCCTTTTCAAATCATTTAAAACCAAATTTAAAACAATTCAAAATTAAGTTTACACACAGTTAACTTAAAAATAAATCAAAATAAATCATGGTGGACATCCCACCCATACGCACAAAACGTTTTGGGAACACTTTTATTATGCATAAAGCTAATGAGTGGAATGCCTTGCCCGAGTCTGTGTTTCCCGACAGCTACAATCTAGGGATCTTTAAGTCAAGAGTGAATAGGTTACTTCTAGGCAATCGTGATTCACCGTCGACCACATCATCGCTTACCATCAGGTGAGATAGTGGTCAAGCGCGAGCCGTTAGAGTATAAAAAAACTGGCCAAGTGCGAATCGGACTCGCGCACGAATGGTTCCGTACCATTATCTCAATAAACGGCAAAAATATCATGTTTGTTGTATGGGAGTCCCACTGAAATATTTATTTTATTTGTTGTTATAGCGGCAACAGAAATAAATCATCTGTGAAAATTTCAACTGTCTAGCTGTCACGGTACATGAGATACAGTCTGGTGACAGACGGCCAGACAAACAGACGTATCATGAAGTCTTAGTAATAGGGCCCCGTTTTTACCCTTTGGGTACGGAACCCTCATCAACTGCCTAGCCTTTTCCCAACTATATTGGGGACGGCTTCCAGTCTTACCGGACTCAGCTAAGTACCAGTGTTGCAGTGTTGGGTACGGAACCCTAAAAAACAATAAATGATGATGAGCTCCTCAATTTACCACCTACTTAATATTAATCAAAATCACCATTATTTTCAGACCCAACCAGGATGGAAGTGAAACGCGAAAGCGAGAGGGAGACAGTGGAGGCTCCATTGCCTGAGAGAGAGAAAGAGATGGTAGCGGACAAAGAAAAGCAGTCGCCTGTCGAAGAGGACACGACTCTCAAAGAGATGTTAAGGATCGACGAACAGTATGTTCCGCTGTTGACACTGGTAAGCAACTTAGTACCTTAAGGCGTATATATTCTCCAATGTTAACGCAGTACTGGCCGTGCGCCCACTCGGAGCCAGAATATCTGTATTGAACCTCCTTTTGGACGGTTGATAGGCTTATAAGGAACTACCTCGAATCCGACTCGGCTGGGCAGCGTTCGGGCAGTTGCGCGGTATCTTCTCGTCCAATTTACCAGTGTCTCAAGACGAAAGTCCATGACCAGTGTGTGTTGCCAGTGATTATTTACGGGACAGAGTCGTGGTCGCTCACAATGGGCTTCATCAGAAGGCTTAAAGTCTCCCAAAGGGCAATGGAGAGGGATGTGCTCGGCGTTTCATTGCGGGATCGAATCAGAAATGAAGACATCCGCAAGGGAACCAAGGTTACCGACATAACCCGAAGAATTGCCAAACTTATGTGGCAGTGGGCAGGGCACATTGCTCGCAGAACGGATGGCCGTTCTGGCCGATAAGTTTTAGAGTGGCGACCGAGTACCGGCAGACGCAGCGTTGAAAGGTCTCCAGCCAGGTGGAGCGACGACTTGTTCTGGCCGATAAGTTTTAGAGTGGCGACCGAGTACCGGCAGACGCAGCGTTGAAAGGTCTCCAGCCAGGTGGAGCGACGACTTGTTCTGGCCGATAAGTTTTAGAGTGGCGACCGAGTACCGGCAGACGCAGCGTTGAAAGGTCTCCAGCCAGGTGGAGCGACGACTTGGTCAAGGCTGCGGGCGTCCGGTGGATGCGAAACACACAGGACCGATCAGTGTCACGAAGCTTGGTGGAGGCCTATGTCCAGCAGTGGACGTCTTTCGGCTGAAATGATAAATATGAAAATACCTGTCTGCCAAATTTCATCTCCGTTCAGCCGTTTTAGCGTGATTGATATTATGTGTTTATCCAGGTCATAAATTACCAGTCTGCCAAATTTTATCCAAATACTTTCAGCTGTTTTTGGGTGTTTGAACGCAGCATACTCGTATAAGTTAGTAAACCCCTCTGCTATGTACAAAAGACGCTAATGTTAGTGAATTTTCGTTTTCAGCTAGAGCAGTTCTCGCCTGGTGAAGACGGCATACAATTCAACAGGAAGCTGAGACACTTCGAGACCACGGTGTCGTCCCTGTGCCCCGATGAAACGCGACTGCAGTAAGTATTGTTATATTACCTAAAAAAGTTAATAAAATCAAAAAAACCCGACGGCATATGAAGCGAACTAAAAATATGTAAACAAGAAGAAAATCATGCTGTGCATTTGGAGGATCACCTCCAAATGCACAGCATGATTTTCTGCGGTGGTCAGCCAGATCGCGAGTTAAAGTGCCAATAACTTGTTATTTTACCCTATTTATTGACATTATTTTTCGCTTTGTAGTATTTTGTTTTAGATGTCGGTTTGATTTTTTTTGTTAAAAAGTTTTTTTATTTATATCTTTAGTTTTTGGTAGGATCATTTATAGTCAAAGTTCATTTCATGGCGATTCCAATAGGCCGAAATACGACTAGGATACATTGTATTATTTCGGAGTTCCAGTGCCTATCTTCCGGCTTCATCGATGGTACCATTATCATCAGTACCATTTATTTATAAGTATTTGCTTCATCATAGTTAACTATTCGAGACATCTTATACCCGTGACATACTTAGCATCTGCAACTGATGAAGAAGACCACAGTTCCAGTGGCCATCTGTGGTCTTCTTCATCTTTTCCACTTCACCAAATGATACGTTCCGAGTGCAAATAATTGTATTGTTGATGAAAATACCAAAATCGCTATATGTTGCCTATAATATTTGAGGCGTTCCCTCGATTTCTCCAGGATCCCATCATCAGATCCTGGCCTGATGACGATGGGACCACCTGGAAAGCAATTTCGAACAAAAGAACAATTTTCCAAATCAGTCCAGGCCGTTGAACAACAGAAAAAAAAAATCCAACGAATTGAAACCCTCCTCCTTTTTTTGAAGTCGGTTAGAAATTTTAAGATGTAGTTTAAGATTTATTTTTGTAAATGTAGTCGCAAGAAATTTATTCGTTGAGTTAATCGATAAAGGCCACTTTAGTTCTCCATAGTAAAACCTTTTTTTTTTTCTTTTAGCCAAGCCTTCTCCACATTTCGGGCCGCTGCCCTGCTAAACTCAGTGACAGCCCGTAAGCTGGCTGCTGTAGGAGCCTCCTTCACCCGACAGCAGCGGCAACAGTTGTTGAGAGGAGCCCTACTCAACATAGTCATGCAAGGAACCTTCTCTAGTAAGTAATCAACATCATCATCATACCAGTCGAAAGACGTCTGCTGCTGGCCATAGGCCTCCCACAAGTATCGCACATTGACCGGTCCCGTGCATCTCGCATTCGGATTTCCGCAGTCTTGACCAGGTCTTCGCTCCACCTAGTCATCATCAGCCTAGCCATTTCCCAACTATATTGGGGTCGGCTTCCAGTCTTACCGGATTCAGCTAAGTACCAGTGTTTTACATGGAGCGACTGCCTATCTGACCTCCACAACCCAGTAACTGGGTAACACGCTACCTCTTGGCAAGACTTGTGTCAGATCTCAAGCTTCTGACTATGTCAAAGATCTTCAAATGACAGCCGGGACCAACGGCTTAACGTGCTTTCCGAGGCACGGAGGAAACTCGGTATGTTGAAATGGTCACCCATCCACGGACCGACCTCGTCAAGCGTAGCTTAACCTTGATGATCGACCCGTGCGGCTGTTATTATTTAGCCACGAGCTCTTCGCTCCACCTAGTCCTTTAGATAAATCAATCTTCTTGCCATTAAAAAATATAATCTATGTTGGAGTCGGCTTCCTTCCAGTCTCACCAGATTCAGCTAAGTGCCAGTATTTCACTGGGTAACAATATACCCCTTGGCCAGACTGGTATCAGGTCTTAGGCTTCTGACTACCCGTGACGAATGTCAAAGATTTTTAAATGACAGCTTTGGGATGGCTCAACTAAGTATCAGCTTGCCGCACTTGAGTCGGTGGAACGCAGAGCCAAGAGGCTCATCGGCGATGTTGAACTGGTGGATGCTACACAGCTTGGCTCATCGCCGCAAGGTTGCCTGCTTGTTGGTTTTCTAAAGACTACTTCGGTGAGTGTGCTCAAGAACTCCACGACCTCATCCCTTCTACCATCGGACATCTAGACGCACTGCAAGTTACCATCCTTACCTTGTTGCCATTCCACCAATTCGCACCAAGCGCTTCCAAACATCCTTCATAATGCGCACAGCGGATGTGTGGAACTCAATACTAGAGTGAACAGGCTTCTTCTGGGTAAGCTTATTCCATCGTCGACTCTGTCAACTGTCACCTCTGACCTAAACTAATGTCAAGAGCAAACCAATCACCAATAAAAATGAAAAAAGCCGGGACCAACGGCTTAACGTGCTTTCCAAGGCACGGAGGAAACTCTGTATGTAACGATGGTCACCCAT
Source organism: Orthosia incerta (assembly GCA_948252205.1). Classification (NCBI taxonomy): domain Eukaryota; kingdom Metazoa; phylum Arthropoda; class Insecta; order Lepidoptera; family Noctuidae; genus Orthosia; species Orthosia incerta. The sequence goes on from OX411765.1 coordinate 21,282,706, forward strand.
CCACGGATCGACCTCGGCAAGGGTTGCTTAACCTTGAAGATCGTTCCGTGCACAGAAGCCTGCATCGTGCAAGCATTTTTCGGCGCGAGTTGAACATATAGCAGTAGCAGTTACCCGAGCCACACAAAACACCTTTCTGTTCGGGGGATCCTCCCTTTATAATGAAGGTTTGCGGGACTCTACACCCTGTTTTAAATACATCCATAAATTTGCCAACTTCACCACCATCGTTTCTTGGCGGAGATCTCTCCCATACGCACAAAAAGTTTTGGGAATACTTTTATTGTGCGTACAGCTAATGAGTAGAATTCGGTATGTAATTTTACATAACTGCAGAATCCAGTTAGTAAGCCTTCCTGGCCAAGTATGAGTTAACCGGACGGAACCGCAGGTGAGGTCCGGTTATATACGAGGCCAGGATGGCTTTCTTACTGGTTAAGGCTTGTATAACGCTTTTCTCAAAAATGAAAGAAAGTTTAACAACAAATTCGTTTAATTACTAAATACAAACATAAAATCCCACACTATACTTCTACAACATTACTAACATGGGGTCTCAATTCAAACAAATTATAATTAGTATTAAAAAAAGATCATAGATGGCAGCATAGGTAACAAAAATTTAAGTAACAATCACTTATAAATGTTAAACAGCAGATTTAGGCTGTAATAAGTTTAGTAAAAATCAAAACTTGCTTCTTTAATGTTAATTTATCCATTTACACTCATTAATCAGGGTTTTTGAACAAAAAAGATAAGTTGAAGACTTTGTAAGTTAAATTAGTTGAAAGTAGACTACTTTCAACTAATTGCTGCTGTCGACTTTTCGTTTTGTTTTGAGTTCTTTGCAATAGATGGCGTTTTTCACAATTTGTCCTAAACTATATATCCATCGTCAGAATCATTTTGTAAGACAGTTATTATTTATTATAGGCGTAATTTTAAATATTAAAGTCTTGGTCTATTACTTATAATCACTTTTTTGTGAAGCTTGTTTACACGTCGAATTAACTAGATAACTCGCTGGAACAGGACTCGTATTGCACTAGGGCCTACTCAAATCGCACGGGTTATAAAATAAGAGATAACGCGACGTGAGTCCCGCTTGCCGTCCGAGTTTACGCGTCGCCTAATAGGTACAGTTCGATTCAAACTTAATGGCGGCTTGGAACACTCGTATGAGTCGCTGCGCACCCCTAACCACCGCTGGCACAATTAATTTTACCCGACTGCCGAAGGAGGGTAATGTGTTTATCAGTCTATGTATGTATGTATATTTGTTCCTATGTGGTGTTTCAGAGACCAAACGCGTTGGCCGATTTTGATGATTCGTACGTCAATCGATTCGTCTTAACCCTGCAAGTGTCACAAGCTACATTCAAATTGAAAAATAGAGAAATGGCGGCTTTTGGGCGCCATATTGTGGGGGCCCAATTGTGTTTTTCTTCTAATCCCATCTTGTGTTGAAATTGCCTAGAAAAGGGTTTTATGAGGCAATTTCAAAAATATATAACACTTATTATGTTTAAATGTACAAAATTCGAAAAAAATGTTTAATAAAAAGTGTTAAGGCGCCTCCTCGAGCAAAACGCCGTGCTAGTCGTTTTTGTGCAGTTTTTAAGAGCTATCTACTCATTATTTAAAAAGAAATATTAATAAATAAAAATACATTGTCTGTTGTAGTCTACATCAAATTTGTTCAAGTAGCCCATGCTACGTACCTAACTAAAGTATTACTTAATAGTAATATTTTTTGTAAAAACATCCTGTTCTTTCTAAGTACCTACCGAAAATAAAAAAGGGTAACCCTTATAGTGAATAATAAAATGACATGAAGTAGGTACCTATATCATGTCATTCCGTTGCCGCGGAAGCAAGCTACCTACCTACATTTAATTTTACAAGGAATTCTATAGTTTTGATTGATTTGGAATATTCGTGAATATTGTGAAATTCGCTACACAATGCGACCACTATTAAGAAGTTACCGCAGTCTGAGCGGACTGAGGAGTCTGTCCCGATCATACCTAATGTTATTATTACGAATACGAAATAAGCGTTCAAGGACAACTGGCAAATAACGTCTCTGAGTACCTACATGATGCGATTCCTCGCTCAAATTGCCATATGATTTAGTATCTACGCAAACTTCTAGATGGCGTTAAAAAACCACAGCCTCGGGCTATTAATGAGTCACTGGTGCTGCCGCCTGTTAAAAATATGGAGAAAGAAAAAATAGCCCGACGAATAGCCCGACTTAAGGAGGTGACATTTCTTTGTATGGGATTGGGTATCTGTACTGTAGTATTATATTATCTGTGATTACTAAGTACAAAACGCAACGTGCATACTTTTTCTGCGTCGCGTTAAGTGTCACAGACTATAAAATGGTTGTTTAAGGTTCCAAAAATATATCTATCTCATAAAATGTCATACCAAAAAGAGAGATAGATATAATATATTTGGAGCCTCCCTCCTATAACCATGTTATAATGGCTAAACTCTAATCTGTGTCTGGTACTACGTTTCTTTTTTTCTAAGCAGATCTAAAGAGGATGACCTACTGTCCAGTAAGTAAATCACATACTTACTTACTGGACAGTAGGAGATTCCAAATTTAAAATCTCGCTTCTTACTGGACAGTTGTGAATAAGTCTCCGGTAGAGTTCACTTTCTGGATACTTTTTAGAGATATTATGGCAACATTACATACCATTTTTGAGAAAAGTAATTTTCAGGTATTTTAAGCAATTTTTATTTTGTAGATTTAGTTATTTTAAGCTACAAAATATTTGGTTTTTCCAAGCTGTAGTTATTTTTTTATATTTTTGTAAAGTTTTGTTCGAGCTGACATCATAAAATAGTCTGAATGGCATAGGACTGGACGTTGACATCGACGCTTGACACGTACAAAACAACGGCCCACTTGCACGAAAATCTTAACTCAGAGTTAGTTGCTAAGACGAGGTTAAATTAACAATATTTTATGACGAACTGTCAATTTAACTAACTATGAGTTAAGTTTTTCGTGCAAGTGGTCCTTAATTATTTCATTACAGGAGGCACTGAATGTTTCCTTTATAGGATAATTTATGACGTTATTTAGAGGTCAAGTAAAAGTCAAGTGATTTTAAGTATTTCTGTTTGTTTGTTTACATTGTTCTTGCTGAACATAAATGAACTGCTAAAACTTTGGGTATGCAGATGACACGCCACTGGGCACGGGCTACTGGGCCTCAGGTCCGGTCTCTCCGTGAGGCCATGGTGGAGCGCTTGAGCTTGTCCTTGGAGGCAGTCTCCGAATGGGGCGATGCCAATCTGGTCAAGTTCAATGCAGCAAAAACACAGGCGTGTCTCTTCTCCGCGAAAAAGAGCCAATTTCACCCAGCCAGTCTTTCCGAGGTGTAACTGTACCGATAACGGACCATCTTGAGCTTCTTGGCGTAACGTTGACATCGACACTCAATTTTGGTCCATACATTGAGGCAAAGGCTCAACTGGCTGCCAAAAAGTAGGGGATCCTTGCGAAGGTGAGACGGTACTTCACGCAAGAATAGCTGCTTATGTTGTATCAAGCGCAAGTTCGATCTTGCATGGAGTACTGTTCTCATCTCTGGGACGGATCTGCCAAATACCAGCTTCATGCACTAGATTTGATCACTGGGCATGAGGCACCGGTCGAGTCAAAGCTCCAAAGCCTTGCACATCGTCGTCGTGTTGCCAGCTTGTCGGTTTTTTATCGGTTACACCTAGGCGAGTGTGCGATGGAATTGCATGATCTAATTCCGCCCAGCCCGTTTCATCATCGGACTACAAGACGTACGGCGATGCGCCATCGGTACATGGTGGACATCCCACCCATACGCTCTAAACGTTTTGGAAATACTTTCATTATGCGTACAGCTAAGGAGTGGAATTCCCTGCCGGAGTCTGTGTTTCCAGATAGCTACAACCTCGGGGTCTTTAAGTCAAGAGTGAATAGGTTACTTCTAGGCAAACGTGCTGCCCCATCTCCGACCACATCATCGCTTACCATCCGGCAAGATAGTAGTCAAACGCGAGCCCATCAAAACTAAAAAAAAGATATATACTAACATTTGATTGTATTTGTTCTCAGAACTGGACGCCCTGGAAAGATCAAACCCGATGTTTTTAATAAACGCGGCGAATCTTATGGGAGACTATTTTGCAGGTAATTTTAAATGCTTCAGAAATATTTCCTTACGAAGTATGCATGTGTGTTGTGTGTGTGTATTGTAACATTTATTTATTATTTATTTATTGCTAGGTGCAATATTGCCAGTTAAACGAATAAGGATTATGCAAAAATATATATAAACTATAAATACTATATAATTATAACATATATACTCAAAAGAACAAACTAAATATATAGACATACTTAAACATTATTAATATTAGATTAATAATTGAAAAACATTAAGGTTACACTAGTCGATAATTCTTCCATACAAACGTAGTCTAGGGATTACTCCACTGTTTGACGATGTACGTTCAAAATAAAAAATTATATCAATTTGTCTCTTCATTATCTAGCCCTGTATGGAAACAAAAAAGTAAAAAAGAATAATATTTGAAAGTTATGAGCGTCGAAAGTTCCATATTTCAACACTAATTTTAACGCATCTTTGGGCGGAAACAAATACCATAAGAAGAGGGAAAATTGCAAAACGGCCTCCATACAGGGATATATTAGTAGTTCAACAATGCAAATAATTTTATTTTGAAAATATACATTTAGTCGTTTTTTCATGATATCTAGACTCCCAAAGGTCTGTTTGTCTTTTGAGGTACGGAACCCTAAAAATGAAGTATGCCACGTAGTCTGTAATATTCTCTTTCTTCCTTCTACCCCTCTTTATCTCAAGAAACGGTTTCAGTTTCTGTGTGACTCGCACGTGAAAGTTCTTAGGTCATCGGATAATATGAAACTTAAAATGCCAATGCATAAAATAAATATTTAAGTGGGGCTCCCATACAACACGTGATTTTTTTGCAATAATGGTACGGAACCCTTCGTGCGCGAGTCCGACTCGCACTTGGCCGGTTTTTAATATTGTTACTGTGGTTTGGCGATCAGTGACGGAGTTTTGATGTGTGAGTCAGTTCCCTTGAAGTAATGTCTCCATGTTTATTTTCTTTTTCTGATGTAACGAAAGGTGCGATTATATTTTCAAACTGTTTCTGCCCATGTAAAAGAACAACTTTCTCCAAGGAAGTCATAGGCAATTACCAAAATAAAACTGGCCAAGTGCGAGTCAGACTCGCGCACGAAGGGTTCCGTACCATTATCGCAAAAAAATCATGTTTGTTGTATGGGAGTCCCACTTAAATATTTATTTTATTCTGTTTTTAGTATTTGTTGTTATAGCGGCATCAGAAATACATCATCTGTGAAAATTTGAAGTGTCTAGCTATCACGGTTCATGAGATACAGCCTGGTGACAGACGGACGTGGAGACTTAGTAATAGGGTCCCGTTTTTACCCTTTGGGTACGAAACCCTAAAAACGGATTCTGCATACAAAGTTGTCGTCAGCTGACCAATGTTTGTATAGGAGATATTTTTTTGTTGTTGAGAATTGACGTCTTGTCATACAATATTGTTAAGTTTTTGTACGAGTGGGCCTGTGTTGTATAGATTGACTAATACTACACTAACTCATCAAAATATTTGTTACATTTCAGAGGCACGTCTATGCAACGGCAATAAAGTACACATTCTGGCGAGTCCACTGCTACAGTATATGCGCGCATTACTGGGAAGCGACGATATTAGGGCGCACCGTAGTCTGGCCACACAGGTATGTCCATAGCATATCATAATCTGTTCTCTTCTGTATCTCAGTCGGGCAACATCGTAATGATAGTGGGACAACATTCAACTCGGAGCAGGCGTGGATCCAAGATTTCGCTCAAGGGGGGCATGGACATGTCTCTCGAGGGGTGGTGCTTGAAAAAAATTGTGTTCCTGGCTTTTCTATCGTATTAATAACCTCCATTGTTTCTTTTTCATTAGCATTTTAACCTAAAAATATGCCTAACTAAGTGACCCGAGAGGACGAAATTCTCACAATTGGCCGACCTTCGAAACCTATTCTCCATAAAGTCAAGAATGCACCCCCTTCCAAGGGTGACGGAAATTTATTAATAATTTTCATTGGTGGGTAGATAACTCTACCCAAAATATATATTAAGCTATCTTTGTGTCTCATTTGGAGTTTCTGACTCGATTCGGTCGAGGCCCAGGGGGGGGGGGGGGGGGGGTGCAATTGCCCCCATGCCCCACGTGTCCAGTAGTTTTTAAGTTTATTTATTACATACAAACATACAAATCTTTCCTCTTTATGATATTAGTATAGAAGAATACTGGCATGGCTGCCTAGGTTTGAACCCACGACCGACTCGGTATCCGTGATGGTTATCATTGGGCTTTACTCTTTGGCAACAGAAACTAAAATAATGCACGAAGCCCAAATTATTTACAAAGTATTTTAATAAAAATTCAGTGATCACAGTATATATTATGTAGTAATCACCAATCATCTCCATTGTCGACTGTCGCCTACTATCAGGTGAGATAGTGGTCAAACGCGACCATATTTTTTTATTGATAGTCTCGCGCTTGACCACTATCTCACCTGATGGTAAGCGATGATGTGGTCGACGGTGAAGCACGCTTGCCTAGAAGTAACCTATTCACTCTTGTCTTAAAGACCCTTAGATTGTGAATTTGTAGCTATCGGGAAACACAGACTCCGGCAGGGAATGCCACTCCTTAGCTGGTACGCATAGTGAAATTATTTCCAAAACTGATGGGTGGGATGTCCACCATGTACCGATGGCGCATCGCTGTACGTCTTGTAGTCCGATAAAAAGCCGTGCAAACATATTGTGCTCTATTTAGATTATCAATAAGTTTCTGTCAACTAATATCGTTCCAATTCTTTTCCAGCTAATGCAAAATGGCCGTGAACTGCTGTCAGTTCTCGCACAAGAGCTAGACGAGCTCTCAATCTCCATCCGACTCCGCCTGTTGTCACCACCACCTATAAGCACAATATGGCTTCTACTGTCAGCCGACCTGTGCCTGAACAAATTCCTACCGCTGCCGAACACATTACAACAGTTCTATGCAGCCCATCTCGAACTCACAACTGATGAAAGTTTCAGCGAAGTCAGCTACGGATCTTGGAAAAAAAGCCCAGAGAAAGATGACTATAGATCTGACACCAGCGAGATTGCTGAAAAAGTAAGCCAGAATCTCTCGCAGAGTCTGAACAATAATGAAGATACAAAACCGAAGCTGAGACCCATTTTAGGCGCAGGGGCTGGGCTATTGAGGCAGGAGCAAGCGTTGTCTGTGAGTCAAGATACATTCGAGACTTGGACTGCGAAAAACAATCTGAACAAACGATATGATTTGAATTCCTGGCGGCAGCCTGAAGAAGATAAAAAAGAAGAATTGGAGTACAACCAGACAGTTTTACCCCCCAATGTGCAGCCTTTTCCTGTGCCGGACTACCCACCACCTATGAACCGCTTTAACTTCCCTGAAAACTTCGTCAACTACCTACAACAAGGGGATGGAGCGTATATACAGAGTCAGTACACAAATGTGCCTTTTAACCAACAAGGGGGTGATAGTTTCCAAAATTTTCCGGAAAGAACCCCTGTGCCACCTGCTACCACTGAACGGCCACCCCCAGTCGTTGAGAGAGTCGCCCCTACACCAGCCATGCCAATGCCAGAACGTGTCAACAATGAAATACAAAAAAACAGTAGCAGACGTCCCGTAGAAAACTGGAGAAAAGAAAAAACTGCTGAACAAGAGGATCCTAACAGGAATAAACAGCGGAATTGGACCCGTCAGAAATCCAAAGACAATGGCAGCGAAGATGAGGATAAAGAGAAGTATAAAGACCGTTCGACCTCAAGGAACAGAGACGGTAGAACCAGGATGAACCGTAGGAGTAGCGGGGAGGAAGAAGGGGGACTGGCCAAGACACCTCCTCGGAGACATGTAACAGAGGTTCCGCGTTCCGCTAAGTATTGGGACCACGATGACCGTTGCGATAAGGACTACAATAGTTAGTAGGAGCGAGCTGTCTTACCTGTAGAGAGCGTTGTGTGGAAGGTCATGGACCTAGCCTGCTACGGAGGCCATACATATAAAACTATGCCGCATTGTGATTAAAAAAATTATGTGATGCATACAACGATGTACGGTTGATACTTTTAACTCACAGAATTTTGACTTGAATTTTTGACAAAGCAGAAATATAGCATTAGTCACGGTCATTGAAAAGTGGTAAATAAAACCATTATTTTTCAAATTTCAGTGCCTGGTTAACCTCAAAAAGAGGTGTTATTTATGACCCTCAAATATGGGGTTATATCCCTAATTGGGCTGCAAATTAACATTTTTCTTGAGCATACTGCCAAAAGATGTCTGTATCCATAATTTTTATTCACTATCACCCCATATTCTTTGTGGGAATAAGCAGTAAAGTAGCACACAACGCCACCTACGGTGAATTAAACAAAAAATGGACTTTACCAAACAAAATTGGGAATTTGATAGTGAAATTAAAAAGTGACAATGACACTATTTAGTGAAGTGACATTATTTAGTAACAAATGTGGATGCCAGTTGACAAATTTTAATGTTTATAAAGTACCAATTATGTACCATGTGGTTCAGGGTACCTTCTGGTACCGGGTAGATTACAGACCGATATGTCGGTGTCCGATTTTGTGTTGGATGAGTAAGTTGCAAGAATTTGACTTAAAAAAGTACAGTAGATTAAAGAAGGTAAATTGGTAACCAACTTCAAGTTGTTTGCTAAAATCGGAAGGCATAGAGTCGGTTGTCTGTGGTCTACCATAGACCCCATTTAGTCTATACCTACTTTTCTAGTATGTTGCAAAAAAACGATGGATAAAAAAATGTGTTCATAAAATCTTCGCGATTCGTGATTGCATAATTTAATAAAGTAATTGTGTTTAAAAGTTCTTACAACGGTTGTTTCGGGGTAGCCCGATTGATTTCGGGCCCGTATACAATGGTAGTTTCGGCGAAGCCTATTTGATTTCGGGCCCGTATACTACGCTAGTTTACGGGCGAAACTAGTCGGAAAGTCCCGAAGCTTGAAGAACCGTAGTTATTAAACTTACAAATATAAATATGCATGCTTTAAAATGAGTAAGTAAATGTGGGGTCGAAAAGGTATTGTCAAGATTTTCCAAAAACTATTGTGCTCGTTAGTGTAGTTGTTGGCAAGGGCTACTGCTCAGAATGTGGTCCTGGGTTTAATTCCTGGGTCAGCCAAACGTCTATTGGATTATCTCATCTGGAATTTGTCAGTATAGCCTGGAGATTGGATTTGTGCCTAAAGTGAAAACCAAAAAGAAGAAAAAAAAATTACCTCCGATTTCTCAACACTCTACTATCGGACTGATAACGTAATTGATGAATAATCGCCGTTTACCTGCTGTGATTGGCTGTGTGTGATTCATTCAACCAATCACAGCAGATAACACGTGCTTGACAAATTGTCACATTAATTCTGCGATAATTTAGCGGTCAGAAACCGCATAAAACTCATTAATCCGAAGTATAATTTAATTTTATCCGTAAAAAAAAATCATGTAAATCGGTCCACGCGTTTGTGAGATATTAACTCATTGAATGCCAAGTGAAAGGGTCACGAACGCCCCCTTACCGCGATACGTTTGTTTGATCGTGTTAGCGACACTGCCTTTACATTTTTTTCGTATCGTTTTGAAATATTGGTATACATTGGTAGAGAGGTGTTAACGACTTTTCTTTTTTTGTTATCTGCTTCCCACTTTAGTTAATTGTCTATAGACGTACTCTTGTTGCACGGGATTTAAACGTGGCGAAGTGCAGGTTAACTTCAGGTGCAACTCTGCCCAAATCTTCGAGGCATACGGGCGTGATGTTATCTCATTGTGACAATATTTTTGGTGATCTTGACAAGTATCGCTTTCTGAATGAAAATGATAAAAATATAATTAACAAATGTACCTAATATTGGTCTTTTTTAATTTATAATTAACGAAAACAATTTAGCAACTGACTCTACTTTTTAAACAAAAAATAGTCGTGTGCTAACTTACAAACAAATACGGATTTTCCATTATGGAATATTAAAATATATTTCATTTAGTCGTTAGTTCGTCTCATTTAAAATAGTAGTAGAGAATTTATTATTAAATAATTAACTAACTGAATTCTTAAGGAAATCTTTAGTTTTCTTAACGGCAGTTATTTATAGGCTGTGTAAAAAAAAGTCGCACTTGCGATTTTTAGTCGCAGTTGCGTTTTTGGTCGCCATATTCAAGTTTACATTAAATTCAACGTCTCCACAAAGTACATTTCAACCGAACGCAACTGCGACAAAAAGTCGCATGGTTTCAATTCAACGCGTCGTATTTTACTTAATCTTTTTGTTGCTCAAGCCTTTAGTTTCAGACCATGACTACAATATATACAAAATAGCAATATATTTGTGATTTATAACAAATTATTTATTGGATTGTAGGAAGGCATTTGGACTGGACCGGTGGTAGTAGACAACAAAGTCAATATTTGACTCAAATAATAATAATAAAAACACCGAGTCCCGGAATGGTGTCTTACACATAACTGGAGATGTTTGTGTGTACTCTAGGTACACTTCTACCCGTCTCTTCGAGGCAACAGGCGTAATGTTATGTTATGTAAGGCCCTATGTCATTGCCACCGAGTTCTGAGTCCAAGCTACATTATGTATGAAATTAGTGAAATATTTCCACAAGTAGTTTTGTCAATATATCGCGTAGTAAGTTAATTCAGACTGAGACAACTCGGGAGTCGGATCAGTGATACTCTGAAAGACGTCGATATTCCTGCCTCTATGGTCAAAGCACATTGAGACGAAAGTCGAAGCGAAATTCCAAATATATATATAGCATATTGACCTCTATCTTCACTACGTAATATACAAAATTCTATCCAAATAAATAAGCCGATTGCATTCGGAAATTCGAAGGTAGAATGCACTTTAACCCTCATTCAGAAAAAAGTACCCTATGTGCTATGTCTGACTATAATCTTATCTCTGTGCCAAATTTCATCCAGATCCGTCCAGTCGTTTGAGCGTGAGAAGTAACAAACATACATACACTCACAAACTTTCGCCTATAAATATTAGTGTGATAGGGTGGCGTTTGACCACTATCTCGGCTGATGGTAAGCGATGATGTGGTCGACGTGAAACACGCTTGCCTTGAAGTAACATATTCACTCTAAACCCCAAGGTTGTAGCTATCAGACAAAGACTCCGATAGGGAATTCCACTCCTTAGCTGTACGCACAATGAAATTATTCGCTAAACGCTTTGTGCGTATAGGTGGGATGTCCACCATGTACCGATGGCGCATTGCCGTTGTACGTCTTGTAGTCCGATGATGGAAAGTGCTAGGCGGAATCAAATTGTGCAGTTCCATTGCACTCTTTTCCTTCCTAAAATATTCCCACTTTAGGTGAAATCGGCTCTCCTTATTTCACGGCGCCAATACACCATCGCACACTCCCCGAAATTTTACTGATAAAAACCGACAGACTGGTAACTCGGCGACGATGTTCAACGCTCTGGAGCTTTGAGTCGATCAGTGCATCGTTGGCGATAAGCCTCTTGCCCGTCGGTCAATCGACTCAAGTACATCGTTTGTCCACGGCTTGCTATCATGGGCAGATCGGCCAGATACCGTGGATTTTTTTTCTGGGTTATTTTTTTTGTGCCACACAGCAACAGAAATGCCAGAGACCCCGAACGTGCAATTTATCCCTTAGGCAGTATAGTATTAGTTAAGTAATTTTTACCCACCTTGTGCCAGGGTGAATAATATTGTAACCTTCTCTGTATGAGAAGAGTACTTTTCCCATCAGTGGGACAGATACAGTTAGGTGTTCTCGCTCTGGCATTAATATTTTAAACGCACTATACAGAAGAGATTCTTGAAGTGGGACAAGGTTTCATTAAAAAAAAAACAAAGAACAAACTAAAAAAAAAACAAACACAAAAAATGGAACCTATAAATCCCTCCCCATGTTGTTGGTCCTAGACAATACTTTTGCTAAAGCAACTTTATCTAGCCGGTTTGTCTTTGAGATGGCAAAGCATCTACGATTTTTGTGGTATTGAGATTCTTACTCTTCGTCGGTACGCTCTTGTCAGAGCGGTTTTGGTCATCATGTTGCAGTGATACTTCGGACATGATTCGCTTCACGATGCGACGCCTTCCCTCTCTGTCGGCTGTGACTCCTGTGCAGTCATGCAATGAGCCTACTGCAGACGATCTGCAGCCGTAATGCGTAAGTGCGTAAAGAGTTTAAACTTTATCAAACCGACCAAATGGACCAATCACATGCGAGATGTGGACTTCCGTTTTTGTGATTGGCTGATGTGTTCGGTTGGATAGAGTTTAAACTCTGCTCACTTACGCAATACGGCTGCTGGTCGGTCCATCGCACGGGTGACGTGCCGCTCGCTCTCGTTTCTTCCACTTTTGCTTGGATCACAAACCGCTCAATAGAGTCGTTGCCTCCTCAAGACACATGACCAAAGAACTGAATTGAGGTTCACCTAAGTTAAATGACCATGACAAATTCTGCATCATTCTCAGCCTAGCCTTTTCACAACTGTGTTCCCTGAAACACATCTTGGGGGTCTTAATTCAAGAGTGAATAGATTACTTTTAGGCAAGCGTCCTTCACCGTCGACCACATTTACGATTTCGGGCACAGAGGGCAGGAAAAGAGTGTTGCATAGTTTAACATGGACCGACGGTCTATATTGACATTCACAACCAAGTTAATGGGTGACACGATATCCTTTGGTAAGGTTTCTGACTACCCGTAATGGCAGTCAAAGATCTTCGATTGAAAGCCGGGACTTACAGCTTTGCGTATTTTCTGAGGCACGGACGGGTCTCGGCATGGCCTATTTACTACATAGAAAAGAAACCTTTTCTCAATAATGTTAGAGTCGATTATCATTGAGCGATCGTATCGATGGATGACTCCTTACGATACGTTATGCTTACCGCGCAATAACACAGCAAAAGGGGCTTTTATCCAATGACTATAGGGTCGGTTATCGTGTAGTGATCTTAACCAACTTTGTTCCTATTCTTAATATGATCTGCATGCCACCCACATAGAAAAAGTGCCCTTTTTCCGATAACTGTAGGGTTGGTTTTCATAGAGCGATCTGATCCAATACTTGGCGAGTTTATCAGTCTAACTGTCTCGATGTGGTCGCTAGTTTTGTGTCGTCTTTTCATTACTTTCTAATGTCTATGTAGATATATTATACGATCTCTAGAATGGGCGATAACTAGCAAGATAGATTTTTTGGTCTCTCACATAAGTTTTATATGCCTCAAGGTGGGTTTTTGAGTTTTTACTCACTCTCATTCGCGTTAACATTAACTCAATTTGTATTGAAACTGGATAAGCGCCGTCTGGTGACAGTATACACATTGATATAAGAGATCGTTTACGTTATCAGAATCGAGTACGTTAAAAACTCGGGATAAGCACACTGTAATCAATTTTCATAACGACAATTTTCATAACGAAAATTTACGCAAATTATCGTAAAACTGCTGTGATCAGCTGAATATCTTTTCAACAGCAAATCACAAAAGTTTACGCATCAATACACATCAATTTTGCGAAAATTTTCTCTACAGAAATGGATGGTTTTATTTTATAAGATTTGTCTCGATTGGAAGACCTTATTCAATATTAAAATTACAATGAGGATTTTTTACTTGCAAAAATGAAGTTTACACGGCATTCAGAAAATTGAAACCTAACGTCATAACAAATAATCTATAAATTGTTTAATGCTGGATATTGAAAAGACCGTATTCTAAAACATAATCTGAATGTCATGTATTCTTATTTATGTTTACCTACAGATTTTTGTAGCATAGTCTAAAGAAAAATATGTAAGTTACTTGAGGTTTATACCGAGGCCGAAGAATCTACATTATAAAAATTGTGTCGTCTGCCCAGGATTGGATGAAATACAGAAAGTAATGAAATAAGCCTTAAATATAAATGCATAATAATGAAATTAGATTTCTTATTTTTCATATTGTAATTCATAGTTTAAAGTAATTAGACTCTAAATAGTTCTAAGACTTAAGTACATAATATATTACTAATAATATTATAGAAAATTTGGGATCGTTATGAGTAATAATGGTAAAATTATGAGTGCAATGTTATGAAATACTTTATTTAAAATAATTATATATAGTTTTTTATTGTTAGACGGTAGGCTCGCGTTTGACCACTATCTCGGCTGATGGTAAGCGATGATGTGGTCTACGGTGAAGCACGCTTGCCTAGAAATAACCTATTCACTCTTGAATTAGACCAAGAACAAACTGCTACAGAAAGTCCAGTAAATAAAATGATTCCTAAATAAAATTGTTTCTTTTTTATAGCATGTAAATTTAAAATTTCCGTATCGATTAGTATTTCAAACATTGCAATTGAAAACTTTATAAAATCCTAGTTATTTGTCTGCTAATAATTCAGTTTTTTGTTACTAAACTCCATTTACGATAACATTATGACCTTTAAATTAGCCCATTTTACAGCCCGTTCAACCGATTTTGACTTTATTGCGTTGGTGATACGACAAATGATAGTTGTAGTAAACAGTTGGTTTTGGTAACAGGTTTATGCTTATTATGTCATCCGAAGCTTACGGAATAGAACTCAAAATCGGTTGAACGGACTGTAAAAAGATTTGGAAACGTGTCGAATGTTATTTCAAATGGTGTATAGATATTTTTAACAAAAATAAAACCAGCTCGACAGTCTCTACTTTATGTATGTTTATCAAAGATGCCAGTGCCATTGTATTCACTGCCTTAAACCTTTTCTTTGGTGCTATTACTAAAGGCATTGTCCCCTTTACAGGGTATAATATCCAGGAATGTATATATATTCGCCTAGAAATGTCTTCAAATTCGACTTCACCCGGTTTCTTCAGAGTAATTTTATTGACACGATTGGCAACTTTGCGCGTTAAACAATTTTCACTTAGGCCGAGTTTCTCACCTCTAAATTATCGCAGAATTAACGTGACAAATTGTCAAGCACGCTTCATCTGCTGTGATTGGCTGTTGAAAATTCGTTCAACCAATCACAGCAGATAACGCGTGCTTATATATGCGTGCGATAATTTAGAGGTGAGAAACTCGGCCTTAGTGATTTACTTTCGTTCCAGAAGCTGGGCTCTAATTTAGTATAGAAGTTTAAAGTCGCTTTTACTTTATGGCTTCTATATGTTTTATATTTACCCCCTTATTGAAGAAGAACATGAAACACATACAGAAAGTTTATATCTAACGAAATATTGAATACTAGCAGACAAAACATAGGAAGGGAAGAATGTCTAGGTAACATCGCTCGGGAATAAGTACCTGTATAGTAATAATTACTTTATTATAAAGAAAACAATGATAGGTTATCTTTAAAATTATACGAGTAATAGGCCGTGGACTGTCGAATTGTAAAAGACGCTTTAAAATAGTTATTTTGACTTTCAGGCCATTTTTGACCTTCGGGTCTCTGTTGGCTTTAGGGTAATTTTTGACTTTCGGAAAATTTTGGCTATTAGGTAATTTTTTGACCTTACAATTTTTTTACGAGATCAGACACCTGTTATGACATGCCTGTTGAACATAATTAGGTATGTTTGCTACAAAAAAGTTCTCAAAAAGATTAGCATGGGCTATTGAAGCCATAAATTGTGCAAGGATATTCGTGTGAGGCCACTAAATGGCTAGGTAGTGAATTAGATAAAATTATCGGATAAACTGCAGCCCACGGCTTATTTATCGGTTTTCGTGCAAAATTATACAATAGATATAATCATAAAAACATTTTCACAAAATAAAATACGTCTTCCAAACCAAAACACTAAAAAGAGCAAAAATAACTTTCGTTTCGGAAGTCGGTATCTTTGGTACATCTTATTTTTTTTGTTGTTTTGCGACACCGACTTCCGAAACGAAAGTTATGTTGGCTATTTTTACCGATTTGAAAAATAAGGAGGTAATCAATTCGACACGTATGTATGTAGTAATATTGTTGGAATTGCATAATATTCACATGTTACTCTGTATGGGCTTCTAAACACGTAATGTTGGCCATTTCCATTTGGAATTTCTCAATATCACGCCGGAGGTTGGATTTGAGCCGGTTGATTGTAAGAAGCTCACGCTTAACCCTCAAGTGTTTCAAGGTTTTTGTTTACAATTTCATAGCCCACACGTGAAAGGCAATTGGTATGCTTTAACTCATACGTGCGAGATTTGACAAGACTAAAACTGTACGGGGGAGTGACCCACATGTGGTGCACTCATGCCTCGTCTAAACAACGAAATGCCTCACATGTGGGTCACGCACAGGGAACGTGTTAAAACATAACTGACGGCATGAGGGTGTGCTTAACCTCTGCCGAACCCTTTGGTGAATATGGACATTATGTTATGTGTGTCGTAAACACAGAGATAAATCTAACTAGATAACGCAATACACACTAAATGTTCTGTCTCCTGCTTGGTATGGAGGGAAGTGGAAATTTATATTACTTTTCCTACTCCTCCGTTATTCTTTTCTGATTAATTTCGTTGCGGGATCCAAGACAGTTAAATTCTTTCTCCGGGACTACGTCGAGCTTCATTGCCTCGGCGCTTTTCTGGTGGTCACCACTGTTGATTCTGGCTTTCAGGAGTTGCAGTGGTATGGGAATAGTGCGGTGGGATTGTAGATAACGCAAGTCCCTCCATCTGTATGAAAACCAAGCGTGCCACTTTTCCACACAAACTTTAAAAGCAAATTTACTTACCAATGCATGAAAACCATTCCAATGCCTCGGCAAACTTTTTAATACAGTCTTTACAGCTCAATATGGCATAATTAGACCTTTTCCTAGATTTCGGTGGGTCGCCGGTGCCGATAATGCTAAATGAAAAGCTCAAAGTACGATCATTGATCGTAATTTTACTCCGTTTTTTGACACGTGAAGAAGTACATACAGTCGCGTCATCTAGTTTGGTTTATATCTGTGGTAGTAATAGAATAATTTTGCACGAAAATAGTCTCACTTAAGGCATTGTAAATTAGCTAAATAATATATTTTAGATTTTTCTAAGATTTCTTAATGAAAATTGAGGATTTTTTTTGGAGTGGTTAACAAAATATTATTAATATGTTTGTTGTTTGCGCCGGATCTAGAGATAAATTAATGATAATCAGCCATTAATGTTCTCACAGCTGGGTCATAGGCCTCCTCTCTGTGAGAGGGAGTGGGGCTGTAATCCACCACGCGGGCACAGTGCGGGTTGCTTGAAGTAGCCTAATATTGAGTTCATGTAAAAAATATATTAATTTTAGTTAAATTTGACTTTACTAACTACTAAATTACGCTCAATATTGTTTAAATTTATGCTAAACTGCTTTCTGGAGAAGGATTGTAAGTACAAATCTTATTACTTTAAAAACCTACTTTATTTCTGATATGTTAAAGTTGAAAGTCAAATGAAACTAATGCTGGTTTTCGTTTGAGACTTTAAATTATGTATTTAAGATTTAGTTTTAAACTTGCCTCTGTCTAATAATTTAATATTTTTTGAAGGCGCAGGCAGGCATACAGTTACTTACCCTTAGATCCTTGCAAACTGTATACTTTATCGGCAGGCAAATTCAAACTTAATGGCGGCTTGGCACACGAGGTGATTCGCAGTAACGAACTCATGTGACAGCGGGAGTCAGGGATGGGTAGGTACAACACTATATAAAGCAAATTTCACAGCCGCCTTTATGTTTGAATCGACCTGTTTCTCATCAACTAAATTGTACATGGGTAGGATTATCAAACGCCTTGAAAAATCATATGTACAAAGTATTTAAACCCTCACAAAATGTATAACCCTTTTGATATGTTTGTCAAACATTTGATAGGATTAATTCCTATAATGGTCTTCAAGGCCCGCTTGCACGAAAAACTTAACTCGAGAGTTAGTTGCTAACAAGAGGTTAAATGGACAGTTTATCATACAAGTCATACCGCATGATAGCAACTAACTCTGAGTTAAGTTTACATGCAAATGGACCTTGTCGACTTTCAAAACCAAAAATGTAAGTGTCAGACAGTCTAGTTTAAAATGTTATAATAAATTTAGGTAATAAAAACTATTAATAAAACATCACACAGAATATGACTTTCTAAAAGGGAACATTACGCCGAGTTGATCGGGTAGATAGCGCCACTTAAATAAATAGTAAACAGAACAAAGTTTTAATAAAAAGCGTGGCAAAATTATTGTTAATTTCTTACCAAAAGTTTACATGACTATTTTAAACAAATGATACTCTCATTAAACAGTCACCTAACCTTCATAAGCCGAATAGTAGTGGTTTTTTTTTTTCTTCATGATTCAGTGAGACACCTAGCGGGAGAAATCGACAGTAAGGTTCCCATTTATGATAAACATCCCATGCAAAGACAAAATGTAATATTTTAATCACTATTTTATTGCTTACAGCTTTTGTGATTATGTTACTGTAACAGCCCGAAATGCGGTATATAATATTTACCAATTCTTTCTGGTAAAAGCCCAAAATGAATTATTATAAATTATAATAGATTGTTTAGAACTTTTACCAGTAAGACTTGGTATTGGTATAACTTAGGTTTTACCGTACTTCGGGCTTTACCTACAGTAACAATTACATTAAGTACTCATATTAACTAAAGCTGTAACTTGTTTATCAATAAACAAGTATTTTGATATTTTATTCTGATTCTTGTCAACAAGCAAGTATTGGAAAGTTCAATAAAATATTTTTTTTTATTTAGAAATAAGTCAAGCAATTTTTTTTATTTTACCACAATCTTTTTGAACCAAAAGTTACTAAATGTAATATCACTTATCAATTCACATCCAATGAGCCGAAACACGGTGGTACCATCTAGTTTTCTAATATTCTGTCTGGTTGAGGAGCTGCATCATCTCATGTTCAATGTTTCTATAATTACATAAGCGTAGTAGTCACAGCGGATCTTTGTGTCTATGAAGTGTGCTCTGCGAACCATTGCGCAAGAAACAGTTTGTCATCGAGTATTATACGGAAGCCAGGAAGCGCTAGTGTATTACTATTTTCCGGACACAAATACAAAAGCGAGGTTATATAAACCTTGTACAAAACTACTAGGTACAAAAAGGGTTATGTAACTGCGAAAGGATTTTGTTATAAATTAATTTCGATTTGAAAGGCGTCAAGTCGCTATGATTTAGTTTATTAAATTATGTAATCTCGAATAAATTGAAATATGATTTCATGGCGTTGTTTTTTTTTCTCAATAGCTATGCTGACAACAGTGAAGGACAACACCGTGGGGAAACCTTTACTAAGAGGCGTAGATAAGTAGCCAAAGGCTCTGCTGCAAAAAGATACGGCGCCTAGCTGAACTGTTTAGGTTTGATCAAGTCAAAATATAAACATTTAAAATGTAAAACGGCACGAATCGAGCTTGAGAATTTAAGAACTTCTGCTCGACTATTTAAGGTTGCCCTAGTCGATCATTCTTGCATACAAACGTAGTCTGGCGATTACTCCACTGTTTGACGGTGTACGTGCAAAATAAAAAATTGCATTAATTTGTCATCTAGTATTTGGTTGCAATAGAAGACAAGTCGGTTTTGTGTAAGTTACTATATGGGTTTGCTTGGGCAGTGTGCACAGCAGTGTTCCCAACAATAATTTTGGAATTTCACATCCAAGCAATAAGTTAAGTTTTATCGTAAACCTACGCCAAAAATTTCGTTGTACCTACCTACTCATTTTATTTCGTTAATAAGACCGTCACAGTAACGAATTCCCTTAGAATCTAGAATATGGCAGTAGCAGAACTGAAAAGGAACACATCATTTTATGGACGGATTTTGGATCAAGAAATTATGTGGTAAATAAATTTGATAAATCATTAAAGCGAGATTCAATATTTTGGCAAGACCAGCAGCCTAATTGCGTAAGTGAATTCTGCAAGACAAGACAAGGTTTTAAAGGCATCAATCGGCCAATCACATAGACGGCAATCCACATCGCGTCTTTCATCTCGCATGTGATTGGTCGATTGATGGCGTCAAAACGCTTTCCCTTGCTGAATTTGGCTGCTGGTCTTGCCATAGTATTGAATCTCGCTTTTATGAATTGGTATTATACCATGATGTTTTAAAACTATCTTAGTGCGACAGTGAAAAAGGGACAGAGCTATTTGTCTTGTATAGCTAGGGACACGGTATCGAATAGAAAGTATCGAGTACTCATGAATAGTATCGAAAAAAAAAAAACGTACTTATAAAAGTATCGATACTTCAAGATATCGAGTACTTTTCTTAGGGCCCCTAATGCGCATAGAGCATAGATCAATGTCAGTCAGTAAATGACGTCAGTTTAACTCAGTAGGGCAGGATATAAAAATCCAAATGGATCTGTTGTATTGGTACACAAATTTAATACAATAAAAAAAAAACTAGAAACAAAATTAATTTTTTAGGGTATGAATTTAACTGTGAAAGGAAGGGACGTTTCGAGCAAAGATCGATGTAATGCTCTAGAAGGTTCAGAACTAGTGCAACTAGATGGCGTTACCATAACCATAAATATAAGCCGTAAGGTCGCAAGTTTTAAATGGGTAATTTCTAAGATTTTTTATTTAAAACTTAATTTCTAATTCGATTCGATACCACTGACCTCTAATATACAAGTACGCTGGACTTCATATTATCGATGACAAAATTAAGACATTTAATTTTCGCCATTTTGGCGCTGATAGCAACGTGACTTAACGTGAGATTCCATGGAACTAATATTAGAGATGGGACATAGCCTTCGGTATAAAAATACGTGAGAATAATTTAATACGTAAGAGAAAAAGAAAATCCCAATTATTTTAATTGAGATTCATTTCTAAGTAATAGAAAACTTGCTGTAAAGGTTAACTGAAAAATACTTTCAATCAGATTGCAAGCTATAAACTAGTGGATAGCGTGCTACTAAAGTTATAGCGCATTACTGTCAGATCAGTGAGATTTAAATATGGGGATAGGCTAACAACTTATCCTTAAAACTAGTATATTTGAGCAAGTATCTGCTCGCTCAAGTATACTAGTTAGTTAATACTTACATTTACAATAGTTTGGATTCACTCGGTTGGTACATCATTCATACAAATATTTGCGTACGAATGAGATGGATAATAATTTACAACGGACATATTTCTCGCTCTCATCGCTGAGATCCTGTCTCTGTAGTGTTAAGGTGCAAATAAGAGTGACATCGCATTCCAGCGACGTGAAGACTTATATCAGTTTTCAACTCTGTTTCAGATGCAGATATAAATTGTTTGACTTCAAAACATTTGTTAATACAATTATAATTATCATGATATTATTCCAGAATTAATACCAGACAGAAACGAGGTGATTGATACAAGAAGAGAGAGGCCTGTGCTCAGCAGTGGGCGAAGTCGGACTGTGGATGATCATGATGATGATTCCAGAATTTAGTATTACACATTGCTTTTTAACATATTATTACTGATTATTAGGCATTCATATAACATTCATCACTAATACCAACATGAGATATTTAGTTGCAACATAATATGAGAAGTCAATACAGTAGATGAGTGATACGCCTTGCCAAGTCTACTATTTTGATATTAGTGTAATTTAAGAATATTACTAATACTCATATACTCGTATTAGTTAAAAATATATAATATTTCCAGGTGAATATATTAGTATTACCTATCTTGAGAAATATCGGTATTAACCTATCTCTAAATGTGTCAATCTTAGTTCCTGAGAACCTCGAGTGGGGCGCTTTGATTCGGCACAAAAATCAACTGTCATTTCATCTAATATATTTAGTCCAGCGTACTTGTATGATAGAGGTCAGTGTTCGATACCCACCAAAAAGTAGGTTCTCATTGAGTAATAAATTGTAGTTCTAAAAACTAAAAAACACGCTTTATTGGTAAGGATAATGGGACAAACTGTTTAAATTATTGCATTGTCATCGGTCCTTGATAAGTGTGCAAAGTTTCAAATCAATCCAACGTTTTGAAGTGGGTGAAAATCACGTTCAAAGATTCCGTTACATTGATACATTGATACATAGATACATACATACCAAGCTAATAAAAGCGTGTTAAAAATCATTAACTTCATGGTAAAAGTATGGAATGCAAAGTATCGAGTACAAAAGTATCGGTATCGAATGGTAATGTACTCGATACCACAAAGTATCGATACTTTTTTCGTTCCCTATGCTCCGTCCTGCTCCTGTTTCTATGATCCTTTCTATCAACAATTAATGTCAAAATCTTTTATTAACCAAGACAAGACGATATGATTCTTAACTCTATACTAGCACTTCGCCCGCGACTTCGTTTGCGTGATTTCGCTTATCCTATGACTCTCTTATGTGCAGTTAGTGAAGGTGACCAAAAATAAGCTATTATTAAATCAATAAAAAATGGGGTATCGTAGATATAAAGGGTTTTTTGGTTTGGGCCGCTTCGTTATGCTTCGTTATTTGACTTAAAGAATAATACATTTTAGGTTATCGCCACAAAGTAAAATCCTCCCCTAAAAACTTAATAACCCCATTTTGCCCCGTTGAGGGTCGAGTTTTAAACAACCCAAATGTGCTAATCACTCTTTGTTCTCTTTTTTAATTTGCGTATAAGTTTGTAAGATGCCGCAGTAAGATTTCTCAAAAAAACTTTAACACCCCATAACCCTCTCTGGGTGGTAGTTTAAATAAAGTTTTATGTTAATTTCGATTATTTACTTTAACCCCAAGGAATTAGATTTTTCATACAAACAAATTTTGCCCCTTTTCACCCCCTTAAGGTGGATAACAAAAACGAAAACCTGTCCAGTAAGATTCTTAGCTTGGGGTTACCTTCGAAAAACTTATAATGACAACCTTTATTGTTTACCAAGGTTGGTACTTATGTCAAGTTTAAAGTTAATTAACCCAATAAATATGATTCTTCAAAAAAAACTTGACACCCCTTACATCGTCTTTTGGGGGCAGAGTCTAAAAAGTAATAATGACAACCTTTATTGTTTAGGTAGTTACTTAGGTTGGTATTTATGTCAACTTTCAAGTTTATTGACCCATGAAATCAGATACTTCCATACAAACTTCAACACCCCCTAAATCATCATTTATAAGGTTAGTTTCTAAAAATTTATAATGACAACCTTTATCATTTACTCATCTATATATATAAAAAAATATTCCTATTTCCCTTGGTCACGGCATCACGTATGAACGGCTGGACCGACTTCGCTTATTCTTTTTTTGTTGTGTTTTTTATTGGATCTTATGAAAAAAAAAATAGGAAAAAAAAAGTTGGTATGTAGGGTAGGTACGTAGGTAGAGTAGGGAAGGTAAGGTAGGGTAGGATAGGTAGGCTAGGGTAGGTAGAGTAGGGTAGGTTGGTAGGGTAGGGTAGGTAGGCTAGGGTAGGTTAGGGTGGGTAGGTAGGAGACGTGAATATTTGGTGTTTTTTATGGCAAAACTAAGTTTGCCGGCTCAGCTAGTACTTCATAAAAGATAGCTTGATCTCTACGACAGCTGTCAGTATCAATACAATAACAATAGCGCTTGACAGGTTAATATTTTTTGCATATAATAATAACGTATACGTCAGTTTATAGTACACTAGCTTTCCGCCCGCAGCTTCGCCTGCGTGGACTACACGATATTGTCCTTTTCGTTTATTTTTTCAGTTCTGTTGGGATATTGCAAATTATTATCCAAACATCGTTTTCTGCCCGCGTCTTTGTTCGCATAGATCCCAAAATGTTATCACCAGATGTTCTTAGGCTGTATTTTTTTATGAATGAATAACTTTGTTTCTGCTTTTTGATAATATTTATTTGGTGTCTTTCCATTTAGTCGAGAAAATAATACGGCTAAGTGGTCGACGCTTCGCCAGAATTGATAAACATTCGGGCCCGTTTATGGCATTTGCCATCACTCTTGCCAGAACTTCTGCCGGATATTATCTTTGAGGGCTTCGAGCGTCTGAGGCTTCTTGACTTAGAAGCGTGACTTAAAAAAAACCCACAGAAAGAAGTCTGGAACAGTTACATCAGGCGATCTTACTGGCCAGTGCAAGTCCGGGTAATGCCGCCGTCAGAATTTCGGTTGCGGCTCGTGCAGTAAGCGCCGTTGCATTATCCTGTTGGAACCATTATGTACTCTAGTTCAAATTTATTGTTTTTAAAGATAGAGAAATATGTTAATCATGACTCTGTGACCTCGTCGACCACAGTAGTGGTTTAGCGGCCCGATGCCACCTCCAGCGTAAAAAACACACTTAATAGTGTTAACACACGTCCGGATTTGGTACGGCCCGACCACGGATTTGTGGGCGGGGTTAGTCCGGCCCCGACCATATCCGAGCGTGTGTAGAGTGGTCCGCGGACATTATTATTATTAAATTGATTCCGTCTCTGTCCAAACAAGCGTGTGTAAGCGAGAAAGCATTCGTGGGCGGAGTCGGTCCGGCCGTACCAAATTCGAGCGTGTGTTAACACTATAACTTTGAGCGGGTGTTATCACACTGTCTGCATTATACGCGGATTTTCGATCCACAGAGGTGATAATGTTGCTTATTCACATATTCACGGAGCTTGCTCATGATGATTTTCGATGAAAAATTGTCTTCCTCGTGGTCGCGTTTTAGAATGGCTTGACGTAGGTTACACCCGTTTGGAGGTTACCAGCTATATTTTGCATCTGTTTACTTTACAAATATTGAAGCAGAATAGATTTTTTCCGCCATTTGCATAAATTATTTTTTATTTTTAAAAAAAAACGTTGCCCCACACTAGGAATTTCTTCCTGTATCGTGGGTGCGTTTACAAACATATAAACTCACATACACAAACACCCAGAGCCGGAGCAACTATCCGTAGGTCATACAAATATTTGTTCCGTGCGGGAATCGAACCCGCGACACGCAGCGCAGCAGTCAATCGCTTAACCACTGCGCCAACCGTGCGCCCAATCTTCTTTCTTCATTAAAGCATCTTCTGATAGAGTGATGAGTTTCGCGCAATCCTGTACTTTCTAGATATGGGTACTCCAATTAGCTTACACTAACAAATTCGTCATCAAGAAGTTAGAATTTAATTAAGATCTTCTTCTTTCACATTGGTGTTTTTCGGTGACAAAATGACCAGGCTGCTAGTGCCGACTCTGGGACAGGCAACGTAAAATTGCCCGTATCGGCAGCAATCTTGCCTTAAATGTATGCATGCCACCCTCAATGACTGACCTTGAGAATTATTTATGCTCATTGCAAAGCAGACCTTAAGAGGAATTGTAATCGTTTAAACTCAAAGACATAGTCAGAGGGTATCAGTGGTACTCGAGTTATGAAAACTGTTTCCCCTCGAGCACATCCAGTAATCATTTACATAAATTGTTACACCCCCCCCCCCCCCCCCCAATTGTTTACCCCTTTAAGGGATGAAATTCAAGTAATCCTTAAATTATTGTGTGTTTAATTGTATAGAAGAGCAGAAATACTAAATTCCAAGTAATTTTGATAATAAATAATTTAGTTTTCATTCAAATTTAAACACCCCTTTTTACCCCTTTAAGGGATGAAATTCAAAAAATCCTTAAATACCTGTATCTTTAATTGTTTTGAATAGCATAAATACTAAAAACCAAGTAATTTTGATAATAAACAATTTAGTTTTCATACAAACCTTAACACCCCTTTTTGCCCCTTTAGGGATGAAATTCAAAAAAGCCTTAAATTATACGTGTTTCTTAAATTGTATTGAAGAGCATAAATACTAAATTCCAAGTAATTTTGATAATAAACAATTTAGATTTCATTCAAATTTAAACACCCCTTTTTACCCCTTTAAGGGATGAAATTCAAAAAATCCTTAAATACTTGTATCTCTAATTGTTTTGAATAGCATAAATACTAAAAACCAAGTAATTTTGATAATAAACAATTTAGTTTTCATACAAACCTTAACACACCTTTTTGCCCCTTTAGGGATGAAATTCAAAAAAGCCTTAAATTATACGTGTTTCTTAAATTGTATTGAAGAGCATAAATACTAAATTCCAAGTAATTTTGATAATAAACAATTTAGATTACATTCATATTTAAACACCCCTTTTTACCCCTTTAATGGATGAAATTCAAAAATTCCTTGTATACGTGTTTCTTTAATTGTATTGAAGAGCATACATACTGAATTCCAAGTAATTTTGATAATAAACAATTTAGTTTTCATACAAATTTTAAAATCCCTTTGTATACCTTTAAGGGATAAAATTCAAAAATAGCTTAAAGACGTATTTTATTATTTTATCATTAGAGGCTAAATACCAAATTTCATTCATTTCAAATTAAAAATGACAGAGTTTCATACAAACTTTCATCCCCTATTTCACCCCTTTAGAGGATGATTTTCCAAAAATCCTTTCTTAAATGACGCCTATAGTATAAAATCAACATCCTCTAAAATTTCAAACTTCTATCGTTAGTGGTTTAGGCTGGGCGTTGATATGTCAGTCGGGACATGGTCTTTTATATATGTATATAGATAGATAGATAGATTACACTATGATACATATATGACTAATAGATCTATGATCCTTCATATGATAGTGTAATACTCAATGATTCGGTTCAGGCTTTTGAAGAGGGCAATTATTAATTAATAAGACCTCTGTCTGTGAGAATGTTAGCTCTTAGAAGGCCTCTTCCAGCCCCTCAAAGTGACGACGAAGGACGACGGATTCGGGGACATCCATCGCCCATCAATAAGGCCCCGAGAAGGCGGCGCGTAAATTTCCACTTCGCGGGCACTTCTAGTAGTTAGGTAGATGTAAAGTTGGAGGTAACGCTTCACTCCCCACTACTGGACGAAAGCTTTGAAAGGGTGGGCAGTGTAAGTCGCACGGGAAAGTGAAGCTGAGAATTTCATTGTAGCGTGGACCTCAGCGAAGCTTGACGAGATTGCTGACTCGATATTATTGCTGACAAATACTCCCAAAAACATTAGAATATGTTATATCCGCATTGTAAGGCAAAATAAATGTTCAACTTTCAAAAAACTTATTCTTGACTTAAACCTCATACCAGGTCATTAAAAACCCGAACAAAAATACACGCAGCACAGTAAAACATACTCATTCATAGATATAGAACCTAGGTTCTCTAAAGGTGGAAACATATTATAAACACCCGACCCGACGCCATGCCACCCGACGCCTTCTGACGCGTTGAAGTACTAATCCATCCCATATATTTAATATGGTCAGAAACAAATAGTCAACACGCCATGTGACGACACGCAATCACACGCAGTTGGTTTGGATCAGCGTGTTGCCGGGGGAGGGGGAACACACGCCACCCGACGCCAGCGTTGCCAGAACGTAACTTTTGTTACATTTTACGTAACTTTTGACCTTCTCATGTAACCTCCATGTAACACGACTCAAAATGTAACTTTTACGTAACTTTTAGGACTTAATAAAAATATCGAAATATTTTCCAGCAAATAAAATAATCGTGAAACGGAACGCATCTAAGAAAGTTTTCGTTCGTCGTGTTGTCGCACCTGATTTTGTGACACACAAATTGACGTTTTGCTTATTCACTCACTCACTCACGTATTTTTTTAAATCTTCCATCCCGCTTACTCCGGCGAGCGAGTGAGCGTCTAATACGCTTAGCACGCACTGCGATTTTTATTCGCGTGATTTTTTTTCCGTCTATTCTGCGACCTATGGAATTATATGAAACTGCACGCATTGCGGTAAAAAATTAGCGCGGAAATAATACCGCAAGAAAGCCATGTTTTGCCACAGAATCCACCGCAACGCGGATTAAATTCGCGCGATCATTTTGAACTGTATGAACAGTTAGAAAAAGACAATAATCGCGCGGAATTCCATCAGCAGTGCGTGTTAGTCAGATTCAGTAAGCGCGACAAAAATTCGTGCGAAAAAAAATCGCTATGCGTGAGCCTTAGTGCAATTTTCCACATAAAATAAGGCCACGTAACTTTTCTCATGAAAATGTAACTTTTTGAGATGTATCATGTAACATTTGACTATCTGTCACTGGCTACACTGCCCGACGCATCGCACACAGTGTGTTCCTAGTTAACGGCCGATGGCACGCGTCAGTCAGTCGAGAGCATTCCTGGTGTAAAGATGTTTTTTGTATGTTTTTATTTAAAATGTCGGAAATGAACAATTCATCGAATTAGTAAAACGGTACTCATTATTATATGATATGATTTCAGGCCAATACCGTGATCATAGTATTAGAAATAATACTAGAAACAAAGCTATGATATGATATGGTGCAACTTAGGGTAATTTACCCTAATTTAGAGTAAAGTTTAATCATCAGGATCATTTTTAGGGTACAAACTCGGCGAGGGTAATTTTTAAGTTTATGCTAACTATAATAGAAATCATCAACTTATTTGAGTCAAATTTTTAATTGGCAGTCGGTTGTATTTTTACCCGACGGCCCATCAGCACGGTCATTTTAAGGGTACAAACTCGGTGAAGGTAATTTTTATGTTTATGCTATAATAGAAATCATTAACTTATTTTAGTCAAATTTTTAATTGGAAGTCCGTTGTATTTTTTACCCGACGGCCGAAGGAGGGGAATGCGTTTATTGTAAAAAGTTTTAATTGTTTACTTTATTGTGTGGCACTTTACGGTACGGCACAGTTAGTGGTCAATTTCTATAGTAATCTTTCTTCTTGGATGTATGTTTGTTACTCAATCGGACCTAGATGAAATTTTTCTGACAGATAGATTATAGTCAGGAATAGCACACAGGCTACTTTTTAACCCGATATAGTAGCATACTATACTAGCGAAGCGTGTTGTAGCATCACGTGGGGTGTTGTATATGTGCACGGTTCGCGTCGGGTGGCGTTGCGTGGCGTCGGGTCGGGTGTTAATAATGTGTTTCCACCTATTACGATATGTTTCCACCTTCAGCGTGTTGCCGGGAGAGGGGGCAAACACGCCACCCGACGCATCGCACACAGTGTGTTCCTAGTTAACAACCGATGCCACGCGTCAGTCAGTCGAGAGCACAGACTACTGAGAGATACTACGTATGGTGGTTGTCGCGCAAAGCTCTAGATATTAATTAAAAATTAATTTTCAAATTCTATAATACCCATGAGTCTCCACTACATGACATTGGCAGGAATTGTCTTCGGCAAATTGCAAAAAAAAAAAAAAATTGTCGAACATGACACATGACTGTGCACATGACACCTCGCTACCTCGCTGTTCGCTAGAGTAATTTTTTTTCTATGGTCTGTGCAAAAACAAAAACAAATTATTAGAATCAAACGAGAGCCGCGTGCAGCCTGCAGCGTTACTGTACTGTCTTTGTGTCTTACTGAGAAGTAAATAAAAAAAACATTGTATGCAAAGAATATTACGAAGCCTTAAGAACGACTGCCTACGTACAAACTACAAGTCGTACAGTACAACTCTGTAGACCTGCTTGTCTCACTGACAAAGTGCACACGATATTATTCTCATGAATTTAATAAATTGGTAATCTACACAGTTATCAATTAAATAAATAAGAAACAGTTTTTTTAGCTGATTTCTCGTGTCTCCTGTGCGGGTCACAAATAAATACTTTTTCTTTCTTTCTTTATTTTAAGTCACCAATGAGTTTCAAATACATGAATAGTAACTAAATGACAAGGTGATATATCTCGAGTTTAAAAAGATGGCAAAGTATCCTAAGTGTAGGATATGTTTGGCAGAGGGTGTGCGCATGTATGTGGTTACCAACAAGAAGATGCAAAAGGTTTATGAGAAGCTGACTGATATTCCAGTAAGTAGACCATTTTCTTGAACTTCATTCCTACTGGTAGGTAGTTAATTATTTAAATGTAACCCCAGGAAGCTATACTGTCAGAAACTGTTAGATTTGACCGTTTTCTAGGGTTCTGTACCTTGAAAGGAAAAAACGGAACCCTTATAGGATCACTTTGTTGTCCGTCTGTCAAGACCCTTTTTCTCAGGAACGTGTGGAGGTATCAAGCTGAATTTATATCAAATTCTCAGGTCTACTGTCCCTTAAAGCTGTGAAAAAATCAATCTTCTAAGCCAACGCAATCAAAAGATACAACCATTTAATGCCGCAAATTTTCGACACTGGCAAGGGAATCAAAACCTACAGGGTACTTCCCGTGAACTCAGAATCTTGAAATTTGGTATGAAGCAACGTCTTATAGTACAGATAAAGGAAAAATTGCAAAGACCGTAAATTTTTAGTAACATCATATAATAAAAATATTTTTAATAATTTTAAACTTACTACCCCTTTCCTCATGAAAGTGTAGAGGTATTAAATTGAAAATCATATCAAATACTCAGGTCTATATTACCTTTAAGCTGAGGTTTGTACGGAACCCTCAGTGCGCGAGTCTGACTCGCACTTGGCCAGTTTTTTATATTTAGTCTCGTGCCTGACCACTATCTCACCTGATGGTAAGTGATGATGTGTTTGATGGTGTAGCACGCTTGCCTAAAAAAAACCTATTCCACTTGACTAAAAAGACCCCAAGGTTGTACCTATCGGGAAACACAGACTCCGGCTGGGAATTTCACTCCTTAGGTCTACACATAATGAAAGCAAGTCTAAAACGTTTAGTGCTTATGGGTTTGATGGCCACCATTTACTGATGGTGCATCGCCATAGGTCTTGTATCCCATGATGAAATGGGATGGACAGGCAGAATTAGATCATGCAATTCCATCACACACACTCTGAATAGGGTTATATCAGACTGAGAACGGTCAAGCTTTCAAGAGGTTGGTTTTGCATTTGTGGTGCTGTCTATCTATATTAAGGGGTTTGGTTTCTGCACATAAAAAAGGACCATTGTGCGTGGGCCATTTCGGCCGTTTGGTGGTTATTCCAACCAGCTCACCTCCTCCAGAAGTTAATCAGCTCCTGATTTTCTCAGGACATCTGTGTAAGATCTGGGTGACCCGAGGGTTTGTGTTCTAATCTGACTTTTTTTTTACAAAAAAATACTACTGACTTCCAAATAAAAACACTACAAAGTGAAAAATAACTTGCTAGGGGGGTTTGGTTTCCGCACTTAGTCCCTCAAATGGACCTTTGTACGTAAAAATTGTATTTTTAAGTAAGGAAAAATGTCTTAATATAGGTTTTTAAAATTAAACTTATTAAAAAAGAAAATCATCATTTTTAATTTGTTCAGCTAATTTTGCCAGTGTGTGTAGTTTTGATGTAATGTATTTTTTCCGTAAGCATTGGAGAACTGATGCACTGTCGGAGAGTATCCGTACGAGTATGTGGGTGTCCGTAACCCTCCTGGCTTCTAGGACGGACCGCTTGTATGATGTCCACACACTCCACCTGATAGACGGTGTTGAACCCTCCTAGCGGTCTGGATATATTTATATTGAAGTCGTGTGAGAAGACTCCGACTCCGGTACCGGAGTCAGTTTTCGATCCGTCGGTGTATATTCTCATCTCTTCCGGACCAGAGTAGTCACATCTTTCCTCTGTGAGTATTATGTTGTAGTGCCTATGAAAGTGGTGTGTTTTTGGGGCTTTGTCGCATGGTGATGATAACATCGGTTTACGCTTGATCGCATCTTCCTTTATGCGTGTGTGCTTAATTCTGGAGTCTTTATTTAGGGAACCTAATAGATAGAGTCTAAAAGTGGCCAGGGCTGCCTCCCAACAGCAGAGATGGCAGTCCCAGCATTGCCTGTAGGGCGGCAGTGGGTGTGGTTCTCATACTGCTAGTGATTGCAACGCAAGCAAACCGCTGCAGTTTTTCGAGATCTGTTTAGGCTGTGCTGAGGTATGACCATGCGGCAAATCCCCCAATTCCTGCCTAGCAGTCGTTTGCACTGCCACAGGGATATGCTGGCTTTTGTGGTGATATGGTTCTTCTGTTTTTCCCAATTCAATTGTATGACCAAATATATGCCTAGGTACTTGGTTTCGGTTGAAAGGCTTAGGGGTTGCTCCGAAGAAACGCGGTAGTTGCAGTGTCATCGGTTTTCTCTTTTTTTGTGAAGATAATTAGTTTAGTTTTTGTGGGGTTCACTGAGAGTTGGCGCTCGTTGCACCATTCCTCTACTATTTTCAGGGCTTGACGTATGATATTGCATAGTGTGTTTTCGTGGGTCCCGTTTATTATTATTGTTATGTCATCCGCGTAGCCAACGGTGAAATAACCTTTGTCGTTGAGTGTTTGGAAGGGGTTGTCAGCTACCAGGTTCCACAGAAGTGGCGAAAGGACGCCCCCCCGCGGACAGTCCTTCGCGACGATGGCCCTTGTAGTGTCGTTAACCGTGACTTGAACCGCTCTCAGTTTGAGCATATTGGCTAGGATCGGACCTATGCCGTGTCTGTCGAGGGCCGTGTTTATGTTGTTGAACATGGTCTTATCGAAGGCGCCCTCGATGTCAATGACGGCAGCCAGTGCTGATCATTTGTGGTCAATTTTAGAAACCACTTTGTGCAACGCGAATTCTGATTTGCCTGTGGAGTACGCATGCTGTTATTTGTGTAGTAGTTTTTCCCGGGGTGGCCCATCACGGATGTGCCTATCACAGAGCCTTTCGAGGGTTTTTAGTATAAAGGATGTGAGGCTTATAGGTCTATATGGCTTGGGTTGTGTGCAATCAGTTTTCCAGGTTTGGGTATGAAGACGACTTTCACCTCGGGCCATGCGAGAGGTTTGTATCTAAGTGCTATGCAGGCCCGATAGATCTTCAACAGCCATGGCGTTTGATAATCTACCCCCCACTGTAGCAGGGCTGGGAAGATGCCATCCAGCCCCGCCGACTTGTATGCCTGAAAGGTGTTGATAGCCCATTTTATCCGGTCTACTGTTATTATATTGTGGGCTCTTGACCAGTCTTGTTCCGTTGGAGTCCATTCGGGTTCAGCCTTACACGTCCTGTCCTCCAGGACTTGACAGTCCGGGAAGTGAGTTTCGAGGAGGACCTTGCTGGTTTCATAGGAGGAGTTGTGGGGTTTTTTCAGCGCGCCGAGGGTTCGGTCCTGATCAGTTGATAGGATCTTCCGTACCCTTGCGGCCCCATTATTTGTTTCAATGGATTCACAGAATTTCCGCCATGCCATCCTCCTGGCGGTTCTAGTCTGTTTTTTGTATGCATATTGGGTCTCTTTGTACATCCCAGTCTTCCGGGAGTCTTGTGTTTTTTGCTCTGTTAAATTGCTTACGCAGCGTATCTCTGAGTTTACCAAGTTCAGCGTCCCACCAGGGGTTCCTCTCGTTCCTGCTTTGTGGCGCTCTTGGTGTACAGCATGCGTGGTAAGCTTCTGTTAGGTATTTGGATAATTTTGTTACGGTTTGTTCTAATTGTGCTTGGTCCCTTACGGTTGCCAGTGCTAGATGTCCAGCTAATAGTGAGGCCAGAAGGTTTTTGAACCCGGGAACGTTGGTACGGGTTTTTAGTGTTTGTAGTTAGTGTAAAGCGGATCCTTCTATGGTCTGAGCAAGAAGGCTCGTCCGATATGTGCCAGTTTGTAATAAGGTTTGTCGCGTTTTCTGTGGCGATTGTTAAATCTATGATCGTTTGTCCACGGGCCGTGACCCAAGTGGGTTCTGTGCCGCGTTCTTTTTGGATGTTTGTGTGCATAACGAACCCTACTAACCTACCAAAGGCACCTGCTTCCAAAAATAACGTTATTTTTCGCTTGGTAGAGTTTTTATTTGGAAGTTGGTAGTAAATATTATTTTGTATAAAAAAAAGGTTTTTTCACTTTGTAGTGTTTTTATTCGGAAGTTGGTTGTAATTTTTTGTAAAAAAGGTATTTTATACGATAACGATTATAAAATTCGGGGAAAAGTAGCAGAAGCATGGTTAAAAAATGCCAGAGAAATGGGGACCGAAAATGGTAACTAAGTTATAAAATAGTTATTTGTTGAACATGTACTTTTTTGCCATTCGTTGAGAAACTGCCAAATTCAATTTATTAAGAAAATAGAAATATATAAATAATACATTCAATAATTTGTCTTCCGAAGAAGAATTATCGTATCGTCAAAAAACATGGAGACAATAGTGGCACCGCGTTAACCGTCGAACAGCGGGGTTCGTGAGCCAGTTGCACCGCTCGAAAGCAAAACTGACCTCTTAAACGCTTGATTGCGTGACCGCTCTCTGTCTGATAGTGATAGAACCCGTAATAATAGCATATTGTTGAAGTAATATCATTCTATTTACTGATAAAAGTATTGTTGCAGTTTGTAACTGGAGACAGCAGACCGATGCTCGCTTGTTTCTTCTGCTGCACTAAACTGAAGCAGTGCTGCCAACTGCAGAGAAAATGTCTGGAAGCTGAGAGGCTGTTTGCTAAGATGTTGCTTGAGGACTATGAGGTGAGGGATTCTTCAATAGTCATGTATTTATAAAAAAAACTTATTCTTTTAGTAAAATTAGGAAATGACTTCTCTTCATTCTGATCAGGTAATGAAAAATTATCTTTTGCAGCCTAAATACCAAGACCTGTTAACGATTTCCAGTGGGTTTATTATAACTCCAACAGAACACGTAAGCATATTTGAAGAAAGTGAAACAGACAGCACAACAAAAAGTGCTGCAGTTAAAAACGAAGAATTATCAGATGATTGTGAACAACTAGACAATATTATTGAGCCTAAGGAGGAACATGGATATGATGGTATGTTCTTGATTTCATGTCATTAACACGCTTTTATTAGCTTGGTATGTATGTATCTATGTAACGGAATCTTTGAACGTGATTTTCACCCCCTTCAAAAAGTCGGATTGATTTGAAACTGCATACTTATCAAGGACCGATGACAATGCAATGATTTGAATAGTTTGTTCCATTATCCTTACCAGGATCTTCGGAATTAGCGACTTTTTAGTTCAATTTACCATGTTTTTTAGTTTTAAGAACTACAATTTTTTTATTTTTCTTAATAAATAACGCTGAATTAATTATCTTAGGCTCTAGACAGTGTCGAAAAAGATCTAAATGTGAAAATGTAAGGGATTTATCACATAAATTTTCATAGTACTCGGCAATCCCATACAATATGTGTAGGTATGTATGTTCGGGTCAAATTGTCTTTCAAACTGATTTTTAATGCAGATACACGTTTAGTTTAGATGAGAATGCACGGTGAGCTAAAACAGCTAAGTGCGAGTCGGACTTAAACACGAAGGGTTCCGTAACATTATCGGAAAAACGGCAAAAAAAATATGTTTGTTGTATGGGTGGCCCACTTAAATATTTATCTATAATATAATATACTAATATTATAAAAAGGTAAAATTTGTAAGTTTGTATGTAGGGGGTAATCTCAGGAACTAGGTTGGAATTGAAAAATTCTTTTTGTGTTAGATAGTCCATTTATCGAGGAAGGTTATAGGCTATATAACATCACGCTACGACCAATAGAAGCGGAGCATAAATGAAAAATGTTGCAAAAACGGGAAAGAATATTACTTTTTGCGTAAACTGTTTCAGTTATGCAATCATGTATGTAGGGTAGGTAGGGTAGGTGTAGGGGAGGTGTAAGGTAGGTTTAGGGTAGGTGTACAGTAGGTGTAGAGTAGGGTAGGTACGTAGCCAGTTGACGGGAGCGAAGCCGCGTGGGACAGCTAGTTACCTATAAACATGAAATGGCTAAAAAGGAGGTGACTATTGAAATGACTGCAAATCAAGTTGTATGGAAGATGAAAACATGCCGCACTAACCCCGAATAAATTAGGATGAGGGCAGGAACTTCACGAGAGAGTCTAGAAAATTAATGTTTAGGTTTAACAATAGTTTTGTTTAATTGCAGAGTCAGAACTGGAATATCAAGACATAGAATATTTAGATAGCTTTACAGATCATGAAGATATGACGTCGCACCATTCTGAATCAGAAGATATACCACAACACAATTCTGGATCAGAAGATATACCACAACACAATTCTGGATCAGAAGAGGTAGAACACAAGTCTGGATCAATTGAAAAACCTTTGATGGAGTTTGAAACTGAAGTAAAGATAGAACGTGAAGTGCCTATGGATAATCGAAAAGCAGAGACTGTGGGAAGTGAGTATTTTTTTTTTAACCAATCAATGGGCAGGGCAGTTTCACCTCCTAGTGGCGTTTTTCAGAACTAACCATGACATAATTAATATTAGTTTCGGGATATTTATCACGTATATTTAGATTTTCGTTGAGAGCTCGATATTTCTAATGATTGTGACCATGTCAGCTTAAAAACTTTAACCTTGACAGATATTATCGACTGTACTGTAGTTGCAAGTTAGTTACCAGTTCATTGTGAACTCATTGGTTGCCCGATGTCATCAAATCTGACAAAGATAAAGCGCATCAAAGTTCAGTAGTGGGGACTTGAAGAAATTTCGTTAATATGATTCTTTTAGTATGTGTTAGCTGGAGTGCCGTTACTCCAGCTTCCTCATTCAATACATGCAAACCAGGTTAGGGTTTTGGACTATAGTCAGCAAAATAAGGCATAATAGTTGCACATGGAAGGAAATAACTGAACGATAATAGTTATAGTCTGTCAGAATATATGTTGTGCAGACGGGTTATAGCATTCTTTGCCATCCCGATTCGCTTCTTTATCTCGGGGACACAGCTACCGTCATTGCAGATTTGGGAACCCAGGCGGTCGACGATATTTATGCCAGGGATGTTGCAGGTGACATTTGTTAGCTTTCCGGCTCGATCCACTATGATCACTTTGGTTTTCACTCTGTTCACCGCGAGACCGATGTTGCCACTCTCTAATTCGAGTCTTCGGAACAGCTCTCTCATATCTTCCATAGATGTTGCCAGGAGAATGGTGTCGTCGGCATATGGAAGGTTCGATAACCTCCTATACGAAAACCCTTCTCCCAATTTTCGATGGTCTTCCGAATAATGTACTCTCCATATATGTTAAAAAGTGCCGGGGACAATATGCAACCCTGTCTCACTCCTATTTTTGTTTGGAACATCTTGGAGCATTCAGAACCTATCCTGATGAAAGAACGATTTCCTACGTACAGACTCTGGGTTAAAGCAACGAGGTGTTCCGGAGCTCCCATTTCAAGTAGCACGTTCCACAGTTTATCCCATTGCACGCAGTCAAAGGCTTTTGCGTAGTCAATATAGCATAGGACTACGGGGCTGTTAAATTCCCTGCTCTTCTCAATGATTTGGCGGACGTTAAGTATTTGCTCCCGCTTTCCTCTGCCCTTAACGAAACCTGCCTGCTCTTCGGGTATCTGTTGCCTTAAATAGTAGTTAAGACGTCGATTAATAACATGGAGGTGGATCTT
Organism: Orthosia incerta; assembly: GCA_948252205.1. Lineage (NCBI taxonomy): Eukaryota > Metazoa > Arthropoda > Insecta > Lepidoptera > Noctuidae > Orthosia > Orthosia incerta. The sequence continues at coordinate 21,320,285 of OX411765.1, forward strand.
ATTCGCATGAGATATTAAGGCTATAGTCCTGTAATTTCCACAATCTTTTGAAGAGCCTTTCTTATGCAAGGGTATACACACCGATTCTGTTCAGCCTTTTGGCCATCTTCCAGTACTCCAGATTGTATTGCAGATTTCGGTGATAGCCTTTGTGCTTTGTTGACCTAAGTTTTTAAGTATTTCGGCTGTAATAGCATCTTTTCATCATTGCTGTATTAATGTTTTTATTATTCTAAAGCCTGCTTGTTCATTACATAGTATGTTATATTTTGCCAGAACGTTGCCAATTAATCCATATATAATCCTCTCTACCACTTTGGAAAAAACAGGAATCAAAGCAATCGGTCTATATTTACCTGTAGCCTCCCTGCAATTTTTTGTTGTGAACCGGATTGACTATGACTGTTATTATACCGTCAGGCAATGCACCAGTATCAGCACTGCACAGCTAAGTTAATAATGTGACTATACAAATTTTATAACTTCCGTTGCTACTTCATCATATCCTACGCTGTTTTTATTTTTCAAAGATTTCATTACTCTAAGTACCTCTTGAGGTACAACTGGTCTCATGAACATTGTGTTAGGATTTTCGTGTCGGCCATGTGTGTTTCGTGATGTTTTAGGTGAGTCTTTAATCAGATCAATGAAGTAGTTGTTGAATGCGTCTGCAATTTTCATGAGGTTATTAATAATTGTATTATTTATTCGCATTTGAGAAATGTGATCATAAGTACATAATTTATTGTTGATAAATTGCCATGACGCCTTTGATTTATTGAGTGAATTCTTAATAAAATTGTTATTTTGGGCCTTTTGAGTTAATTTTGCAATTTTCCTAAATTGCCGCGAGGAATTTTAAATTTATGTTTGTTTTAATTTGATGGCCCGAGTCTGTGCTCCCATAGAAGGTGACGCTGCTTCCTACTACATAATCTTATTAGATATTCATGCAATTGTTGATTAAAATATTATATCAGCTTTTTTACCCGGCTGCAAGGAAAGGGTTATGTTTTTCGCGCGTATCTTTTATGTTTGTATGTATGTAATATTCTTTATTACCTCATATCTTTCAAACTACTTCGCGGATTCTTATAATTAAGACATCGTTAGATAGGTCTTGACCGCCCAAGTGTTCTTAGCTAAGTGCCGTTAAAAAAAGGAACATGGCGGATTTTGGGCGCCATATTGTGGGGTTTGCATTTTTTTTTCTTCCATACCCATCGAGTGGGGATGTGCATAACTCTAGCTTCCTCATATGTGATAGAAAAATTCTATCTATGCCAATAATAAAGGCATAATAGCAGCAATCAAAGTTCCGAGTCTTAATTTAGGTGCCACAAAAACTTCGTGAATATGAGTCGTTTAGTATGTGTTAGCTGGAGTGACGTCACCCCAGCTTCCTCATTCAATACAGGCAAACCAGTGAGGTTAGGGTTTTGGACTATAGTCAAAAAAATAAGGCATAATAGCTGCACATGGAAGGAAAGAACTGAACGATAATACTTAAAAAGTGATGAAACTATGATAACAAAACGTGTGTGTAAGCTGGAGTGACGTCACCCCAGCTGCCATGTCATATCCTCCGAACAAAAGAAGATATGATTATGTACCATAGCTCAAAAATTAAGGCAGAATAGCAGCCATTGGCAGAAAAAAATTCAAACCTCTAGTCAAAATACTCTATAAGTTATTAAACCGACAAATATGGGTAAGCTGGAGTGACGGCACCCCAGCTGCTCATGTCATATCTTCCGAACGAAAGAAGATATGATTATGTATTATAGCGTTCACCATGATACGCTTTTGCGTAAACTACGTCATTACGGTGTTCAAAACGAAGCCCCAAAATGTAATTGAGTCATATTTACTTAATAGATACCAATGCGTAGACGTTAATGGCGCTAAATCTTCCAGGTTACCTGTTGAGCTGGGTGTACCTCAAGGCTCAATACTGGGTCCGTTTTTATTCCTGGTTTATATTAACGGTCTGCCATTCTATTTAAAGGATATTTGCGACGTTGTACGGTTTGCAGATGATACTTCTCTGATCTTTAAAGTAGATAGGAATAGACAAGTTTTTGATGACGTGAATAACGCACTATCAATGGTCACAGATTGGTTCACAACAAATAATCTTGTTCTTAATGCCAAGAAGACTAAATGCATAAAGTTCGCTTTGCCCAATGTTAGAAATCTGGGTCCCAACATTGTGCTCGGCAATGAGATGCTCGAAACTGTTGATTCAGCTGTGTTTCTGGGTATAACAGTAGACCCAAAAATTCAATGGGGGCCACATATAATATCAAGCCT